>CM076584.1:233524106-234724106 GCA_034641835.2 Pinus albicaulis | reverse complement strand
TCTAATAAACAGAAACCCTACTGCAGTAAATTTGATTTACTTCTCCTACTTGTTTGATTTACTTAACAAGTTATTTTCTGAATTATTCAGTAAAACATCAAAGTAAATACACTGCAGCCTACACAACTATACAAATCAAGTACTGAAGAATAAGAAATCATTAGACAAAGGACACAATTTTTTTTGGACAAATGTCCTCAAAAAAACCCAATGCGAGAAAACCGGTGCAACAACTCTTGAGGGTTTTTATTATTATGCAGATTTATGAATACAAACTAGGGTGCCATAAACGACTCACCCAACAGAGAATTTCCTTGTAGAAGTACCTCTATCCGTAGACAGATATTATGGCTGATCCAGTGTCAGAATGACGAACCCCACAGGTGCCTATGCAATCCACAACAAGCTTTGCATTGAGACTGCATCATCCTTCCTAGTGGTTGCGTCACCCTTCTTCGATCTGCTGAAATTGAGCCCGATCTGCCCCATAGAAACCCTAGCGCTACATCCTCTGGCTCTGCATCACCTCCTCTTGGAATGTGTCACCCCTCTGAGCTTGCGTCAGCCTCCGTGCCGGCTCTGCGTGAGCCTAGCTGGGCTTGCGTCACCCTCTCAAGGGCTGCGATGTCTCTCCTGGGTAGATCTGCCTCTTTGCAACTGTATTCTCGGCCTTGGATTTGAAATCCCGCTGCCGAACTACCCCTCACTGGACTGCAAGCTCACTCCGAAATTCTCAGCGAACTGCACCCCAAAATTTTGAATTAGCTCAAGCACTGCCACTCTATGTGTGTCCTCCAACTGATCCCAAGCATTCCTTTAATACTTTTCCAGTTGACGAATCAACGACTGTGATCTAATCTCTAATCGACGTCTAAGATTAGAAAAGACTTGATCCTTGTCACTTAAAACATTCTCACCCACATGTTTAAATTAATTCACTTTAATTATTTAATTTCCCTAAGTTAGACTTAGGGTCTCCATTAAAATAATTAATTATTTGAATAACTTAAGCTCCAGGTGGAATTTCTCCAAACAATTTCTGGGTCTTGGAGATCTCATGTGTTCTAGCCCCTCCTCAAAGTTTCGGAGCTAGATCACATCCGATGCTACCCAAAAAACAACATTAGTCTTGTCCAGGGCATTACTAGCAACAACAACAAAGGACTGAAGGTTGAGGAGGAGGAGGAGAATGTAGCCCTTGCTAGTGAAAGAAAGGCGAAGAAGGGTCCCAATCATAGAAAAAGATCAAAGGGATGAGAGAAGAAGAAGAAAGCTATATTGAAGATCAAATGCTTCGGGTGTGGTGAGTTTGGTCACTACAACATCCAGTGTCCAAAGAAGAAGAAGGACAAGAAGGGGGAGCAACAGATTACAGCTTCAACAAACATAAATGATTTAACCTCTAGGATGGTGGAGGAGCGTGAGGCTTCATAATTGCGGGATTGGGCAGGGTCCAAGGGGTAATGCATTGAACAAGTGTTTCTTCTTGGATCACTACCTTGGTTATGGCGGCCCACAATTTTTTAGTAGCAAGAGGATCAGTGTTAGTAGGCACAGATCTTGAGAGATAGTTATAGAGGCTAGTTGCAGTTAGTTACTAGAGGGGTGCGAAGACGGTTGGGTGTAGATAGGTTACACTGTAGACAATGTAGATACTAGTTGCAATCAAAAACTCAAGAGACAATTGCAGTGCCAGTACAGGGACACAATGGATCCATAGATTAGTTCTGAGTTGTAGTAGTGCAGCAGCAACAACATGAGATCAGATGCAGCGCATACAAAGTTGGCAGCAGTGCAGTGTCAGTAGAAACACAAATGCAGGGTGATTCAACTATAGGGCTGGCAGATGAATCAGAGTATGCACAGTGGCTTGATGGAGAGTGACAGTTTGTTACAGGTGTCAGACATCTGCAGCGTGAGGGAAGATGTTATGGGAGAGAACACCTTCCTCGCTAAGAGGTAGTGCTAGTTTTTATAGCATCGAACAAATGTTCTTGTCTTGTTTTCTGTGTAAGAGACTAAGGAACACGAGATCTTCAAAACCCATAAACGGTTTCATGAAATAAACTTGCGAAACACTTTAATTAAATTAATTAACCATCATTTAAATTTTTCCTAAGTCTAATTTAGGAACACTGGTTAATTAATAGTAATTAATTAAGGAATGTTGAGAAAGCTCTAGAAACTCACAGGGATTGAGTTTGAGATAATCTTAGCCATTGATAACAATTTAATCATGGTCGTTGGTGATCTAATGAGAGATTATAAGAACAGGTCGGTAGGGATGGAGAGGGAAAGCGAGTTCCTTGGGAGATCGAGCTATCCAGTGCAGTGATTCAATAGGAAGAAGAGTTCGAGCTAGAGAAGGAAGTATCGGTGATTGAGGGAGGAGCAACAACAGAGTTCCAGAGAGACAACAGAAGGGAGGTCAAATATTTTGCAGAGAAAGCCATCCAGGTGGTGCTAGTTAGCCAGATTAGCAGAGCAAGTTGACGGGAAGAGGTTGGAACAACTGCCAGAGGCTAGGAAGTCATTCCGGAAGGCAGATCAAAATTTTCTAGTGGAAAAAGAAGGCTAGACGACCAGTTTGGAGTAGTTCCAAGAGGTCGTATGGACTGCGCAGGCCAGTAGTGCTAGCAGGCCAAAAGGGGGTAGAGTTGTTTGGTAGGGGGATAAATTTTCTCCTAATTATTTTAGTGATATTTTTGTTGGAGGATAGCCTGTTTGGCATCCATATTTATGTACTAAGATTTTGCTGCTGCATAGTAAAGTAAACCCTCATATGCTTCATCAATTTTCCGTTTGGGGTTTTTCCAAGGACGTTAGTCCAAAAATATTGGTGTCATTTTATTGTGTGTGTGCATCTATTTTCTTAGTTCTAGTTTATTTTCTGCAACGTAATTTTATTGTGAAGAATTGCAGTGTGATTTATTTGTTATTTGCCGTAACAAGTAAATTGCATCAGTTAGGAGAATAATTTTTTAGTTGTTGCAATTTAAGGAAATTTCATAACTACCCCCTTAAGGTGGGGTAGTGACTTGCCCACCAGGGGTTGGGACATTCATGGGTTCCTTAATGATGCAAGGGGCACTCATAGGGGCCCTAGGAACCAAGGTGATGGCCATAATAATAAGGGGTAGGGCTCATGTTTGGCTTTTTCCCACATGCTAAATCTTATTGTCTCGGCCATCTTTTGCATTTTTTGGTACATTTCTTGTTGTATGTGGCCATATTATGCTTTTATCTTTTTTTTTCTAGTTTCATCAACCTCTAGGGCATAGTTCCAGGCCCGACCCAAGGTGTGGAAAAGGAGAAGGGGAGGCTAACACCATGTGGAACCTGATGGGAAAATGTGAAAAAACACAGTAATGAGCAGAGGGGGGGTGAGATATATGGTATTGAGAAGCAGGACTATGCAACCAAAATCAGGGTTTCCCATGTAGTGCCATTCCTAAAGCTAGTAGCTAATAAAGGAGATCCCACAGGACTAGGATACAAGATTAACCCCCCAGTTGAGGTAAGGGAACAAGAGTACATTCAAAGTCATTCCTTCTTACAAGTCCCCTAGTAGTCCATGCCCAAGTGTGGCCAAGAAAAACAAGCATAAACACCTAATTACAGAATGAAAATTCATACCTTTGGGATAGGATGACCCACCTTCAAACATACGATCATGACATATGAGCGAGGGTACACAATGGCTGCCTCAAGTGGCAAAGAAAGTAGCAAATCAAGCCATCAGGTGGCTGGAAAGGGGCTGCTCGCCGCTTGTTGAAGACAAATCTTACGAGAAAACTTCTCCTATGGGGTCACCCACTGGTGGTGGGTAACAATACCTAAGCAATGGGTCTTGCATCCGAAGTTGTGGGTGTGAAACCAAGTGGAGAAATTAATGGTTTGATCATTGAGAGCATGTGGGGCACCCTTGAAGGGATAAGGGGCCACAATGGCTTCAAGGGTATGGTCAAGGTCAAACGAAGTGAATTTTTCTCCATAAGTAAATGGTGTTTGAGCAAGTTTTCTTAGGTAGGCCTGTGTGAAATGACATAACCCTTGGTGTGTAATATCCCATTTCAGGGATATCTTTAAAACTCAAGCAATCTCCAACCAGAGATGGACTGGGAGGGCGTTTACCAGATATTTCACCTCTGAGAAGAGGGTGAGATCTGGAGACTACCTGGCCCTTTCCAGACTCTGTCTAAGAGTATGGGGAATACACACCAAGTGGTATAGAACTGGAATGCTCAAAGATAGAAAAATAACAGTAGTGCAAGCATACAATAGCATATATAAACATGTAACAGATACTCCAAAAATATAGAGAGAATGCTCAGCCATTTTATTATATTGAGACATATAATGAAGTACAATAGGTGATCAGAGTGATGGCACCTAGACTTACTCAAGGCAAGTGAAGAAATACTCTCAGAATGACCAAGAAATGGCTGCTCTCTGAACCGCGTCCCCACTGCTGGAAAACTGCCGTGTAGCTGCTACTGTTGAAACAAGATGATGATTTGGGGTTGCTCCCCTCCTCAGAATGAGCTGAAACTCTGGAATCTGCCTCTGCTCACCAAACCCAGAAAAACCCAGAAGGCATTTCTGAAATGGCCGACCCTTGAAAATCACCCCCTTGAGGATCTGCGCTGTCCCTCAAGGCTCTGCGTTGGGGCTGAATAGAAACCTCCAAAATACTGCCCCAAAATCTGCCAAAATCCTCCAGTTAGCAAGGGCTGGCCCCTTGCTCAATCTCACAGCTCGAAACCACCAAAAAGAACCCAATCCGGAGCCCCTCTGAAATGGATTGCGTCCTCCCTCTCAAGACTGCACAGTCTCTGAATGCTCTGCTCCGCCACAAAACCCAAACACCAAATCTCCTGCAAAATAATGATGGAACTACCTCACCCGAGCAGGCACTCGAAGTCCCCTGGGGCTGAGGGTGAGATCTCCGAACGGAGACACTCGATGCACTAAACAGTGCTGTAGACAAGCTAAACAGCTCGCGTGCTCAAGAAGTCGAAGTGACTAGCTCAAATGCATAATAATCGAATGACCAAAATGAGGAGGCTCTCCTCTCTCTTATAGCATTGGCTTCTCTCAAACCCTAAGGCCCATCCCCTCCAACGTAGCCTCCCTTTGCCACGTGCTCAACCCAACCAGCATAGTCCCTCCATGTGTCTACGTGGGTCCCCTCTCTACGTGGTCTCTTGGCCCCCCCTTGGCTCACTTAAGTTACAACATTGTGTCTACTAGGGAGTGCACTTTATTTTTAGAGTGAGTTATGTCCCCCTCTACTCACTTTTATTTATAATTTAATTCTATAAGGCAAAATTGATCAAAATTAATATTTCCAATTAGCTGCTGCTAATTGGGAATATTACAGTCCTCCTCGCCAAAAATTGCTTGTCCTCAAGCAATGCCTGAACAAGCCTCCCCTCTAGCTGATGCTCCCCCACCGACACTGCAAAATGTGCCTGGGTCCCAGATGCGCCACTGAATCTTCCCTGTCCTCTGCATCACCCTGATATGAAGGGACCTCTCAATACCAGGATCCCAAACTGATCTCTCGTGGTACTATCCAACCAATAATCCTCCCGGATCCCATCGCCACCATGGCCAATAATCGCCCAAGTCCCACGGCTCGGACTGCGCACTGCCTCTGGCTATGACTGATGCTCTAAGAGGCGGAGACCATGACCCCTGCTACGCTGTATCTGTGACTGTGTAAGTTGTCCCATCAACTGTGTACCAACTCATCACCTCTCTCCAATCCAAGCCCTAACTCAATCCCACGCTGATCTTGCTCTGCTGAAATCGGGATGGATTGCTGAAGAAACGACGACCTGTGCCCCCCTGCCAGCTGGAATCTATAACATCTGCTATATCCAAGGGCCCCTGCTCCGCTGTGCTCCCTACGAAGAATACCATACCATCAAGAGGGTACCAACTCACGATCTCCCGCCAGTCCATCCTGGAAGAAGAATCTGATGTAGCAACAACAACTGCATATGGAACACGCCTGGAGTGTTGTCTCCAGCCCGCAATCAACTCCCACTGCTCTGCCTGTCTGCCAATGAAAGCTGCCTGTAGAAGGAAGCCCCTCTCTCTATAATGGGCCAAAGTGGGAAAGATATGCTGCAAGCTCCATCGATGTACTCCTGGAGAGTGCTACCCACTAAAAACACTGCAGCTCTGCTGACTGCGTGTACATCTATCTGCGCCTCATCCCTGTGTTGACCCACAGATGGATGCTCGACCATATCCAACAGCTCCTCCCACTCCTGATTAGGAATTTCATGCTCCCGCTGTCTACTGGCCCCTTGCAGAACAATCCCATCAACCTCCAACACCTCCAGAGGATATGGATCTGCAACTGCTGTCACCGCACTCGATGTCAGTGCATCTGACTACCCCACCTCAATGGCTGACCCCATTGTTAGCCGCATATCCCTCATCGGCTCAATGTGGGTGCCCATCTGGCTCTCCCCCAAAGGAATATCGTGCCTGATGTGAATAGTGTCCTCCTCTGTCGACTCAGGCTCCATCACCTGCTGCTCTAGTTGAATCGTCACAAGTGACTCTTCACCCAGAGTATCTCCCGCAGAGTCCCGTGACTGCTCACCCTTCTCAGAAGCGTCCTCAACTGATCCTATGGACTCATCTGAAGAAGAGTCCTCACTCTGGCATACGGAAGGAATGCCCTCTTGTCCTGCCTCCGCCACATCTCCACTGGGTCTGCCATCCACCCTGTCGATAATGTGTCGATACACTGTCTGGAGTCCAGACGCATGTTGGGATGCTCCCTTTGCTGAACCCAGTATCCTCTGCTCATGCATGGTCTCGGCGTGCTCTGAGAAAAGAGTGACACATGTCTCCCTCATGACCCGCTCCCTAGGTGTAGGCTCAGCGATGACTGATGTGCCACCCTTGCAGATGATCATCTCATCCCCTAACCTGTGGCCATCAACTAGCGTACCGACCCAGTGCCACTGCCGAGAAGTCTCTCCCCTAGTGTGCTGGGTGTCATCCAAATATCTTGGGTGAGCTTCGCGTACCCTGCTGCTCATGCCCAGAGTGCCAAAGGACAACAACAAAATCGACTGTGCCCGTGAGTGATGTCGAAGCGGGTCAGGTGTGTGAGTCCCCACAAATACCGCCAAGTATCGCTCATCTGTCTCCCCATCGATCCTGGATGAACTACCCCCAAAGGTAAGCCCGGTGTCCTTGTCCGTGAGTCTCCCTGGAGGAAATACTCTAAGACCCTACTGTGCAGCTCCTTACACCCTCGTATACCACCAATCATCCATGTACCCCTCGACATGCCATTGCACACTGAGGCATACCCCTGTACACTGCTGGGTACCCCCTATTATTGTTGTACCACCCTGTACCGTCTCGTGCCTTGTCTATGTCAAGGCATAGGTCACTCCTTGCGTGTCCTCAATGCGATGTAGGGCACTCCTACTCCACAATGCAATCCCACACACTATAGTACACCACCATGCAACTCCATGTCCACCGGTAGCCCACTGCTCAATGCTCGATGCTCCCACACATCCTTGGATGTGATGGCCTAGAGTTGTGTCTCTACATGTTGGACCACCCCCAATTGGTAACATCACCTCCCCTGTCGCATCGCTATATCCACCGAAGAATGGATCATCACTCCAGACCCTCCCCGATGGGTCTAAGAAGTGAATCTCCCTGTGTGTCAGTAGTGATACCACCACTGCTCGGCTCCGCTGTGACCTCTGTGATCCACACAAAGGTGAAGAATCCTTGGCTCCATACAAGGCATCATCTGGTGGCCTGCCAATGCCACCTCCTCCGACAAGCTCCTACCAAAGTATGTTGATCACCGTGTGACCCCGCATACAAGTGTGGTAACAAGACAACCCAAGGAATCTGCCCATAAACTGGTTGGACACTGAAGCTGACTGGGACTTCCTCAGTGAATGTGCACGCTCAACTGCTAGGCCAAATGTACCCTCCGAGACATAGTCAACCCTCCTGCCTGGGAAACGATAGGTAGTCCCGCTCGGATCCCAATGCCAGTCTGGGTTTCCTGTATTCCCCATACTTGGAAACACCTGCTGAACTACATTCGGATCCACCACTATCTCCATAACCCACTCCACCGAGTACCAACTCAAAATCTCTCGCCATCCAACCTCGACAAGCGGATGTTGCACACTGTGCAACTCTGATCGTCTCATCCTGCTAACCAAGTCAATGTATGAGGTCTGACTAGGTGACTTCGTCTCTCTCTCTCCAATGGGAAGAGGTGTCCCAACAACGCTACTAGTCTTGTCCATGCATGCCTGAAGGGGAATGATCTGACGCTCCAACATGCCCTCTGGTTCTACCATCAAGGAATTCAGCCATTCCCCAATGCAGGCCAACTTGGCCGCTGACTCGGCACAAGCCACTCTCATGCCCTTCAGCTCCTTGTCCTGCAACAAAATGGCCTCCCGTACTGACGTGGCCTTCCCTTTCAAAACTAGAAGGTCTACCGGAAGCCGATGATACCGCTGTCTGCGACCATCATCCAATACCTCTGTATCTCCTAGTGCCTCATCGAAGGTGGATACATCTCCTGACACCTCACCCATCTGTCGTGTGCTGCTACCACTCGAAAACTCGGACACGACTCTGGTCATCACCTCAATGGATGGCTCTACTGGGGTAGGCTCTACCTTCTCCACTACAATATCAACCGACACGGTCAAGGAGGTCTCCAATGAGGGCGAGTCTTGTGTCACACTAGGTGTATCCTTGAACTCCCTGCAATCTTGTGTGCCCTCATTCTCTAAGTGCGAGGTAACCATTTTGATGGTTGCCCCCTCCGATGCTCGGTCAAGATGGAAAGAGGTATCCCACTTCTCCACCCAAGCTTTTTTCGAACGCTTGGATGACCCGTCAAATGTCGGTAAATGGAATTTGCCCACTGTGCGCTGTAAGCCCCCGTCATGTGAGTGCCTGTTCCCGCTGTGAAAGTTGCAGGGTTTGCTATCCCGCTGGAGCTGAACAAAATCTCTGAATGGAAGGGTATCCTTGAACTCCTGTCCATATGCCTGATACTCGGCGAAATAATCACCCATGTGGCCAGGCTTTGGCTCCTGCTGTGCTCCTGCCCCTGTGTCTGCACCCAGAAAAGTGGGCATAGTGGAACGTGTGGGTGTATGTGATGCCATATGCTGAGTGGCGTCATGCTCCGGCAAATGGTGGGATGTGCCTGATCCCTCGCCAATCTGGAAACCCCTTGGGGTTTCACGTTGTCTAGCCTCCACAGCAGTGAATCTCTGCCCCATCACCTCAATCTGCCTCGACAGATTCTGTACTGATTTGAGGAGCATCTCCCCAAATCTCTTCGCATCATCATCACCTGCCATCGGCTCCTCCTGCTCTGTGTCTACAGGCTCATCTTGTTCTGCGTCTATCACGGGCTCCTCATGTTCTGTGTCTACCACAGGCTCCTCCTGCTTTGCGTCTATCACAGGCTCCTCCTGTTTTGCGTCCACCACCCAAACGCAGTCCCCCTCTCCGTAGGTGTTCTCCAACCTATGCTCAATATCTCTGCACTTCCTACCTCTGTAGAAGATGTAGGGCTTCTTCCCCAGTGTCATAGACTACTAGCTCCACAGGCTGAGCCAGAACTATGCTCTGATATCGCTGTAATATCCCGTTTCAGGGATATCTTTAAAACTCAAACAAACTCCAACCAGAGATGGACTGGGAGGGCGTTTACCAGATATTTCACCTCTGAGAAGAGGGTGAGATCTGGAGGCTACCTTGCCCTTTCCAGACTCTGTCTAAGAGTATGGGGAATACACACCAAGTGGTATAGAACTGGAATGCTCAAAGATAGAAAAATAACAGTAGTGCAAGCATACAATAGCATATATAAACATGTAACAGATACTCCAGAAATATAGAGAGAATGCTAAGCCATTTTATTATAATGAGACATATAATGAAGTACAATAGGTGATCAGAGTGATGGCACCTAGACTTGCTCAAGGCAAGTGAAGAAATACTCTCAGAATGACCAAGAAATGGCTGCTCTCTGAACTGCGTCCCCACTGCTGGAAAACTGCCGTGTAGCTGCTACTGTTGAAACAAGATGATGATTTGGGGCTGCTCACCTCCTCAGAATGAGTTGAAATTCTGGAATCTGCCTCTGCTCACCAAACCCAGAAAAACCCAGAAGGCAGTTCTGAAATGGCCGACCCTTGAAAATCACCCCCTTGAGGATCTGCGTTGTCCCTCAAGGTTCTGCGCTGGGGCTGAATAGAAACCACTAATATACTGCCCCAAAATCTGCCAAAATCCTCCAGTTAGCAAGGGCTGGCCCCTTGCTCAATCTCACAGCTCGAAACCACCAAAAAGAACCCAATCCGGAGCTCCTCTGAAATGGACTGTGTCCTCCCTCTCAAGACTGCGCAGTCTCTGAATGCTCTGCTCCGCCACAAAACCCAAACACCAAATCTCCTACAAAATAATGATGGATCTACCTCACCCGAGCAGGCACTCGAAGTCCCCCGGGCTGAGGGTGAGATCTCCGAACAGAGACACTCGATGCACTAAACAGTGCTGCAGACAGGCTAAATAGCCAGCGTGTTCAAGAAGTCGAAGTGACTAGCTCAAATGCATAATAATCGAATGACCAAAATGAGGAGGCTCTCCTCTCTCTTATAGCGTTGGCCTCTCTCAAACCCTAAGGCCCACCTCCTCCAACGTAGCCTCCCTTTGCCACGTGCTCAACCCAACCAGTGCAGTCCCTCCATGTGTCTACGTGGGTCCCCTCTCTACGTGGTCTCTTGGCCCCCCCTTGGCTCACTTAAGTTACAACGTTGTGTCTACTAGGGAGTGCACCTTATTTTTAGAGTGAGTTATGTCCCCCTCTACTCACTTTTATTTATAATTTAATTCTATAAGGCAAAATTGATCAAAATTAATATTTCCAATTAGCTGCTACTAATTGGGAATATTACATGGTGAGATGTAAACCCACATTGAGCACTATAAGAAGGATGAAGATTAGTTCATTGGAGTACATCACAATTGCAATTCTTCTCATGAAAAGACAACCTAAAGAGACCACAAACCTAAAGAAGAAAACGAGTTGGATAAGTGAAAGGAAGACCTGTTTTGTTCTTTGTCTCTGTGTTCTGGTTCAGGTCTAAAGCAGGGTTGGTCGTGTAATCCTAGAATATTTATGCAATTAAACATTGGAATGTTTTCTTTGTTTAGGGTTTAAACTTTCTCTGCTCCCAATGTGTAGATGAGGCCAAGTTATCTCAGGATGTAATGAGAGGGTCGAGACTCCCTTAGTCCCTATGCATGAGGCTGAGTAGGGTTCATATGCTAAAGAAGGGGTCGAGCTCAAGGATTGCAACTGAGCAAAGGATATAAAGGGTTAATTGATGAAGGTTGTGGAGTTGTGGTAAAGTAGAATTCATAGCTGAGTTTCCAAAGTTAATGCACAAGTATCTAAGGCAGTCTGAGTTGTGAGTTAGGGCTGAGTTTACCCTCATTGGACCGAGATACGTGCAACTTGTGTAGAGGTTGCAAGGAGGACGTGTAGTAGTGTCTTTTGTGAAGTGCAAGGTGATGGATGGTAGTAGTCTGTCCTACGTGGAAGTTTAGGATCGAGTAATGGCGGCCTAAGAACAAAACTCGTGGACTGTTAGTGGCTGGCCATATAAGCCCTAAGTTCAACAGATGCATGGAGGCATAATTTTGATGTGTGGGCTGATTTGTAAGCCCTAAGTTCAGTAATAAGAGGCAGTCTTATCTCAGTGTGAGGGCAGGCTGTTTGTGCCCTAAGAAACAATCAATCACAACAGTTGAAGGCTGATCGAACAAGCCCTAAGGACTGTCATCTAGTAGGACCTAAAAGGATGTGAAGAGGGAAGACTTGAAAAAGTCCTAAGTACAGTGAATGCAGGCAGATTGTGGATGCCCGAAGAACAGTGAAGTAGTGAACATTCATTTTTAAGTGGGTTGTGCTTGGAAGACCTCATGTATAGTGATTCTTGGGGCAGGCAAGGGACTGCTAGGCAGTAGATTTGGTGATGCCCTAGTTCAAGCATTTCATGGTTGGGAAATCACTAATAAGAGGGCAGATTTGGAAGTCCCTAAGTGCAGTGACGTTGGAGGAGCGATATCTGTGTCAGAGCGTGTTAGTTTTTGTAGCATCAGATGTGTTTTAGCCACGGAATTTTGTGGAGAGGCTAGAATACATGAGTTTTCCAAAACCCAAGAATCGTTTCTGGAAATTCAACCTAGAAGTGTCTCAATTAGATTATTAACCATTTTTTTAGATATTTCCTAAGTCTAAATTTAGGGAATATGGTGAATTAATCAATATTAATTGAGATAACGTGATAATGATCTAGAAACTCACACAGATCGACTCCAAGATGATCCTAACCATTGATTAAGTTTTAATCTTGGTCGCTGGTGCTCCAATAGAGTATTATAAGAGGAGGTCTATGTGATGATGGAGAACACACTTGGAGAGTTCGATTTTATTGGCAGATCGATTTCCAGGGTAGCAGTAGTCAGTTGCTGGAGAGAGAGTCAGCGAGATGGAAGCAGTGTGAGGGGCAGGGATAGTGATCTAGAGGAAAGATTTCAAGATCTGGAATGGCAGCGACAAGAGGGCTGAGTTATCCCAGAGAGGCAGCACAGAGACTATGCACTGTAGCGTCAGCTAGGTAGTTCTATTTGGAGGATGGAAAAATCGTTCTCAGTTCCAGAGGCCGGGAAGAAGTCCTAGAGGGTCGGAGAGACGATTTCATCAACATCCAAAGGCATAACGACTTGATCAAATCCTAGTCTAAGGAAAGCCATCCAACCAGCTATACAGAGCAACGCAAAGCTCCAGGAGGCCGAGTTTTGGTAAGCAAGCCATGCCAGAAATTGCTTGTGGGAGAAGGGTAATTCCCTTCAGTATTTTGCCCAGATTTTCTTGCTGTTTGGATAGCCAGTCGAACGTCCATAGATGTACTAAGATTTTACTGCTGCATAATAATAAACCCTCAACTGCTAGACCGGTTTTCCCACATTAGGTTTTTCCAAGGACTTTTGTCCAAAAACATTTGTGTTAATTTTATGTATGTGTGCTAGCATTTCTTAACTTCCAGCGTTTTATTTTTTCGCAAAATTTTATTTGTGGAGGTTACAATGTGTTTATTTCGATATTTGTCATAGCAAATAAATTGTTAAATTTAATTGACAATTAGGAGAAATAATACTAGTTGTTGCAATAGGATTCCAGTGTTGAAATTTTCACTTTGTATCAGAGCACAATCAATTAGCCAAAGAGCTTAGAGGCGAAGAATAAGGAATTTCTTTGCTCAGCAAGGGCAAGAGGCCAAAATTCCCAGGGGCAACGTAATAACTTTGCTAAGAGGCTGAGTTGCTTGTGGAAATTCGATTTTTTTGAGAGGCAAAAAAATTTGAGTTTTCTAGATCAAGTAATTCCAGAGGCAGAGGGAGCAACTCAGTATTTTTCGTTGGGCAGATCTCTAGTTGGACGCAGAAGGTTTTTGTAGCAGTTGCTAGAGTAGAACCTGCGTCGGGTGGAAGAAGAGCACACACTGAGGGAAAATTTCTCTCAGGGAACTTCTAGTCTCGGAAGTTCAAATTTCCAGTGGCAGATCGACAGTAACAACTAGCAAAACGACGTATTCCAGGAGGGGGTGCGCGTAGTAGAGCAATAGCCGAGCACAGGGGAAGAGCGAGTTTTCAACATTTTTTTCATAGATGTCCACTGCAGGGCTGATAGATGAGGACAGGTTGGATGGTGCTTCCATCTATGTCATCTAGAAGGCAAGGATCTCCTTCCTTCTAGATGAATTTGGCCTGAAGGCATATATCAATAATGTGGTGGCGATTTCCACAGATGCAGATTAGTTGAAGGAGTACAGAAAGGAGATGGCACAAGCGAAGCGGTTGATCCTAGATGGAGTTTGGGATCATGTAGTCTCGCATATAGTTGGCAAGGATACTGCCAAGAAGATGTGGGATGCTCTCGCCACGTAGTATCAGGGTACTTCCGAGCAGTAGAAGATGCACCTCATGGAGAAGCTGAGATGCATCCAGATGCAGAAAGGGGAAGGCATAGACCCCTTCCTTACTAGGATTCAAGAGGTCCGAGATCAGTTGTCAGCTGTTGGGGCAGCGCCTCAACCCACGGAGCTAGTGAGATTGGCACTCAACAGTGTCTCTGTGTCTCTGAGGAGTGGCAAGTTTTTGTCCGAAGTATATTGGGCAGAGACACGCTAGTAGGATGGGACAGGATGTGGGATGACTTGCAGCAACAGGAGTTGAGACAAGCTCTTTTGAAGAGCTCCATCAGTGGCAATAGCAGCGGGCAGAAGACGGTGAAGGAGGAGGAGATGTGGCCCTTGCATCTAAGGGTCACACTCAGGGATAGGGGGAGCAGAGGAAGAAGAAGGGCCTATCAAAGGTCAAGTGCTTCAGATGTTGTGAGCTAGGCCACTACAATACCCAATGTCCTCTCAGGAAGAAGTACAAGGAGGAGAACCAGGGCCATCAGGGAGCTTCTGCAGAGATCGATAGACTTTCCTCCAGGTTGGAGGAAGACTTCACGATGTTCGCCAACATACTGTTGAGATTTCTGATGTGTTGGGGTAGCATTGGATGTGCTCTAGCTCCCCAACTTTGTGGAGGGACTAGAGTACATGAGATCTCCAAGACCCAGAAAGCGATTTAAGAAATTCCATTCTGTTTAGGAGATATTTAATTAATTAATATTTTTAATTAAGGACCCTAAGTCTAACTTAGGAAAATAAAAAGATTAAAGTTAATTAAATTAAAAATGTCATGAAAATGACTTAAATCACACGGATCAAGCTTTTTTTTAATCTTAGCCGTTGATAAAATATTAGATCACGGTTGTTGGTTTCCCAACGAGAAAAGTATAAAGGAAAGGCTTGGGGTTAGTTGGAGAACACACACAGTTGCAGAGCACTGAGACTACGCTGAAATTCTAGGGCGTGGTTTGCTAAGAATTTCAGAAGTGTTTCAGCTGCGGCGAGGGGTAGTATTGGTGAGAGGGATGGTTTGATCCCAATCCCAGAGTGCAACAAGAGGCAGAGAAGCAGCAAACTGAGCAACGCATAGAGGGCAACAACTACGCAGCGTAGCCACATCCCAGCAGAGGCAGCGCAAAGGCTTCAGGGGCTACGCAGGGCTTAAGCAGGCCCAGAAAGGGCAACACAGAGGTAGCAGGAGGCTAGCAGGGTTGACGTAGGGCCAACCAGGGCAGGACATGGGCAACATAACCCAGTGTGGTGTGACATAGGCCCTTCCTGAGTAGCGCAGAGGCTAACGCAGGCTAGCAGAGCTGACGCAGAGGGCTTCAGAGCAGCACTGGGGTTTCTGAAGACCGAAAAGCGCTGAGTTCTGTAAATCCCGTTTGAGGGTGTGAATAAGTCAGTTTTTCTATCTCCAGAATAGAGGTATAGTTGCAGTTTTATTTCTCTATCAGGTTAACCAACTGGTGCCCAAATTTATTGTACTTAGAATCTACTTAATAATAAAACCCTCCAGCAGCCAGAAGACCGGTTTTCCCACATTGGGTTTGTCCGGGGATAATTGTCCAGAAAATCCTTGTGTGTCACTTTGTCATTGTGCATGTATTCAGTTTAGATCTGTATGTGTAGGCTGTTGATGTATTTACTTCGATGTTAATGTTGAATATTTCACATTAATAACTTAGTGTAAGTAGGAGAAGTAAATCTGAAAATTAATAGTAGGATTTATGTTTGATACATTCAAAAATTTTCACACATGCCTCCAGGAGTGAGGTGGGGCGACTTGGTATTGTAGCCCCAGAGAGCTACAGATGGGAAAGATCTTTGAGGAGTCCACCTCTTGGATCAGTACCTGGCTACGAGGGCCCACAGTATTCGGTAGCAGGATGGACCAGTGGCAGTTGGTGCAATCAGATGCCAAAGTGACAATTGCAGAGACTAGTAGCAATCAGATACTGGGAGAGCGCAGTGCAGAGTTGGAAACAGTGCAAATGGCACTGTGTAGATTCAGCAGCAGCACAAATTCCTCAATGACAATGCAATATGCTAGTAGCAGTCAGGTTTTGGGTGATAGATGTATCATATCGAACATATTTGGTTCAATATTTTGGATGTTTTTCTGTGGCATATGTTGCAGTTGCAGCAGCAGCAAATGAGAGAGAGTTGCAGTGTTGGCAGTAGTTCAGCAGGGTCAACAAAAACATAGATGGGGCTCGTATCAGAGTTGCGCAATGGTTGGTGGGCAACAATAGCTAGACATCAGCAACGTGACAGGCGATGATACAGAGACAAGGTGTTGTGGCAGCAGGTGCAACACTGGAATGCATTCCTCGCTAAGAGGGAGTGTTAAGTTTTTGTAGCATTGGATGTGTTCTAGCCACAAAATTTTGTGGAGGCTAGAATACATAAGTTCTCCAAAACCTAGAAATTATTTCTGGAAATTCCGCTTAAAAATGTCTCGATTAGATTATTAACCAATTTTTTAAATATTTCGCAAGTCTAAACTTAGGGAATATGGTTAATTAATCAATATTAATTGAGATAAGGCGAGAATGATCTAGAAACTCACACAAATCGACTCCAAGATGATCCTAGCCATTGATTAAGTTTTAATCTTGGTCGTTGGTGTTCCAACAAAGGATTATAAGAGGAGGTCGATGTGGTGATGGAGAACACAATTAGAGAGTTCAATTTTATTGGCAGATCGATTTCCAGAGTAGTAGCAGCCAGTTGCCGGAGAGATAGTCAGTAAGATCGAAGCAATGTGAGGGGCAAGGATAGTGATTCGGAGGAAATATCTCCAAATGCGGAGAGGCAGCAACAAGACAACCGAGTTATCCCAGAGAGGCAACGCAATAGCTTCAGCCAGGCAGTTTGATTTGGAGGAAGGAAAAATCGTTCTTAGTTCCAAAAGCCGAGAAGAAGTCCCAAAGGGTCGGAGAGATGATTTCATCACCATCCAAAGGCATAACGACTTCATTAAAGCCTAGTCCGAGGCAAGACGTCCAAGCAGCGATGTAGCGCAGCGCAGAGGCTGACATAGAGCTCCAGGAGGCCGAGTTTTGGTAGGCAATCCGTGCTAGAAATTGCTTGTGGGAGAAGGGTAATTCCCTTCAATTTTTTGCCCAGATTTTCTTGCTTTTTGGATAGCCAGTCAGGCATACATAGATGTACTCAGATTTCACTGCTGCATAATAATAAAACCCTTAGTTGCTCCACTGGTTTTCTCGCATTGGGTTTTTCTAGGGACTTTTGTCCAAAAAACAATTGTGTTAATTTTATGTGCATGCTAGCATTTCTCAGCTTCCAACGTTTTGTTTTCCCACATAATTTTATTTATTAAGGTTGCAGTGTGTTTATTTCGATATTTGCCATAGCAGATAAATTGTTAAATTTAATTAACAATTAGGAGAAATAATATGTAATATTCCTAATTTAGCTTTTAGCTAATTAGAATATTAAATTTTGTCTTCCTTAATTAATAGATGAATAAGAGGGTAGAGGGACCCATAAATCCCTTTAGTAGAATAAAATCACTTCACCAATGTGAAAGTGGAACAACGCAATAGTGGAGGGGGCCAAGAGATCATGTGAACAACGCAGTCAAGGAGGAGGATATGGACCAAGAGAGCAACACAGTTATGATGTGGGCCCCAAGGGTGTGAGGGTTCCACAAGTATAAGAAAGAGGTGAGGGCGGCCATAGAGAGCATTCTTGATTATTATTATTTTCTTGGCGTTCACGACTTGAGCATGCTTGAGCTATTTAGCCGAGTCTACAGTGTTGTTTAGCACGAGGGTGTCTCTGAGCGGAGATTCCAACCTCATCCTCAGGGGACTTCGAGTGCCTACTCAGGAGAGGATTCTTGTTGTCCATGTGAGCTGATCTTATCATCGGCATTCAGGCCATTTCCAGACCCTCTAGTGCTGCGCAGTCACTAAGTGTCTTACGTAGTCCAGTAGTAGAGTTCATCAGAAGAGGGTGAAATTCCATAGCATTTCCACTTGGAATCCATTGAAGGGATCAACCCTTCAATAGTTGGGCTTGGGAGTCCTTGCAACTACTCTATCTTTTAGTTCAGCCCATAGTTCTGCAAACCCTAGGAGGGTGATTTTCCAAGGTCAGCCAATCCGGAAATCCTTTCTGGGTTTTTCTGGGTTTTGTGTGTAGAGACCAGTGTCCAAATCCCAACATTTTCTGAGCACCAAAGCACCCTCATCTATGCAGTCCTATTCACCCAGCAACAACATTTCCAACAGGGCATTGCAGAGGAAGAGCTCTAGCAGCGCAGCAAAGAGCAGTGTTCTCAATGGGAGAGCTTGAGGCCATTCCAACCCGCTTTTGCCGACTTGAGTGCTATCTATTTTCACCTCCAGATTAATAAAATGGCTCAGCTGTTCTGTCTATTTTTATGATGTTTTTAGTCTATTTCCATAATGTTGTAGTTTCAAATTTATTGTGTTTTTTATTACTATCTTTTCCTATTTGGAATATTACAGTGGTATCATAGCCCATAGACTTGGCTCAGCTTGTGGAACAACCAATCTAGGACACTTGAAGATAGAGAATACATTACGGACCAGGCAAGGAGATACAAAAACAAAGAACGCTGAAATTCGCTAGAATAAAAAGTGACGGTTTTCCATTGGATATTTTGGGCAATTGAAGATGAATCTCGAAAATCCGAGACATGGGTTTTGTGCTGAACAGACCAATTCAGTTTCCTCGTGAGAATTTTTTCCAAATTTGGTCTAGATTGAGAGAAACAAAAGGTTCTCTGAGAGATACAAAAACAGAAAACACAGAAATTCGCTAGGATAAAAGGTGACGGTTTTGCGTTGGATGTTTCGGGCAAATGAAGATGAATCTCAAAAATCCGAGACATGGGTTTTGTGTAGAATAGACCAATTCAGCCTCTTTGAGAGAAGTTTTTCCAAATTCAGTCTGGATTGAAAGAGACAGAAGGTTCTCTGAAGACGATTTTATCAGATTTGCTGTGGTGGCCGTTTTCCAAATTCTTCCAATTGCAATACGAGATTGAACTTGTGCCCAAAAATGTCTCAGTAGGAGGAATTTGAAAATGTTACTAGGAGCCTCAAGAGACTAGTGGGGCAGCTCGAAGAGTGGTTGTTAGCAAGGGAAGCAATAAGAAATAGTAGTTACCGACCTACAGATGAAGAAAATAAGAAGAGCATGATTATTGAAAGAAACACTAATAATAACACTGCAGAGACGAAGATGGGAGGCAGAGTTAGTGATGAGATGAAAGAGAACATACTCATGGAGGACGAATTTCATCTAGCTACGTTCCATCCGATTGAGCATGAGGCTAATGGCATGCAGGAGTCACCCTTGTTGGAGTTGCCTTTGGTAGCCCTAGTAGATAGATTGGAGGAGGCAGTTGATCACACATCCATTGATGAGGCATCTCGTTCTATGATAGAGCTTCAGAACAACAACCACCTACAGTTGACTGATGAACATGTCTTGCATGTTGGGTTGTCTATGGAGGAGCAGTTGGAGGCTCATGTCGAGGCCATGATGGAGGAGGATGTGCAGCCATCCTTTCGACTACCCATTGATGAGGGGCAACATAGAGACCACACGTTGGGATTCCAACATAGTTCGCTTCAGAGGCAAGCTGGCAGGATCTATAACGTTATCAACCCACCTCTACACATTGGATTGAGAGAGGCAGATTTTTCTAGACATACCAGAGGGGATGACCAAGATAGCAGCGTGCAACAGATGGGTGGGGTGCCGGGAGATGTATCCACCGTTGATAAGACGCTAGGAGATACAGTAGTATTGGCCGATGGTCGCACACAGCAGTGCCATTAGTTTCGGGTCGACCTTCTTGCTTTGAAGGAGAAGGCCACATCAGTGCGAGAGGCTATCCTACGACAGAACGAGGAGCTGGAGGGCATGAGACTAGTTTATGTCGAGTCAGTGACAAAGTTGGCCCACATTGGGGAACGACTGGATTCCCCAATTGTGCAGTTAGAGGGCACATTGGAGTGTCAGAGCACCCCCCTTCAGGCATACATAGTCAGGGTGAAACACTAGTAGGATGGAGGGATTATTCTATGTGTAGGGATTCTTGCATTTAATTCTTTCTCGAGGTTGGATGGCAAGAGGTACTGAGCTGGTACCCCATGGAGCATGCTAGGCAGCTGGATACATCCATGGCCATATTTCAGAGAGTCCATGGATTACCAAAGGGACGAGAGGGCCAAATTACTGTTGGGATCCAGGTGGGATTTCCCATCACATGAATGAGTCGGTAGGTGATGGTAGTCGTTGTGCGATGGGTTTGATGTTTGGGTGCACACACATTTTCAGATCTCTATCAGAGCCCCGGACATCCCTAGTGGCAGGATGATTCGACAGGAGGGTACGCCCTTTTCAGGAGCTATCTTAGCATATCGATCGTGCGTGGAGTCACAAGGTGATTAGCCTACTTTGGCAGGAGCTGGTTGGAGGAGGTGGCATCGGCAGGCCACCAGACAGGGCAAGACGTAGAGACGATGCTCTCTCATGGGTATATGGTAAACTTAAGCTATGGAGGATAGGAGCAATGATGTCATTGCCATTGGCATGTGAGGAGTTGGGCCGCTCTGATCCTTTAGAGCAGATGGGGAAATGTAGCCCACCTCATGGGGGGTTTACTAGCAGAGTGGTGGATATTTTGCCCCATGCAGATACTATACAGTACAGGATGGTATAATCGTAACTGATGGTATCTGATGGTGTACAGGGGCAGGTTGCAGCATACAGTGGCATGATGAGGAGTGCAGAGACAATTAGTGGTATGCAGTGACCCATGACATGGCGCAACAGGCACTTGGAGTGTTGCCTCTAAGGGAACTTATGGATAGGGGTATTAGGTGTACCCTGGGATGCAACTCACTTAGGATTGATGAGGATATTGTTGAGCATCGGGAGACACCATGTTTAGCAGGGGCAGGGCTACGAGGGTGTTATCGGCACATCCGAGGCAGAGGGAGTGACGTCCACAGGATTACTCTTGAGCATTCAGGCAACAAGAATGAATTGAGGAGGAAGGGACTTTGCTTCATCAACAAAGAACCTTGGAGGCTTGATCACTTATGCTTAAGTGACACAGATGATGTGGCAGAGGTAGAGCAGGATGACATTCCTTCTGTATGCCAGGACGAGGATGAGTCTATGGGGTCATATGAGTATGCTTCTAGGGAGCATGAGCCGTCATGTGGAGTTGAAGACAGTAAGTCGAATTTGTCTTCTAGCGTGCAGGGTGAGCAGTCATAGGACTCGATGAGAGATATTCATGATGATGAGTCACTTGTGATGATTCAGCCTGAGCAACATATGGTGGAGCATGGGGCAGCTGAGGAGGAGGCTATGCACATCATGCATGATAGTCCTTTGGGGGAGAACCAGATGGAGGCTCACAGTGAATCAGTGTTAGATATGCGGCCAACCTTGGGGTCAACCATTGAGGACGAGCTGTTGGAGATGGTGGTGCATCCATCTTTGGGTCGACCCATTGATGAGGTGCTAGTAGATGCACTTACAGTTAGCAGGACTGCAGTACTTTCAGGGAGCAACACTCTCCAGGAGTACATCGATGGGGCTTGCAGCACACCTTGCCCACTGGGCCTATTATAGAGAGGGGCCTTCCTTTTTAGGCAGTTCTCATTGACAGGCGGGACAGAGTAGCATGAGTTGAGTATGAGTTGTCGACCACACCCCAGACATGTTCTGTATGCAGATATCACCACATTGGATTCTTCAACCGAGATAGACTGGCGGGACACCCTGTGTTGGTGAAATTGGCCGCTCAATAAATCAGCGGATTTAGGGACATGCGGCAGACATCAAACATGAGAGGACCTGCTCCTCAGCATTAACAGAACATGCAGAAAAGACAAAACACCACATCTGCATTGAAGACGCCCGGGTCATTGCTAGGATAAGTTTAAGGAGGCTATAAAGATTGAAAGGAGGCCAAGCAATCTGAATAGAGACGATGGCTGGAAAATTAGCAGTTGTTCAATCCCTTCCATATCTTCTTAAGTTTTTAAATATTTTATTTATATAATTTTATCTTCATCCAATTTCTCAATTTTTATTATTTATTTGTATTTTTTTTATCTTGACTACTAATAACCGACTAATTGCTTTATTTTCTTCATTATTGATTGATTTATCTATTTAATTAATTAATTAATTTTAATTTTATATTTATTTATCTATTTATGTTTTTGACCATTTATTATTACTATTATTATTATTTTTGACCATTTATTATTTTTATTTATTTTTAAGTTTTAGAAATAATTATTTTGATTATTTAGTTTGACCCAAATATTATTTTTATTTTATTAATTGTCTTAGTGTGTTGATTATTTAGGTTTGACCAAAATATATTTATTAAAGTTTGACCATTTATTATTTTTATTTATTTTTAAGCTTTTAGAATTAATTGTTTTGATTATTTAAGTTTGATTATTAGAATTAATTATTTAATTGTTTTATAGTTTTTATTATTTAGGTTTGACCTAAATATTATTTTTATTTTAGATATTCATTTCATTAAAATTTTCCTTTTGATTAATTATTTTCTTAATTCAATATTAACAACTTTATTCTAAAAATTAGTTCCTTATATTAAAATATTATTTATTAATAAATAATATTTATTTAGTCAAATCTAACTGTTATATTATAACTGCTAAATTGTTTTCTCTTCATCTATTTAACTTGATGCCAAGATCTGGTTTTTCATCTTCTCCTGACGATGAACCACGCTGGATGGTTTGAAACGCGTCGACAAAAGTTTGATGATGTAATTTTTACTAAAAATTTTCTTACTTTTCATGATGTTGATAACAAAATCCTAAATTCAATTATACCTCTATCTGATTAGTCATATCTCTAGCAACGCAGATGGGTTGGCAGATTCACCAGATGGACATCAAGATAACATTTTTTAACGAGGTGATAGAATAAGAGGTGTATATAGAACAACCAAAAGGGGTTCGAGACTCATGAGAAGTGCACACATGTGTGCAAGCTAAAGAAAGCTCTATACAGGCTCAAGCAAGCTCCTAGGGCATGGTATGGTTGGATTGATAGTTACTTGCAGCTGATGGGATTCATCAAGAGTGATGCAGATCCCAACCTCTACTACTTGATGGTATAGGATGAGCCACTCATCCTAGTGTTGTATGTGGATGACCTCTTCTTGACAGGGTCATCAGGGCTTATAGAGGACTGTAAGTTCTAAAAGGAACCTAACAATTGAGTTTGACATGAAGGATTTGGGGTTGATGAACTATTTCCTAGGCTTGGAAGTGTGGCAGAAAGCGGGGAGATCTTCCTTGGTCAAGGGATATATGGTACAAAAATCCCAAAGAGGTTCAGAATGCAGGATTGTAAAGCCATGTCTATGCCCATCATCACCAACTGGAAGAGGATAGACGCATCGAATGACAAGGATGTTGACCCCACCTTGTATAGATAACTCATCAATTCTCTCATGTATTTAGTCAACACTGTTGATTTTTGTGTAGCTTGGGAGGTACTCCAAGCCCTAGGGTTCGCGGATTGGAGGCCAAAGCGCCACAAGAGTCACTTGTGGGCTTGGAACCCAAGCATGGGGTTTTGCACCCATTTGGATTTGGATCAAAACTGTGACGATTTTTCAACATGTGATGGACGAGGATGATAGTTCTCGTTGAGACGAATTCGAGGAATCGAAGATCATCCGATTCCGAGTTGTCATTGAAGAGTTATGAATTTTTGAAGTTATGTGTGGGTTTGCATGAGTTGAAGTCTAGGTCGGTTTGGTGATAAGAGGACCTATGACAGTTGTTCAAGCCCATTGTTAGGTGTTGAAGAAGCCCTTCTTTGTGTGTATATATATAAGGTGAAGACATAGTATTTGATCATCCAAAAGTGCAACATATACATCATAAAGAAGCTTGTTGGAGGAGGATTACTTCTATTTTGGGCCACAATAAGGAAGGTAAGGGCAACGAGAAGATCAGGACTATTGGATGAACAGGGGACTGAAGTTGCTGGAAGGATGTTGTGATAGCTTGCTGGGTAGGCCGAGTTGAAGACCTCTCTTGTAAATCTGTTTCGACACTGTTTTAAGGGCAAAGAACTAGTATAATGTTGTTCACAAGCATTAGGTGGACTATGTGCTAGGCTGCAGGCCATAGCACCACAGTTAGGGCTTGCTTAGAAGATATTGAGAGCTCAAATATGACCATAACAACAATGTTGTAGGGGAGTTATCTAATTAAGGTTTGCCGCAGATTGTTGGAGGGTTGTTTGTGGACTGTGACTGGATTTGTAAGCATTGTTGTAGCGTGACTAAGTGCCCTAACCATAACAGTCACAAACAACAAGTTACAAACAAATTTGGAGCAGCGTTAGATGTGTGACGGGTCATAGTTTGTGACCCTATTGGATTGTATTTATTGCAGCCTATGGAAGCCAAGGAGGGAGGGATGACGTGGAGGTTAGAAGCCCTAACCTATGGGTAGATTCCGTAGTGAAGATTGGTGATTGTATTAGTTGATAGCAGTCTGTGGGTGGCACATGTTGGGGTTAACATGCAATGTTGAATACACCAACTAGGAGCATAACTTGCAGCGAAGTGTTGAAGCCTAGATTTGTGCGATAGCTCCTCTATTGCAGAAGCAAAGGGCAGTTGATGTGGAGAAGTCTGATGGCAACCAATAGAAGGGTCTCCTAGGTGTGAGGATGCCTTAGCTAAGGGTAGATACTACAATGTGGACTTGGTCACTTGTGGACTATTGGAGAGAAGCGTGAGAGTGGACCAAGTGAGAACGAGATTGGGCACTTATGGTCTGTTGGAGGACAGTGTGATAGTGTCCAAGTTGGAGCCCGGTGCACACCATCTTCATGGACTTAGGTGGTTGCTAGAGTGGCAGTTGTTGGAGCTCAAGCGTCTGATCAGCCAGGAGTATTTTGTGGAGCTCGAGACTTGTGTTTGGAGAAGGACTTCTACAACAGATGATGGGAAGTCCTCCTAGCCTGTGTTCATTGCGGGAGATGGAGTCTGGGCATTTTGCAGTGATAGGTGGCAACCCTCCGTGCCCTATGTTGGTCTTCATCGGAGTAGTGCAGGAAGACCATAGTGGGCTAAAGTCCCTGAGTAGCTGAGGAGTAGCAATGAGCAAATTGAGATTTGTTCACAAGTGGAGTTGTGAACAACTCGACAAGAGTCTCGATGTGTTGATGTGTTGGTGGACAAATGATCAACTAGTGAGCAGATTGATAGCCAAGGTTTGTTGATTTTTGGGTAGCATCAGATGTGCTCTAGCTCTGAAACTTGGTGGAGGGGCTAAAACACATGAGATCTCCAAAACCCAAAAATCGATTGGAGAAATTCCACCTAGAGCTTAAGTTATTTAAATAATTAATTGTTTTAATGGGGACCTTAAGGCTAACTTAGAGAAATTAAATAATTAAAGTGAGTTAATTTAAAAATGCGGGTGAGAATGTTCTAAGTGACAAGGATCAAGTTTTTTCTAATCTTAGTCGTCGATTAGAGATTAGAGCACGATCGTTGATTCGTCAACTGGAAAAGTATTAAATAAAGGCTTGGGGTCAGTTGGAGAATACACACAGAGTAGCAGCCCTTGAGCTAAGTCGAAATTAGGGGGCACGGTTTCCTGAGAATTTCGGAGTGAGCTTGCAGTGTAGTGAGGGGCAGTTTGGCTTCAAGATTTTCATCCAAGGCCGAGAATACAATAACAAAGAGGCAGATCAGCACCAGAGAGGCAGCGCATGCCTAGAAGGGGTGACGCAGAGACAGCAGGGCTCACGCAGGGGTGATGTAGAGCCAACATGGCTCACTCAGACGGGACACAGAGCCAGAGAGGGTGACGAAGTCACCCAAAGAGCTGCATTAGGGTTCCTGTGGGGCAACTCATGCAGCCATCCAGCGTTTTGATTTTTGAGCTAGGAAGGCTCACGGAGAGGGTGACGTAGCTCCTGGAGAAGGTGACGCAGTTTAGCTTGCCGTAGCTATTGGTCAACAACATTGGGGACTGCGCAGTCAACTGTGGGGTTTCTTCATCCAGTTGCTAGATCCGCCATAACATCTGTCTCCGGATAGAGGTACTTTTGCCAAGGATTTTCTCTATTGGGTGAGCTACATTGGCACCTTAGTTTGTATTAAAAAATCTTCTTAATAATAAAACCCTCAAGGGTTGCTGCACCGGTTTTCCCGCATTGGGTTTTTCCGGGGACATTGTTCGAAAAATTTGTGTGTCCTTTGTTTGAATGATTGCATATTCTTCAGTACTTGATCTATATAATTGTGTAGGTTGCAGTGTATTTACTTAGATGTTTTCATGATTTATTCAGAAAATAATTTGTTAAGTTAAATAAAAAATTAGGAGAAGTAAATCAAATTTACTGCAGTAAGATTTCTGTTGAGTAGATTCAAAAATTTTCATAAGGTTCAGTGGCCAGACGGACTTGGAGCATTGATAGAGGTAGGAGCTGCAGATCGGGAGCCGAAGGATCGGGCAGGTACAGGGCACGACCGAGAGGAGCTGAGAGAGCATGCTACAGCCAGATGGTCATAGTATCTTGTTTTGTATGTTGTACTAGTGGATGTATGAGGGCCTTTATCCCTGGTACGGGATCCCTAGACTATTGTATTATATCAGTTGGCTTAATATAATGAAGCTAGGTTGAAAATTGTAAAAATTTGTCTATATTTTGTGCATGTGTGATATTGTTGTTTATATTTTGCTGTGCAAAGTAGTTTTGTTGAGATTCTTGGTGTTTGGTAACGTCAGAGATTTTAGGATTCTATACTAGACCCAAGGTCGTGGAAAATCAACATGGTATTAGAGCATATCTGAGCTACTTTGAGGGACAGTGAATCAAAGTGTGCACAGCGAAGCAACTCAAAGGGAGTTGTGGGTGTCTAAATCATGGAGCAGAGAGTTCAACAGAGGACATGGAGATGTGGTCTTGACTGGCTTGGTAGCGAGATTGGTTGGGAGTTCTGGTGGATTGGTGGTGAGCCTGGTGAACAACAGTTTTTTGTAGTGCAGATTGCTAATCATGGACTTCTGTTGATTTTCCATGGATGGTTGGGACAACTCAAGGGTTACTTTGGCATGGACGAGATCAGGTTGATCGAGATGGCATCATGTGATGGATTACAGGTTGGAAGGGTAGAGTTTTCATCGGATCGTGATGTTGCATATTCAAGATTGAAGGATTTTGCACAAGTGGTATTTGATCCAGGAGGATGAGTGCTTGCAGGACTGAGCCAATGGAGATCGTGTAGGCTCAGAGGGAGCAACCCAATGGAGGTTTGGGATCTTTAGGTTCAGATGTGATGAGACAGAGACACTATTGAGATGCAGGTTCATTCTACAGGGTATGCTGCAGTGATGGATGCCAGATGGGCTAATGTGGTCGCCGGATGATGATAGTTACTTCCTAGTCTTGGAAGTACCTCCCTTGCTAAGAGGGAGTGTTGATTTTTATGTAGCTTGGGAGGTATGTTGATTTTTGTGTAGCTTGGGAGGTACTCCAAGCCCTAGGGTTTGAGGATTGGAGGGCAAAGCACCACAAGAGTCAATTCGCACATGGAAGTTGGAACCCAAGCATGGAGTTTTGCACCCATTAGGATTTGGGCCAAAACTATGACGAGTTTTCAACATGTGATGGATGAGGATGATAGTGTTTGTTGATACGAATCCGACGCATCAAAAATCATCTGATTCCGAGTTGTCGTTGAAGAGTTATGAATTTTTGAAGTTATATGTGGGTTTGCATGAGTTGAAGTCTAGGTCAGCTTGGTGATAAGAGGACCTATGATAGTTGTTCAAGCCCCTTGTTAGACATTGAAGAAGGTCTTCTTTGTGTGTATATATAGAAGGTGAAGACAAGGTATTTGATCATCCAAAAGTACAACATATACATCAAAAACAAGCTCGTTGGAGGAGGATTACTTTTGTTATGGGCCGCAGCAAGGAAGCCAAGGGCAACGAGGAGATCAAGACTGTTTCTAGGGCTAAACAAGGGACTGAAGTTGCTGGAAGGATGTCGTGATAGCTTGTTGGGTAGGCCGAGTTGAAGACCTCTCTTATAAATCTGTTTGGGCACTGTTTTAAGGGCAGGGAACTAGTA
This sequence comes from Pinus albicaulis, assembly GCA_034641835.2. Classification (NCBI taxonomy): domain Eukaryota; kingdom Viridiplantae; phylum Streptophyta; class Pinopsida; order Pinales; family Pinaceae; genus Pinus; species Pinus albicaulis. The sequence continues at coordinate 234,695,859 of CM076584.1, read as the reverse complement.
TAATGTTGCCCGCATGTTTCAGGTGGACTATGTACTAGGCCGCAGGCCTTAGCACCATAGTTAGGGCTTGTGTAGAAGAGATTGAGGGCTCAAATATGCCCAGAACAACAACATGCCAGGGGAGCTATCTAATGAAGGTGTGCCGCAGATTTTTGGAGGGTTGTTTGTGTTGATTTGTGGTAGCATCGAATGTGCTCTAAATCTCAAATTTTGTGGAGAGGTTGAGACTCATGTATTCCAGATAACCCAGAAATTGTTTTGGGAATTCCACTCGGCGACAGTTTTATTTGATAAATTAACTATTTTTAATGAGACCCTAAGTCTAAACTTAGAAAATTAAAATAATTAATGGGTATTAATCTAAACTGTGGGTGTAACTTCTAGAAGAAGACGAGGATCAAGTCAAAATGATCGTAGCCATTAATTAGCTTCTAATCTGGGGCGTTGAATGTCAACTAGAAGATTATTTAAGGAAGCTTGAGGGTCATTTGAAAAATATACCAATGCAAATAGTCATTTGCCAAAGCAAATCTATTTTCTCAATGGCTGAAGTTTGGAAAGAGAAATCGATTCAGAGGGAGGGTTGAAGGTGGAGAGGACAGAGAGGGTATCAACATCAGTTAGGGGTGCAAGGGCAGGTGACACACTGTAGAGAAGGGACAACGCAGAAGCAGCCGAGGGACATCGCAGAAGCAACCGAGGGACAACGTAGAGCAGTGACGCAGAACTGCACAATTCTCATGAAGTGGTGACATAGGAGGGTCAACAGGGCCTCTCAGAGATCAGATTCTCATCAGAAATTTGTGAGAAAAAATTCTCTAGTGTTATCACAAAGATTTCTCTTCATTACTGCTGATTGCTATTTGTACAAGAAACTTTTGCTAAAGAATAATAAAGAAACCCTCATTTGCTGCACCGATTTTCCCATATTGGTTTTTTCCGGGGACAATTGTCCAAAAATAATTGTCATTCTTGTGCTTGTATTTTTTATATCTTGTCTTAGTATTTTAATTGTGAAGGCTGCAGTAGAATTTATTTCGATATTTACTAGAGTAATTTTTGTAAATAGCTAGTTACTGGAATAATAAGTAGAAGAAATAACATCAGTCACTACAGTTGGATTTGGATTTAGAAATTTTCACATGGTACAAAGCTTGATTGGGCAGTGATACAGAAGAATCTGCGTTGAAGGGAAGTCATGGTGTTGCATTGGTAGCGAATCGAACCCCAAAGGGATCACACAGTTTTTCTATAGAGGCTGCTAGAGAAAAGAAATAACATGACGGAAGATCATGACATCTCAGAATTATCTTCTAGATTGGAAGAAGAACTTGCTTATTTATCGACTTCTGCATCAGCCGATGATTGTTACATTGATAGCATGGCTTCAGGTCATATGACTGGAGTACGAGAATATTTCTTGAGTTATCAAGAACGAATGAACTTCCAGATTACTATTGGAAACAAAACGAAGTGTACTCTAGTAAGAAGAGGGACCACAACATTTCATACATAAGCAAGAGATAACCTTCGAGCCACGAATGTGTTGCATGTGCCAGGATTATGAATGAATTTACTTTCAGTGTCCCAGTTTACGGACAAGGGATATGATGCGTACTTCATTGGAAGGAAAGTATACGTCAAGCATCCAACCTGGAAGAAAAAGGCTCAGATTGGAGCTCGAAGTAATAGACTATATAAGTTGCAGCTCGAGTCTCCAATGGCACTGGTAAACAATGATCTCAATGGTGAAAATGACCTGAATGAGCTATGGCACAGACGAATGGGGCATCTACACCATGGAGCTCTGAGGATACTCAGAGAAACTGTTACGAGAGTTCCACTCTTAAGTACCAAGCACGATGACGTATGCAGAGGATGCGTACTAGGGAATTACGTTAAAGAAACATAATCCAGAAGCAACAATAGGGCACAAAGTGTATTGGGGCTTATACACTCAGATATCTGTGTCCAATGTCTACTAGAGCTCTTAGTGGTGGCGAATATTTCATCATGTTTGTTGATGATCACAACAGGGAAACTTGGATCTACTTCTTGAAGACCAAGGATGAAGTCGTTGATTGGTTCTGAGAATTCAAAGCTCTGGTTGAAAACTGACAGGGAAGAAGATAAAAGTATTGCGCTCAGATAATGGTGGAGAATGTTGTAGTGCTCAACTTAGTGTTCCTAAATTGAGGTCATAAATTATCAACCAGGGTTAGTAAACTGCTGAAGTGAGGTGCACTATATGTGCCTAGGTATCTGTTCTCACTACGTTGTGTTTTAGTGTTTTTATGATGTTTTTGGTTTTGTGGTTTTATGTTAAGAAGGAAAAGAACTAAATGTTGAAAAAGAACAGTTGTTGGTCACACTAAAAGCAGAGCAAAACCTATACTAAAGAAGAGAAAATGCAAAGTTTGATAATGACTCATAGCAAGCAAATAAATCACAACATGAACTCAATAACTCATAACATAAACTCATCCAATTCATTCATTAGAAATATGTTGGAATAGCTTGAGAAAAGGACAAGTTTAGTGCAAATTAGGTTCTCCTAAGTAAACAACCATCTTACAATATTACAAAGAATCTCATCCATGGCTAAAAGTTCATTGGAACACAATTGGAAAAAGATTATTTGTAGCACAATAATATTTCTACTCTGAATTAACTTGTAATGCTAAGGTTAATCCATTCTGCAGCTCCACTTGTCACCACTAAGCCTTATTCAAAAGTTAGAGATTTTCTAAAATAGTTTTTTTGGAAAAAGGCTTATTTGTGAAATTGCAAAAGATTGCAGAACAATCAAGGCCTTAAACTGATATCACTAACTCATTCATGTCCATATGATGATGCATTAATAGAAAGTCAGAACAAGATTAGTTTGTAAACAATGAAGGCCGTGAAGTCTAATTTTGACAGTTAATACAACTTAAAGAACAATGGATAACACTGAACTAGAATGCAATTGATAAAACTTGAAACACAGTGATCACAACTAAACTAGAATGCTTTTAGCCTAACTTTGAAATACAGTGAACTGGAACTGAACTAGAATGTCACTAATCTAACTTAAAGTACAGTGAACAGAGTTAAACTAGAGTGCCATTATCAAACTTGAAACACAGTGACAGAATTAAACTAGAGTGACATCTACCTCCAGAGTATTTCAACTGAACTAAAATGCAACTAATTCTATGAAATGTTTCAGCTCTGTCTCATTCGGAGTTAGTGGTTTTTTGGAATAATTTATAGAACAGGATTGGCTGCAACATGTTATGTAAATGAGCATAAAAGCATAAAATTCAACAAAACACAACAAAGATCTAAAACACCACAGCTATGTCTCACCCAGGGTTAGTGATATTTTGGAAGAGTTTAGAAGAACAAGACTAGCTGTAACAACTGATGTAATTGAGCACAAAATCATAAAGTTCAGAGAAATGCAACTAACTCCTAAATACTACAGTTATATCCCATCCAATGTTAGTGGTATTTTGGAAGAGTTTGTAAGGATAAGACTAACTGTGGCATCCGCTGCAAGTAAGTATAAAAAACACAAAGTTCAGAAAATTGATTAAACTAAGAATGAAACAAGGCTAAGTTACTTATCTAAACCATATGAACAAAGCTTCTCAGGTAGCAGGGGCCCTCTACCACCGGATTAGCACACAAATCTACTCAAGATTGACTCAACTCTTGCAATAAAGTGATGCTTCTTTCATTAAAGGAGAAATTCTTCAAAACAGAGTATTACGGTTTTCTGAGATCTAGCAATAAAACATAAATCTAGCTGACTGTTTCTCGGTCTCCCGAGCCATACTTATAACAAAATTACATAACTGTCTTTGAGATAAAACATGAATAATTGTCTTTCCCAACTAAAATCAAACTAGGACTCTGGTGGTGACCTCGTACTATGATTAAGGACATCTGTACAGTCCTTGTCCTATTAGAAGTCTATCTCCTAGTTTTGGTTTCCCACGTGCATAACCACCTGTAGACTCGAGCTCAGACTTCGTGGAGAGCAAGGAATGATGGGGGAGTGATGTGGAATACGACCATAAGCATTTTTCCTTGAGGTGACACCTGGAACCTGCGTAAACATGAAGATAGCTGCGGAATAGGCGACTGGCTACAGAATGACTGCGTTCTGTAGCCGAGTCTAGTAAAAAATTGCTACAATAACAAAATGATGAAAACATAGCAAGTTAGTCATTATAAACATTCTTAAAGTAATTCTAATCAATCCTATTGATCATTTAAGCCTATAATTAATGAGAGACAAAGAAAATGAAGTGAAATGTGGTGGAAAAGAAGGACATCTTTGGGGCTCAACATACCCCCACTGCAAGGCTTTTGCATGTCCTCATGCAACTATTCCATGTACTCTGAGACCTCTGCTAGGACATTTAAGCCTCTTCTTCTGCTTTGCCTGACAGTCAATGGCCTTTTAGGCTTCCTTATGACTAACTTGAATCTCAAATTTGTAAGTGCCCTGCTTAACTTTTTGTTTTTCTTCTTCAATCTTTCACTGGCCTTGTGCAACTTTTTCATTTGTAGAGACAGAGTTGTATTCATATCACCTTTTAGCTTAACCTGCACCCTTAAAATTTCATTCTCATTCTTGATATGCCTATTGAGTACTTCTAACTCATATTTATCTCTTCTTAGCATATCAATTGCAGATTTTGGTGGACTAGGAGTTCTGTCTCTACTTTCTGAAGCTCTCTTCTCTTGTGTCTCAACATAATTGTAAATTTCTTGTTGTGCTGGGTCTATTTCAGGAGCTCCTTCATCAAAATTCTCCTCATACTGATACTCAGGTGATCTAGCAGTAGGTGTTTCTTCATCCTCAATGTTTATGATTCCAGTTTGTCTAATCTCTGTTTTCTTTAGTATACCCCTAAGCATCTCGGTTGAGATGGCCCTTCTCCTCTGTCTTTGGCATATTTTCTTATTATTCTCTCCTTCTTAAGTTGCTTCTTAATTTGAGCCAATTTCTCAGAAATCATCTCTTCACTGTCCTTTTGTATTGATTTACCAGTTTTAGTTTCAACAGCTTTGGAAATTTCCTTTCTCCTGCTTCTTCTTATGGGTTTGCCTTCAGGTTGAGATTCCTTGGGTTCCTCAAAGTGATTCCTCACTAGAAACTCATCCCAATTATCTCCCATTTTTCCCAAATGATGTTCAATTAAGATTTTGACTAACCCATGGTGATACAAGGTTGTTTCCAGAAATTGAACCCTCTTTTGAACATTTGAGGCCATTCTCTTTAAGCTATGAAGTAAGAAAAAGGGAAAATTGATTTCTTCTTCTAAGAAATGCATCATTAACCGAATATGATAAACATAGAGGGTACCAAATCTTCCTTCACAAGTTATAAATTTTTGCAAAATGAGCAACATGTTCATCCATTTATTCTTCAGTGCCAAGCTAGGAATACCTTTCTTAAAAATGGAAACATCCATACTTGGTGTTTTGAGTATTTGCCTCCATGCCTTGTTATGAAATTCCCTATTTTTGAACCACTTTTCTCCTTGCTTGGGTAATTCCGCTGCTTCTGCAATGAAAGCCTCTGTAATGGTGAATTTAACATCTCTTATCTCGACCTCCGCACCATTGAAGGACCGTGCAAATGTTTTAGTCACCTCTTTGTGAAAACCATTGAATTTTTCTAAAAATTGCAACCACCCAGCCTGCTGTAGCATTTCTCTGATTTGTGGATAACCCTCCAAATACTTAGTTCCAACTGGTTCGGTCCTCACTATAAGACCCATAGCTTCTTTTTCCAACCTTCAATTTACTGCTCTTCTATCCGCTGTGAAAATGGCTGTTAAAGAGTTGTTTGTTCCCCACATATGCTTCCTTTGTTTTACAGACCGGAATGGCTAAGAATTGGCTACGGAAAGAAATGATATGGAGTGGTTATGAAACGAGTATAATGCGGTGAGGGTGATTCACACGGATTAATGAGTTGAGAGTTATCACGGAAGAAAAGACCGCGGAAATATTTCGTGAGAAATTCAAAATCATCATTAAATACTTTGGCCTAGTGACGTGACTGATTAAATCACTTCAGTACTTAACCGTTAAGTTTTAAATGATGATCGGATCTGGAAAGATAGAAAGGATTTTGTCCAAAGTTTTTATGATATGGTTGATAGGCATGATCAACACGACTAATTAAAATAACCTTTTTGAATCATACATGACTTAACTATGCTAAAATGTTCATGATCTGTCACCATAATAATTTCATAACTTTTACCTTTGTCTTTCCTTTGATTTTTTTTTGTGGTTTTGATATGCCTTGTCCTCTTTTGAAAATCATTGATCTTCAGTCCTCATAACTCCTTTGATTTTGCTTGTTGTCTTGGATATGCAGGATCAATTTGCTGCTGAATCAAGTGATTACTGGATAGTGCCTTCAGGATCTCTGGCTGCAGAATGTCTGACTGATTGTAGAATGTACCTGTAGAAGTCTTGAAACATGGAATGGAATGGTTTGAAGCATGAATGGAATGTTGTATGAAATGAGTTAAAAATGGATAATGAAGTATGGTGTAATGGAGTATGAGTGAAGTGAGTAATGGAATGAAATGAATCACAATTATGAAGTGGAGTGAAATATAGAAAATTACTTGCAACTTATGATCTGTATTATTCAATTGCAGAAAGAAATCAATCTTAAAACTCTGAGATGAAAATGATGTGGACCATGGAATGAAATGAATGAAGTATGGAATGAAGTGGAGTATGGATGAATGGAATGAAATGAAGTATGGATGAATGGCATGAAATGAATCATAAGTGAAATATGGGTTTGCACTTATGATTTTGTAATAGCTGCTTGTAGAAAAAGAACAAATTTGAAAAGCTAAAGTGTTAGAAAGATTCTGATTTTCACTCTATCTTTTCTGTATAACCATGCTAATCAGTGATTAGTTTTCATGTTTATACTATATTTATTTATTTATTTATTTTTATGCTTTTGAATTCAGAAAATTCAACTAAGTTGATGAAGAAGAAAAATTCTTCTTCATTAACTTCACATCACTGCTTTCCTGAAATCTCTTGACAACTTCTTCTCTTGAAAGTGGCTTGTGATACAGCTTCAATCTATGACCATTTACAAAAAAAGTGACCTTCTCTTCATCTATTGTCCTGATTTTTATTGCTCCATTGTCAAAAATTCTGATAATTTCATATGGCCCAAGCCAATGTGTTTGGAATTTACCTTGAAAATCCTTGAACTTTGAATCAAACAAGAGAGCCCAGTCACCTTCTTTGAACTTCTTTTCTTTGATGTACTTGTCATGCCATCTAGTCCTTTGATGTTGGACTATACTTGTTTTCTGAACTGCATCTTGTCTGATCTCATCCAATTCATTAATCTGCTCCAATCTGTGCTTTTGTGCCTCTGTTAGATCAGTCCTAGCTAAACTGCCATTTTGAAAGTTTGAATCTGGAACTCTATGGGAAACAAAACTTGCTTTCTATAAACAAGTTCATAAGGAGTATGGCCTGTTGTGCTTCTTCATGTAGTTCTATAGGCCCACAAGGCTTCAGGAAGCCTATCTGCCCAATCTCTTCTATGCAAATGAACAGTCTTCGTTAGGATCCTTTCAATGACCTTATTAGTAGATTCCACTTGACCATTTGCTTGTGGATGATAGGGAGTAGATTTTCTGTGTCTAATTTTGTACCTCTCCATCATTTGTTCCACTAGCTTTGATGTAAATTGAGCTCCTTGATCTGTAACAATTTCCCTTGGGACACCAAAACGAGTAAAAATATCCTCAAAAATAAAATTAACTACAGATGCTTCAGTAGCAGAAAGTAATGGTTTGGCCTCTACCCATTTAGTAACATAATCAGTGCAAACTAATATATATTTCTTTTGTCTTGATGGAGGACTAATAGGTCCTACAAAATCCAAAGCCCATTTTTCAAAAGGTTCAATATGTACCCGAGGTTGTAATGGCATCTCACCTGAAGGAGAAGGTTTCCCTACCCTTTGGCAACTGTCACACCTTTTGACATACTCTTTAGCATCTTTAAAAATGGATGGCCAATAATATCCTAAATGAAGGATCTTATAAGCTGTTCTTTTATCAGCAAAGTGTCCGCCACAAGGTTCATCATGACATGCCTTGAGGATCTCAGGTATCTCATGTTCCCGAACACATCTCCTAATGATAAAATCTGGACCTGTTTTGTATAACTCATTAGAAACCCATGAATATTTTGCACTGTCATAAATGATCTTTCTTTGGTCTCTTGCATTCATTATTGAAGGAAATTTCCCTGAAACTAAATAATTAGCAATGTCAGCAAACCAAGGAGTTTGAGTAGAAATTGCAAAAAGATATTCATCAGGGAATTGATCTTCAACTGGAGTATTGTCTTTGATGTTTTGGAGTCTAGATATGAAATCAGCTACTGTGTTTTGTTTTCCAGGCCTATCTAGAATGGTAATGTTGAATTCTTGTAAAAGCAATAACCATCTTATGACTCTGCCATTAGTAATTGATTTGTTCATTAAGTATCTAATTGCAGAATGATCAGTGTGAACAAAATTTTCATAGCCTGTTATATAGTGTCTGAATTTGTTTATGGCATGAACAACAGCTAAAAACTCTTTTTCAGTTACAGTATAGTTTAACTCCGAAGGAGTCAAGTTTTTACTGGTATAGTAGATGGCATAAGGAATCAGGTCTTTTTGTCCCAATACTGCTCCTAGAGCTGTATCTGAGGCATCTGTTGAAATATGAAAAGGTAACTTCCAGTTAGGTCCCCTTAAAATAGGTGCTTCAAAGATTTTTGTTTTCAGGGTCTCAAAGGCTAACTGGCAATCAGGATTCCACTTGAATTCACAGTCCTTGGTAAGTAATTTGAAAAGTGGAGATGATATCTTGGTGAAGTTTTCTATAAACCTTCGATAATATCCTGTAAATCCTAGAAAACTCCTAACATCTTTTTGACAACTTGGAATAGATAAGTTAGAGATGACTTCAACTTTTGACTCATCAACTCTAATCCCATCCCCTGAAATGTGGTGTCCTAAAACAATTCCTTCAATAAACATCATAAAACACTTCTCATGACTAAGTGAAAGATTTGCTTCTTTACATCTCTTTAAAACTTTTTCCAGGTTTGTTAAGGCTTCTTCAAATGTGTTTCCATAAACTGTGAAATCATCCATATATACCTCTACACAATCATGTATTAGATCTGAAAATATTCCTAGTACTACCCTTTGAAATGTTGCGGGTGCATTGCATAGTCCAAATGGAAATACTCGGTAAGCATAGGTACCCCAAGGACAGGTAAATGTGGTTTTGTCTTGATCTTCAAGTGCTACCTGAATTTGGTTATAACCACTAAACCCATCTAGAAATGAAAAGTACTTTTTGCCAGCTAATGTATCTAACACCTGATCTATGAAAGGTAAGGGAAAATGATCTTTAAGAGTAGCTTTGTTTAATTCCCGGTAGTCAATACATACCCTCCATTTACCATTTTTTTTTGGCACAATTACCAAAGGAGAAACCCACTGACTATCTGAAATGGGATAGATAAAGTTGACATTTAACAATTTCTGCAATTCTTCTTTAACAATCTCCCTAATATTTGGATTCATCTGTCTCTGAGGTTGTCTGATTGGTTTACAATTTTCCTCTATGTAGATATGATGAGTGCAAGTCTTAGGACTTATCCCTTTCATATCAGTGTACTCCCATGCATATGCAGAAGAATGTCTTTGTAATATCTTGACTAGCTTTTCTTGTTGAGATTTCTCTAGGTTCTTGTTTATGTTTAAAGTTTTACCTGGAAATATCTCAATTGTAGAGCTACCAAATTTATCCATGGAGTAAAGAGACATCTGTCTTGATGATAAAAACTCAATGTTGGATTCTTCTTGAAATTGTTCATGTTTGTATTCCGAAGAGGATTCAAAGTTTTCTAAGGTATTCAGAATTTGGCTATCTTCACTAATTTCTAAAATTGTGAAGAGAGGTTGTAAGTCTTCTTCATCCTCTATCCATTGAGTATCATCTAATTCTGTAATTGTTCTTGCTGGAGGATACAAGGTAAATTTCTTGGTTGAACTACCATCAGAGATGTAAATATCACTGTATCTACAACTAATGAAAGCATCAGCTGTAGCTAACCAAGGTCTTCCTAATATAATAGGATGCCCTCCTAGATTATTCTTAGGAGTTAGGATCATAAAATCCACAAGATATTCCCAAGAATCTAGGGACACTGGAATGTCTTCTATTACCCCATCAGGTTTGATCACAGATCTGTCTGCTAATTGTAATAATGTGGGTGTAAAAAGAAGATTAGGAAGTTTTAGTTTATCCATGATTTGTCTACTCATGATATTGATTGTTGCTCCTAAATCAATAAGTGTGTTTTGGATCTCAATTCCAATGATGTGAATTTTAACAACTGGATTTCCTGGGTCTAGATACTTTGGAATAGCCATCTTACCCATCATGATATCTGCTATTTTTCCTGCCAGTTGAATTTTCTTTATCTCTCTTATTCTTTTTCCTGTTTTCTTCATGCTCAACTCCTTTATTGTCTTTGCTAAGATTGGGATTTCCTTGATGGCTTGTAATAATGAGATCTTAATACAAACATTTCTCAGCTCATCTAGGAAATCATAATTAGGCACTATAATTTGTTTTTCTACACCCCTATCAATTTGTAATCTTTCTGGAAAGGGAGGTGTAGAAGTGGATGTTGATGGCTGCTCTAATATAGGAGTTGAAATTATTGGTTCTTTTTGTTTTGATTTTTCAATGTTTGAGTCTTGGAAAGTTGTGTTCTCTTCAAGACTTTTATCTACCCGTAGAGAATCTTCCTTAGAATTGTCTTGCTCTTGTATGATTACAAAAGGTTTCCTCTTTTCAATTATTCTTCCAAACCTAAGTTGAACATCACTAAGGTCTAAAGGAGTGATCAAATAAGTTGGAAACTGTTGGTCTTCTATCATGTATGTGTTCTGAGGATTTTTATTGTTGGGGTTTGGTATGGGTTGGGCAGGCAATTGATTTGTTTTCTGAGGAAATGGTAATGGAAGTGGTTGATTTTGATGTTGTGGATTTTGAGGATTTTGTTGAAAATTTTGTTGAGGAGGGAAATGTGGATATGGTGGATAGGATGGTGGATATTGATAATACTGAGGGTATCTTCCATAGGGATTTTGTGCTCTTTGCGCCCAAGTTTGTGATTGATTTTGAAATTGGGGCCAAAGTTGTTGCCAAGAATTCCAATTTGGTGGGGGTTGATTATACAACTGATCATGAAATCCTTGTGTTTGAGGTCCTTTCCAAGGCCTCGTGGAGACAAAATTGAGAGATTCTGTGGAACTTGTAGGAGTATCTTCTTGAAAGACAGCTTTAAGACCAGGAAGTGAAGGACAACTCTTGGTCTCATATTTTTCTGAACAAATTACACAAGTCTCTACAACTTTTGCATCCAAAGGGCACTCTCTCAAGGCATGTTTCTTTCTACATTTGGGACAAAAGATTGCTAAGGCATCAGATTCAGATTTTTGCTTGTTTTGTAACTTAAGGGTGTCTATTTTTTCACTAAGACTCCCTAAGATATCAGATTTGAATTCATCAAGCATATGTCCTATTTCTGCCCTACTTACTGTCCCAGAAGCAGACTTACTTGCCCTTGCAAGAGCAAGGTCTCTTGGTCCTTTTACAGTTTTAGATTTCCCTCTTGAAAGGTTGATACATAATTCAGCTATTTCAGGTAATGTGAGCTGAGATATATCCCCTTTTCCCATCATGTTAAGGATATCTAACCATTCATACCTAATTGTCTTCAACAAGAGAGCTTTCAAGGTGTCTTGGTCTAAGTTTTCCATTTTTGCTCTTTTGATGTTGTAGTTAAATCTCTCCAACAAATCTTCTAGATTTTCATCTTCTTTTTGTAACATTTTAAACACTTCCTCCTTATGGTTGACTGGCATACAGTAATCCAAGTATCTCTCTAGAAATGCTTGTTTCATGTCTTCCCATGTCCTAATAGAACTGTTGATCAAACTCATAAACCACTTCAATGTTGTTCCTTTCAATGTTGAAGGGAATAGTTTAAGTTTTTGAGCATCTTGTAAGTAGTCATAGGTTTTGTTGTCGCACAGATTGTTCAGGGCACCGCGACAACGGCTCAGACTGAGGGCTGTCACCTTTATCCCCAATCTCTCTCTTTAAGCTGTCTCCTTGCAGGCTAAGGGAGGTAGACCCTATTAGAAATGAAGGATAAATCCAGGACACACAGCGAAAACATCAAATACTTATAAAATGAACGAGATTCCACAGATCTAGATTAGATATCACGTTTAAGACCAGTGCCTTATGGAGTCAAACAAAATCCCGCTATGCAATTATAAACAGGTAAATGACGATTAACAGCTGCTTATTAAACCACGATTGATCACAATGATATTTTCTTGAGAATGCCACAACCATGAATAACAATATTATGAGAAAGCCAGACACTTGAAAGATTTCCGAAAATAAAAATATTCCAATATTACCCAACTCGAAAAATCAAGATGTTATATAGTCAAACTTTAGATAAAAATAAAATTGGCACATTTGACTATTGAAATTTTGAAATTTTTTTATATTTTTATATTTTCTAAATTTTTAAGATTTTTTTGGAATTTTTTATTTTATTATTTTTTGATTCTAAACTTAAAAAATCAAAATCTAACTAAAACTAAAATTTAAAATCTGAAACAAAGTTTAAACTAAACTAAAAGTCGAACCAAAAATCAAATCTAAATTCCAAATCTAAACTTAAAACAAATTAAAAAAAATCTAAATTTAAAACTAACTAAATTAAAACTAAATGCTAAAACTATATTAAAATGAAATCGAAAACTTCTAATACTAAAATCTCAGCACAAACATAAAAACGACTAGACTAACGCTATCAATATTAAATCAAAATCGAATTTTAACACAAATGGAAGCCGACTCACTAAATAAACCTAAGCTAACGAAATCAACGCTAAAACAGAAATCGGAAACTATACAAAAATTGAAACGAGGGTTTTATGATTTGATATCTGCGTGAGCTCATTTGTCGTTTTGTTTTTTTTGTGTGTGTCGCTTTGCAGGTTGTAGCAATCGAATTTGGACGGGAGACAGGGACGTCGACGGCAGGTAGATGATCGCAGAGATGGACGTTCGATGGCGTGGTTAATTTGGACGCGGGAGTAAAGGGATCACGATGACAGCAAATGCAGCGGATTTGACACGCAGAGAAGGGCTGGAGAAGCTGGGACGGAAAAACCAGGTCAACGTGAGGATGAATGGTCGGATGGAAGAGGAGAAAAATGTATTTCGAATAGCAGCGTTAGGGCATGAATGATGCGTGAGGGCAGGAAGATAGGTGGAACGTCTGAGCAAAGGCAGAAAATTTTCAATAAACACAGTAGTACAAAAATCCGCCCAACAAATTTTAAGATTTTCTCTTTCAAAATTCAGAGTTTAAGATGCTCCTTGAGCTCAATAACCTTTAGATCTCGCCCATAGTAGCAATTTGAGGTCAGATTTGGCCTTTGGGGGCTAGATCTGCTTCAGATCTTAAAAAAATTTCGACTTGAACCTGCAACCTGCAATAGTCATTCAAATCCGAAAATACACACCCAGAAACTATTAAACCCTCACAGATAAATTACAAATTTACAACTAATTTACAATTTAAAACCCTCATGGTCAGATCTGAATCCGTTTAGCACAATTTTCAGAAGTTTAAAATTTTTAGTGAGAGGCACAAGCTTTTGAAACCCTGCAAAATCACAAATATCGTAAGATAGACCCGGAATTTAACAAATAAAGAGCTTATCAGATTTATGCTTATTGAGAGTCGGCTGGTCCAACCGAAGACTTCCCCAGACGCCCAATCTTTAAAAAAAAATTTCCCTGCACACTTAGATTTGAACTTTAGACTAATAGAGATTTAAGAAAACAACATGAGACCCTTAGAAAAATCAGAATGTTATTTTATAAACCCAGAAAACTGCACAAGATACCTGTATGCAGATTAATCCATGTAGGCTATCAACCATAAAATGCAAGAAACCAAGTAGCAGAGTTTAGAGACAATTCACCACATAGATCTGAGAAGGAACATCCAGATTTGTAACCCCAAAGTCTTTAGCTTTATTCCTCAAAAAGTTTACAAGAGCTTCTAAGAGCAAGTGCACGATTCTGAAATCGGATGACTCAAGAATGACAAAGACCTCTAAATTTATAGGACTAGATCTCTAACGGCTAGTTTGGATGATCCTCGTCAAAATAATCTCAACCGTCCAAAAGATTTAATTATCTTTTAATCCGGAGCGTTGAAATTAAAATTTTGGGAAAAAACGAATTTATCACTTAATTCAATTTTAATTAACTCAAAAATATTATTTTTGAGTTAATTACCCAAAATTTTGACCTTGACTTAACCACCAGGGCCCAAGGGTCCAATATTTCTTAAAATTGTCAATATTCCCTTGGCCTGGGGCTGTCAAAATCATTTTCCAAGGACCAACAAATTTTGCCTTTAAAGATTAAATCCTAATTTAGGACCCTAAATTAATTAAATTTCTGGTTTAGGATTTTATTAATTAATTGACCAGAAAATTTAACTAATTGACTAAGAGGGGATTATAATTATTTTTCCAACCCTCTTTTACATGAGATAATACATTTACATACATGAAGGGGGAAAACCCACTTGTATAGACCCTCAAATAAATACCCAATTCTGCGACTCAAAACATGATCTAGTAGACCAAGTAGTTGAAACTACTTTTACAAGGACTCGATAGAAACACTAGGACTCACTTAGTAAGCTGATGATAAATTCCACCCTAGCTTTGGGGTGAGGCTGGAGGGAAAAACTCTGCCGATCACTTTCGTGAATCAGTGAGACAAAAAACTTCCTAGAATGGAAGTCATCAACAACATACTAGGCTTACCTAGGTTGTTACATACATGGACGGTCTTACTTAGATCATTTACATCATAAAATGCAGAATGGGTTTACATCATTATAAAAACTGTCGATCGGCGATGACATCTGGATAACGGAATCTGAATGGTGCAACCACATCGAACATGACGAATCCCATTTGAAATAATGGGGGTGTACTGCTATGGGGTCGTTGACAAAGTGCGGTCAACATCTGGCTCTACTTGGGGACACGTTGCTTCATCGAAGGAATGTGAGAATCCAGAATCTGCATCCAAGCAACACACAAAACTATATAAGTAGTGTCCATCCAAATATCATCATATAACATTAAGTACATGAAAAATAGAAGCTCTTCTTTTATTCATTATTCTACTTAACATGAAAAGTAAATCTACTCTAATTGCAAAATGAAATGCTGAAATAACAAGGTGTAAGGTTAGAGATACAATACAGAGGATGCCCTGTGGCATCAGATGTGCTCAATATAGTGTATGCTGAGCATTTGCCTGCTTTCAGGCAAGTCTGTAGGCTGCTTTTCAGATGTGCCATGGCCGATCTTGCTAATTGTAGGACTCTGTCTTATCCAAATATGAAGCTGCTCTCGACCATCAGACAAATCAAACCACTTACTTCTTTTTTGCTTCTTTCTCTTCTTCTGAGTGGGTTGTGATGTCAGCAATGAGACCCCTGTAAACTCCTTGTCCTCATCTTGAAGATGTTTGTACAAAATATCGCAAGAACCTGGAGCGTGACCAATGTTATTCTGGATATACTCTGTCAATGGTGACACATAAGCTTGGTCTTTCTCAACATCCTTTGAAACCATAGTGAAATCCTCCGTGTGATGAGATGAGAATGGCTTTAGTAGACAAGAAGTCTTATGATCTGTTGATGAATCTTCATAATCAAATTTCGGTTGAAATTTTTGTAATTCTTCCATTTCTTCCAATTTCTGTTGTATGGAACTCATCTCCCTGGCATGCCTTACTATTAATTTCGTCTGATTTTCCTCCATATTTTTTATTTCCAACAAGTGATTTTCCTTCATGGCAGTCATTTCCTGGGTATGTCTTGCTTCCATGATGGACATCTGATTAGAATGATTAACTTCCATCATTTTTAACCTGTTTTCCATGACATTTATTTCCTGTGCATGGCTTTCTTCCATGGAAGTTATCTTATTTTGAAGATTGTTTTGGTTAGCTTCCATGTTTTGAATTATTTGCATATGATTGGGTTGCACATCCTTAATCATCTGAGCTGGTTCCTTAACCTGACTTTCATGATCTTCTATATGCATGTGATAGTCCTTACCAACAACATTAATTTGATGACTTGACCTTGCCATTCTACTAGCTATGACCCTTTTGACAATGGGACAAGTAGCCTCTTCATGAAGACCATTACAGACTCTACAATAAGGCGGAGCTTCATCCACAAGATTTGCAAACTCAAATTGATTTTTCGGTCTCTGCTCATAAGATAGGTCTCTTTTCTGCAAAGCATTATTATTTCTAGGTTGGGAATTCTGCGTTTGAGCTCTTTCCATTTGGACCAACCTAGCCTGTAAGACACTTATTTCCTTAGCATGTTCAGAGATCAATTTCGCTTGATTAAGCTCCATGCTTTCAAGTTTCTTAGCATGATTAAGCTCCATGCTTTTGAGTCTTTGCATTAACCTTTTCATAGGGTCATCATCGTCTTCTTCAATTTATAGAGTGTTGGACATTCCAGATGCTTTCTTATCCTTTTCAATCTCCTCGGCTAAAGATTGACAAGCCTTATAATTTGCAGTTTTAACCCGCCTTAACTCATATGAAGTATCAGAATCAAAAGCATCAATGTAAAAATTCAGAAGAGATCCATCAGGAGGTTTATGGGTTTGAGATATTTCTCTAAGAATACCATTAAATCTCCTGTTAAATTCTTCAGTCGTTTCATTTTCTTTCTTTTTTATGGTACTGATTTCTATTACCAAATGTCGATCTTCCCTTTTATCACCATACTTTTCCTTAAAAGCAGTTACAATTGATTCAAAAGTATCAAATGAATTATCAGGCTTTTCCGTAAACCAATCAGCAATATCTTCGCCAAAAGTAAGAACAAAAGTTTTCATCTTTACATCATCGAAATTATTTTTTGCAACTGCAAATCTATTCCACCAGCTAGTGAAAGCAAATAAATGAGATTTAACACTAACTGCATCATTTCCTTGAAAGATAGGTAATTTATCCATTTGAGGGAGATCATGGGGATAACCCTGAATATTAGCGAAGTTACACGGGGCAAAAATGTCCATGATATCGTTTTTAAGATTTTAGAAATAGATCTGTGTTCAAGAATAGTCAAAAGGTCCTCAAGAAGCGAACTTCTTGGCAGGAACTCTTGTAAGAAATGAAAGAATTGGAGTCGCCACTTGAACATGAAACTAATTCTAAAACAGAAAAAATAATCGAGATATAGCAGATGGATATCACGGGGGGATTCTTGTCTGGGAGTAAAAAGATGAATAAGTGGAGTCGCCACCCAAACAAGAAGCCAACCGAAATGTCCAGGTGCTAAAGATGCGATGATGAAATGATTAGTGATATGACGAAAGATAAGACGATAAAAATATGCAGAGATGAAAGACGCCAGAAAATGTGATCCCTTGCGATAGGCTAATGAATGGCGATGAAAGATCAGAAGATTACAAAATGTCGTTAAGACCAAGGACAGAAAAACTCTATCCCCGGCAACGGCGCCAAAAAATGTTGTCGCACAGATTGTCCAGGCACCGCGACAACGGCTCAGATTGGGCGCTGTCACTCTTATCCCCAATCTCTCTCTTTAAACTGTCTCCTTGCAAGTTAAGGGAGGTAGACCCTATTATAAACGAGGATGACAAATCCAGGAGACACAGCTAAAACATCAAATACTTATAAAATGAACGAGATTCCACAGATCTAGATTAGATATGCGTTGAACAAGGCCTCAAAAGGCGACAATGCATATGAGGTCAAACACAGTCCGCTATGAAATTATAAACGGGTAAATGACGATTGTGGCACTTATTAAATCTGATTGATCTGATAGTATTTTCTTGAAATACATGTGAATAACAATATTATGAGAAAGCCAGACACTTGAAAGATTTCCGAAAATAAAAATATTCCAATATTACCCAGCTCGAAAAATCAAGATGTTATATAGTCAAACTTCAGATAAAAATAAAATTGGCACATTTGACTATTGAAATTTTGAAATTTTTTTATATTTTTATATTTTCTAAATTTTTAAGATTTTTTTGGAATTTTATTATTTTATTATTTTTTGATTCTAAACTTAAAAAATCAAAATCTAACTAAAACTAAAATTTAAAATCTGAAACAAAGTTTAAACTAAACTAAAAGTCGAACCAAAAATCAAATATAAATTCCAAATCTAAACTTAAAACAAATTAAAAAAAATCTAAATTTAAAACTAAATGCTAAAACTATATTAAAATGAAATCGAAAACTTCTAATACTAAAATCTTAGCATAAAGATAAAAACGACTAGACTAACGCTATCAATATTAAATCAAAATCGAATTTTAACACAAATGGAAGCCGACTCACTAAATAAACCTAAGCTAACGAAATCAACGCTAAAACAGAAATCGGAAACTATACAAAAATTGAAACGAGGGTTTTATGATTTGATATCTGCGTGAGCTCATTTGTCGTTTTGTATTTTTTGTGTGTGTCGCTTTGCAGGTTGTAGCAATCGAATCTGGACGGGAGACAGGGACATCGACGGCAGGTAGATGATCGTAGAGATGGACGTTCGATGGCGTGGTTTAATGCGGGGTTAATTTGGACGCGGGAGTAAAGGGATCACGATGACAGCGAATGCAGCAGATTTGACACGCAGAGAAGGGCTGGAGAAGCTGGGACGGAAAAACCAGGTCAACGTGAGGATGAATGGTCGGATGGAAGAGGAGAAAAATGTATTTCGAATAGCAGTGTTAGGGCATGAATGAAGCGTGAGGGCAGGAAGATAGGTGGAACGTATGAGCAAAGGCAGAAAATTTTCAATAAACACAGTAGTACAAAAATCCGCCCAACAAATTTTAAGATTTTCTCTTTCAAAATTCAGATTTTAAGATGCTCCTTGAGCTCATTAACCTTTAGATCTCGCCCATAGTAGCAATTTGAGGTCAGATTTGGCCTTTGGGGGCTAGATCTGCTTCAGATCTTAAAAAAATTTCGACTTGAACCTGCAACCTGCAATAATCATTCAGATCCGAAAATACACACCCAAAAACTATTAAACCCTCACAGATAAATTACAAATTTACAACTAATTTACAATTTAAAACCCTCATGGTCAGATCTGAATCCATTTAGCACAATTTTCAGAAGTTTAAAATTTTTAGTGAGAGGCACAAGCTTTCGAAACCCTGCAAAATCACAAATATCGTAAGATAGACCCGGAATTTAACAAATAAAGAGCTTATCAGATTTATGCTTATTGAGAGTCAGCTGGTCCAACCGAAGACTTCCCCAGACGCCCAATCTGTAAAAAAAAAAATTCCCTGCACACTTAGATCTGAACTTTAGGCTGATAGAGATTTAAGAAAACAACATGAGACCCTTAGAAAAATCAGAATGTTATTTTATAAACCCAGAAAACTGCACAAGATACCTGTATGCAGATTAATCCATGTAGGCCATCAACCATAAAATGCAAGAAACCAAGTAGCAGAGTTTAGAGACAATTCACCACATAGATCTGAGAAGGAACATCCAGATTTGTAACCCCAAAGTCTTTAGCTTTATTCCTCAAAAAATTTACAAGAGCTTCTAAGAGCAAGTGCACGATTCTGAGATCGGATGACTCAAGAATGACAAAGACCTCTAAATTTATAGGACTAGATCTCTAACGGCTAGTTTGGATGATCCTCGTCAAAATAATCTCAACCGTCCAAAAGATTTAATTATCTTTTAATCCGGAGCATTGAAATTAAAATTTTGGGGAAAAAACGAATTTATCATTTAATTCAATTTTAATTAAATCAAAAATACTATTTTTGAGTTAATTACCCCACAATTTTGACTTTGACTTAACCACCAAGGCCCAAGGGTCCAATATTTCTTAAAATTCTCAATATTCCCTTGGTTTGGGGCTTTCAAAATCATTTTCCAAGGACCCAAAAATTTTCCCTTTAAAGATTTAATCCTAATTTAGGACCCTAAATTAATTAAATTTCTGATTTATGATTTTATTAATTGACCAGAAAATTTAATTAATTGACTAAGAGGGGATTATAATTATTTTTCCAACCCTCTTTTACATGAGATAATACTTTTACATACATGAAGGGGGGAAAACCCATTTGTATAGACCCTCAAATAAACACCCAATTCTGCGACTCAAAATATGATCTAGTAGACCAAGTAGCTCAAGCTACTTTTACAAGGACTCGATAAAAAACACTAGGACTCACTTAGCATGCTGATGACAAAATCCACCCTAGCTTTGGGGTGAGGCTGGAGGGAAAAACTCTGCCGATCACTTTCGTGAATCAGTGAGACAAAAAACCTCCTAGAATGGAAGTCATCAACAACATACTAGGCTTACCTAGGTTGTTACATGCATGGACGGTCTTATTTAGATCATTTACATCATAAAATGCAGAATGAGTTTACATCATTTATAACAATGTCAACTGTCGCTGAAATCTGGATAACACGAGCCTTGAACATGATAAGTCCCATTAAAAAAATGGGGGTGTACTGCTATGGGGTCGTTGACGAAGAGTGGTCAACAGGTTGTACATAGGACTTCAAATTCAAATAGGAAGGTTTCAGGATCTTCAGTTTTAAGTCCATAAAAGTTTGGAAGGACAGAGGGTGAAATGTTTTTCATAGTTGTATTGGTTTCTTCATCTACTATAGGAAACCCAAAAGAGCTTCCCATTTCTCTTCTACCCCTTCCTCTGCCTCCTTCTCCTTCTGTACCTCTACCTGCTTCTCCTCTACTTCTACCTCTACCCCCTCCAAATAGTGTGTGTTCTCCATTAAAGACTCCTCCTCCCCCTTCTTCTGCCATAGTTGATTCTTCTATGGAAGTGGAAGAGTTTGTGCCTCTAGCAGGGATCCTTGAATCTTCTTCTAAGACAGGTTCAGTGAATGAAGTGGAAGGTCTTTCTAATGGAATATCTGATCTTAAGTCCTCTGAGAGTCTAGGATCAGTAAAGGATGGAATGTGGGTTTGAGTTGAAGGTGTGCTGGCTCTTGGTCTTGGTGAAACAAGTGGTGTTCTAGGAATCAAGCTTCTGCTTCTTATGAATCTACCCCTTGAGTCTCTTTCTCTACGCATGTCATTGTTTTTGGGAGGTAAGAAACAAAACTACCTAGTTTTCACTTCCCCGGCAACGGCGCCAAAATGTAGTGCTCAACTTAGTGTTCCTAAATTGAGGTTATAAATTATCAACCAGGGTTAGTAAACTGCTGAAGTGAGGTGCACTATATGTGCCTAGGTATTTGTTTTTCACTACGTTGTGTTTTAGTGTTTTTATGATGTTTTTGGTTTTGTGGTTTTATGTTAAGAAGGAAAAGAACTAAATGTTGAAAAAGAGCAGTTGTTGCTCACACTAAAAGAAGAGCAAAACCTATACTAAAGAACAGAAAATGCAAAGTTTGATAATGACTCATAGTAAGAAAATAAATCACAACATGAACTCAATAACTCATAACATAAACTCATCCAATTCATTCATTAGAAATATGTTGGAATATCTTGAGAAAAGGACAAGTTTAGTGCAAATTAGGTTCTCCTAAGTAAACAACCATCTTACAATATTACAAAGAATCTCATCCATGGCTAAAAGTTTATTGGAACACAATTGGAAAAAGATTATTTGTAGCACAATAAGATTTCTACTCTGAATTAACTTGTAATGCTAAGGTTAATCCATTCTGCAGCTCCACTTGTCACCACTAAGCCTTATTCAAAAGTTAGAGATTTTCTAAAATAGTTTTTTTGGAAAAAGGCTTATTTGTGAAATTGCAAAAGATTGCAGAACAATCAAGGCCTTAAACTGATATCACTAACTCATTCCTGTCCATATGATGATGCATTAATAGAAAGGCAGAACAAGATTAGTTTGTAAACAATGAAGGCCGTGAAGTCTAATTTTGACAGTTAATACAATTTAAAGAACAATGGATAACACTGAACTAGAATGCAATTGATCAAACTTGAAACACAGTGATCACAACTAAACTAGAATGATTTTAGCCTAACTTTGAAATACAGTGAACTGGAACTGAACTAGAATGTCACTAATCTAACTTAAAGTACAGTGAACAGAGTTAAACTAGAGTGCCATTATCAAACTTGAAACACAGTGACAGAATTAAACTAGAGTGACATCTACCTCTGGATTATTTCAACTGAACTAAAATGCAACTAATTCTATGAAATGTTTAAGCTCTGTCTCATTCGGAGTTAGTGGTTTTTTGGAATAATTTATAGAACAGGACTGGCTGCAACATGTTATGTAAATGAACATAAAAGCATAAAATTCAACAAAACACAACAAAGCTCTAAAACACCACAGCTATGTCTCACCCAGGGTTAGTGATATTTTGGAAGAGTTTAGAAGAACAAGACTAGCTGTAACAACTGATGTAATTGAGCACAAAATCATAAAGTTCAGAGAAATGCAACTAACTCCTAAATACTACAGTTATATCCCATCCAATGTGAGTGATATTTTGGAAGAGTTTGTAAGGATAAGACTAACTGTGGCATCCGCTGTAAGTAAGTATAAAAACACAAAGTTCAGAAAATTGATTAAACTAAGAATGAAACAAGGCTAAGTTACTTATCTAAACCATATGAACAAAGCTTCTCAGGTAGCAGGGGCCCTCTACCACCAGATTAGCACGAAAATCTACTCAAGATTGACTCAGCTCTTGCAATAAAGTGATGCTTCTTTCATTAAAGGAGAAATTCTTCAAAACAGAGTATTACGGTCTTCTGAGATCTAGCAATAAGACAAAATCTAGCTAACTGTTTCTCGGTCTCCTGAGCCATACTTATAACAAAATTACATAACTGTCTTTGAGATAAAATAGGAATAATTGTCTTTCCCAACTAAAATCAAACTAGGACTCTGGTGGTGGCCTCGTACTATGATTAAGGACATCTGTACAGTCCTTGTCCTATTAGAAGTCTATCTCCTAGTTTTGGTTTCCCACGTGCATAACCACCTATAGACTCGAGCTCAGACTTCGTGGAGAGCAAGGAATGATGGGGGAGTGATGTGGAATATGACCATATGCATTTTTCCTTGAGGTGACACCTGGAACCTGAGTAAACATGAAGATAGCTGCGGAATAGGCGACTGGCTACAGAATGACTGCGTTCATGAAAACATAGCAAGTTAGTCATTATATACATTCTTAAAGTAATCCTAATCAATCCTTTTGATCATTTAAGCCTGTAATTAATGACAGACAAAGAAAATGAAGTGAAATGTGGTGGAAAAGAAGGACATCTTTGGGGCTCAACAAATGTACTAACAAGTACTTCACAAAATTTTGCGCAAGAGAGGACATCAAGAGAATGGACAACTCCATATAACCCGGAGCAGAATGGAGTTGTAGAGCGGAAGAATAGAACTATTGTTGGGGCAGCAAAAGCAATGTTGTATGACCAAGATCTGCTTAAGTTCTTATGGGCAGAAGCATGCAACACAACAGTGTATATCCAGAATAGGACTCCTCATGGAGCATTGGACAAGAGAATGCCCAAGAGTATCTTCATAGGGAAGAAGTCGGAAGTGAGTCATTTCAGGATATTCAGAAGTGTGGCGTATTGTCACATTCCAAATGAGAAGCAGAGAAAATTAGTTCAGATGGCAGAAAAGGGGTATCTCGTAGGATACAACGAGACTTCAAAGGCATATAGAGTCTCCATTCCAGGCAGTAGGAAGATTGTAGTCAAACGGGATGTAAAGTTCATGGAAGACAGAGCTTTCAGGAAGTCTCGAGAGATGCCTATTGGAGGGTAGTCTGAGGATGTTCCTCTTGTCCAATAGCAACAGGGGGAAGCACTAGCAGGTGGATAGACATCTCGATCAAGCACTGTAACCAACACCAGTATTTCCTCAGGTGAGGGAAATCTAGATAGTTCACAGTAGATGGGACAACAGGAAGAGGGACTGATTGAACTAGCCACCACCAATGGCAGAACTAGCAGAGAAGTACGTCAAACGCTAAGGGACGCAAAGGAGTTTGTTGGAGCTCCTAGAACCGAGAAAAGGCAACGTAGACAACCTGACAGATACCAAGCCTTGGTAGCATAGGTTAAAGAACCCTCTACCTTTCAGAAGGTCGTACAACATCAAGTTTGGATGGATGCCATGGTAGAAGAGTATAGTTCTATCATGACAAATGATGTTTGGGAAGTTGTGCCTGGACCAGACAACAAATCAGTTGTAGGTTCGAGGTGGATCTACAAGATCAAGTATGCTGCAGATGGCAGCATAGATAAATACAAGGCTAGGTTCGTGGCAAAGGGATATGCACAAAAGGAGGGAATTGACTATGAGGAGACCTTTGCCCTTGTTGCCAGATACACCTCAACAACGCTAACGGGATGGGAAATTCACCAAATGGATGTCAAGACAACGTTCTTAAATGGGGCGATAGAAGAGGAGGTGTACATAGGACAACCTGAAGGCTTTGAAACCCATGAGAAGAAATCTCATGTATGTAGACTGAAGAAAGCCCTATATGGGCTCATGCAGGCACCCAAATCATGGTATGGTCGGATTGACGGATACTTGCAGTAGTTGGGATTTGTCAAGAGTGATGCAGATCCCAATCTCTACTATTTGATGGTAGAGAATGAGACACTAGTTCTGGGACTATATGTAGATGATATGTTCCTTACAGGATCATCTAGGCTCATAAAGGACTGCAAGAAGAACTTGGAAGTTGAATTTGACATGAAGGATTTGGGGTTGATGCATTATTTTATAGGGTTGGAGGTATGGCAGAAGAATGAAGAGATCTTCCTAGGACAAGGAAGATATGACTCAAAAATTCTGAAGAGGTTTAGGATGCAGGATTGCCGGCCCATGGCAACGCCCATGATAACCAACTGGAAGAAGATAGATGCATTGGGAGACAAGGAAGTGGACCCCACCTTGTACAAACAACTCATTGGGTCACTTATGTATCTGGTCAACGCCAAGCGAGACATCTGCTTTGCTGTGAACACCCTCAGTCTATTCATGGTAGAATCGAAGAGGGTATACTAGGCAACAGCTAGGCACATTCTCAGATATGTGCGGGGAACAGTTGGATATAGGCTGAAGTACAACCAAGGAGATGATGTCAGATCAAGCGGTTTCAGAGATGCAGACTGGGCAGGAGTCCAGTAGATCGGAAAAGTACCACTGGGTATTGCTTCAGCATCAGATCAGGGATGACCTCCTAGTGCAATAGGAAGCAGAAGTCCGTAGCACTGAGCTCAGCAAAGGCGGGATATATGGCAACTAGCACAACTATGTGCGAAGCCATTTGGCTTAGAAAACTGCTAGTGAACTTGTTCAGAAGACAGATGGAAGTGACCAGTATCTTTTGTGATAATCAAAGTTGTATTAAACTCTCTGAGAATCCAGTATTTCATGATCGGTCAAGCACATCGACATCAGGTGTCATTTTATCAGAGACTGTGTTCAGTGTGGGGCAGTACAATTGTAGTACGTCCCCATAGGAAATCAGGTGGTGGACATACTCACTAAAGCTTTAGGAAGGGCCAAGTTTGTTCTCTTCAGGGAGTAGATGTGTATGGTAGAGAATCTGATCCAGTAGCAGAAACAGGTGATACCTCAATCACAGATGCAACATTGGAGAGGAAGTTGCAGTACAGATGCAGTGTTGATCATGGCAAGATCAACAACATTACAGTTGCAGTAGCAACGCAGTAGTTGGTGGATAGCATGTCAGACATCAACAACACAGAGGGAGATGCTTCATAGTCATAACAGTGTGCAATAGGGCATATTTGCTAGAGCACATTCCTCGCTAAGAGGGAGTGTTGATTTGTGGTAAGATCAGATGTGCTCTAAATCTCAAATTTTTTGGAGAAGCTTAGAGTCTAGACTCATGTATTCCAAATAACCCATAAATCGTTTTGGGAAATTCCACTCGGAGACAGTTTTATTTGATAAATTAATTAATTTAATGAGACCCAATGAGACCTTAAGTCTGAACTTAGGAAATTAAAATAATTAATGGGTATTAATCTAAACTGTGGGTGTAACTTCTAGAAGAGACGAGGATCAAGTCAAAATGATCTTAGCTATTGATTAGCTTCTAAATTGGGTCGTTGAATGTCAACTAGAAGATTCTGTAAGGAAGCTTGAGGGTCATTTGAAAAATACACCAGTGCAAATACTGAGTTGCCCAAGCAAATCGATTTTCTCAGTGGCTGAAGTTCGGCAAGAGAAATCGATTCATAGGGAGAGTTGTAGGTGGAGAGGACAGAGAGGGTATCAACATTAGTCAGGAGTGCAAGAGCAGATGACGCAGTGCAGAGAAGGGACATCGCAGAAGAAGTTGAGGAGCAATGCAGGGCAGTGACGCAGAACTCTGCAATCCTCACGTAGTGTTGATGCAGTGGTGATGTAGGAGGGTCAGCATGGCCTCTCAGAGATCAGATTCTCATCAGAAATTTGTGAGAAAATTTTCTCCAGTGTTATCACATATATTTCTCTTCATTACTGCTGATTTCTATTTGTAGAAGAAACTTTTGCTGAAGAAAAATTAAAAAAACCCTCATTTGCTGCACCGGTTTTCCCACATTGGGATTTTTCCGGGGACAATTGTCCAAAAATAATTGTGTCATTGTTGTGCTTGTATTTCTTTATATCTTGTCTCAGTATTTTAATTGTGAAGGTTGCAGTAGAATTTATTTCGAAATTTACTGAAGTAATTTTTGTAAATAACTTGTCACTGGAATAATAAGTATTAGAAATAACATCAACCACTACAGTTGGATTTCGATTTAGAAATTTTCATAGTTTGTGGACTGTGAGTGGATTTGTAAGGGTTTTTGTAGTATGACCAAGTGTGCTAACCAGAATAGTCACGAACAACAAGTTACAAACAAATTTGGAGCAACGTTAGATGTGTGTTGGGTCATAGTTTGTGACCATATTTAGATCGTATTTATTGCAGCCTGTGGAAGCCAAGGAGGGAGGGTTGACGTGGAGGTTAGAAGACCTAACTTATGGGTAGATTCCACAGTGAAGATTGGTGGTTGGATTAGTTGATAGTAGTCTATGGGTGCCATGTGTTGGGGTTAACATGGAGTGTTGAATACACCAACTAGGAGCAAAACTTGTAGCGAAGCGTTGAAGCCTAGATTTTTGCAATAACTCCTCTATTGCAGAAACAAAGGGCAATTGATGTGGAGAAGTCTGATGGCAGCCAATAGAAGGGTCTCCTAGGTGTGAGGATGTCCTAGCTAAAGGTAGATGCTACAACGTGGACTTGGTCACTCGTGGACAGTTGGAGGGCAACGTGAGAGTGGACCAAGTGTGAACGAGATTGGGCACTTATGGTCTACTGGAGGACATTGTGATATTTTCTAAGTTGGAGCCTGGTGCGCACCATCTTCATGGACTTAGGTGGTTGCTAGAGTGGCAGTTGTTGGAGCTCAAGTTTTTGATAAGCCAGGAGAGGTTTATGGAGCCGGAGACTTGTGTGCGAAGAAGGACTTCTACAACAAATGATCAACAGTCCTCCTAGCCCGTGTTCATTGTGGGAGATGGACATCTTGCAGCGATAGGTGGTAACCCTCTGTGCCCTATGTTGGTCTTCATCGGAGCAGCACAGGAAGACCATAGTGGGCTGAAGTCCCAGAGTAGTTGAGGAGCAGTAGTGGGCAGATTGAGAGTTGTTCACAAGTGGAGCTGTGAACAACTCGATAGGAGTCTTGATGTGTTGATGCGTTGGTGGATGAACGATCAACAAGTGAGCAAATTGATGGTCGAGGTTCAGTCGTCAGACGGACTTGGAGCATTGATAGAGGCAGAAGCTGCAGATCGGGAGCCAAAGGACCGGGCAGGTACAGGGTATGATCGAGAGGAGCTAAGAGAGCGTGCTACAACTAGATGGTCAGAGTATCTTGTTTTCTATCTTGTACTAGTGGATGTATGGGTGCCATTATCCCTGGTACGAGAGCCCTAGACTGTTGTATAACATCAGTTGGATTAATATAACGAAGTTGGGTTGAAAAATTTAAAAAGTTGTCTATATTCTGTGCATGTGTGATTTACTGTTGTTTATATTCCGCTGTGCAAAGTAGTTCTGCTGAGATTCTTGGTTTGGTAGCATCAGAGATTTTAGGATTCTATCCTAGACCCAAGGTCATGGAAAATCAACAAACACTAAGCCAGATATCTACTTCGCGGTCAATACTCTCAGTCAGTTCATGGTGGAACCAAAGAGAGTGCATTGTTCAGCAATGAGGCACATTTTGAGGTATGTGCCCTACACAATAGAGTATGGGTTGAAATATACCTGATGAGATGACGTCATATTATGTGGATTCACAAATGCAGATTAGGCATTGTTAACTCTCCTTGCCGCCTACACCTACCTACAAGTTAGTGGAAAAAGCCTTCAACCCCACAAGGTGTGGTTGGTGGCAAAAAATTTAGAGAAGGGGCTGTCACCTACTCTCGACTCTCTCCGTTTAAGCTATCTCCTAAGTTAGCTATGGGGGGTGGTCCCTAATAGAAAAACGAAGTTAAAGATTTTGAGTTTTTAGGAGAATTGTTAGAGTGAAATTGGATTACTTTAAAATATTTATGAGCATTTTATAAGCAACTTTGCAATAATAATATCAAATCATTCAACCAGTGCCTTTAAACAAAGTGCTCAAGAATAATGCTCAAAAGATGAGAACACAATAATCCTGAAATGAAAACAAAAGATGTTAGAACAAGATATTTGCAGGATAAAATGATTAAAGGATAACCAAATCTCAATATTTAGACATATCTTGTCATAGTTCAAAACAACCAAAAAATTAGATGTTGAAATTGAAATTACGCTTTGTGAAATTAGAAAGTAAGCATCACACTACTTGCATGAGATTAACAACCATACAAAGGGAAATGTGATGAAGAGTGTTCTTAGTTTATTTTAGTTAAATGTTCTCTAAAACAGACATTTCAAATCAACTCTTCAATCCCTGGACCTCACCCTCACCCAAATTATGTGGATCTGTAAATTTATGTAGATGTTCTATGCTTGATGCAACTTTACTTTTCACTACAACAATCACATAAACAGTCAAGTAAAATGTTGATAGAACATACCAGTGGATCTACAGAGGACAAACCAGAAATAGAAAAATGTGGCGGTGCGTCACGATGGTCAACAGGATACTTCAACCAGCAAAGTCTCCTTGGTCAGCCAACCGAGCATGTGTCACAATAGCCCTCAAAATAGCCACACGGTCAACTCAAAGTCAACCTCAGAAAAGTCAACGCTGCCCAGAAAAGTCACGGCAGCACCAGCACCAGCACCAGCAGGAACAACAGCAACAGCAGCAGCAACGGCAGCAGCAATGGCAACAACAACAACAACAACAAGTAAAAGTCAACGCAGCACGGTCTACGGTCAACCTTTTGACATCGGTTCTTGTGCCAATAGTCTCCACCAAATTTCAGCCTCTTTGGACCATGCATTGACCAAAGTCAACGCTGGTCAAACTTGCGTGGAAACCCTAGCTGCAGCAGTTTTCCTCTTCGTCCTTTCCCACATGTGAACCGAAACTGCCTTCAGGAGCTCAAACCAATCAGAAGAGGAGAGATGATGAGTGAGGATGAGATGATGAGAAATGTCCTCCAACGTTGACTCTATTTATATAAATCACTGAGGTGCGTGACACATTTGTTGGGGGTGTAAAACCTTAAAGCCGACCTGCACATATTTTGAAAGTATTAAAAATAAATTCAAAATAAATGTTCTGCTCATCGGACCAAGATGATCTGTAGATCGATCTTGCACCTCTTCGAAAGAGGAACCCAATAAAAATATTGGTGTCTTCATCTGAGCGTCACAACATGGAGTTTGGACCTAGTTGTCCAATTTTAACACTCCCTCTCAACTAGGGAGAACTCCATCCACCAATGCAATCAAACATCGTGCGTCATCCCACCGTAACTTGCTTTGCTGGCCTCTTTATTTCAGAACAGAAGTGGGTTAGTCACAAAGACATCATTCCCGATTGACAGATTCAGCCCAGAGGTCCGAAACCTCTATAGGACTCACAAAGAGTCTCATACCAACCCGAAGTTGGTTTATTTGACCCGAAGTCAGTAGGACGTCCGAAACCTCACTTGGACTCAAGA
Source organism: Pinus albicaulis (assembly GCA_034641835.2). Taxonomy (NCBI): domain Eukaryota; kingdom Viridiplantae; phylum Streptophyta; class Pinopsida; order Pinales; family Pinaceae; genus Pinus; species Pinus albicaulis. Next base: position 234,665,441 of record CM076584.1, on the reverse strand, counting down.
GAGTCATATATACTAACCCGAAGTTAGTCTCACTGACCTGAAGTCAGTTGGAGGTCCGAAACCTCACATGGACTCAAGGAGTCACATACCAACCCGAAGTTGATTTATCTGACTGGAAGTCAATAGGAGGTCCGAAAATTCAAAAGCTCCACAGTCAAACTTTAGATAAAAATTTGAGGCTCATTTGACTATAAGACTTACAAGATTTTTTAGAATTTTGAAATTTTTATAATTTTTTATTTATTTTTAAAATCTAAAACAAATAAAAAAAATCTAAATCTGAATTAAAATTTAAACTAAATTAAATCTAAAAATTAAATCTACAACTAAAAAAGAAATCTAAAAAAAATTAAAACTAGCACCAAAACACAAATTAAACCTAAGTTTAAAACAACCAAAGAAAATCGAATTTAATTAACGCTACACATTTAAATTAAAATATAAAATCTAAAACTAAATTAAACTAAACTAAAGATTACAAAAATTTAAAAAATCTAAAAAATTTAAACATTAAAAAAAACAACACCTAAAACTAAAATCGAATTCTAAAAAAAATGAAAATACAACTAAAAAAAATAAATCGAATATATACAACCTAACACTAAACTAACAACTAAAAAAAATAAAATCCACACTCTAAAAAAATTAATGCATGTGATTGCACATTTGCTTTCTTGTTGTCGTTTGCAGCTTGCAGGTTGACATTATAGGCAGAGACGACGTGAAGAAGCTCGGGTGACGATGTGAGGGAGCGCGGTTGGACTGGACGCAGAGAAAGGGTAAGAGAAACCAAGGGACGTTGACAGCAGTGGAGGACGGCAAGAGTTAACTAAAGCTAGACAACGTTGGAACAGATCGAATGGGAAATGGGAATGCTTGACAATGTAGGAACAAGGCAGGAGAAAAAGATGGAGAGGAAGGGTAGAGTTGATGATGGGAGCTACTCAGAAATGGGATGGAAAACGAAATCGAGGGCTGGGGAATTCAAGGGTTGAATAGACAGAAGTATGGCAGCGTTTTTTGCGGTAGATAAACCCAGTACATCTAAATTTCTCTTTTCAAACTAAAAGAATTCTCCCTGCAAACTCAGATTTATTATGCTTCTAAAATCAAATATCGCCCAGATTTGCTCACAGAGGTGCTCTGAGGCCAGATTTGGCCCTTTGGGGGTTGGATCTGGCGTAGATCTTTAAAAAAAAATTCTGAGTAGAACCTACAACCTGCAAGAAACCAGTCAGATCCAGAAGATATATACACCAAGAAAATATAAACCCTTACATCTTACAACAAATATACAAATTTACAAACTAATTTATAGATCTGAGACCCTCATGGTCAGATTTGAACCCATTTCAGCACAATTTTTAGAAATTTGGATTTTTGAAGAGAGACACAAGTCCTAGGAGACCCTGTAACAAACACAAATTCGTAAGATAGATTCAAGAAATTAGAAACAATGGGCTTTTTCAGATTTATGAATCTGAGAGTCGACTGGTCCAACTGAAGACTTCCCCAGAGGCTCAAATCTTAAAAAAAAATTCCCTGCACACTTAGATCTGAACTTTAGATTGATAGAGATTTAAGAAAATAACATGGGATCTTTCAGAAAAAATCAAAATGTCATTCTATGAACCCAGAAAACTGTACAAGATACCTGTATGCAGATTAATCCATGAAGGCCATCAACCATAAAACGCAAAAAAAAAAAGTAGCAGACTTTAGAAATGAATCACCACATAAATCTGGAAAAGGAACACCAAAATTTGTAACCCCAAAGTCTTTATGCTTTATTCATCAAAAGAAATTACAAGAGCTTCCAAGACAAGTGCACGATCATAAGATCGAATGATTCAAGACTGACAAAAACCTCTAAATTTATAGGACAAAATCTCCAACAGCTAGTTCAGTTGATCCACATCAAAATAATCTCGACCGTCGATAAGATTTGATCATCTTTTAATCTGGATGGTCGAAATTATAATTTTGAGGAAAAAACGAATTTATGATTTAAATCCATTTTAATTAACTCAAAAATACTATTTTTGAGTTAACTACCCCAAAATTTTGACTTTGACTTAACCACCTAGGCCCAAGGGTCCAAATTTTCTTAAAAATATCAAAATTCCCTTGACCTGGGGCCTTTAAAAAATAATTTTTTAAGGACCAACGAATTTTGTCTTTAAAGAATTTTATCCTAACTTGGGACCCTAAATTAATTAAATTTCTGGCTTTTGATTTTTTTAATTAATTGAGCAGAAAATTTAATTAATTGACTGAGAGGGGATTTTAATTATTTTTTCCAACCCTCTTTACATAAGATAATACATTTAGACACATGAAGGGAGAATACCCATTCGTATAGACCCTCAAATAAATACCCAATTCTGCAACTCAAAACATGATCTAGTAGACCAAGTAGCTCAAACTACTTTTACAAGGACTCGATAGAAAACACTAGGACTCACTTAGCATGCTGATGACAAGATCCACCCTAGCTTTGGGGTGAGGCTGCAGGGAAAAAAAATCTGCCGATCACTTACGTGAATCAGTGAGACAAAAAACCTCCTAGGATAGAAATCATCAACAACATACTAGGCTTACCTAGGTTGTTACATACATTGACGGTCTTACTTAGATCATTTACATCATAAACATGCAGAATGGGTTTACATCATTTATAAAAACTGTCGTCTGTTGATGAAATCTTGATGAAGTGAACCTCGAACATGATAAGTCCCATTTGAAAAAATGGGGGTGTACTGCTATGGGGTCGTTGACAAAGTGTGGTCAACAGGGCCACAGGTGCAAATATGTCATCATAATCTATGCCTTCCTTTTGAGAGAAGCCATAGGCAACGAATCTTTCCTTGAACTTTTCAGCACTTCCATCAGATCCATGCTTGATTTTGTAGAGCCATTTCGAGGTGACAACTGCTTTGTCCTTCGGTCTTGGAACCACATCCCAGACATCATTCTTCATTATGGACTCATACTCTTCATGCATAGCATCCTTCCAGACTTGATGCTTTGCGGCTTCCTCAAAGGATCCAGGCTCGGATTGTACAATAGTACTCATGGCTGCTAGATACCCTTGGTATCTACTCGGCTTCTTGCTTTCACGGAACATCCCCCTTGAGGCCGCATAACCCTCAGCATCCTCGAGAGTGTCCCTGAGCCATGATGGTCTCTTTCCTAGTGAAGGAGGTGGATCATTCGGGTCCATTGGTCCTTCAACATCGTCTCATCGATTGGTTCCTCTTGATTTCCAGGCCTTGTTTCACGATCTTCCTCAAATCTCGGAAGATTTACTACTTTCATCAGGGAAGCATCTTCGTCAAAGGTGACATCGTGGCATATCTCCACTTCCCTTTGACCAGGCACATAGACTCTATAGGCCTTCGAAGTTCACTATAGCCCACAAACATTGTGGTCTCTCTCTTGATGCTAGCTCCTCTGCAAAAGTTTTTGAACTCGTTTGACTCATATTCAGTTCCATTATCGGTTTGTCGGATAGCATCTCATGTCATTGCTCCCAGTGGACTTCCTCCAACCTAGTAGAGTGTATCAATTCTAGACCCAAACATGATAGCTTCCTTGAAGCTCTTCTTCCACATGTGCACCTTTCCATCAGTGAATGCCACATTGAAACCTTTGTCTTCCATGGCTGATATAGACACGAGGTTCTTCTTCAAATTAGGTACATAGAGTACATCCTGTAAGTGGAGGACTTGACCTTGAGACAAGTGGAGGGTCACAGTCCCTGTCCCTTTCACGGGATGTGTGGCATTATCTCCAAGGATAATTTCCAGATTAGTATCCTTCTCAACCATATCAGAGAGTGCTTCCTTGAACCCACCAGTGATATGCCTTGAGGCACCACTATATATCAACCAGACATCCATAGTGTCGGGTGGGGATGCAACAGAGAGGGTAGATACAAGAATGTATTCATTTCTTTTATCAACAACATGTGATTCCTCATACTTAGAGTTTCTTGACCTTTTGAAGGGTTGATCATTTCCGGCGGAGGGAGCCTTCCTCTTTACCTTGGATCTGGTGTTCGTTTGATTGCCATTCCTCCGGTTGTTGTTGTTATCATCACCATCGGGAGAATCCTTCTTGAAAAGACATTCTCTAGCATAGTGACCAGGCCTATGACAAGTGAAACCCTTGCCCTTCTTTCCTTGGGTCCCTGCTTTTCCCTTGTTCTTTGGGCCACCAGAGTTCTTCCTTCTAGAGTGAGCAGCGTATGCAACATTTCCTTCATTTCCATACTCCTTCATTCTTGATTCTTCTTGAACGCATCTTGACAGTACTTCGTCAAAGTCAGGTATCACATTATTATTTAGAATGGTAGTGTTGAACACATGCCATTCAGATGAGAGCCCTCCAAGTGCGGTGAGTACCATCTCTCGATCAACTATTGTCTCCCCAATAGCTAGCAGATTGTTCCTGATTTCAGTCAGCTTCAGAAAGTATGATTGGACAGACTCATCCCTGCCTTTCTTCAGATTCTTCAATTGATTCTTGAAGAATAGTACTTGATTTGCATTGTTGGCCTTGAACATGAGGATCAATTTATCATACATCTCTTTGGATGTGCCCAACTCAGAGATGTAGGCCACCAGACTTTTATGAATGGATTCCCTGATCATCAGCTTTGCTTTGATCTCCCCCTTCTTGTACTTTGTTTTGGCAGCAACAGTAGCAGTGGATGGAGGTTCTTGGATTTTACCCTGCACATAGTCCATGACATCTTCGTCTTCCAATTTGAGATCCAATATTATCTTCCAAGCATGGAAGTCATCTTTTCCAGTCAATTTGTCATCCTCCTTGAAGCCATAGTCTGTGGAACCCATTTTCTTCTTCGGTGATTGCTATAAATTAGGGCTTGTCTTCACCTCAGCTCGGATACCATGTAAATTTATGTAGATGTTCTATGCTTGATGCAACTTTACTTTTCACCATAGCAATCACATAAACAATCAAGTAAAATGCTGATAGAACATACCAGTGGATCTATAGAAGACAAACCAGAAACAGAAAAATGTGGTGGTGCGTTACAGCAGTCAACAGGATGCTTCAACCAGCAAAGTCTCCTTGGTCAGCCAACCCAGCATGTGTCACAACAGCCCTCAAAACAACCACACGATCAACTCAAAGTCAACCCCAAAAAAGTCAACGCTGCCCCGGAAAGAATCACGACGGCAACGAAGATGCTTGACACCCGGCGACGACGGGCTGCGGTAGCGCAACAGCGGCGGCCGCAACAACAACATTAACAATTAAGAATCAACGCGACAACATTTAGGTCAACCTTTTGACCCCAGTTCTTGTGCCAATATGTACGGCCTTCCAAAAATCGAAGTCTCCACCAATTTTTAGCCTATTTGGACCATGCATTGACCAAAGTCAATGCTGGTCAAACTTGCATGGAAACCCTAGCTGCAGTAAATTTGTCCAAACCCTAGCTGCAGTAAATTCATCCTTCTTCCCACGTGTGAACCGAAACTGCTTCCAAGGAGCTCCTACTAAATTAGAGGAGGAGATGATGTGAGAGGATGAGATGAGTGAAAAAGTCCTCCAACGTTGACTCTATTTATATCAATCACTGAGGTGTGTGACACATCTGCTGGGGGTCTAAAACCTTAAGGCCGGCCTGCACATTTTTGAAATTATTTAAAATAAATTAAAAATAAATGTTTTTCTCATCAGATCAAGATCAATTTTAGATCGATCTTACACCTCTCTGAAAGAGGAACCCAATACAAATATTGGTATCTTCATCTAAGCATCACAACATGGAGTTTGGACCTAGTTGTCCAATTTTAACAGGATCTCACAGTGAGGAGTCAATAGGGGAGTAAAGGGTCCCTAGAGGTCTATACGACCAACTTATGTTGGAGGTAAGTTTTAATGAGTCGTTTGTGTGAAATGAATGTTGATTAATCTCAAAATGATACATGCAAATTTTCCACAAAATATGAGATAGCACTTATTTGCAATAATGAACCAAACTTTGAGAGAGAAAATAGACTTATGTGTGTTGTGGCATTAAATGGCAAGTGTAATAAAATAAGTTCTTATAGAAAAGTGCTCCAATGGTTCCTCAACATGCATGAAGCATAAACATTAAATTAATGGAATTTGCCAAACATGCGAATTGCTCACACATTAAAAGGGGAGATTTTGCTCAAGTTTGTAGCATTGGGGCTCATGCATGTAAGTTTAATTTAACCAAAATTTAGTTAGATGGATGTAGAGTGTATTAGTGGTTGATTCATTGGTATGCATAAAACGAAAATCAGAAAAATGAATCAATCCACCCTAGAAATTCCTTCCTCTTCAACCAAGGAAGGGGGAACCATGGGAAAAATATCCCAAGCTCCCTCAAGTAAAAAAGAGTTATTTTATTATTGATTACAAGTGAAGAAAACAACCTTTAAGAAGATTGGCCAAAAGGAGACCCTTCTATGAATAAAGAGCTTAGAAAAAGGCTTAATCTCCTCAAAAATTGACAACACAACTTATGGAGAAAACCTTCAAAATATGAATTTTGAAGAGGCTCCAAGGCCCTCGGTGAAGATCAAGCTTGCTGCTGTCCCAAAGGTGCTTACGGCCTCCCTAAAATCAGATTTTGAAGTAATGTAGCCTTCGCATGCAAGGAGGATCAATTTCCTTTTGCCCCTTTTCCCTCACGTTCCTCGCTTTTCATGCTCAAGCTTGCGAGTTGCGAAAGAAAATCAAACGTTAGGTTGAAATAAAGAGGATATAAAATACAAATTAATGTACAAAGGCACTAGCCCAAGGAATGAGAGCGAACCTTCATTCTTGCCTAGTCTAAAAAAAGCACTCTTGAAGTAGCAAATGTGATGTTACGACGCTCTACAAATGGAACTTTTTAGATTTTAGAATTGGAAATAGGTGATCAAGTAGCTAGAGAACGAGAAACTCCCTCTTTGTCTTCCTTTGATGCAAAACTTGGGGTTGAAAGTAGCTGAGTCTTGGATCGCTTTGATTCTAGGAGTTTGATCTATTTGAGACTTCTTCCACGCTTGGATGGATTTCCTGCACACAATACGAATAGATCTTCCCTACACACTTAAACAAATATTAGTTTGTAAAAGGATTAGAGCATCATAATGAAATAGATAAACCAAACATTCCTCTAAAAATGACTTGGAAAGCTAATTCCTAGAATAATACTCTAAATCAATGATGCATGCAAGATAGTTTACACACATCAATCCAAGCAAGATGGCAAATATAAATTAATATTTATCAAGCATATAAACAAATTCAAATACAATAGCAATAGTATGGAAAGAAATCACCTCATAACGCCAAGAGAACATTCGATAAATAGCCCCAAAGTCTTGATTTTATTGATATACAAAAATGGCAGAGTTTCCTCAAGCCCAATAGCTCATAACATGATACAATAATGAGAACCAAAGCTTATTTAAATAGGCAAATGGGAGCCAATCCCAATGATCAATCTATCAAATAAGTGGCACATAACTGTCAATCCCAGTGAAGAGGTCAAATTACATGTGGCAAAGATGACTGCCCCATATGGCCCCAAACTGCTGTAGGTGGCATCCAAAATGGGCAGCGTACATACTTCTCTGCCTGTGCATATTTATTAACTCACAAAACATTCCATAAAACTGATCCTTAACTGCTGCAGCTATTAACTACTAACTGCAGCTCGAAACAAATCTGTGTATTAGCTTTTGATTCGCTGCCTCTAATCGATGCATACATGCTGGAGTAGACTGCTGTAGATTGCCAACGAACCGCTGTACACTGCTTCTTAATTTGCTGCGTATGACTGAGTATCTGAGCAGCGTATCATCTTAGTGGAGTTAACTGCAGATTGTTCTAATGAATAGGGGACAAGCTTTTGTCCCACGTGTCAGAACTGTCCCAACTAAATCTGATATCAAAGTCATCTGCATACCTTCTCAATGGACTACCAAATAAGTGGAGTTTAGTGGAGAACAAGTGGGAGACAAGGTCTGTCCCATGTGGCTGTCTTGTCCCCACTTTCCTTTTACAAATACGTAAACTGATTTTAACTTTTTTTTGATGATCCGTGGACTTGGCTAAGTTGAGCTCCCATGCGGCTGCCATGTCACACTTTTTGTCCCCCACTAACTTTGTTAAAGTTTCAACTTTATAATATGCCTTGCACTTTAATTCCACTATTTTCAAATTAAATCCAAAGTGAATTTTTAGACATATGTATATCTCATGAGTTCCTTTGACTTTTTTGAATTTTTTGACTTCAATTTTTTACTTGATCTTGTTGTACCTTATGTGGTGGGCCCCACATGCTTTCCACATCATCTTTGACCTCCTCTCAATACGCCTTGTCACTTGGTTGACTTATTTTGACTTTGGAAAAATTTATGAATTTTTCCAATTATTGATTTTTTTTAATTTTTTCTCATTTTTTTCATTGACATTAGAGTATAAGTCGCTTTTTGACCCTCAAAGTGGGTTCTACGATAATGCTGGGTCTCTGAGGATGATTTTCAAGTAGTCACACGCCCCAAACATTTCCTAAGGCCACTTATTTACATCATTACATAGAAATTAATTAGAAAATCCCGTTTTGCGGAAAATTTTTAATTATTAAAAAATCCTACTTAGACCTAGTCAAATTCCACGAAATTTCAGAGATGACCTAGCATGGTAATATAAATTGACTCTAGAAACTAAGATGTGTTAGGGGCTCAACCTTCAAGCCGTCACCTCGGCTTTGGGGTAATGCAATGAGTGAAAAAACCTAAAAAATTATTCGCCGCTAAAAAGAAGAAATAATTAACCAAGTAAAAAAAACACTCCAAGGTGTACTCGTTTGCTAATCGAGTCCCCACATCCTAGGCCCGTTACATGGCCTTATTCATCATTCTAGTGACATTTATACAATATCCTCGTAGGGCTACAGAATCTGAGGACTGAAGAAGAAAATGATAAGAAGAAGAAGTAGAGTTTAAAAACTTTGTTGAACTGATGATATCTGATGGTTTAAATGTCTTCTGGTTCATCGTTGGGCATGGATTCTTCGCATTATCATCAGGTGCCGCTCAAAGAATCCGTCAGAGAATCGTAAAATGGTTCTCAAGGAGAAGCTAAGGACCACTAGGATGTAGAAAGGGTGAAGGTGTTACTTACTACCTCACTAGACTTCAAAATGTCCGAGATGAATTGGCAGGCGTTGGAGAAAAACAATTTGACAATGAGCTGGTGTGTACAACTCTAAATGGGTTTTCAAAGGAGTGTCATACCGTCATTCAAGTAATTTATGTACGAGAATGCTTCTAGGTTGGGATCTCCTATGGAGTGACTTCACATCAGGAGGAGCTAAGGCTCAACCTTGCAGAAGGCACTATCAATGACAACAATGAAGGATCAAAAGTGGAAAAGGAGGTAGAAGAGAACATGGCCCTTGCTAGTAAAGGGAAGGTGAAGAAGTGTCCCAGTCAGGAAAAAAAGTCAAAGGGAGGCGAGAAGAAGAAAAAGGACTTGTCGAAGGTCAAATACTTTCAATGTGGTGACTTTGGCCACTTTGTCACCCAATTTCCAAAGAGAAAGATTGAAAAGAAGGGGAAAGGGCAGACAACAACTTCAATAAAGATAGATGAGTTGACCTCCAGGTTGGAGGAGTTGCACTGATAGCAGCTATACCTCCAGATGGAGGAGGAATGTGATGCTTCAGAGTTGCAGGATTCGGAAGGGTCTAAGGATGCACAACATTGGACAAGTGTTTACTTTGGATCATTACCTTAGCTACGAGGGCCCATTGTATTCAGTTGCAGGAGGATCAATGTCAACAAGTGCAATTAGATCTTGAGGGACAATGGAAAGCTAGTTGCGGTCAGATACTAGAGAGGCACATAGACGGTTGGGTGCAGTTACATGCTCAATGGACAGTGCAGATCTAGTTGCAGTTAGAGACTCAAAGGACGGTTGCAGAGCCAGTGCAGAGATACAATAGATCAACATAGATCAAGTTTCCAGTTGCATTGGAGGAGGCAGTGTGAATTGCCTAGTTATAGGTTGCAGGAGCAATTCCAGCCAGAGTGAGACTCCATGTATGGGGTTTCCATCGAGGAGAGATTTTCTAGTTCTGTTTCATAGGGAGATCAAGTGAAATTAGACTCACTATTGTAGTAATTGCAGCAACAAAGCAATAGCAATAAGAGTGTGAGGTAGATCAGAGTATGCACAATAGCCTGATGGGAAGTGAGAACTAGTTGTATCACAAATGTCATACATCAACAACGTGTGATAGTACCAAGGTTGTGGGGGAGCCCCCCCCCCTCCTTCAAACCCGCTCTCAATTCATGCTCCGCTCGGGAGTGCATAAGTAGCGCGCTCCTGAAATCGCTCCCCGTGGGAGCGAATTTCGGGTGCGCGCTCCCGAGGTGCAAAAAACATTCCTTGGTTTTCAGGGAGCATTTTAGGGAGCGATTGCTCCCTTCTTAAATAAACGCTCTGGGTGCGATTTTTTTAAGGAGGGAGAGATCGGGGAGTGATCGCTCCCAATTTCTCCTCCCTCTATTTTTTCACTCCCAGCCTTGTGTGTGCCGCACGGCTGCGGGCAGAGAAGGGAGCCTGCGGTGGGGAAATTGGAGGGAAAGAGGGTTGGGGGGGAGGGGAGGATGGGAGGGGGCAAGATAACAAGCCCTCCCTCTGCCTCATTACCATCATTTCTCATTTGTGAGCAAGAGAGAACAAGGAGCTTGGAGCTTGGAGAGAGCAAGAGAGAGGAGTTTGCAAGGGATATTAGAGCTTGGGATTGAAGGCCAAAGACGTAGGATCTACACTCTAATCTAGAATTTTTTTTTTATATATTGCAGTTTTGCAAAATGAAAATGTTTTATTCTCTCTTTCCCATTCCCATTTGGCATTTCTCCATTTTTTTGCAGGCTAAAAACTTGAAACATCATGGCCATATGGCTTGGCATTTTCTTCTTGTTGGTTCCTTTTTTTGTTATTATGGTGTTGGAAAGTAGAAGAAAGAGGGTTGTTCAAGAAGAGGAGGATGAAAAAGTGGGTTATAGTGGATTTGATGAAAATCCTGAAGAGGAGTACCTTGGTGAGGAGGAAGGGGAGAATGGAGATGATGAGACCATACCAACTAAAATTGACCAAACACCATTGTGGAAATATGTTACTAGGCCTGAAGCAGGGAAAGGGGGTGGAACCACTAAATGTTTTTGCCCCCATTGCAATAAACAATACACAGGTTCATACACTCATGCCAAAAGGTACCTTTGTGGGAAAATTTCATGGCATGGAGATAAACAATTAGGAATCAAAACTTGTGTAAGTGTGTCAGCGACAGATAGAGCCAAATAAATAAGGGAAGAGGAGGAAGCCCAATATAAATCTAAAATATCTAAAGGTTTCTTAGAACCTAATCCACCATCACATCATGCACAAAGAAGTCCATCAACTTCCACCCATGGAAGTGGATATGGAGGCACACCTGGCACAGGAACAAACATCTCTTTAAGGCATACAACCATATCAGATTTCCTTGATGAAGGGTCCAGGAATGATGTGGATTTAAAAAATTTCCGGTTTCTCTATGCATGTGTGGTACCATTCAATGTTCTTTGCTCACCTTATTGGCATGAAATGGTTTCTGCCATTAATGATGCCCCCAAAGGATACAAGAGCCCTGGGTATGACAGGCTAGAACCATGGGACTTGATCATGAAAAAGAAAAAATAACTCATTCTTTGGGTAGAATGACAAGTTCTTGGAATGAGCATGGGGTGTCCGTTGTATCCGATGGATGCACAAATGTAAAAGGCAAGCCGTTGATAAGTGTTTTTGCTGTGTCTGTTAGTGGTGCAATCTTCCTTTCATCATATGATTACTCAGATAAATTCAAGACCGACATCAACATTTCAAAACTATTACTTGACACAATTGAACGTATTGGGCCATACAATGTCATCCAAGTCATCACTGATAATGTTGTTAATTGTAAGGCAGCGAAAGATATTATTGAGGGATAAATACCCCAACATATTTTGGTTCACACGATGAACCTTTTGATGCATGATATAATTAAAAACAAAAAACCTCAATACAAATGGATTGGTGATTTGTACGAGGCAAAAAAATGATAAGATTTATTACAAAGTATAGCAATACCCATGGGCTTTTCCACAGTCACTCAAGACTGGAGCTGTTGAAGATTGCAAAGATTAGATTTGCTAACTATTACCTCACCTTCAGGGGCCTTTTGAAGGTAAGAGAGTCATTGGCTAGCATGGTATCAAGTCCACATTGGTAGGTATTAAAGTACAAGGAAAAAACAATAGTTGACAAGCAAGGTTTTGAATAGGTGGAGGACACTGCTTTTGATGGTCTGTTTTGGGCACGTGTGAGGAAAATTTTGAATTTCACCAAGCCCATTTATAGCATGATTCGCTTTGCAGATACAGATAAACCAATTACTGGGGAGATGTATGAGCAGATGGATAGCATGTTGGGGAAAATAAAAGATGTTGTTAGGGAAAATGATCACAACTTGTATTCAATGATTCACAATTGTGTGTGTGCACGGTGGAATAAACTTAATGTTACACTACATGGCTTGGTGTATATCCTTATGCCAAAATACTACTCTCCATCTTGGTTGGGCCAACCTGCACCTAGGGGTGGGGTTAAGATCAAACCTCATACAGATCCAGAGGTACAAGAGGGATATATGAAAGCATTAGACAAGTTGGTCCCTGACAAGGAGGAGTGTGCTAATCTACACGTTGAATTAGGCAGATACTTTAGTTGCACTGGTTTGTTTGGTTCTTTGCATGCAATGGAAGATAGAGACAAATTTGATGCTCTCACATGGTGGGAAGTATATGGCAACATGGGAATTTTGCCAAAATTAGCAAATAATGTTCTCTCACAGGTTGTAAATACTTCTTATGCAGAGAGGTGTTGGAGCACCTATGATGCAGGAGCATCACATGAGATGAATTTCACCGACCTGTGTGGTCAAATTATGTTTTAGTAGAGAGGGTTGGATCTCTCGAATTTACTTTTATTTCATTTATGTAATAATTTACTTTAATTTCATTTATTATAGTAGTTAGTGCAATTCTAAATTAGGAGAAAAAGATAAGATTGTTAGAATAGGTGTGCATCAGACCTATTGAATAGGGATTTAATTTGTTAAACAGATAAAAATAGTGAGCCTCATTTAGAATAGTAAGCAGGAAAAAACGCATTTGTTTTGATTAAATAGAAATATATAGAGAGACAGAGAGGGTAGAGCGAAAAAGGAAAAAATTATCATCAAGCTGTAAAGAGCCAGGAAAGACTCTGTTTTAGTCTGAGTGATTGATTTGAAGTGTGGATGTGCAAGCTATTGTTCCTGTGCATGTGAATTCATTAAAAACTTTTAAGGATTGCTTGCTGCAAAATAAATAATCTGGGTAATAGTTCTTTTGTTTTACATTTTATTATCATAAGTCCTAGAAATACAAGTTAAATCCTTTAAAAGGCTTCGCAATATGCATATTTAAGACTCAAAGAAATTTAGGGAAAAACATTGTGTATGTCGTAAATCCACTTTATTGCATTTCAGCCGCAACCCAAGTTTCTTTGATCGCATCGCATATTTTTAATATATCGCAATTTCGCATCGACATTGTTATTATTTATTGGTTAAGTTGCATGCTATAAGTTGCGACATGCGATATTGTATATATTGCGATATGCGATAAGTTATTGGTTGCGATTTGCAAAATCGCAAAATCGCCAATTTACCATTATATCAAAACTACCGATTTGCGAATTCTTAAATCTGCGAAGTTGTGCTATAAGTTGGGGATTGCGATATAGTGTTAAAGGGTCATTTTGGATTTGGCTTGTGGTAGAGTAAGTTATATTGGGGTTTAAGATTGAGTTTGCATGAGAACAGTGCGCCTGTACATCATTTTTGGTATCAGAGCGGTTGGTTGAAATAGAGTTTAATTCAGCAAGATCCCACCTAGAAGAGCAGCTGGCATAGCGAGAGGAAGACCAGTAGCAAATGCGATTCTACTTGAAGAGGTTCAATGCCTTCGTGCAAGGATGGAGACGGTGGAAGTTGCCCAAAGGAGAGTGCCTGATGAAGGAGATGACAGTGATGCAAAAGAACCTTCAGAAGAAGAAGAAGATGAAGAGAATGAGACATCAAAATTTCTCAATATGTTGATGAAGGCAAGCAGAAGACCAAAGGTAGAGGTGCCTTTGTATGATGGAAATATCAATGTGGAAGAATTAATGGATTGGATCAGTTCCTTAGACAAGTACTTTGATTTTGAAGAAATTGAAGACAAAAAGAAAGTGAAATTTGCGGCTACCAGATTGAAGGGCCACGCAACCATTTGGTGGGAAGAGTTACAGGTATCCAGACAAAGAAAAGGAAAGCAAAAAATCAAGCAATGGGATAAAATGGTAAGTAAATTAAAGAGTAAGTTCATGCCAAAGGACTATCAGTTAAATGTTTTTAAGTAATTACAGAATTTGAAGAAAAAAGGGATGACAGTTAAAGAATACACGGAAGAGTTTTATAATCTGAATATCAGAGCTGGACATGTTGAAGATGATGTTGAGAAAGTAGCCAGGTACATAAATGGCTTGAGGTATGATATCCAGGATGAGATCAGTTTATTAAATTTGAAAAACAATTGAAGATGCTTACCAAGCAGCCTAAAAAGCAGAGGAGAAGATACAGAGGAAGCAAAGCCAGAGAATTAGAGGGAAAAATCCAATAAGAGGAAGAGGAGTATTAAAACCCAGATTTCAGCATTCGCAGAGTGACACAGGAGATTCTAGTAGTTGACCACTATAGAGATGAGACTCTGGCTGAGGAAGATTCATACCCAGAGGTAGAGGCCGAGGAAGAGAGATTCAGTGCTTTACATGTGGTGAATGGGGACATGGGTCATGGGAATGTCCTCATAATAAATCAACAACTCAGAGAAATGTGAATATGTAATATCCCCAAATGGAAACAAGCAGTAATATTAAACAATACTGCTCAGAAAATAACGCAGTTCAGCAAAGTAAGAGCAGGAGGCCAATATGGAGGCTCAATATGTACATTTACAACAACAAATCAGAGTTATATTGAAGCCCATGAGTTATAGAATAGAAAATAGAAGACTTTACATGAAGAAATCCTCAAAAATGAGGTGCTACAACCATAGAATATGACTGAACAAGCTTGACAACGTTATTTTATTGGCTAATAACAGCTGTAGATTACACTTCAGATCTAGAGCAGATCTGTGTACAAAAAGTTAGATCTATATCAGATTTGTACACTAGATAGGCTCCTCTACAAATGCCCCTTGGGGTTTTAAGCAAAAAGTGAAGTACATGGAGTAGATCTGAGATCTTATGCAGCAGTTTTGATTGATTCAGAAATTCTGAAGCAAATACAAGAGCATTCGGATCAGATCTGAATATGACATGGATTAGATTTGAAATCCATGGATCACCACAATGAAGGGCAGATTCTCGACACTAGAGATCTCTCCTCCAAAAGTTTGCCAAAACACCCTGCAACTTAACATTTGCAAATAACGCAGTACTGGAATGAAAACTGTGCTGTAGGCTCTAGAACATATGTGGCCTCAAGCCAAGATCTGAAATCAATGCTCCAATCATCCAATACTCTCTTGCCAGGGGGATAGAAGACTTTCCCACTGAAAAGAGGCACTAGAATGGCCTAGATCTGAGTAGATCTAGCCTCCACTCGCTGCAGCTTACAAAGACAACCAAACCCTCAACAGGATCTGCGTTGTAGTTGGAAGAAGAGCTTGGCCAAATGCCTGATAGTGGACAAGAAATGCAAGACTCCTCCAAGAGCTACTCGAGGAAGGAGGTGGGATTCCCGATCAGGAACACCCAGTGCCAAACAACACTATTCTCTACTAAACAGCCAAGAGAATAAGAAATGTCTAAAGAGACAAAATTTTCAGAAATATGATAATCATCAACAACCCTCTCATGCTTCCCTCCTCTTCCTTTTATAAGATAGAGATCTTGCAAAACCCTAAACCATCTCAATGATTTAGCTTCTTTCACTTGTGCCACCTCCAACTAAGACTGCACTGTGCATCAATGAGGATCACTTCTTCTAGACAACGATGTTTATTTGGTCATGGTTGACCCAGTCAATTGATTCAATCCCTTTCACACATAAGGGTGTTTTATTTACATAGCCTAGATTTAGCATTGTTCTCATGTGGCATCGATTTATTCACTATTTTAGGAGTTTTCATTGTCCTCCACACATTTATTCATGCAACAGGAAAATGAAACAAAATTAGATATTCCCATTAGCTTGGGCTAAGTGGGAATATTACAGTCCTCCCCTCCAAAATGTTTCTTGTCTTCAAGCAACTGATAAGGTGAGTGCTGCAACACTTCTCCTCCTCCATTGGTGACACCATCATGAGTTAAGCTTTCTTCATAAGCTAAGTGTTCACCAATCCAACCCTCCATGAATTGTTTCTCCAAAGTCATTATGAGATGTACATAGTCCATCTCGCAAGGAGTCAAGAACTCAAATGAAACAAACATGGCTGAACCAATGCTCTCCCTAAAACATGTAGCATAAGGTACATAGAGAGTCTCCATCCCATGTGGTACATACATGCCTCCCATCCTCCCTCCATACAATCCCATAAAAAGTACAAGCAAGTCATCAATGTATGGAAGCAAAACTACATATACACAAACATAACTTTGAGCATGAGGAGGTGGGTCATAGTCCCACATATGGTACCAGCACAGTGCATCTCCTGCCTGCATCAGATCAAGGTGTGGTAAGTGGTTTCCCCACCACTTGCTGCCCATGTTATCTCACTATGGCTAAAAGTGTGAGATATGTTTGGTGCTTTAGGAAAGCATCCATCATTGATGCAGGGACATTAGACCCAAGACACTTTTTGTACATAAATAAACCTAGGGGGGGTCTGATGTTTTGTTTCCCCATGTAAATATTCATAGTTGAGTTATTTTAGTTAATTTTAGAGAAAATTGTAACTGCCCGAATGATTAGTGGGCATAACAAGTGATAGTCCGGTTCAGTCCATCTAAGCGTTAGACTAATTGGGAACTGTAGGAATTTGGAAAGTTGTTGAATCATCAAAGAATCTGAATCGATTCATTGGTGATAATTGTATAAAAATAAACCTCTGTGACAGAGTCGAGAGACCTGCACAGAGCTGCACAGACCGCACGAGCCTACACCTAGACCTGCCTGTACCTGTAGAGAGCTGCATAGGGGGAGAAGGCCATCAGATTGAAGATCTGGCCAGCCAGTGGTTGTAATTCAATCCATTGTGTAAATAAGAAATGTTTCAGTCTATTTGTGCCTTGTGGATTTAATTTATGTGTGAATGTATATCTGCTTTGCTTGAATAAGTTCTGTGTGAATATATGCATGCATCCTGGTGGAGGATAATTGAAATCCGTGATAATTAAGAACCTGTGATGGGAGTAATGGTGCTCTGTATACAGTTAGCGGGATCGA
The DNA here is from genome assembly GCA_034641835.2 of Pinus albicaulis. Lineage (NCBI taxonomy): Eukaryota > Viridiplantae > Streptophyta > Pinopsida > Pinales > Pinaceae > Pinus > Pinus albicaulis. The sequence goes on along the minus strand of CM076584.1, from coordinate 234,647,875 downwards.
CTGTAAATACTATCGACGCTGTTGACAGTGGAGTGATATAGTCGTGAGTATATGCCACGAACAGAGGCATGGCTTTAATCCACGCATAAGCGATATTGGTGTTCATCGGACGAGCACTGTATAACGAGGGGCGAAGGCGCATTAGAACTATGTTAATTTGAATAGGCGGAACCTGAGCACAACGGAAGGGAGCGTTGACGGAGTTGAACGGAACCTGGCACGTCGAGGAAGCTGAACTGTGACCGAGATGAACAGTAATGACGGTTTGGAGCTAGACGGTGGTTTTCATCGCACCACCTATCGTCGATAAGCGGTATTTCCTAGTTGGGGAGCGATTCCATAGATTGTTCGACACGTGGCGAGGATGACCCACGGAAAACCGCCGTTGCTACGCGCCATCGTGCGTTACAGTTCGTATCAGGATGCCAAGCGATATCGATACAAGTCGTCGATCTGGAGGGAAGCCATTGGACGGTGATCACTCGATGAAGAGACGCGGACGATAACCGAGGTACGGGTGTGCATTTGATTGGTCGGTTGATCATATATGTGGGGCCCGAAATCAAAGATGTACTAAGGTTTACGAATTAATAAAGGTATGCCGATATACGTGGGATTTCGTTAATAATTGAAGAACGCCGTAATAGATATATGGATATATTATGTGGGTTAATATATGTACATGCCGAGGGTCAATTTACATGGTTTTAATAGCCAAAGTATTATGTCGCTTATAATGGTTGTATATGCGAAGTTGGCGCATATGTATACATAATGGACTGTTGGGTTATAACTATAGAGGAGTGTTGAATTAATATCTCAATTCTCTGAATTGAGATATTAAAATAACCCAGACTTATTTGTTTGAATTTGCCAACGTAGAATAAGGGAAGTGTGAGATTCCCCGGATGTGAAGTTGATTGGCATGAGAAATATTGGGTGCATTTACACACAGATTGAGGTTGGGACCAAGGAAGATCGGGGCCATGGGTGGCCTCGCTGTCAAGTGGTATCAGAGCTAGAATTTAGTCAGCTCGTTGAAAAGTTTATTTCGGAAATGCACATGTACTGAAACAGAAAAAATAGTTGATGTTTGAATTTGTTTAATAGAGAAAATTGTAGATTTGATTTGACATGCAGTGAAGGTCTCCAGATGAACAGAATCTGGATTTGAAGACAGAAGATTGCAGCAGGTAGATGCAGTGCAGGGAGGAGAGAAGGAACAAGATCATTCAGGGACCTTGAGAGGTAAGATGATGAGCCTTATTTGAACTCTGGTTGGAAGGTATTGTTTGCAGAATACAGAGTGCAAGCAATTGAGGAAGTGTAATATTCCTAATTTGCGAGAGAAAATTGGAATATTCTATTTTGTTTATTTTGCCACCTATAGTTTGTAAATAAATAAAAAGTGAGTAAAAGGGGTCTAAACTCACTTAAATGAAATAAGACATCCACCTATTGCTAGCGTTGTGACTTAAGTGGGAGTCAAGGGGGGACCCAACACCACGTGGAGGAGGGGGCCTATGTACACTCTAGAAGTTTCTCCAAGCTTCTGTGGAGATAAGGTTGAGAATGTGGAATGAGGATGTGGAGGAGAGAGAGAGACTACGTTGGGTTTTGGAGGGAAACCAACACTATAAAAGATGAAGGAGCCTCCTCATTTCGGGCATGCTTGGATTCTTGGATTATTGATTATTGAGTGAGACATTTGTCTTTCTTTGGCACGCTGGCTGTTTAGCCCCTCTGCTGCACTGTTTAGTGCACCGAGTGTCTCCGTGCGGAGATCTCACCCTTAGCCTCGGGGGACTTCGAGTGCCGCTCAGGCAAGGTTATTTCTTAGCATCATCCTCCAGGACAGCGTTATTGCTGCAACAGCGTAATACTGTGTTGTAGGGTGTTGTCGTGGTGACTTTACGACACCACTTCCTTCTCTTGTTTTTCAGAAGGAGAGTCTTTCTTCCTTTTGGAGGATCAGATTGGAGGACTTTGGAGCTCATTTTCAGATCTTGGCATCAAGCCAATATATTCTTCATGGTATACTGCGCATTTCTTTCCCCAGATCCGCGTTATTGCTGAAGGAGTAGCGTTTCATGGGTTTTGGCATCATTTTGGAAGCTAGATCTCTGTTGGAGGGTGATCCTTGGATTAACCAACCAATACAAGTATATTTCTGATCTGATACTGAAGTTTGCTTCAGAAATTCTGAATCATTCTTCAGATCTGCTGCAATAAGACTCAGATCTGCTCCGGCATTTTCATGTATTGCCGAAATCCCCAAGGGGAAAGTAATAAAGAGCCCTTTGGGCATTTTGTCTCATTATAGATCTTTGTTTTCATGTATTTATCAGTTTCAGATCTGTAATATAATAAATATAAGCTTCAGCCTCCTAGAGAAAACGCTGAAGTATTTCTGGATCAATCTTTGTCTTGCGGCACCTCTATTTTGAGGGGTTTTTCTATATAAACTGCTGTTTAACCTTGTTGAATGCCTATGCTGTGTTCCCAAACCCATTCTCTGATCATCCATACTGTTATACATCTTATTCCTTCAGAAAAAACGCAGCCCTTGCTTCAGTAAAATTCTGCATACTCAAAGTCTTGGGAAATCAGGGTTTTTCTTGACTAATCGGGAAGGAGGAACTGTTTAACATAGCAAAACGCCTTTGTTTGAGCTGAAATTCGACATGGAAGTCCCTCTTGACCTATTCTAACATATTCCAGAACCTTGACCCGTCCTTTTACGCAGATTTCCTTATTCACTCATTTTAGGGCCAAAATCCTCACTTTTCCCCACCTTTTTGCCCTTAGAAGCTGAGTAAAGGTTGTTGCTGCTATTTATTTGGGTTGCTGAACATTTTCAGAGATATTATATTATAGCTGAAGCCATCATACCTGAAGAATGCGTTTTTATGGCATGATCTGCTGAAAATTCCATTTTGGGATATTACAGTGGTAATAGAGCATAGTTCTGGCTCAACCTGTGGAGCTAGCTATCTATGGAAGATATGAGGATCACAATGCCTACCTTCTTACCTGAAGTACCAAGGCAACATGGTCGTATACCCTGGGAGAATTATTTCAGAGAATGGCAGTCCATGGGGGAAGACTTCAAAGCAGTTTGTCCTTTCGGAGATTACGTTGAGCTCAGACTGGATGGAGTAGTAAGGTACAGTGGTAACAGTGGATTTTCTAGCACGCAGAGTTCAAAGTTGCAGCAGACCACTGGGAGGTCACCTTTTCCCAGGCATGAGGGACCCACTAATCCCTGTGAGTCAAAGCCCAAAAAGACTGGAACAGTGAAAAGGAAGATTTCATTCTCATCCCTTTTCGGATTTAGAGGAAACTCATCCACCGTAGAGGAAGTCAAGAAGATTGAAGAGAAAGAAGAGGAAGTACCATGCGCTTCCGATTCTCATCAAGAAGAGATCACATCACCTCGTGAGGAGGCTTGTGATAACGTTGTCACACTCATGGAGGAGCAGCCACACGCATTGACAGTTGGGGCAGCCAACACTTTTGAGGACGGGACTCTTGTAGACCAAGGGTCAAATCTCATTGCTATTGTAGAGCAGCCTGGTTGCACTGCGCTGTGCAACGTGGAAACACTCGAGGAGGAATCAAACCATCATTTTCATGAGCCATTGTTGGATTGTACATCACATTGGAGGTTGGGGTTTGAAGCCTTGAAGATTGATGGTAGACATCTTGGAGTAAGAAATCTTTTCTCCCTTCAAGATGACACTTTCTCAATGAGCTCCTCTCAGCTCAAAGAGGAACTTCTACTTTCGGATCCAAGACCTCATTGGTTTTGGAAGACTATGGATGAAGGGGAGGTCTCAAGGAGAGATCTCACTGGAGATGCACTTCGACACACCATGGGGTGCAATGACTTTCTTCCCTTCTCACAAGAGCAGATAGAAGATGGGGGACATCTTCGGATGGATAACATCTCTCATGCTTGTGTTAAACATCCCTTGAGCCATACACATCATGATGGGAGGTTTTTGCCTACTACCTATTTGATTCTTGATAGGGTCTCATTGATCCTTGAGAAGTTTACATTTCAAAACCCTATGAAGTGCAAATTCAGAAATTTGATTTTGGAGGATGGTAACCCTCATTGGAGGAGTACTAGGATGTGGAGAAGAAGGAGGCATCCACAAGTGATTGAGTGGATGGGGTTGATGAGCAAGGAGCTAGGAGGCTACTTGCAGATCTATGATACCGGGCAGCAGGAGGCTTGGCTGCGCTGGTTACTCTCGAAAGAGTTTGGCCATCACTTGGCAAACACTCTTCCTAAGAGTAGGAGGTTGGGGAAGAGATGGATGGATACTTGCATCATTGAGCAGCATAGAGTATGGATGCATGGTGTTGATATGATACTCATATCATTCATTGTGTCTTCATCACATGATTGGTATGATGGAGGTATGGGGAGGCAACACAATTTCTTGTTGCTTTGCTTGGGAGAGCAAGGGCAGATTTGCTCCCACACTTTGCATGATGTTGCAGGAGGAGGAGATGGCACTATCTCCATGGTCTTTGATTGGGAAGCACTTCCATCTTGGGAGGTATTCCATATTTGTTGCAGCATTATTAGAGGAGTCTTTGACAAGGAGCATGTCAAAGAACAGAGTCTTGTGTTGACAGGAGCTTATTTGCATGAGCTCACAGCGTTGTCACCTTGGAGCAGAACATTATGGATGAAGTGTGCGCAGCAGAGATATGGTGGATCTATAACCCATAGGTCCCAGGATCACTTCATATTTGTTGCACAAAGAGGAGGTAATGACGATAGGGACATCTATGGCATATTCTTCTTGACTTGGGTTTCCAAGCATGAGGAGGATTATCTTCTTGCAGCACATGGTTCATTCTTCTTCATAGCATGCCAAAACACTATGGAGGACTCATTTATGGATCCATGTACCATCTTACTTCCAGCATATGGTGAGGGTTTTGTCTATACATTCATTGATTTGCACACTCTTGCCATTCCTATGCAGTGCATTGCTTCACAAGAGGGCAAGCTTGTCACATTACTCCATGAGTTGTATTGGGCCAATCTACATGATGGAGGCAGCCATCTCTTTTGTGGCCTTGGGCAAATGTTTTATCATCACATGTATGTTCATTTTCTGCACTATAGCATGTATCATATAAAGACATGCATGATTAACTATGTAACACGAAACATTTTGCCATGTACTTTCATCAAGCAGCAACTTGTAAAACTGCGCTGTACTTGTTTGGGAAGCTGTTGGTACCTTCTTGCACCACATGAGACCTTCAGCATTTCCTTCATTTTGCTGCTGATCATGTCTTCATTTGCTGATATAGATCAGATTTGTATGGGAGGCTTGATTATGAGAGAGACACATGAACTGAATGTGCCTTTGAGTATTTTCTGCACTACATGTTCTAATAGGAGCATGAGAGGAGGCATGGCCACCACTACTACATATGTGTTCTCTTTTGAGGGGGGCCATGAGATTGATATTCATCCATTGTACAGCCATGGGCAAGTGTTTGGTCTTATGTTGTTGTCATATTCAGCCTTTATTATCCATTAGTAGATGTGATGGATCTTGTACCTTGCTTGCCATGTAATTTTTTGGAGTTGCAGTGGATGAGACTGCATTATATCCTTGTGAGAGATTGTTTGCATCATGTATCATCATGTAAAACCTTCAGCAAACATCTCATTAGAATGATCCATGATGACCATGTCCTATTCTTCATGGATGGATTGTTTTGGGCCAGCTTGTTCTTCATTGTTGGAGGAACCTTCATTGGAGGATTTTTCTTCACTTTGCCACTGGAGGGCAATGGTTGTGCAGCCCAGGATCAGCATACACTCTACACTTATCATAAGTGGAGAGAAGGACAGCATGGGGTAAGCTATGATGCTTGCCAAGGTCGGATTTTCATCCCACCTTCATTACCAGAGCTTGGGGTGGAGGGAGATTTTCAGGAGTTGCCTTGTTGGGAGGTGGCTCATTTTGTTTGGATGATTGCTTGGGGATGGAGGATCCACAGGAGGGAGATGCTCCTCATTACATTCCAGACTCCATGCCTCGAGTGGAGATTCTTCAGTTCTACCCTTGCAGTTGATCGGAGAGAGGTGATGAGTTGGTGTGCAGTTGATGGGCCAGCTTACACAGTCATAGATGCAGAGCAGCAGGGGTCATGGTCTTCATCAGTCATAGCCAGAGGCAGTGCGCAGTCCGAGCCATGGGACTTGGGCTATTATTGGCCATGGTGGCAATGGGATCCAGGAGGATTGTTGGTTGGCTGGTATCATGAGAGATCAGTTTGGGATCCTGGCATTGAGAGATCCCTACATGACAGGATGATGCAGAGTACAGGGGAGATTCAGTGGCGCATCTGGGACCCAGGCATATTTTGCAGTATCGGTGGAGAGCATCTGCTAGGAGGAGACTTGTTCAGGCAGTTGCTTGAGGGCAAGCAACATTTTTCCAGGGGGGACTGTAATATTCCTAATTTGCGACAGCAAATTGGAATATTCTATTTTGTTTATTTTGCCACCTATAGTTTGTAAATAAATAAAAAGTGAGTAAAAGGGGTCTAAACTCACTTAAAAGAAATAAGACATCCACCTAGTAGCACAACGTTGTGACTTAAGTGGGAGTCAAAGGGGGACCCAACACTATGTGGAGGAGGGGGCCTATGTACACTCTAGAAGTTTCTCCAAGCTTCTGTGGAGATAAGGATGAGAATGTGGATAAGGATGAGGATGTGGAGGAGAGAGAGAGACTACGTTGGGTTTTGGAGGGAAACCAACACTATAAAAGATGAAGGAGCCTCCTCATTTCATTCATTCTTGGATATTTGGATTATTGATTATTGAGTGAGACATATTGTCTTCTCTTTGGCACGCTGGCTGTTTAGCCCGTCTGCTGCACTGTTTAGTGCAACCGAGTGTCTCCGTGCGGAGATCTCACCCTTAGCCTCGGGGGACTTCGAGTGCCTACTCAGGCAAGGTTATTTCTTAGCACCATCCTCCAGGACAGCGTTATTGCTGCCGCAACGTAATACTGTGTTGTAGGGTGTTGCCGTGGTGACTTTACGACACCACTTCCTTCTCTTGTTTTTCAGAGGGAGAGTCTTTCTTCCTTTTGGAGGATCAGATTGGAGGACTTTGGAGCTCATTTTCAGATCTTGGCATCAGGCCAATATATTCTTCATGGTATACTGCGCAGTTCTTTCCCCAGAACTGCGTTATTGCTGAAGGAGCAACGTTTCATGGTTTTTGGCATCATTTTGGAAGTTAGATCTTTGTTGGAGGGTGATCCTTGGATTGGCCAACCAATCCAAGTATATTTCTGATCTGATACTGAAGTTTGCTTCAGAAATTCTGAATCATTCTTCAGATCTGCTGCAGTAAGACTCAGATCTGCTCCAGCATTTTCATGTATTGCCGAAATCCCCAAGGGGAAAGTAATAAAGAGCCCTTTGGGCATTTTGTCTCATTATAGATCTCTGTTTTCATGTATTTATCAGTTCCAGATCTGTAATATAATAAATATAAGCTTCAGCCTCCTGGAGAAACGCTGAAGGGTTTCTGGATCAATCTTTGTCTGGCGGCACCTCTATTTTGAGGGGTTTTCCTATATAAATTGTTGTTTAACCTTGATGAATGCATATGCCGTGTTCCCAAACCCATTCTCTGATCATCCATACTGTTATACATCTTATTCCTTCAGAAAAGACGCAGCCCTTGCTTCAGTAAAATTCTGCATACTCAAAGTCTTGGGAAATCAGGGTTTCTATTGACTAGTCGGGAAGGAGGAACTGTTTAACATAGCAAAACGCCTTTGTTTGAGCTGAAATTCGACATGGAAGTCCCTCTTGACCTATTCTAACGTATTCCAGAACCTTGACCCGTCATTTTACGCAGATTTCCTTATTCACTCATTTTAGGGCCAAAATCCTCACTTTTCCCCACCTTTTTGCCCTTAGAAGCTGAGTAAAGGTTGTTGCTGCTATTTATTTGGGTTGCTGAACATTTTCAGAGATATTATATTATAGCTGAAGCCATCATACCTGAAGAATGCGTTTTTATGGCATGATCTGCTGAAAATTCCATTTTGGGATATTACAGGAAGACATCTCAGCAGAAGTAGATCACAAGCTTTGAGAGCAGTGATAGAAGAGTCCAGCAAGGGATTCTGAGTGCATAAAGAGTGTGGCAGAACTTGAAATAATTCCCAACTAAGGTTGGATGAAAGAAGAAGAGGGGTGTTCTCGAGAAAGTTGCAGAGTGAAGCCTAGAGAGCAGAGAGAGTGCTCAGGAGGTTCCAAAGAGAGGGGATCAGTACTTGCCAAAAGCCGGAGCTCAGAAGAGAAGCTTGGTGAGGTAAGTTGCAGCAAGAGAGCTTGCTGTTGCAGAGGCTTAGTGCAGCTTGCGAGTGAAGAACTCCTAGAGAAGAGAATGGCTACTGAGAGCCATAGCAGAGACTACAGAGATTGCAGAGGTTCTGAGAGAAACCACAGTAGAAGAGTGTGTGAATATGCCAAAGCAAATGGCATGAGGAAGAAGAAATCCACAGATGAAGAATGGCAGAAAGAATTAGCTGAGATCAAGGAAGAGTTTAATGAACTGAAGAGAAGGATAGAAGAAATCCAGAGAGTTGGTTGACTCATGAAGAAGAAGATAAAGTGGCAGAGGCTACAAAAGAAGAAGGAGCAGATGATGAATGCTCAGAAGAAGAAAGAAATACTCAGAGTGATTGAGTATTTGGAGGACTTGGAGACTGAAGCTTCAAGTGGGACCAAGGGGTCCAAGAGCCTTACATCTGACATATTTTGTATGTTTGCAGGAACAGCAGGTGAGAAAGAACAAACTGCTGATGTTGTCACTGAGGAAGAAAATGGAGCAGCTACATGTTTTGAGGATGTCCATGCACAGTTGGAGAAAGATTTTTCTTTCCAACATATTGGAAGCAGAAGAGCTTTAGTTTGTGATATTGGCCAGAAGCTGGAGGTTGAATAGCTTGAGGACTCTGAAGAAGAGACCATTGAAGAATCTCTGGAGAAAATGGAAGACTTGGAACAGCAGAAAGATTGGTGACCAAATCACCAATTGAGACCATGAGGTCTTGTGTTTTTGCATCTGACGAGTTGTGTGTGAATGCAGGTGTTAATGAAGGCAGTTCACATGATGGAAATGTGACAGATGAAGTTGACTGTTTCCAAGTAAAGTATGATGAGTATCTTTCAGATGAAGAACAGATTGAACTACTGCAGCAGAAGGAATTCATTAATTCCTTATTTGGTAGAAGAGATGGTTTCAATGGGGTTGATGACGAGTTTGTCATTAATGCTGATAATGACAGGCTGCTTTTGTTAAATGGCCATGTGGAGAATGATGGACAGATCGCTGGAATCTTTGTAGAGAAGGGAAATCAAGATTTCATTCTGATGAAGACTGAGGAGATAGTGACAGCAGAAGATAATGAAGATAATGAAGAGGTTCTCTCGGAGGAGATGTCGAGATTGTGGCATGAATTAAGTGGTCTAATGCAGAGAACAGAACCACAGAGAGAAGGTGTTCAGATGGTAAGGACAGAGATGAATGAGATGAGGAAAGTTCATTTTTATGAGCTGGAGCAAAGAGACATCTTTGAAGAGGATGGTGCAGAAGGGAGACTAGCTGTTGGTCTCAAGAAATGTTTGAAGAATTGGAATCAGAATTCTGATGTGCTGATTGAGAAGAAGAGACAGTTGGGACAGCATATTGAGGTGCTGGCAGAGCAGAGAAAGGCTCTGTGGCCTTGTGAGGTTAATGCTGACAAATGTTTGATGAATGCAGATCTTGTTGATGATGGAGATAAGTTGACAACATGGGGCAGTCAATTGACAGAGAAGGAGAATTCTGTGGAAGACATTAAACCATGGAATGGAGAAATTGGGCTGCTAGAGAGTATGTTGAATCAACAGGATTCCATACAAGAGAGAAGACCTCAATTTCAGAATTGGGGATTGCAGAATGTGGAGACACAATGGGATGAAGATAGAAAAGAATTGATGATTGAATCATCAGTAGGGACCATTGGGTCTTGGGGTTTTGGAACTGATGAAGTGACTGTGTTGACAGGCAATGCAGAAGACAATCCATCACTTGGAGTTGTCTTAGAAGAAGAAGAGCTGTTACAGAATGAGGATGAGCAGCTGAATGAAGATGAGACAGCCATGTCTCATATGCAGGAAAATATTGTTGCTATTGGTAGCAGGGAAGAATTGGCTTGTTCGAATAGCCAAGGGAAGATTAAAGAGAAGGCTGTATGGCAAACTGTTGGAGCTGCCACAACAGTGGAGAACCAGAGTTTCACTTTGACAGAAGATGAAGATACAGTGGCAAGAACTTGATTTGATTGCTGGAGTCATTCAAGAAGAAGGAAGGCAATTGCTGAAGATTGCCAAGGCAGAAGAAGAAGATGCTGAACCTGAGTTGCAGCATGGAGAAAATTTGTTTGGCCAAAGGAGATGGCAAGAATGTTTGCTGAAGATATTCAGAAAAGAAGGTGAAATGCCAAAGCAGCAGCTTGGAGTGTTGCTGGAGAGAGTGCTGAAGCAACAAGCTGAAGTGTTGCCAGCAGAGGAGCATAAGTTTTACTGTTGCAGAGAGGGCATGGATGATAGGGTGGCGAATAGGGCAGCAGTCAGAGGAAGGATTAGACAGAGAAATTGAATTGATAAGGAAACTGATGCAGAAGATGCCTCAGAGGAGGACAACAGCAAGAAGTCTGAGAATCAGCAACAGTAAGAGCAAGATAGTCACAGACTGTGAGGGCATAGCAAGTGCGAAGAGGCAGACCAAAATATGGAAGCCAGGAGGAATGCGAAAGAAGAATGCTGCAACAAATAACCAGTTGCAGAATAAAGTATGGGATCCAGGTAGATAAAAAAATAAAGCACATGATCAGGAGATCATGAATCATTTGAACCTGGGGAGTCTGATGCGGGGGCATTAGGCCCAAGACACTTTTTTTACATAAATAAACCTAAGGGGGGGTCTTATGTTTTGTTTCCCCATGTAAATATTCATAGTTGAGTTATTTTAGTTAATTTTAGAGAAAATTGTAACTGCCCGAATGATTAGTGGGCATAGCAAGTGATAGTCCGGTTCAGTCCATCTAAGCATTAGACTAATTGGGAACTGTAGGAATTTGGAAAGTTGTTGAATCATCAAAGAATCTGAATCGATTCATTGGTGATAATTGTATAAAAATAAACCTTTGTGACAGAGTTGAGAGACCTGCACAGAGCTGCACAGACCGCACAAGCCTGCACCTAGACCTGCCTGTACCTGCAGAGAGCTGCATAGGGGGAGAAGGCCATCAGATTGAAGATCTGGCCAGCCAGTGGTTGTAATTCAATCCATTGTGTAAATAAGAAATGTTTCAGTCTATTTGTGCCTTGAGGATTTAATTTATGTGTGAATGTATATCTGCTTTGCTTGAATAAGTTTTGTGTGAATATATGCATGCATCCTGGTGGAGGATAATCGAAACCGTGATAATTAAGAACCTGTGATGGGATTAATGGTGCTCTGTATACAGTTACTGGGATCGATTGTAAATATTGTCGACGTTGTTGACAGTGGAGTGATATAGTCGTGAGTATATGCCACGAACAAAGGCATGGATTTAATCCACGCATAAGCGATATTGGTGTTCATCGGACGAGCACTGTATAACGAGGGGCGAAGACGCATTAGAACTACGTTAATTTGAATAGGCGGAACCTGAGCGCAACGGAAGGGAGCGTTGACGGAGTTGAACGGAACCTGGCGCGTCGAGGAAGCGGAACCGTGACCGAGATGAATAGTAACGACGGTTTGGAGCTGGACGGTGGTTTTCATCGCACCACCTATCGTCGATAAGCGGTATTTCCTGGTTGGGGAGCGATTCCATAGAGTGTTCGACACGTGGCGAGGAGGACTCATGGAAAACCGTCGTTGTTGCGCGCCATCGCGCGTTAAAGTTCGTATCAGGACACCGAGCGATATCGATACAAGCCGTCGATTTGGAGGGAAGCCATCGGACGGTGATCGCTTGATGAAGAGACGCGGACGATAACCGAGGTACGAGTGTGCATTTGATTGGTCGGTTGATCATATATGTGGGGCCCAAAATCAAAGATGTACTAAGGTTTACGAATTAATAAAGGTATGCCGATATACGTGGGATTTCGTTAATAATTGAAGAACGCCGTAATAGATATATGGATATATTACGTGGGTTAATATATGTACATGCCGAGGGTCAATTTACATGGTTTTAATAGTCAAAGTATTATGTCGCTTATAATGGTTGTATATGCGAAGTTGGCGCATATGTATACATAATGGACTGTCGGGTTATAACTATAGAGGAGTGTTGAATTAATATCTCAATTCTCTGAATTGAGATATTAAAATAACCCAGACTTATTTGTTTGAATTTGCCAACGTAGAATAAGGGAAGTGTGAGATTCCTCGGATGTGAAGTTGATTGGCATGAGAAATATTGGGTGCATTTACACACAGATTGAGGTTGGGACCAAGGAAGATCGGGGCCATGGGTGGCCTCGCTGTCAATCATGAAAGAAAATCTCCCTTTGCACATCAATGGAGTGGCCAAGTTCAGAAATTTTAATGGCCCAATGTTTGCCCTGAGATTTACATGATACATTACTCCTCCTTGGAGTCATGGCCTGCATAAACATGGTGAAAGAATATGTACAATCAGAGAATAAAACATGCTTTACATGATCATACTCTTCACCAACAATGTCCCTCATACACATGGAGTTGTGCATGGATCTTTCTCCTCTTTCAAAAGAAGGAAGAGATGGCTGAAATAACTCTTGCATAGAGTCATATGGCTGCCCCAACTCCACATAGTTCATGCATTCTTGAAAATGCTGATGTAGTTCCTCTTTCAAGCCTTCCCAATAAAATCTCCTCATGATGATGTTGTAGATCCTCATGGAATACATATGGCTGAAACATAACTCTTTGTATGCTCCTTGTAGTAACTTTTGCTTGAGCTTAAAAGCTCTAGACAAGAAGATCCTACCATGATGATAGATGAATTCTTCATGGACTAGATAGCCCTCTTCATATAGCTGGTCATCAAGTATCATACAAGTGTGTAGATCTTTGGAATAATCCACCAACAGTTGGGATTTCCAATATAGATCTAAACTGCTCAACAATGACAGCACTGATGGTGTATCAACAAAAATGTTTGTCATGTTGCTGATCTCCTCCTTGACATCTGCCATGCCAAAGATGTGTGTTGGAAGGCCATTCCTTCTATTCTTCTCCTCCCACAGCGCAGATCCAAAAATGAGAGTGGGTGATGATGATAAGGGAAGAAGATCTCCCTCCTTCTTGAGCTTACCCAAGTCTCCCAGCGTTGTAGCTTTGTCTTCAAGTGCTCCAATCCCTCCTAGATCTAAGCTTGGAGCAGCATGTTGTGAGGTCTTCCCCACAAAATCTAAATCAGGTGACCTCCCAGGTGGTTTGCCACTAGATAATAGTGTCCCATGCAGAAATCTCATGAACATAATAGATGGGACTGTAAGGTCCTTGCTTCCACTGCACAAATCCATCTCTGTTTTCTGTGTGGAAGTGTTTTGTGAGGGGTAATTATGCATGCCTTTGATCATTTGACGTTCACCACTCTTCTTGTCCACCCATTCCATTTGCAAAGCCTCCCAATCAGTGGTGACTTTCCCCAACGTAATCAACCATTGAACACCCAAAATCACATTGGTGTTCGGTATGTCAACCATAAAAAAGTGATCAACCAAAGTGTAGGTACCCATGGTGACTGAAAGTGATGGGACATAATGCATGCATTACATTGTTCTATCTCCTGGGACCAAAAGAAAGAATCCCTCAAAAGTATCAGTGGGTATTGCCCTCCTTTGCACAAGATAATCATCAATGAAATTGTGAGTTTCCCCACTATCAATCAATACAGAAACCCTCTGATTCAAGATTGAACCTTGAACTCTTAAGGTCAAGTACTTAGGTACTCCCCTCAAATATGCAAGAGTCCCTCCAATAGGAGCAAAGGCTCCATTCACATCTCCTGATGGTGTTGGATCTCCTCCATCAGTGTCAACGCTGTGACCCCTTCTTGGTTCATCTTCTTTTTTCTCCTCAATATCCGAGAAGACCTCTATGTAATGTGATTTTCCAGCAGCACATCTATGCCTCGGTGCCCATGCTTCTTAGCAAGTGAAGCATAGCTTCTTCCTCCTTAGATCTCTCCGAACTTCATCATCAAGAGGCTTCTTGTATTAGCTCTCCTTTGAAGGAGCAGCTTTATCTTCCTTTCCTTTAGAAGGAAAAGAGGGGTTGTGCTGAAAGTTTGCCTTTGCTTTTGGCAAGGCATCTTGAAGGTCTCTAGCCCTCTCAATGGCATCATGCAAGGTAGTGGGCTTGGTAGACTTTACCAACCCATGAAGAGGTTCATCTAGACCATCGACGAACATGTACACCCTCCTTGCTGCAGACAAGTCAGGAACCATAATAGATAATCTTAAAAATTCAGAAATATAAGACTCTGTATTACCTGATTGTTTCAACTTTGCAAGGCTCATGAAAGGTGCCTCTAGATCTCTTCTGTCAAATTTCTCCACCACCCTTCTCGTGAACTCAGAATAAGCAGTCACATTGGCATGACCCAATGTAGACAAGCCATGGAACCGCCAGTGATGTGCTTCACCTTCAAAGCGCAACGCTGCAATCTTGATAGCTTCCATCTCTGGGACCTTGTTCAACTGAAAGTAGATGTCAAGTTTTTCTATCCATGCCTTGGAAGAACACTTGGATGACCCATCAAAATTGGGTAGAAAGGATCTGCCCATAAAGTGATGTCGATCATGATTCTGAATGAATCCACCATCTCTATGTTGATGCCTTGGTCTTCTTTTGTCCTTCAGGTGACAGAACTCTTGAAAACTGAAGTGATCTTTAAATCTCTGATTTTGAGACTCATACTCTTCAAAATAGTCTTCAAGGGATGCTTGCTCTTGAAAACCTTCATTTACCATAGCCAAAAAGGTAGGCATGGTAGAGCATTGGGAAATCTGTGGCTGATGCCCTGGTTGATCATTCCAGTGATGAGACATGCCAGAGCTTTCTCAAGATGGAATCTCTTAGGAGACTCTTTGATTCTGTCCATTCTCATCTCTTTGATCTCTCTAGCAAGATCTTGCATGGCTCTCAAAAGGATCTTAGGAAAATCCTTTTCTTCTACATCACTTCCAGATTCAGGGGCTTTACCCTTGTCTCTATCATCATTTGTGTAATCAAATTTCTTCTGTCTTCTTTTGAGATACCTCTTCTCTCTGTCAGTAAGAGGCTCTTCTTCTTCTGAAGACATATTGGCTTGTTACAGGCTATGCCAAGATGATTGCTCTGATACCACTGTAATATCCCCAAATGCGAACAAGCAGCAATATTAAACAATACTGCTAAGAAAATAACGCAGTTCAGCAAAGTAAGAGATGGAGGCCAATATGGAGGCTCAATATGTACATTTACAACAACAAATCAGAGTTATATTGAAGCCCATGAGTTATAGAACAGAAAATAGAAGACTTTACATGAAGAAATCCTCAAAAAGAGGTGCTGCAACCATAAAATATGACTGAACAAGCTTGACAGCGTTATTTTATTGGCTGATAACAGTTGTAGATTACACTTCAAATCTAGAGCAGATCTGTGTACAAAAATTTAGATCTATATCAAATCTGTACACTAGATAGGCTCCTCTACAAATGCCCCTTGGGATTTTCAGCAAAAAGTGAAGTACATGGAGTAGATCTGAGATCTTATGCAGCAGGTCTGCAGATTGATTCAAAAATTCTGAAGCAAATACAAGAGTATTCAGATCAGATCTGAATATGACATGGATTAGATCTAAAATCCATGGATCACCACAGTGAAGGGAAAATTCCCGACACTAGATATCTCTCCTCCAAAAGTCTGCCAAAATCGTTAGTCAAGGTTGTCATTGATGTCAATATGGCATTGTTTGTGATGGCAAATTCTTGTGATGCGTGATGATGTTCTTACTCTTGATGATGAATGATTGTTGAAGACCATATGATCACACACTTGATAATAACATGAATGATGACACTCTTGATGATATGGACTTGATGATATGAATAATGGTGGAGACCACTCTTGAAGTCCTAATAAAATTACCCTAACCCTCATTCTAGTCCCATTGACCTTATACATAAAAAATCCAAATAAACCCAAGGTCTGCACTAAAAAATTCCAAACAGCCGTAAAGAAAATTATTTTTTGATATCTTGAAGAAATCATTTTTCAATGGCTCCTTGACTATCTTGTAGAGGACTCTTTCCTCTTTCTAATGAGCCCTCACTTGCCTCCTAACTCCCAATAGTCTAAGAGAAATCGAATTTTTAAGTTGACATATCATATATTTTTCTCCCCAACTGACCCATACTCAGTCTCTCATGTCGGCCTCCCACCGAGAGACGTGTCTCTTTATTAAAGGTCGAAATCTAGTATAAATTGATGTTAAAACACTTCATTTTAGCATAAAAATTTCGGTGATTTCTCAGAGATAAGATAAAGAACAGGTAGGAGGTTGAGGATAATGTTTTAAGCACTGTTTGGGCTAGATTTCAACAAGGAACAACTGTATATATCTCAGATTTTTTTGACAGCACTTCAGATTTGGGTTTTGTGACCTTCTACAGTTTGTACTTAGTTTTGTGGGTGTATATCTACATATCTGGTGGCTCAGATTATTGGCTAGCTCCTCATACAAACAGCCTTGTCATATTCGGACAGCTCCCTTGAACCAGTGCCAGGTGTGAACAGACTTCTTAGAGTAACTCAGACCTTACCACAGACCAATTTCATGACAATCAGCAATTTCAGAACTCAGTTCAGACTTATTGTTTGCTGTTATATCAAAGATTCAGACTTCTTTAAGCTTAGTTGTATTAATATACTACAGTTTGGATTGCAGTAATATCTCAGTGCCTTGGACAACAAACTCGGTTGAACACTTAAGGACTGTGGTTAACCTTTTGTGGCTTTATTGTTGGAGAAAGTGTGGAAAACTTGGATCATGGTGGAAGGCCCATTGAAGTCTTTTAAAATTGAGATCTGACACCTATAAAAGAGCTCAGTAAGTAAGGCTTGAGGTGGTGGAGGCTTGAACAATACTTTGAAAAGTGTTGAAGCATATCATAGAGAAAATTGGAAGGCAGTTTGAAGCATTCCTTTGGGCATCGATTGGAGGACAATACTTTAGCATCAAGGCAGACCATTGAACTACTTCGTGACACCATTGAAGCATAATACAGGAGTATAAAAAAAAGGGACTTGTAGCCTTGAAAATCTAGAGCATGTATTGAATTGAAAGTTACGAGGGTAATTTGGGCTTACTTTTAGACATGACTAGGTCTATTGAAGCAGCCTAGTGACCCCTTGTTGGAGCAGACTTGTTGAGAAGATTCGAAGCCTTGTAGAAGCAGTATTGAAGATCTATTGAAGTCCTCTTGAGCATCTTTAAAGATCATCTAGTATATTTGAAGAAGATTGTGCTGACTTCAAGCAGCAAACCTTGGAATACCACTGAGGCCATTGGAGAATATTTTTGAAACAGTTATTCAAGACATATTGAAGCATTGTTGAAGACTCCCTTGGAGAGTTTTTGAAGAAGCCCTTGAAGAGGCTTAGCGCAGGTGCAGAACTTGGGCTGCCTACTTGAAGATATTACAGAAGTTGGTCTTGGAGATATTATCGGAGACCATGATGCGTTAAAGCCTTCATGAGGTGACTTTGGAGATCTTTGGTTGGGTATCATGAAGAGCAGTGGCGACACCTTCATGATAAGAAAAGGTTGCCATTGATGAAGATTTGGAGAAGACATTGCTGAAGAGATTGACAGGGCTCATTGAAGAAGATATTGGGAGCCGTGAAGAATCATTAAACATATCTTGACGAATTAAAGTTGAGGGTTGGAGCCCTAGAGGTTGGAGCCTCATAAGAGACAAGGTTGGAGCCTTGGAAGATAAGGGTTGGAGCCCTAGAGGACAGGACTCCTCAAGAGATTAGGTTGGAGCCTATACCAGAGATAGGGTTGGAGCCCTAGAGGTTGGTGCTTCAAAGTGACAAGGTTGGAGCCTTGGAAAATAGGGTTGCGGCCCTAAAGGTTGGTGCCTCAAATTGACAAGGTTGGAGCCTTGGAAAGACCAAGTCAGTGCTTGGCACAAAACAGGTTGGAGCTTGGAAGATTGGAGTCTTCATCTAGGGTTGGAGCCCTATATCATTATTGTACTTTACTTATTGTAAAGAAGAAATTAATAAAAGTATCTATTCCATCTTGTTCATTTTGTGTTCTAAATATAAGTGATCTAACTGGTAAAATTAACAATTGAAAAGAAATACTAATTCACCCCCCTCTCAGTATTTCCAACAATTGGTATCATAGCCAGTACCTTCACTCAAAGCCTAACAGCTTGAAAGTTGATCATTAGAACACAAATGGCAAAGCCAAGGAAGAAAGTCTTCAATCCTCCTAAAGATGTGTCTTCCTCAACCATTGAAATTGAAGTAAATCAATTTGCAAAGGCTCCATTGTTCAATGGAAATTTTGATATATGGGTGGCAAGAATGAGGAATTTCTTGAAGACTCAAGGAATTGAAGTTTGGAAATCAGTGATTACTAATGACACGATGGATGAAGAATCCAAGGAGTACAATACAAGAGCAATGAAGGCAATTTTGAATGGGTTACCAAATTCTGTGAAGGCCAATTTTGAAAAATGTTCGTCAGCAAAAGTCATATGGGACAAACTTCACGATCTTTACTCAAAAGGAGCATTGACAATGATCTCTAGTCAAGAAGATGATGGAAAACAAGAAAGAAGTCCAGAATCTGTCAAGGAAGCTGAATATAAGAGAGATGACAACAAGGCTAAAGAAGACCTAGAAGATGAAGAGAACAAAGAAGACTTTGAAGAAGATCTCTTAAATAAACTTATGGCTTCCATGGAAGAGATTAATAGTTTGAAAAAGGAAAATGAGGAACTTAAGAAGAAAGCACAAGATGGTAACCAAGACAAGGCAAGGAAGGAAGTTGACTTTGTCAAGCTTCAAGTACAAGAAGGAGATGAGGAGCTTGCCAAACTTAAAGAGGAATTTCATCAAAATAAAAGAAAGCATCATGAAGAAGTCATATCTATAACAAATCAATTGCATAAGGAAAAGAAAAGGGAAGAAACTTTGTCAAGCCACCTTGAACAAAGAATTAAGAGCTTGAACAATCTTGAAGTAGAGTTTGGTCAATACAAGGAAGAGGTCTCCTCTCTTAGATCTCAACTAGAAGAAGCAAGGAAACAAGAGCAAGGAGCTGAGAAGGTGATGGAAACTTTGGCATTCATAGAAGGACAAGTTAATGAAGCAGAAAAGGAGAGAAACACCATGATATGCCAACTAGCCGAAAAGGATGAAGAAATCTTGAAACTAAAATCAGACATCAATCTTCTCAAGGCTGAAACATGTGAAGCTACAAGAATAAAAGAAGAAATGGAGAGCAGTCTAGCAAAGGAGAATGAAGAAGTCTTCATAATGAAATCAAATATCGTCTCCCTTAAAATCGAAGCACATGAAGCAACAAGGATGATGGAAGAAATGAAAAAGTAACTACTTATGAAAGATGAATATTGTGAAAAGTTGAAAGGAGAAATTGTCTTTCTTGAAAAGGAAGTTGAATTGCTGAATAAAAACTTGAAAATCTCTCAAACCCTAGATGACATCCTAAGTCAGCAAAGGTCTCCCCTTGATAAATCAGGTCTTGGCTATGCAGGTGAATCCTCAAGCAAGAATGATAATGCTTCAAACAACAAAGATGTGAGGAACCTAGAAAGAAATGTTTATGCTCCCAGTTCCAACAAAGGGAAGGAGAAGAATCAAGACAACAATAGAAGAAATTCTACTCTAAGGAGACTTGCATATGGTGTCAAGAATACAAAAGGCAATGAATATCATCAAAGAATCCCAAGACAAAAAGACTTAAAGAGTACTTTAAGGAACTCTTCATCACCCAGGTACCAAAGTATATTTCTTGGATATTGCTATTCTTGTACAAACTTTGGGCACATGGCAAAAGATTGTAGGGCATATCACAAAGACAAATATAATGGTCCCCATCAATCTCATAAAAGCAATTTTGCAAGAAGAAGTCATGATTACTCATTCATGAACAAGATGGAGTGCTTCAATTGCCATAACATTGGACATATGGCACATGTTTGTAACTTGACTTGGGCCCCTAAAACCATGACAACGAAGCCAGAGAAGAAAATTACACAAGTATGGAGAAGGAAGCCAATTGGATCCGAAAGTCTCTTGAACACTCCAGCCAAAAACACATGCTGTTGACTTGATGAAGTCATCCTTGATATTCCAAGTATTTGATGGCGAGACTCTACCAAAACAGAGACCATGCATATTGTTAGGGGGAGCTTGTGATTGTTGACCATTCTTGCGGAAGCTATCCGTGAAGGGCCCTATGAAATCCTTGATGAGTGACACATGGACAATCATTTTTTGATAGATCATCTCTCAGGAGCAACTCCATTGAAGAACGTAATCCCTTACTCCTCCGATGGACCATTGCTGAAGATGTCTTCCACTTGATCATAAGGCAAGCAATCTTTCTTGAGCTAGAGGACTTTATGCATGCAGGGAGAGTTGGTTCATCACATGAAGAAATACAAACACATCTATCATGGACCACATTGCCAGAAGGAAGAGCACCATGACAGGGGACGCAATATACCTATCATGAATAACTATCATTGATGAAGAAAATTTGATGGGAGAAGAAGCATATCAAGAAGCAACTTGATAGGGGGAGTTCTTGGGCACCCCATTTGCCATTGATGTCAAAGGGGGAGAAATTGTTGGAAAAGCAAGAATATTGCCATCAATCACAAAGGGGGAGACTGTTAGTCAAGGTTGTCATTGATGTCAATATGGCATTGTTTGTGATGGCAAATTCTTGTGATGCGTGATGATGTCCTTACTCTTGATGATGAATGATTGTTGAAGACCATATGATGACACACTTGATAATAACATGAATGATGACACTCTTGATGATATGGACTTGATGATATGAATAATGGTGGAGACCACTCTTGAAGTCCTAATAAAATTACCCTAACCCTCATTCTAGTCCCATTGACCTTATACATAATAAATCCAAATAAACCCAAGGTCTGCACTAAAAAATTCCAAACAGCCATAAAGAAAATTATTTTTTGACATCTTAAAGACATCATTTTTCAATGGTTCCTTGACTATCTTGTAGGGGACTCTTTCCTCTTTCTAATGAGCCCTCACTTGCCTCCTAACTCCCAATAGTCTAAGAGAAATCGAATTTTTAAGTTGACATATCATATATTTTTCTCCCCAACTGACCCATACTCAGTTTCTCATGTCGGCCTCCCACCAAGAGACGTGTCCCTTTATTAAAGGTCGAAATCTAGTATAAATTGATGTTAAAACACTTCATTTTAGCATAAAAATTTCAGTTATTTCTCAGAGATAAGATAAAGAACAGGTAGGAGGTTGAGGATAATGTTTTAAGCACTGTTTGGGCTAGATTTCAACAAGGAACAGCTGTATATATCTCAGATTTTTTTGACAGCACTTCAGATTTTGGTTTTGTGACCTTCGACAGTTTGTACTTAGTTTTGTGGGTGTATATCTACATATCTGGTGGCTCAGATTAGTGGCTAGCTCCTCATAAAAACAGCCTTGTCATATTCGGACAGCTCCCTTGAACCAGTGCCAGGTGTGAACAGACTTCTTAGAGTAACTCAGACCTTACCGAAGACCAATTTCATGACAATCAGCAATTTCAGAACTCAGTTCAGACTTATTGTTTGCTGTTATATCAAAGATTCAGACTTCTTTAAGCTTAGTTGTATTAATATACTGCAGTTTGGATTGCAGTAATATCTCAGTGCCTTGGACAACAAACTCGGTTGAAGACTTAAGGACTGTGGTTAACCTTTTGTGGCTTTACTGTTGGAGAAAGTGTGGAAAACTTGGATCATGGTGGAAGGTCCATTGAAGTATTTTAAAATTGAGATCTGGCACCTATAAAAGAGCTCAGTAAGTAAGGCTTGAGGTGGTGGAGGCTTGAGCAATACTTTGAAAAGTGTTGAAGGATATAATAGATCAAATTGGAAGGCGGTTTGAAGCATTCCTATGGGCATCGATTGGAGGACAATACTTTAGCATCAAGGCAGACCATTCAACTACTTCGTGACACCATTGAAGCAGAATACAGGAGTATAAAAAAAAGGGACTTGTAGCCTTGAAAATCTGGAGCATGTATTGAATTGAAAGTTAAGAGGGTAGTTTGGGCTTACTTTTAGACATGACTAGGTCTATTGAAGCAGCCTAGTGACCCCTTGTTGGAGCAGACTTGTTGAGAAGATTCGAAGCCTTGTAGAAGCAGTATTGAAGATCTATTGAAGTCCTCTTGAGCATCTTTAAAGATCATCTAGTATATTTGAAGAAGATTGTGCTGACTTCAAGCAGCAAATCTCGGAATACCACTGAGGCCATTGGAGAATATTTTTGAGACAGTTATTCAAGACATATTGAAGCATCGTTGAAGACTCCCTTGGAGAGTTTTTGAAGAAGCCCTTGAAGAGGCTTAGAGCAGGTGCAGAACTTGGGCTGCCTACTTGAAGATATTACAGAAGTTGGTCTTGGAGATATTATTGGAGACCATGATGCGTTGAAGCCATCATGAGGTGACTTTGGAGATCTTTGGTTGGGTATCATGAAGAGCGTTGGTGACACCTTCATGATAAGAAAAGGTTGCCATTGATGAAGTGATTTGGAGAAGACATTGCTGAAGAGATTGACAGGGCTCATTGAAGAAGATATTGGGAGCCGTGAAGAATCATCAAACATATCTTGACGAATTAAAGTTGAGGGTTGGAGCCTTAGAAGTTGGAGCCTCATAAGAGACAAGGTTGGAGCCCTAGAGGATAGGAGTCCTCAAGAGATTAGGTTGGAGCCTGTACCAGAGATAGGGTTGGAGCCCTAGAGGTTGGTGCCTCAAAGTGACAAGGTTGGAGCCTTGGAAAATAGGGTTGGGGCCCTAGAGGTTGGTGCCATAAATTGACAAGGTTGGAGCCTTGGAAAGACCAAGTCATTGCTTGACACAAAACAGGTTGGAGCCTGGAAGATTGGAGTCTTCATCTAGGGTTGGAGCCCTATATCATTATTGTACTTTACTTATTGTAAAGAAGAAATTAATAAAAGTATCTATTCCATCATTGTTCATTTTGTGATCTAAATATAAGTGATCTAACTGGTAGAATTAACAATTGAAAAGAAATAGTGATTCACCCCCCTCTTAGTATTTCCAACAAAAACATCCTGCAACTTATCATTTGCAAATAACACAGTACTAGAATGAAAAATGCGCTGTAGGCTCTAGAACATATGTGGCCTCAAGCCAAGATTTGAAATCAGTGCTCCAATCATCCAATACTCTCTTGCCAGGGGGATAAAAGACTTTCCCACTGAAAAAATTTAGAAATTTGATAACCCAACCCTGGTTTTCAGTTTCTCCTTATTTCTCCCATAAAGTTAAATGCCCATTCCCATAGCCATACATTCAACAAGTTGGGAAAATAAATCTTTTCTGAAAACACTAATTCTGGAAATTTCACAATGCTGAAATGCAGAAATAAAAACTCAGAAAAATAAATTAGCCACACACAGAATTTTGACATGCTAATTTTTGGTCAATGTGACCCTGGAAAAACCCCCTACAACTCTTGGGGAAAACCAGTTCGAAAGCTGCTTCTTATTTCTAATAAATGCTTTTATAGTGAGACAAAAATTACACAGCAAAAAATTACAGCAACCTCATAAATTTACTTATCTCGAAAACTGTGCAAAACTCTGCCTCGATTTTTGTGCCAAATACAAACAGAAAATATCAGCAGAAAGTACAGCCTTAAATGTTGTATGGACAGCACCGAAAACAGTGCCGGAACAGCTGTACGGCCTCCTTCGAAATCTATGCAAATGCTGCCTCGATTTCCGTGCTGTATGGCTGTTGTACAGACCTCGTTTTGCGTGTTGTTTGCTGCTATACGGAATCCAAAAAACCAGATTTCTCTCTCTGCTATACAGACCTCGATTTTCGTACCTCCTTGCTGTTGTACGGACCTCGAAAAGCGTGCTGCAGTAAATGTTGATTTTCCTCCCTCGAAATTCGTGCCCACTTGCCTTGAACTTCGTGCTCTGTCCTTGTTGTACGGATTTGCTGAATATAAGTGTTGTTGCCCTCCTTCTTCTCACTGCTCAGAAATTCTCCCTTGCTTTCTCTCCTCCTCTCTCAATTTGCTCATGAAAGAATGAATGACCTTTTCCTCCTTTAACCTAACCCTAAGTGACTTTTGGGGAATCCCTAAATCCAATGGCTGAGATAGCTTTAGATCTAAGGCTGAGATTAAATGCTCATTTAAATCTCACTCTCTATTTTTTAATTCACCCCACTTTAATAAAGACCCACTTAGTCATTTATTTCCAAAGTCACTTTTCTTTTCTAATTTCACATTGACTTTATTAAAGTCACTTTAAAATTAGACTTAGTAACTTTATCACGTAAAGTCACTTTTAAATTAGATTTGACTTTATAACTTTATAAAGTCACTTTAGGAGAAAAATTAAATTCCTTTGGACACTTTTCCCTAGGCCAAAGATCAAAGCCTTAGGGAACCACCTGTCCTTCGGTAATCAAATTTCAACACTCCCTCTTATCGAGGAAGGTGTTCCTCACCACACCCATCTTGTCTCTGAAGTAGACATGCTTGCCCCGTGGTAAGGCTTTGGTAAGAATATCTGCAACCTACTCATCAGTGGGAATATACTCAAGCTTCACAGCTCCCTTCTGAACATAGTCTCTGATGAAATGATATTTGATCCCGATATGCTTTGACTTGTCATGAAATACTGGATTCTTCATGAGTTTAATGTAACTTTGATTATCACAGTAAATCATTGAAGGTCTCAATGGCTGACCAAATAAACCAAACAACATCTTGCGAAGCCAGATGGCCTTACAACTAGCTAGACTAGCTGCCATGTACTCTGCTTTCGCTGAACTCAATGCTATTGACTGCTGCTTCCAGCTGAACCACGACACCACTGCCGAACCCAACTCAAAACAACACCCTGAAGTGCTCTTCCTATCAGAAGCACAACCTGCCCAATCAGAATCAGTGTAACATGCCAATCTCACTCCATCCCCCTGCCTATAATCTAGACCACAATCCACTGTCCCCTGCAAGTACCGCAAATGTGTTTTGCAACAACCCAGTGCACCCTCCTGGGCTCACACATGAATTGGCTCATCGTGTTGACTGCAAAACATATATCTGGTCTGGTGTTGACCAAATACATCAAGGAACCAATCAACTGTCTATACAATGTGGGGTCCACCAACTCGAAATCTGAAGCGTGAAGCTTCTTCCAGTTGGTAATCATCGGTGTCGACATGGGTATACAATCCTCCATGTGGAATCTGCCAAGGATGTCCACAATATACTTCCCCTGCCCCAGGGAGAAATGCCCCTCCTCTTGCCACACCTCCAAACCCAAAAAGTAATGCATCAAGCCAATGTTCTTCATCTCAAACTCCGACACAAGATCTCTCTTGCAGTGCTCTATGAGTCTCTCTGCACTCGTAATGACCAATTCATCCACATACAGCACCAGAATGAGAGGCTCCTCACCTATCACAATGAAGTATAGGTTTGGATCTGCATCACTCTTCGTGAAACCCCATCTCCTGCAAGTATGTATCTATCCTGGAGTTCCAAGCTCTGGGAGCTTGCTTCAGGCCATAAAGGGCCTTTTTCAATCTGCACACATGGGACTCCTTCCCATGCACCTTGTTGTCGCACAGATTGTCCAGGCACCGCGACAACGGCTCAGATTGGGGGCTGTCACTCTTATCCCCAATCTCTCTATTTAAACTGTCTCCTTGCAAGTTAAGGGAGGTAGACCCTATTATGAATGAGGATGACAAATCCAGGAGACACAGCTAAAACATCAAATACTTGATAGAATGAACGAGATTCCACAGATCTAAATTAGATTTCACGTTTAAGACCAGTGCCTTATGGAGTCAAACAAAATCCCGCTGTGCAATTATAAACGAGTAAATGACGATTAACTGTTGCTTATTAAAACATGATTGATTATGATGATATTTAACTGAAAAGCACCACAACCATGAAGCAATAAGATGAAAATGCTAGAATTTAAGATGTTTCAATTAATTTCGATCCAGAACATGTTTCTATAGTCAAAACTTTAGATAGAAAAATTTAGCACACTTGACTATAAAAAATTTGAAATTTTTTAAATATTTTTTTGTATTTTCTAGATTTTTAGGATTTTGAACTTTTTATATTTTTTTTATTTATTATTTATTTTTTAATTTTTATTTCTAAATTTAAAACAAATTAAAATCTATATCTAAATTAAAACAACTAAAGTTTAAGCTATCTAAAATCTAAAATTGAAAAATTTTAGACTAAACAAACTAAGAACTAAACTAAATCTAAATTACATCTAACACTATATTCTAATAAAAAATCGAAGTTAAAATAAAAGTCAACCAAACAAGAATTAAAACTCAATTAGACAAAGTCGAAATCCTTATTACACCTACACTAACACAAAGCTAAATTAAAATCTAAGAAAAACTAACATCTAGAATTAAAACTAATACTAAATTAAATCTAAATCGATCATGTCAGACGTATATACGATTCAATGTTTCTGTGATGCATTCGTGGCTTTGTGTTAGGTCCCTATATTACTAGTATAGTACCTTATTGTTGTTAGTGTAACCCCTTTATTGTTATTATTGTACCCTTGTAACCCCCATTCTGTTATTATTGTGCCCCTAAATTATTATTGTTAGGTCGGCTAGGATTACATTGTGGCCCACTGGGATTACATTATGGCCCCATGGACTCCTATATATAGAAAGGAGGTTTTGTAAATTGAATCATCAAAGAATTGTTCATTCATGTAATGTATTGGAGGTTGCCCCCTCGAAGTGGCTCATTTCTAAGGCGTGAATATCTCTTTTCTTCTCTCTTTGGAGCTGGTTACACAACATTTGGTATCAAAGCTTTGGGATTCTAGGGTTTCGCTGCTCCAAACAGGTCATCGTGGCATTTTCGCTATAACTTTTTTTCTACGAAGCTTCAGAAGCTGAAATTTCTAGGGTGCGAAGCTGAAATCTTGAGGAAGGTTGTCTAAAAATTTCAGATCTTGGTTAGCAATATTTGAGGAGATATCATCTGTGGAAGTTAGGTATTTTTTCAGGCTCATAAACAGGTCATCGTGGAATTTGCGCTATAAATTGTTTTGTACGAAGGTTCAGAGTCTGAAATTCATATGGTGCGAAGCTGAAATCCTGAGGAAATTCTTCAAAAAATTTCAGAGCTTGGTTCGCAATATTTTTGGAGATATGATCTGTGGAAGGTAGTGCTTTTTCAGGCTCCTGAAGTGCATCTCAAAGAGGTGATCGTGGGAAAACTTCAATAACTCTCTCTCTGGGCATTGGATTGAAGTGCCGTAAAAAGTGGTCGCAAGTACACAGACTGAAGTTTCTGGGCTATCAATTTCGGAGACAAAGGACAAAACAGTGACACGTGGCAAGTCGTACAAGTTCGCTCTACTAAACCAGTCCAGAATTAGGTCATTGTGGGAGATTGGACACAACTTTGCCTTGGAGAATCCAAATCCGGTCAGACGTGGCATTTGAAAGAAGCTAGAGATCTACTACGGGGCTGAATTTCGGATAAATTGAATTTCGGATATACGAAGATCAAAAACTACGAGAGATAATTCAATTTCAATATCGAGCTCCTAAAAGCTAGTAAAAGGTGTGTATTTTTTTCCGAAGTGCATAAGTCTTGTTTGAAGAATCAAGTTGAATTGATTCCAAGAGCATCTTGTAGAATAGATATCAATATTGGATTCTAAAATGGCCCCTAAAAAGAATTCAACACCCATCAAGCCTTCAGAAGGCTCTACCATGACTCATGAAGATGAAGAATTGCAACATGATCTATCAAAATTACAAGAACAAGTGCAACAAATTTCACTCTCGCAAAGAGCAGCAAAAAATGAAATGGAAGTTTTGAAAAAAGGTGTGGAAGTGAAGATGGATGGTTTGAAGAAAGGCATGGAAGCTAAGATGGATGGCGTGGAAGTAAAGATGGAAGGTTTGAAGAAAGGCGTGGAAGCTAAAATGGATGGTGTGCAAGCTAATATGGATGGCGTGGAAGCTAAGATGAATGGAATGGAAGCTAAGATGGATGGCATGGAAGTGGGCATGGAAGCTAAGATGGATGACATGAAAGACAACATAGAAAACATGAAGAATGATCTAAAATCATACATGGAAGGCTTGATGACAAGCTTAAAACCAGAAATGATTCCTAATGGCAGAAATATAGGAGAAGAACCTCATGATGAGAACAAAATAAATGTTAATCGTGATTTCATAAACTCGAATGTTGGTGGGAAGAACCACCATATTCCAAAAATGGATATGAGGAAGTTTGATGGAAAGGATCCTGTAACATGGATACTACGGATGGAGCAATATTTTGATCTCCATAATGTGCAAAACACACAAAAGGTACGCATTGCAACTTTACATTTAGAACAAAATACATTTGTATGGTATCGATGGCTTTGCTCCCGTAAAAAAATTGTCACTTGGTCAATTTTACGGAGGAAATGATAGCACATTATGAGGATACAAAGAGCAACACCTTCTTTAGCCAATTGATAAATCTCAAACAAAAGGGTTTAGTGGGGCAGCACATTGAGGACTTCCAAAAATTGAATATAAGGGTAACTGATATTCCAGAGGAACACGGGATTGATCTCTTCATAGGCACTCTAAAGGATAACATCCAACATGAAGTTCGTGTTTTGGAACCTGATTCATTGGAGAAGGCATTCAGGTTGGCAAGAAAGTTGAATGTAAAATTATGGCGACAAGGAAGCCTACCACTCAATTCTATAAAGAAGGAAGTGTTGCTACGCCTAGATTTCCACAACCTACAAGGTTGACACCACAACAATTGGAAGAAAAAAGAGCAAAAGGGCTTTGCTACGGTTGTGATAGCAAATACACTAAAGGTCATAAGTGTGCTGAGAAGAAATTATTTTACATAGATTGTGAAGAAGAAGAAGAAAATGAACAAGAAGAGGATATACACCGGGAACCACCCCTAGAAGAGGAAGAAATGAATCCGACCATATCGTGTAATGCACTGGCAGGAATTACCACTCCTCAAACTCTCAAGATAGAAGGACATATAAAGAAGAAAAGGGTAATAGTGTTGATTGATTCAGGTAGCACCCTTAATTTTATTCATTATAAGGTAGCCAAGGAATTAAATTGTTTCCTATACCCAGCACCAGAATGTCAAGTGATGGTTGCAAATGGAGGAACTATAAATTTCTCTGGAAAATGCCATAATATCAAGCTAACCATGGGGGAATATGTATTGACTAGTCCAATGCTTTGCATTCCTATGGGAGGTGCTGATGTTGTACTAGGAGTACAATGGTTACAATCTTTGGGGATGGTAGCTTTTAATTTTCAAGAACTTTTCTTGAAATTTTTTTCAGAAGGAAAGGAAGTCGAACTACGGGGTATTGCGGGGAAGCCAGGAAGGATAATAAGCTCTAATGTCATGACCAAGCTTCTAAAGAAAGAACAGCGAGGCGTAATTGCACAATTATGCTCACTAGAAGTTCCAACATCAAAATCATCTATTTCTGCAGATCTCCAACAAGTCTTGGACAATCATTCCAAGGTGTTTGAAACTCCCAAAGGACTCCACCTATTCGTGATCATGATCATGCTATTCATTTGATTCCAGGAAGTGTTCCTCCAAACATCAGGCCTTATAGATATCCTTACTTCCAAAAGAGCGAAATTGAACGTATGATTGCAGAAAAGTTAGAGGCGGGTATAATTCAACCTAGTCAAAGTTCTTTCTCTGCTCCTGTAGTATTGGTACACAAGAAGGATGGATCATGGCGAATGTGTCCGGATTATAGAGAGCTCAATAAGCTCACCATTAAAGATAAATTTCCCATTCCTGTGATTGATGAATTATTGGATGAATTACATGGAGCAATTTATTTTACCAAGTTGGATCTTCGTTCGGGATATCATCAAATTAGAATGAAGACTGAAGATATTCCAAAAATAGCATTTCGAACTCATGAGGGTCATTATGAATTTTTGGTCATGCCTTTTAGCCTTACCAATGCACCTTCTACATTTCAAGGGTTGATGAATTCCATTTTCAAACCATTCCTTAGAAAATTTGTGCTAGTATTTTTTGATGATATACTAATCTATAGCAAGTCTTGGAAGGATCATGTTGAACATGTTGACAGGGTGCTCAAACTATTGCAGGAGAAACAATTATATGCAAAAGCATCCAAATGTTTCTTTGGAGTACAAGAGGTGGAATATCTGGGTCATATTATATCCCACGAGGGTGTTAAAGTAGACCCTAACAAAATTAAAGCCATTAAGGAATGGAAAGTCCCTAAGACAATAAAGCAGTTGCGAGGATTTCTCGGGTTAACGGGCTATTATCGTAAGTTTGTTAAGAATTATGGAAGAATAGCAGCACCTCTAACAACATTATTGAAGAAAGATGCATTTTCATGGACTCCTGAAGCAACTAAGGCCTTTGAACATCTTAAAGAGGCAATGTGCCTAGCACCGGTCTTAGCTACGCCGGACTTCACAAAAACCTTTATTGTGGAATGTGATGCCTCAGGAAATGGAATTGGTGCAGTTTTAATGCAGGAAGGAAGACCCATTGCTTTTGAAAGTCGTCCAATCAAAGGAAAGTATTTACATAAACCTATTTATGAGAAGGAAATGTTAGCAATACTGCATGAACTAAAGAAATGGAGAACTTACCTAATGGGAAGACACTTCAAGGTAAAAACTGATCATGATAGTCTTAAACACTTTTTGGAACAAAGACTATCTTCAGAAGAGCAACAAAAATGGGTCACAAAGATGTTGGGTTATGACTTTGAAATAATCTACAAAAAAGGAAAGCTTAATGTTGTTGCGGATGCACTCTCAAGAAAGAATGAAGAGGTGGAAGCATTGCTTTGTGCCATTTCTATTATCCAACCAGATTGGATAACCGAAGCAAGAGATGAATGGAAGAAGGACAAAGATGTATGGACACTCATTCAAAAGTTGCGGCAAGATCCTAGTACATCTGATACATTTAGTTGGAAAAATGATTCCTTATGGTACAAAGATCGCTTATATCTTTGTAAGAATTCCCAAATAAAACAAAAGATTCTTCTGGAATTGCACACTTCTCCTTTGGGAGGACACTCAGGATTTTTAAAAACTTACCACAGGGTGAAGAAAGAATTTTTTTGGGATGGCCTTAAATCTGATATTCGAAAGTTTGTGGCGGAATGTTTGGTTTGCCGACAGAATAAAGTGGAAACAATTAAGACCCCAGGACTTCTACAACCTTTATCCATTCCAGGTCAACGTTGGGAGGAGATTTCAATGGATTTTATCACGGGTTTACCTAAGTCCGAAGGAAAGAGTGTCATCATGGTGGTAGTTGATAGACTTACCAAGTATGCACACTTTTGTGCATTATCTCATCCATTTAAAGCAAGTACGGTTGCTACTACATTTATGGACACAATTCAAAAGCTACATGGAAACCCAAGGGTTATTGTGAGCGACAGAGATCCCATTTTTACTGGAAATTTTTGGACCGAGTTATTTTCTTGTTTGGGTACTCAATTAGCTCATAGCTCATCTTATCATCCTCAATCCGATGGTCAAACTGAGATAGTAAATAAATGTTTGGAAGGATATCTTCCTTGTTTTGTATCTGATAAACAAACACAATGGGTCAAGTGGTTACCTCTCGCCGAATGGTGGTATAACACTTCCTTCCATACTGCAGCAAAAATGACCCCATTTATGGCACTTTATGGATATCATCCACCATCCATCACATCATCTTTAAGAGAAAATTCGAAGGTTCAAGCAGTGGAAGATCACATCGAGCATCGACAAGAAGTTCTCCAACTCTTAAAGGACAACCTGAATTTGGCACAAAATCGAATGAAACAACAAGCAGATCAACATCGCAGCGAGAGAAGTTTTGATGTAGGAGACTGGGTATTTTTATGGCTACAACCATACAAACAAATGTCCCTCAAGCAAGCTAAGAAGGATAATAAATTATCGCCAAAGTACTATGGTCCTTACAAGGTGTTGCAAAAAATTGGTACTATGGCATACAAATTGGAGCTTCCTACTTCTTCGCGAGTACATCCAGTTTTCCATGTTTCATGCTTAAAGAAGGTTATAGGAGAAAATCTTCCAGTTCAAACAATATTGCCGGAACTTGATGAGGAAGGAAAAATCATATTGGAACCAGAAGCGGTCATGGAAACAAGAACTCGACAACTACGGAATCGATCAATTTCAGAGTATCTCATCAAGTGGAAGAATTTATACACTGAAGATTCTACATGGGAGGATGAAAAATTTATACAGAAGCACCCCGAGCTACTCAAGCGTTGAGGACAACGCTTTTTTGAAGGAGAGGGGCATGTTAGGTCCCTATATTACTAGTATAGTACCTTATTGTTGTTAGTGTAACCCCTTTATTGTTATTATTGTACCCTTGTAACCCCCATTATGTTATTATTGTGCCCCTAAATTATTATTGTTAGGTCGGCTAGGATTACATTGTGGCCCACTGGGATTACATTATGGCCCCATGGACTCCTATATATAGAAAGGAGGTTTTGTAAATTGAATCATCCAAGAATTGTTCATTCATGTAATGTATTGGAGGTTGCCCCCTCGAAGTGGCTCATTTCTAAGGCGTGAATATCTCTTTTCTTCTCTCTTTGGAGCTGGTTACACAACACTTTGCTGTATTGCAGGCTAGACGCTCGACGGACAAGAGTTCGATTTTTCTTTTTGGATGCGAGCACTATTCTGTCGTTTTGCAGGTGCAGCTGGGACGGAGGGATGGCGGCGTGAGGATGCAGGTCAATGAACGGCAAGGAGAGAATGAAGAGTAGACGGCAAGCTTTAACGCAAGGGCAAAAATGAAGAACGGATGCAGTGGAGATGGAGTGCAAGGGAAGTTTCGGATCGACAGGCAGAATAGATAGAAATCGAAAGGCAGCAGAGGTATGGGTTTGGTTGCAGATCGATTTGACGAGCTGAAGGATGGATCAAATGCATGAGGGCAGAGATCAGCTGGACGTTTGAGCTGGTTAAGCGTTTTTGTAGATAGATGAAGATTAGACAGTGAATGAGGGAGGACGCAGGTCGATGGGAAACGCCAGGTCAAAACAACACGTAGAAATAAACTGTGCAGATCGATGGTTGCTGAGGGAGATCAGAGGGCCAGGTTTAATGCAGAACGTAAAGGAGAAACGCAGCCAGAGGAGGAGATGAGATATGGCAGAGAAAAACCCAGTACAATGTCCAGCAAATTTAAAATTCTTTTCAAAACCCAGATTTCAAAAATTCTTTGAATCAATAACGCCCAGATTTGTCCACAATGGGGTTTCTGAGGCCAGATCTGGCCTTTGGAGGCTAGATCTGCCTTAGATCTAAAAAAAATTTCCGATTGAACCTGTAACCTGCAACAATCAGTCAGATCTGAAGATACACACACCAAGGAACGAATAAACCCTTCCAGACTTGAAAAATTTACAAATATACAAACTAGTTTACAAATTTAAAACCCTCATGGTCAGATTTAAATCTATTTAGCACAGTTTTCAGAGATTTAAAGTTTTAGTGAGAGGCACAAGCCTTCGAAACCCTGCAAAATCACAAATATCGTAAGATAGACCTGAAATTTAACAAATAAAGAGCTTATCAGATTTATGTTTATTGAGAGTCGGCTGGTCCAATCGAAGACTTCCCCAGACGCCCAATCTTAAAAAATATTCCCTGCGCACTTAGATCTGAATCTTAGATCGATAGAGATTTAAGAAAACAACATGAGACCTTTGCAGAAAAATCAGAATGTTATTTTATAAACCCAGAAAACTGCACGAGATACCTATATGCAGATTAATCCATGAAGGCCATCAACCATAAAATACAAGAAACCAAGTAGCAGAGTTTAGAGACAATTCACCACATAGATCTGAGAAGGAACATCCAGATTTGTAACCCCAAAGTCTTTATGCTTTATTCCTCAAAAGTTTACAAGAGCTTCTAAGAGCAAGTGCACGATTTTGAGATCGGATGACCCAAAAATGAGAAAGACCTCTAAATTTATAGGACAAGATCTCTAACGGCTAGTTTGGATGATCTTCGTCAAAATAATCTCAACTGTCTAAAAGATTTAATCATCTTTTAATCCGGAGCGTTGAAATTAAAATTTTGGGGAAAAAACGAATTTATCATTTAATTCAATTTTAATTAACTCAAAAATATTATTTTTTGAGTTAATTACCCAAAAAATTTGACTTTGACTTAACCACCAAGGCCCAAGGGTCCAATATTTCTTAAAATTCTCAATATTCCCTTGGCTTGGGGCTTGTCAAAATCATTTTCCAAGGACCCACAAATTTTGCCTTTAAAGATTTAATCCTAATTTAGGACCCTAAATTAATTAAATTTCTGGTTTAGAATTTTATTAATTAATTGACTAAGAGAGGATTATAATTATTTTTCCAACCCTCTTTTACATGAGATAATACATTTACATACATGAAGGGGGAAAACCCATTCGTATAGACTCTCAAATAAATACCCAGTTCTGCGACTCAAAATATGATCTAGTAGACCAAGTAGCTCAAACTACTTTTACAAGGACTCGATAGAAACACTAGGACTCACTTAGCATGCTGATGATAAAATCCACCCTAGCTTTGGGGTGAGGCTGGAGGGAAAAACTCTGCCGATCACTTTCGTGAATCAGTGAGACAAAAAACCTCCTAGGATGGAAGTCATTAACAACATACTAGGCTTACCTAGGTTGTTACATACATTGACGGTCTTACTTAGATCATTTACATCATTACATGCAGAATGGGTTTACATCATTTATATCAATATCAACTGTCGATGAAATCTGGATGATGGAATCTGAATGGTGCAACCACGTCGAACATGACGAATCCCATTTGAAAAAATGGGGGTGTACTGCTATGGGGTCGTTGACAAAGTGTGGTCAACACACCTCAAAGCCCTGTGGTTGCTCAATGTACACCTCCTCCTGTATGAAGCCATTGAGAAATGCGGTCTTCACATCCATCAGGTGGATCTTCCAACCCATCTCTGCTGTTATTGATATGATGGAGCGAATCGAAGTATATCGAGCCACGGGAGCGAAGGTCTTATCATAATCAACTCCCTCTACCTGGGAGAACCCTCTAGCCACAAACCTTGCTTTGAATTTCTCAATGTTGCCATCTGTAGCATGCTTTACCTTGTAAAGCCATTTGGAAGTAACCACGGATTTGCCCTCAGGCCTCGTCACAACCTCCCAAACATCATTCTTCATGATAGAAGAATACTCCTCCTGCATGGCCTCTCTCCAAACCTGCTAGCTAGCTGCCTCCTCATATCTAGAAGGCTCAGAGTCAACGATGTTGGCAACCATTTCCATATAGCTACAAAACCTATCAAGTGGTCTGCTCTCTCTGACCGGCCTCTTAGGCCCAACAACATATGTGGCCTCTCTCAAGGTATCCTGAAGCCACTTGGGCTTCCTCTTCCCTAAGCACACTTCTCCCACTGGAGAATGAAACTCCTCCTCCTCATCATCGGGAGCCTGAACTCCTGACTGTCTGTCTATTGTCTTCTTGCCTGAACCTGAACCTGTAGACGCTGAAGTACCGTGTGAACTGTCCATCAGTGGACTCCTAGTGAAATGCTCTGCATGCTGCCCAAAGCACCACCCCTCTGACTCTGTGAGCCATTGCTCACTGATGGACCTCACACCGTAATTGATGTATCTTTGGACTCCTGATCCCTGCCCACTGGATCCTTGCAACTGACTCAGCTGCTCCTGAGGGTCTGGCCGATCCAAATACTCTAACTCTTGTGACCTCCTGAAAACCCTGTCCTCCTCGAACTTCACATCCCGCCTGACAACAACTCTCCTCTGTGCGGGAATATAAATCTGAAAGGCTTTTGAGGTCTCACTGTAGCCCACAAAGACACCTTTCTCTACAATGGGCTGTAGTTTGGTCCTCTTCTCCTTGGGTACATAGGAGTATGCAATACACCCAAAGATACGAAGATGACCAATATTAGGCTTCTTCCCAGAAAAAGCCTCCTCCGGAGTCACATGCCCCAAGGCACGATGCGGACTCTTGTTCTGCAAATATATAGCAGTGTTGCAAGCCTCTGCCCACAAAAACAATGGTAACCCCTGATCATGTAGCATGGCTTTGGCAGCCCCTCTGATGGATCTGTTCTTCCTCTTCGCAACCCCGTTCTGCTGGGGGTTGTAAGGAACTGTGAACTCCCTCCTAATGCCTGCCTCCGCACAATAATCAACAAACTCACCAAGGGTGTACTCTCCTCCATTGTCCGACCTCAGGGACTTGATATTCCGACCTGTCTGAGTCTCCACAAGAGCTCTGAACTCCTAAAACCGCTTGAAGACCTCACTCTTGGTCTTCAAGAAATAAATCTAGGTCCTCCTGGAGTGATCATCAATGAATAAAACATAATACTCATATCCACTCAAGGAAACATGAGACATCTGACTGCTCACATCGGAATGAATCAAATCAAGTATCCTAGTCGATCTACTATCACTGCTGGGAAAAGTGGATTTAGCAAACTTACCCATCGCACATCCTCTGCATGTATCAAAGTGATCAGTACTGAAATCTGGCACACCTGTAGTGATCTCCCGCAATGT
Source organism: Pinus albicaulis (assembly GCA_034641835.2). Lineage (NCBI taxonomy): Eukaryota > Viridiplantae > Streptophyta > Pinopsida > Pinales > Pinaceae > Pinus > Pinus albicaulis. Next base: position 234,610,780 of record CM076584.1, on the reverse strand, counting down.
CCTCAAGGCTCCATGATACATGTGCCCCATCCTGCGGTGCCAAATCTCACACATCTCTGAATTGCTAGCTCTGCTGCCGGTACTTCTACTAAATGCCAAAAGGGGTCGAAATGCAAACTTGTAAACCTTTGCATGGCGTACACCTATCACTCTAGTTGAATCAGCTGGAGTGCCCCTGGGATATATCAGCACCTGTCCTCTCCTGAACAATATCTCATATCCTCTGTCCTCCAATGCTGAGATGGATATGAGGTTCTTCCTCATCCCTGGCACATATAGAACATCTGACACCTTCAAGGGAGGTTTGGGTTCCCTATCAAATGTCAATGTCCCCACACCGACTGCTCTAACAATGCTATCATCTTCGAGTACTACCTCTATATCAGTGCCACTCTCTGAAAGCTCTGAGAAGTACTCACAGACTCCTATCATATGACCCCACTGTCAACATACCAGATACCTGAAGATGCTCCGCTATTGGAGGGAAAAGCACACTCCCTTTCAACCTCCGTGGCAGGTGATCTTGCACTAGTGGACTCACAAGCAATGAACCCAAACTCCCAGTCAAAGCTATCCGTAAAGTCCTCTATCTCTGTTGATGCTGCCAAGCTCTGGTTCTTCCCCTTCTTCTTCTTCTCCGGACACACAACTGCATAGTGTCCCATATTCTGACAATTCCAACACTTCACCTTGGAATGGTCCTTCTGCGTGTTCCCCTGTTTACCTTTACCTTTGCCTTTGCCCCCACCAACACTTGTGGAAGCTTGCTTCTTTCCCTTGCCTTTCTTGCCTCCTGCCAACAGTGCTACATCCTCATCCTGCTCAACTGGTTTGGCTGCCCCAAGCTGGCTCTTTCTAATTTCTGTCTGTATGCAATCATCCCAGAACCTCTCCCAAGAGGGAAGGGTCTCACGTGCACAAACCCCATCAGCAAAGTTCAGCCACGAACTGGGAAGGCCATCCACTGCAATCCGCACCAACTCAGTGGGTGGAATGACCTCTCCAACTGCTGCCAATGCATCTCTCACATTAGTAATCTTTGTGAGATATCTAACTGCACTATCAATCTTACCCATCTTAATGGTCTTCAGCTTCTCCCTTGGGACCATTTTCATGTTCTCATTGGTACTCTGGTAGAGATTGGTCAATGCTATCCACATCTCATGAGCATATCTCTTTCCTCTCACACGAGGAATGCAATGGTCTTTGATTCCATCTAGAATCAGTCTCTTACCCTTGTTATTCTTTTTATTAAAGGTTGCCAACTGAATAGCATCAGTAGGCACATTAACAGGGTTCTGTGTAGTATGCACCATGATATCCTAGACTTCTACCTCCTCAAAGATGCTCTGCATTCCCTCCTTCCATACACTGTAGTTACTATGCCCATCCAATCTATCCTCCACCCCCAAGCCCAAAGACATGCTTGATGTCCTAAATAAACTGAAAATAACACTGTTGTAGTAAAGGTATTCTTTTCTGTGTGAAAAATCAGCTTGCTGTGATTTTTCTTCTTGTTGTCCCCAAAAGTTTTCAGTTTCTCCTTATTTCTCCCATAAAATTAAATGCCCATTCCCATAGCCATGCATTCAACAAGCTGGAAAAATAAATATTTTCTAAAAACACTAATTCTGGAAATTTCACAATGCTGAAATGCAGAAATAAAAACTCAGAAAAATAAATCAGCCACACAGAATTTTAACACGCTGATTTTTTGTCAATGTGACCTTGGAAAAACCCCCTACAACTCTTAGGGAAAACCAATTCGAAAGCTCCTTATTTTTGATAAATGCTTTTACAGTGAGACAGAAATTACACAGCAAAAAATTACAGCAACCTCATAAATGTACTTATCTCGAAAACTGTGCAAAACTCTGCCTCGATTTTCGTGCCAAATACAAATAGAAAATATCAGCAGAAAGTACAACCTTAAATGTTGTACAGACATCACCAAAAATAGTGTCTGAACAATTGTACGGCCTCCTTCGAAATCTGTGCAAATGCTGCCTCGATTTCCGTGCCATACGGCTGCTGTACGGACCTCATTTTGTGTGTTGTTTGCTGCTGTACGAAATCCAGAAAACCAGATTTCTCTATTGTACGGACCTCGATTTCCGTACCTCCTTGCTGTTGTACGAACCTCAAAAAGCGTACTGCAATAAATGTTGATTTTCCTCCCTCGAAATTCGTGCCCACTTGCCTTGAACTTCGTGCTATGTCCTTGCTGTGCGGATTTGCTGAATATAAGTATTGTTGCCCTCCTTCTCACTGCTCAGAAATTCTCCCTTTCTTTCTCTCCTCCTCTCTCAATCTGCTCATGAAAGAATGAATGACTTTTTCCCTCCTTTTCCTCCTTTAACCTAACCTTAAGTGACTTTTGGGGAATCCCTAAATCCAATGGCTGAGATAGCTTTAGATCTAGGGCTGAGATTAAATATTCATTTAAATCTCACTTTCTATTTTTTTATTCACCTCACTTTAATAAAGACCCACTTAGTCATTTATTTCCAAAGTCACTTTTCCTTTCTAATTTCACATTGACTTTATTAAAGTCACTTTAAAATTAGATTTTAGTAACTTTATCACTTAAAGTCACTTTTAAATTAGATTTGACTTTATAACTTTATAAAGTCACTTTAGGAGAAAAAATAAATTCTTTTGGACACTTTTCCCTAGGCCAAAGATCAAAGCCTTAGGGAACCACCTATCTTCCGGTAACCAAATTTCAACAAAAGAGGCACTAGAGTGGCCTAGATTTGAGTAGGTTTAGACTCTACTCACTGCAGCTTACAAAGACAACCAAGCCCTCAACAAGATCTGCGTTGTAGTTGGAAGAAAAGCTTGGCCAAATGCCTGATAGTGGGCAAGAAATGCAAGACTCCTCCAAGAGCTACTCAAGGTAGGAGGTGGGATTCCCGATCAGGAACACCCAGTGCTAAACAACACTATTCTCTGCTAAACAGCCAAGAGAATAAGAAATGTCTAAACAGACAAAATCTTCAGAAATATGATAATCATTAACAACCCTCTCATGCTTCCCTCCTCTTCCTTTTATAAGATAGAGATCTTGCAAAACCCTAAACCATCTCAATGATTTAGCTTCTTTCACATGTGCCACCTCCAACTAAGACTGCGCTGTGCATCAATGAGGATCACTTCTTCTAGACAGCACTGTTGATTTGGTCATGGTTGACCCAGTCAATTGATCCAATCCCTTTCACACATAAGGGTGTTTTATTTACATAGCCCAGATTTAACTTTGTTCACATGTGGCATTGATTTATTCACTGTTTAAGGAGTTTTTATTGTCCTCCTTCACACATTTATTCATGCAACAGGAAAATGAAACAAAATTGGATATTCCCATTAGCTTGGGCTAAGTGGGAATATTACAGAATATTGATGAAGCAAAGGAAGAAGTTCCTCAGATTACGGGAAAAGAAGAACCACCTGAAGTGGGAGAATCGTTGTTAACTGGCTCTTTTGTTATTGAAAAGGGTATTGCTTAAAGCAGAAAAAGAAGCAAAAGAGCCAGTTCAAAGGAAGAACATATTCAGGACTGTATGCAAGTCCAAAGGGAAATGCTGCAAAGTGGTAATTGACAGTGGAAGCATGGATAACCTTATTTCCACAGAGATGGTGGACAAATTAGAATTGGTAAAAATGGTACACCCTACTCCATATAAGTTGTCCTGGCTGCAAAAAGGACATCAACTTCTTGTGACAGAGCAATGCAAGGTAGAGATACAAATTGGTACCTACAAAGATGTTATATTATGTGATGTAATGTCGATGGATGTATGCCACACATTACTGGGAAGACCCTGGCAATTTGATCAAAAAGTTGTTCATGATGGTCGAAGAAATACTTATACCCTAGAGAAGGATGGGAATAAACACACACTGCTGCCCTTGAAGAATGAAGCAGAAAAAGAAGCGCCTCGAAACAGTGTTATGCTGATGAGTGGTAAAGAACTACTGTAAGAAGTCGAGAAGGACGCAAAATTACAATTCGTTGTTATGGGTAAACCAAAGGTAATTCTGACTTCTACAAATTTAGATGATCTGCCTGAAGAAATTAAAAATCTACTAAATGATTGTGTTGATATTATTGTTGATGAATTGCCAAATGCATTTCCACCAATCAATAGTATTAGTCATCATATTGATCTAATACCTGGTGCGAGTTTGTCGAATAAAGCAGTGTATAGATTAACTCCTCAGGAAAATGCAGAAGTTTGGAGACAAGTGCAGGAATTGATGGATAAGGGGTTGATAAGAGAGAGTCTTAGTCTGTGTGTTGTACCAACAGTACTCAGCCCAAAGAAAAGCGGGGAATGGCGAATGTGTACAGATTCTAGAGCCATGAACAAAATCACCCCCAGGTATCGTTTTCCTTTACCACACATGGATGGCTTAATGGATTGCTTGAGTGGTTCAAAATATTTTACTAAAATAGATCTGAAAAGTGGTTATCATCAAATAAGAATAAGAGATGGGGATGAATAGAACACTGCGTTCAAAACAAACAGTGGGTTGTATGAGTGGTTAGTGATGCCTTTTGGACTCACTAATGCACCCAGTACATTCATGATATTAATGAATGAAGTCTTCAAAGAGTATGTTGGCAAGTTTGTAATTGTTTATCTTGATGATATTCTGGTTGTTAGTCGAAGTAAAGAGGAGCATCTGGAGCACCTTAAAATAGTTTTAAAAACTTTTCAAAAAGAGAAGCTGCTAATAAATTTGAAGAAATGAAGTTTTATTAAGGAAGAGTTGATCTATTTGGGATTCGTAGTCTCTAAAGAAGGCTTAAATATGGACCCAGAAAAAGTCCAATCAATTTTGAATTGACTGACTCCAAAGAACATATTTGAGGTAAGAAGCTTTCACAGTCTTGCAAGTTTCGACAGGAAATCCATAAAAAGTTTTAGTCAAATCTGCGCGCCAAGTATTGAAACAATCACGGAGAATAATCAGCCATTCAAGTGGACAGAAGCAACAGATCGAAACTTTAGACTGTTGAAAAAGAAAATCATAGAAAAACCAGTTTTGTCCTTGCCGAACTTTGAAAAAGTTGTTCAAGTCGAAACTGATGCTAGTGGAGTTGCAATTGGAGCAGTTTTAAGTCAAGAACAGAGACCAATAGCATATTTCAGCGAGAAATTGAATGAAGCTAAGAAGAAATACTCATCCTATGACAAGGAGTTTTATGCTATTGTGTAGGCATTGAAAAAATGGAGGCATTATTTGTTACCAAAAGAATTTATTTATATTCTGATAATCATGCATTACAGTTTATCAATAATCAGCCGAAATTGATCCAGAAGCATGCCAAGTGGGTGGAGTTTTTATAGAGTTTTACTTTCATGATTAAGCATACAAGCAGTAAGTTGAACAAAGTCGATGATTTGAGCAAAGCGAATTTAATTTTACAGGAATTAAAAATTGGTGTTGTGGGTTTTGAAGAGATGGTTGACATGTATAAGGAAAATGTAGAATTTAAAGATATTTATGTAGTTGTACAAAATCCAACAATTCACAATAGAAGCAAGTGGTTGGATTATCTTATCCAAGGAGCTTTGTTGTTTAAAAATAACAAGCTGTGTATTCTCAAATGTTCTTTGAGGGAAAACATAATTAAAGAAAAACACAGCGGGAGCTTATCTAGACACTTTGGACAAGACATTTGCTCAGGTAAATGCTTTTTACTAATGGCCAAAGATGCAAACTGATGTTAAGAGATTTGTTGAGAAATGAAGGATTTGTCAGCATGCTAAAGGGAGAAGCCAAAATACCAGATTGTACAAACCATTGCCAATGCCAAACCAACCTTGGGATGCAGTTAGTGTGGATTTTGTTTTGGGTTTGCCAAAAACTCAAAGGAAAAATGATTCTATCTATGTTGTTGTAGATAGATTTTCGAAAATGGCTCATTTTATTGCATGCAAGAAGACTAGTGATGCAACTGATATTGCTAATCTATTTTTTTTCAGAAATTGTAAGGTTGCATGGGCTACCTGTAAGTATTGTGTCTGACAGGGATACAAAGTTTTTTGGGCATTTCTGGAGAACTCTATGGAAGAAACTAGGTGCAAACCTTAGTTTCAGCTCATTCTGTCATCCTCAAACGGATGGACAGACTGAAGTAGTAAATAGAAGCTTGGGAAATATATTGAGGAGCTTAGTTTATAAAAATCCTAAGCAGTGGGATTTAGCACTTTCTCAAGTCGAGTTTGCTTACGATACTCCTAACCGGAATACTGGGATGAGTCCATTCTAGATTGTTTTTGGGATGAATCCGAGAGGTGTGTATGAGCTCAGAAATTTAGGCAAACAAGAGACAAGGAGCGCAAAGGCAGAAGAGTTTGCAGAGCAGATGCAGAGGCTACAAGAAGATGTCAAAGGAAGATTGCAGGAAAGCAGTAGCAAATACAAACAAAGAGCTGATATGAGGAGGAAAGAAAAATAATTCCAAGTGGACTATCTCGTCATGGTGTATCTGAGAAAAGAAAGGTTTCTTGTTGGGACTTATAACAAATTGAAGATGAAAAGGATAGGGCTGTGCAAAATTGTAAGAAAATTTTCAACCAATGCCTACGAAATTGAGTTGCTAGAAGGAGTTGGTATATCTCCAATCTTTGATGTTGCAGATTTGTACCCATACAAGGAGCCAGAGGCAGAGCTACAGGATGAACTTGTAGAAGACAAAGTTTAGACTTTGAATTGGGAAGAACAAATGTCGAAGACAATTAAGAAAGAGGTGGAAGCTGTTCTAGAGAGGACAGTAGCTAAAAGAACCAGAGGATAGATTTATTTTCAGTATCTCTAGTCAAATGGAAGGAACAGTTAGTGGACGATGCCAGTTGGTTGACAACGACAAAATTACAGAAGTATGGAATAAATCTCGAAAGTTTAATGGATGATTCTTTTCTTCCCTGGGAGTCTGATGCAGGAGTATCACATGAGATGAATTTCACCGACCTGTGTTGTCAAATTATCTTTTAGTAGAGAAGGTTGGATCCCTCGAATTTACTTTTATTTCATTTATGTAATAATTTACTTTAATTTCATTTATTGTAGTAGTTAGTGCAATTCTAAATGAGGAGAAAAAGATAAGATTGTTAGAATAGGTGTGCATCGGACCTATTGAATAGGGATTTAATTTGTTAAACAAATAAAAATAGTGAGCCGCATTTAGAATAGTAAGCAGGAAAAAATGCATTTGTTTTCATTAAATAGAGAGATATAGACAGACAGAAAGGGTAGAGCGAAAAAGGAAAAATTATCATCAAGCTGTAAAGAGCCAGGAAAGACTCTATTTTAGTTTGAGTAATTGATTTGAAGCATGGATGTGCAAGTTATTGTTCCTATGCGTCTGAATTCATTAAAAATTGTTAAGGATCACTTGCAGCGGAAATTATAAATAATCCGGGTAATAGTTCTTATGTTTTACATTTTATTATCATAAGTCCCAGAAATACAATTTAAATCCTTTAAAAGGCTTTGAAGTATGCATATTCAATAATCAAGACTAAAAGAAATTTAGGGAAAAACATTGTGTATGTTGTAAATCCGCTTTATTGCATTTCGGCCAAAACCCAAGTTTCTTTGATTGCATCGCATATTTTTAATATATCGCAATTTCGCATCGACATTGTTATTATTTATTGGTTCAGTTGTATGCTATAATTTGCGACATGCGATATCGTATATATTGTGATATGCGATAAGTTGTTGGTTGCGATTTGCAAAATCGCAAAATCGCCGATTTACCATATATCAAAACTGCCAATTTGCGAATTCTTAAATCTGTGAAATTGCGCTATAAGTTGGGGATTGCGATACATTGTTGAAGGGTCATTTTGTGTAATATTCCCAATTAGCGATAGCTAATTGGAAATATTAATTTTGATCAATTTTGCCTTCTATAGTTAAAACATAAATAAAAGTGAGTAAGAGGGGGATATAACTCACTTAGAATAAAGTACACTCCCTAAAGTCACCTAGTAGAGACAACGTTGTGACTAAGGTGGGCCAAGGGGGCCATGTGACCACGTGAAGAGGGACCCACTTGGACAGCGTGAGCATGGCCAGCGCAGTTGAGTTGGCAACGTGGGCCAAGGGAGGCAACATAGGAGATGGTGGGGCCTAAGGTTGAGAGAGGCCTAGCATTATAAAAAGGAGGAGAGCCTCCTCATTTCCTCATTCAAGTTTATGCATATTGAGCTGGTCACTTCGACTTAGAGCACGCTGGCTGTTTAGCTTGTCTGCAGCATTGTTTAGTGCATCGGGTGTCTTCGTTCGGAGATCCCACCCTCAGCCTCGGGAGACTTCGAGTGCTTGCTCGGGTGAGGTAGTCTCATCAGTATTTTGCAAGAGGATCGGTGTTGGGATTCGTGGGAGGAGCAAAGCCATAGAGACTATGCAGTCTTGAGAAGGAGGCCGCAGTCCATCTTGAGGGAGCTCCGGAGGGGTACTATTTTGGAGGATTTTGGCCGGAGGATTGAGCAAGGGGCCAGCCCTTGCCTATTGGAGGCTTTTGGCAGAGCAGGAGGCCACCTTTTGGAGGATTTCACTCAATGTCAGCGTGGCCCTTGGGAGGATAGCGTAGTTCCTCAAGGGAGGTATTTTCGGGGGTCGTCCATTTCAGAAACGCTCTCTGGGTTTTTCTGGGTATTGGGAGTAGAGGCGGATTCCAGAGTTTCAGCTCTTTCTAAGTAGGGGAGCAGCCCCAAATACTCATTTTGTTCCAGCAGTAGCAGCAGCACGACAGTTTTCCAGCAGCTTGGACGCAGAGCAGAGAGCAGCCATTCCTTCGTTATTCTGAGAGTATTCCTACACTTTCCTGGTGCAAGTCGAGGTGCCATCACTCTGATCACCTCTTGTACTCATTTCTATTTCTCAGTATAATAAAATGGCTCAGTATTCTCTCTACTTCATGTATATCTGCTTCATGTTCAATTTATAGCATTTTGTATTTGTTGTATGCTTTGTATTACTGGTTATTTCCCTTTTGGGATATTACAGTGGTATCAGAGCTCATAGACTTGGCTCAGCTTGTGGAGCAAGTTGTCTATGACACCGGGAGAGAAGCCGTACATTTGCTACAGGGGTAGGAAGTACTGTGACAGAGAACGTAGGTTGCAAATCACCGATGGGGAGGGTGACTGTGTTCCAGTAGTGGACGCAGAACAGGATCTAGTAGTGGACATAGAACAGGATCCAGTAGTGGATGCAGAACAGGAGGAGCCAATGGCAGATGATAGTGATGCAAAGAAGTTTGGGGAAATGCTCCTCAAGTCAGTACAGGATCTGTCGAGGCAGATTGAGGTGATGGGGCAGAGATTCACTGCTGTAGAGACTAGATAGCATGAAACCCCAAGGGGTTTTCAGATTAGCGAGGGATCAGGCACATCCCACCATTTGCAGGAGCACGATGCCACTCAGCACATGGCATCACATGCCCCCACACGTTCCACTATGCCCACTTTTCTGGGTGCAGACACTGGGGCAGGAGCACAGCAGGAGCCAGAGCCTGGCCACATGGGTGATTATTTTGCTGAGTATCAGGCATATGGGTAGGAGTTCAGGGATGCCCTTTCATTCAAATATTTTGTTCAGCTCCAGCGGGACAGCAGACCCCGCGACCATCACAGAGGGCACCGGCATTATCACGAGGGAGACACTCAGCGTACAGTGAGCAGGTTCCATTTGCCCATGTTTGATGGTTCATCAAACAGTTCGGCAAAGGCTTGGGTGGAGAAGTTGGACATATACTTCCAGCTCAACCAGATGGCAGAGACGGAGGCCATCAAGGTGGCAGCACTGCATGTGGATGGTGAGACCCAGGATTGGTGGTTCCATGGGATGGTTACACTCGGGCATTCGACAGTGACTACATATCTCGAGTTCACCCGAAGATTGATAGAGAGGTTTGATCGGAGGGATCCGGAGGAGCACTTTCTTGAGCTGACGAGGCTCAAGCAGACCGGGAGCCCGAATACATGTATTTCAGATTTCCTGAGACTTTCGGTGATGGTGCCAGATCTATCCGCGGCACGGATGATCTACATGTTCATTGAGGGGTTAACAGAGCCGCTTCGGGGTTTGGTCAGATCCACTAGACCAACCACACTCCATGACGCAGTTGGCAGGACCCAGGATTTGCAGGATGCCTTACCCAGGACCAGGACGCCTTACCCCCAGAGACAGGTTTTCTAGCCTAAGGGGAAGGATGTGAGGATTCCGCCTCCAAAGGGGAATCCAGGTAGGGGACAGTTGGATGATGATGCTAGGAGGGAGTTGAAGAAGAAGAGGCTGTGTTTTACATGTTAGGAGTTGTGGGCACCAGGACACAGATGTGCTACTGGCAAGGCCCACTTTATTGAGGTCTTCTCCGAGAGCAGTGGAGAAGAGGATGAGTATGATGACGTGGAGGCAGGAGGCAGCCATGCAGCGCAGGACCATTTGCCACCTCCACCACCAGGAGCAGGAGGTGCAGCCTTTGCACCCACAGGGGGGACCCTTGCAGCATTGCGGGGAGTACCCAAGTATTTGACGCTGCGTGTCCGAGGGACAGTACAAGGGCAACGAGTTTCCATACTAGTGGACACAACTTCATTGATGCACATATGGTTGAGCGGAGAGGCATACCGACAGAGAGCTTCAATGGATTTTCAGTGTTGGTCCGAGGAGATCAGACGATGCATTGTGCTAGATATGTTCCAGAGCTGGCTATGACGATGGGCACCTACACAGTGACTGACCACTTTTTCGTGGTTAACATACCGGATACCAATGTGGTATTGGGTGTATAGTGGCTGATCACTCTAGGGAAGGTCACCACAGATTGGGAGGCTTTGGAGATGGAGTGGGATGATAAGAAGACCGGGAAGCATGAGAAGATACGAGGCATGCACACTTACCCACCCCAGACCATTTCAGCTCACCGGATGGAGGCAGACTTCCGGAAGGGAGACATAGAGTGGGCAGTAGAGCTGTGTGCATCAGAGGCAGGGATTACCAGGCAAACGGTTCACCCAGAGATTCAGTCCATCCTTGATAGGTATTCCACGGTGTTTGGGGAGATACCACTAGGTCAGCCACCGGATCAGGGATTTGAGCATACCATTGAGCTAGAGCAGGGCATTCAAGCCGCTATTACCACACCCTATAGGCACCCCAAGGCCTAACGGGACGAGATTGAGCGGGCTATCCGTTAGCTGTTAGCCCTTGGACACATACGGCCCAGCACCAGTCCTTTCGCTTCTTCGGTAGTGTTGGTGAAGAAGAAGGACGGTACATTGCAGATGTGCATAGATTACAGGGCCCTGAACAAGAAAACAATGAAGAACAGGTACCCTATACCACAGATTGACGAGCTGATGGATGAGTTGAGAGGGGCACAGTTCTTGTCAAAGATTGATTTGAGATCCGAGTACCACCAGATTCGCGTAAGGGAACAGGATATTCCCAAGACCGCTTTCAGGTGCCATTATGGCCATTTTGAGTTCTTGGTGATGCCCTTCAGGCTAACCAACACACCGGCCACCTTCCAGTCATGCATGAACCACATCTTCCGCAGTCACTTGAGGAAGTTTGTGCTGGTCTTCTTTGATGATATATTGATATATAGCAGGACATGGGAGGAGCATCTCCAACACATAGAGGTAGTGTTGCGTATTTTGGAGGAGCAGCAATTTTATGCTAAGCTCTCCAAGTGCGAGTTTGGGTTGACGGAGATGCTATATCTGGGACACATTATAGGGGTGGACGGAGTGAGGATCCACGAGAAGAAGATTAGGGACATCAGAGATTGGCTAGAGCCGAGAAACGTGACAGAACTTCGAGGGTTTGTAGGTATCTGCACCTACTATAGGAAGTTCGTCAAGAGTTTCTCTTAGCTTGCTGCACCCCTGACAGATTTGACGAAGAAGGGGGCATTCAGTTGGACAAATACAGCGCAATGGGCCTTTAACAGGCTTAAGGAGGTGATGAGCAACTGCCCAGTACTTGCATTTCCGGATTTCAGGCAGCCATTTGTTCTGGAGTGTGATGCATTAGGAGAGGGGATCGGTGCAGTATTGATGCAGGGAGGTCACCCGATAGCTTTTGAGAGCCGGAAGCTCCTTCCACATGAGTGGTTATATGCCATATATGACAAGGAGATGTTGGCCATCATGCATGCCTTGGCCAAATTCCAGCAGTACCTGGTAGGTAACAAGTTCAGGGTGAGGACTGACCACAACAGCCTCAGATTATTCTTAAAGTAGAAGCAGCTACAGGAGAGGCAGCAGAAGTGGGTCAGCAAGATTCAGGCCTACGACTTTGACATTGAGTATGTCAAAGGGAAGAACAACGTGGTGGCTGATGCACTTTCACGCAGACCAGCCGCGTTGTCTCTGATGAGTTTGGACGCAGATTGGAGGGCTCGACTTTTGGTGGAGTACTCCAAGGACAGGTTTGCTTGTGAGGTTCTGGATGGACAGGTGACGGACGATAGATACAAGGTGATGCACGAGATCATCTACTACATGGATAGGATCTTCTTGATTGAGGGCTCTCAGCTCAAGAAGAAGATATTGCAGGCTTCTCATGATTCACCATTGTCTGGCCACTAGGGGTTTACCAAAACCTACAGGGCCATCAGGGAGAGGTTCTCATGGAAGGGCCTCAAGGAGGACACACTCTAGCATGTCAGGGAGTGCGAGGTTTGCCAGCGCAACAAGGGGGACATGAACCATCCAGCGGGTTTGTTGCAGCCTCTTCCCATTCCAGAGGGGAAATGGGAGAGTATTTCGATGGACTTATCACAGGGTTGCCCATGGTGCAGGGCAAGGACTGTATATTTGTCGTCGTTGATCGACTGACGAAGTATGCACATTTTTTTGCCATATCCGCACATTACACAGCAGCACAGGTGGCAGAGCTGTTCTTTCGGGATATCTTCAGGTTGCATGGTCTTCCCAAGACCATTGTCAGTGACAGGGACAGTCGTTTCATGAGCGGATTTTGGCAGGAGCTTTTCTGACTAGTGGGGACAGAGTTGACACTGAGCACCAGCTACCACCCACAGACAGATGGGCAGACCGAGATAGTTAACAAGTGGCTGGAGGGCTACTTGCGTAACTATGTCAGTGGGCAGCAAAGGGCATGGCTGAAGTGGCTGCACCTAGGAGAGTACTGCTACAACAACACGCATCACATGTCTATCGGTATGTCTCCGTTCTATGCATTATATGGTTATCATGCTTTATCCTTTGTTGATGTGATGTTTGGTGCCAGCAAGGCTCCTAGAGCCAAGGATTGGATCCAAGAGAGTCAGGATATCCTCCGAGCTCTCAACGATAACATGGCTACAACACAAAATCAGTAGAAGCTGTATGCCGACAGGGATTGGGTGGAGAGACAGTTTGAGGTAGGAGACTTGGTCTACCTACGCTTGCAGCGATATCGACAGTCGACTCTAAAGCAGAAGGGGGTTGAAAAGCTCAAGCCCTGCTTTTATGGACCTTACAGGGTGATACGCAGGGTTGGACAGGTTGCCTATGAGTTGGAGCTGCCCCAAGGCAAAAAGATTCATAACATCTTTCATGTATCATGCCTAAAGAAGGCTTTGGGACAGCAGGTGACAGTGACAGAGGAGCTTCCGCTAACAGATGATGAGGGGCATTTGGTGCTACAGCCGGAGGCCATTATTGATATGAGAGAGAGACAACTGCGGAGCAGGACAGTCCGGGAGTTCTTGGTGAGGTGGAAGAATTTGCCAGATGAGGATGCCACTTGGGAAAGTGAGAAGATCTTGCAGCATCCATCACTACAGTTGCTTGGGGTCAAGCAACATTTTGCCAGGGGAGACTGTAATATTCCCAATTAGCGATAGCTAATTGGAAATATTAATTTTGATCAATTTTGCCTTCTATAGTTAAAATATAAATAAAAGTGAGTAAGAGGGGGATATAACTCATTTAGAATAAAGTACACTCCCTAAAGTCACCTAGTAGAGAAAACATTGTGACTAAGGTGGGCCAAGGGAGCCAAGTGACCACGTGAAGAGGGACCCACTTGGACAGCGTGAGCATGGCCAGAGCAGTTGAGTTGGCAACGTGGGCCAAGGGAGGCAACGTAGGAGATGGTGGGGCCTAGGGTTGAGAGAGGCCTAGCGTTATAAAAAGGAGGAGAGCCTCCTCATTTCCTCATTCGATTTTATGCATATTGAGTTGGTCACTTCGACTTAGAGCACGCTGGCTGTTTAGCTTGTCTGCAGCACTGTTTAGTGCGTCGGGTGTCTTCATTCGGATATCCCACCCTCAGCCCCGGGAGACTTCGAGTGCTTGCTCGGGTGAGGTAGTCTCATCAGTATTTTGCAGGAGGATCGGTGTTGGCATTCGTGGGAGGAGCAGAGCCATAGAGACTGCGCAGTCTTGAGAGGGAGGACGCAGTCCATCTTGAGGGAGCTTCGGAGTGGTTCTATTTTGGAGGATTTTGGCCGGAGGATTGAGCAAGGGGCCAGCCCTTGCCTATTGGAGGCTTTTGGCAGAGCAGGAGGCCACCTTTTGGAGGATTTCACTCAGCGTCAACGTGGCCCTTGGGAGGATAGCGTAGATCCTCAAGGGAGGTATTTTCGAGGGTCGTCCATTTCAAAAACTCTCTCTGGGCTTTTCTGGGTATTGGGAGTAGAGGTGGATTCCAGAGTTTCAGCTCTTTCTGAGTAGGGGAGCAGCCCCAAATACTCATCTTGTTCCAGCAGTAGCAGCAGCACGGCAGTTTTCCAGCAACTTGGACGCAAAGGAGAGAGCAGCCATTCCTTCGTTATTCTGAGAGTATTCCTACACTTGCCTGGTGCAAGTCGAGGTGCCATCACTATGATCACCTCTTGTACTCATTTCTATTTCTCAGTATAATAAAATGGCTCAGTATTCTCTCTAATTCATGTGTATCTACTTCATGTTCAGTTTATAGCATTTTGTATCTGTTGTATGCTTTGTATTACTGGTTATTTCCCTTTTGGGATATTACATTTTGGGTTTGGCTTGTGGTAGAGTAAGTTATACCGGGGTTTAAAATTGAGTTTGCACGGGAAAAGTGCACCTATACATCAACCTACAGTTTCATCCAGAATGTGAGAAGAAATAGACTCAATGAAAACCGAGCAGAAAGCTTGGTTTTTTGTGCAATACAACTTGAGGTTGTTGAGTCATTATTGTGATCAGGCTTATGAGGACCTATCATAAAAAGTTTGGGACAAGAACCCAGAGGGTGATAATTTGGAGGATGGCACTATAAATCTTGAAGAATTGGAAGCAGAACCTTTGATAGATGAGGATGAAGCAACAACATCCATGCCACCGCCATACCCACCATTTAGTTGCAATGCCAGTGCCAGATTTTGAGTTCCAACTATTGTTCCTTTGCTGACGCCGCCTCCAGCTACATCCTCACGTGGAGGGCATGTGCCTTCTAGTTTTGGTCGTGGTACTATGTGGGAGGAGATTGCTAGAAGACCACCATTACCATGATCTGCTAAAAAATTAGACATTTCTCGTGGCAAGAGGCCAAGCAATAGATAAAATAGATTTACTAGTCTTTTCTAGTTTCTAGTAGTTTTTAACTTTTTATAACTGTTGAAACTTGACTCTTTCGTATTTATTATGATATTTTTTGTAAACAATATATGACAATTTAAGTTTGATGTTTGAAACTTTGAAGTTGGCAATTATAAGTTTATAACTCATTATGAATTATGAATATGATGCTTCATGAAATTTGAAAGTTTTTTCATTTCATTTCATTTTATAACATTTCATTTCATGTTAAATATTCTTTGTTGTAATGGTTACACTTAGCTTACAAGTACAACTATGGTGATCAATGAATCAATGATGATAAATTTTATATATTGAATTTTGAAAGCTTGAAACTTTAATATTGATGAATCATGAGACTCAAGAATCAATATGTTGTATGTTTCTAACTTGTGGACATGGTTGATGAAGATTATAACTTCTAGATGATTGATGTTATATGGTTCAATCTATGTTTTTATGTTTTCATCATTCTACATGCTTTTGTTGACAGATGTGCATCAAAATATATAAAAATATAAAAAATATATATTATATAAAAATGTCGTAGTCTAAAAAACCCACAAAATAACCTAGAAATTCTGGAAAAAATATGAAAAATTCCAGCAGAAATATTTGAAAATCTGGATTATAGTTGTCAAATTTCAGGATTTTGGGTGCCCCAGAGGTTTTTGATGGTGCGGAATCCATTTCCACCATCAAAAAAACGATTCAAACACTCCAACTATCTGATTTTTTGATTTTTTTTTAACCTGATTCCAGCAAAAACTTGTCATCCGGGCTATTCTGTGGCGTCGGTAGACAACTCCTACAAAAATTCGCTCCTTGATTTTCTCTTGGATCGAGAGCTTCTGAAAATGTTGCTCCTGCTACCGCTCCTCGTTTTCGCTCCCGCTCCCAAGTAGCCTTGGATAGTATAACTACAAGTGGTTCAAATGAGAAGAATGGATAATGGAGTGTGGAGAACACCTTCCTCACTAAGAGAGAGTGTTATATTTTGGTAGAATCACAAGTGTTCTTGTCTCGATTTGTGGCTAAGAGGCTAAGGAACACAAGATATCTAAAACCTGAAAAAGTTTTGGGGAGAAAACACCTAGAGACCACTCAATTAAGTTAATGAAGAAATACTTAAAAATGCCTAAGTCTAACTTAAGGAAATTGATTAATTAATAGCAATTAATTGAGGGGATTGATTTATGCTTTAGAGACTTCCAGAAAGTGACTTGGATCAAGTCCAAGATGATCTTATCCATCGATCCTGATTAGATCTTGGATGTTGGTGCTCCAACGAGAGATTATAAGAGCAAGTCAATGAGATGGAGAGAGACATAATTGTGGAGTGAGTTCTCTTGGAAAATTGAGCTACTAGTGTGCAGAGATTCAACAAGGGACGAGTTTGAGACAGAGGAAGAGCATCAGTGATTAAGGGAGAAACAAAGGAGAATTCAAGAGAGTTTCCCAGTAGTTTTCCAGTGTTGAAGAGGCAGGAAAAGAGAGGCCAAAATTTATCTGCGGAGAGGCCGCATATCCAGTGTAAGCAGTTAGAAACCCCAATGCGATTGCTAAAAAAGATGTCATTTTAGTTGCTGGAGGCCAGGAGATAACCCAGAAGGCCGAGTGAATCATTTCCATAGGCAGAGGGAGGTTGGAAAACTCACTTAGAGTTGAGAAGTAGGTAGTGTGAATTTACCAAGCCAAGTAGTGCAGATTCCAGGTAGTGTGAATTTGTCAGTGTGGGTTCGAGCAGGGCAGAAGGAGGCCAAATTGATTGTTGAAGGGAGAAAATTTCTCCAATTTATTTTTGCCAGATTATTTTCCAGAGGACTGCTAGTTGAGGCATCTAGGTTATTGTACTCTCCATATTTGTGTAGAAATTTATGAATCCTTACTCTTTATGCAGAAATTATTACTGTTAATCTGGTTATACTCCTCCTACTTAGACAAGTTATTAATTGAATAAATTCAAGTTAAAATCGAAGCAAAACACATAATAGATCTCTACAATCCATATCTAGAACAAGTTCATGCACACAGACAAAGTGACAGTTATTTCTGGACAAATAGTCCCCGGAAAAACCTAATGCGGGAAAACCGGTCTCTGGCTGCTAGAGGGTTTTATTATTAAGAATTTTTCTGAATACACAAATCATGGTTCTAGATCTGGAAAACCCGACAGAGAATATACTAGATCTACAACTCACTGGCTGATTTAGGGCCAAAATAATGACTGATCCACACACTCAAACGGGATTTACAGAACTTAGCCAAGATTAGCGCCCAGAAACACCAACGCTGCCCCTGAAAGCCTTTGCGTCAGCCTCTGAAGCCCCTCAAACCCTTAGTACTACTCCGGAAGAGATTGCATTACCCCAAACTAGGTGACGCAGTCACTACGCTGCTCCTTAGGATCTCTGCATAAGCCTCTGAGGGTTTCAAATTGAAAAACACGTTGTCCTTGGAGGGATTGCATTGTCCTTGTTGTTGTTGCTACTCTCCTCTTCTGCGATGTCCTTGAGCTAATCTCTACCTCTTGTGTATTCTAGACCCCGGGATCAGATCATCCCCTTGGCCTAAATTCCCCTCTCTGCAGCTGAAACACTTCTGAGTATTCTTAGCAAACCCTGCCCTAGAATCTCAGCTTAGCTTCACTGCTCTGCCTTTGTGTGTTTTTACAAATGACCCCAAGCCTTTCCTTTATACATTTCTCGTTGGGAAACCAACGACCAAGATTAAATCTTTAATCAATGGCTAAGATTAAAAGAAAGCTTGATCCATGTGACTTAAGACAATTTCATCACATGTTTAATTAGATTCACTTTAATTATTTAAGTTCCCTAAGTTTTAACTTAGGAAATACATTAAAATAATTAATTAATTTAATATCTCCTAAACCAGATGAAATTTCCCAAATCAATTTCTATGTCCTATAGATCAAGCGTACTCTAGTCCTTCCTCAAAATTTGGGACCTAGAGCACAACTGATGCTACCCCAAATACACAAAATTTTAACACTCCCTCTTAGCATCAAGGGTGTGCTCTAGCAATACATCACACTATGCATTACATGATTTTGGGCACTGGTTTTGTGCTGCTGATGCTTGGCCTGTTGCCACTCAACTCTGCACTGCTCCTGCCATTCTGTACTGCTGCCCATGACTCTACCATTGCCACTGCAACTTTTGTACTGCAGCTCCATCTCAATATGTTGCATCTGTGCTGCTCATAGCACTGCAACTTCAGTTTTTGAGAGAAACAACTGAATCTCCTACCCTGTTTTTGACAGACAAGTCAGATGGGCTGCATCCTCATCACTGAAGCTCCATAGGCTACAGATCTGTGCTGGCATCTAAAGAACGATGCACAACTACAACTCTGCTTGCGTAATCAGACTCCCTCTGCACTACTGAAGTCACATCAACCCCTGCACTGCGTTGTCCCTCTGAAGCCTTCTGCATTGCTGCAGCTCTGCACTACGTAAGCAGCTCTACTCTGCGTTGCTGAAATCACATTAGCCTCTACACTGCTACTGCCTTGCTCTGCGCTGCTTCTTCCAGTCTTCAAATCTACCTCTGCTTGCTTCATCTGTGATCTATTCACCCACTACTCTTAAGGCTACCGTAGCTTGCATGTGATCCAAGAGATGAGTTGTTCAAGGATCCCGCCTTACTTCTATGTAGCTCCTCTACATATCCATGTCACCCCACCTTTGTGGTTCATGAGCACTCATGGTTGCATCATCTCCTGACCCTTCATTTGCCACAGCTACTTTGGAAGAAAATGCTTCCTTGTCCCTTTTCTTCTCAGGACAATTGCTGGCAAAATGTCCCATTTCACCACACTGGAAGCACTTGATCTTTGAAAGATCCTTCCTCTTTGGCTGCTTCTTTGATTCCAATGCTGCATCTTCCTCATCTTCCTTCTTCACTTTGCTCAATGCAGGGTTGTGCTGCCTCTCGGTGAATCTGCGTAGTTCTTCTTGACGCAGAATTGACCACAAGTTGTCCCAATCTGGGAGGTCTGCTCTGCCCAAGATACTTTGGACAAAGGTTTCCCACTCATCTGTGACTGCATTAAGGGCAGTCCTGACTATCACATCATCATCCACCGTTGCACCTGCTGTAGTCAGCTGATCTCTAATTGACTGCAGTCTGAAGAGAAAATTGCTCCATGTCTTCTCCCTTGGTCATCATGAATGACCTTATCTGAGTCTCCAAAAACATTTTTCTTTGGATAGACTTTCCCTAATAAAGGGAAGTCAAGGCCTTCCACATCTCGTTAGCTATCTTCTTCTCAGCTACGTGTGATACAATATGGTCCTTGATTCCATCCATAATCAGCCCCTTGGCATGCCCAACAACCTCCTTATGCTTCCGAAGGAGATCTGGATCTTTTGGTGTGGCCAGAGTTTGCTCTGCATCGTCTCTAAGATCGTATGCCTCAAGGACTATTAGGATCCTTGCCTTCCAAACCAAAAAGTTTGAGAGGCCATCCAGCCTATCCTAATCACACAGTCCATGAGGGGCCATCTGTTCAGAATTTGTCGGAACTTCTTTTTCTCTTTGCTAGAGAAATGGATCTAAGGCCCTTGGTGAAACAGGCACCTTTTGCTCCCTCTAACAACTGATTTCCCTCCTTGGAAATCTACCAAATCAACTATGATTCAGCGTCTTCTTTGATCCTCTGATCAAACTGCAAGTTTCCTTTGGTTAGAAACTCTTTGAGAAGTTAATCTCCTCCCACTCTTTCTCACTTGTGCTAAGGCTAAAAATCTGAAAACTTCAGAATTTTAACTCCACCAGCACCTACTGAATTTCTGCAGTCTTTTCTGGACCTGACAGATTCAGATCTGGATCACACTAGCTGGCTTCAGACCAATCCAATGCTATTTTTGAGCTGCCTCTGCGCAGTAATTGCGTGGGCTTGCTAGGACACAGCGTTAGACAGCGTCACCCTTCCCTTTGCGTGAATCTGCCTCTGAAAGCTACGCTGTCCCTTCAGATCTGCATTTATGCTGCTTTTCCAACTGCTTTTTGCAGCTAGAACCTTCAGTCTCATCTCCTGGCGACCCTCCTAGATCTACAATTGCTTTGATACCATGTAGAAATTTTTGAATCCTTACACTTTATGCAAAAATTATCACTGCTAACCTGGTTATGCTCCTCCTACTTAGACAAGTTATTAATTGATAAATTCAAGTTAAAATCGAAGCAAAACACATAACAAATCTCTACCAATCCAGATCTAGAACAAGTTCATGCACACATAGACAAAGTGACATAGTTATTTCTGGAAAAATAGTCCCCGGAAAAACCCAATGCGGGAAAACTGATCTCTGGCTGCTGGAGGGTTTTATTATTAAGAATTTTTCTGAATACACAGATGTGGGTTCCAGATCTGGAAAACCCGACAAAGAATATACTAGATCTATAGCTCATTGGCTGATCTAGGGCCAAAAAATGATTGATTCACACCCTCAGATGTGATTTATAGAACTCAGCCAAGCTTAGGGCCTAGAAACCCCAACGTTACCCCTGAAAGCCTCTGCGTCAGCCTCTGAAGCCCAAAAACCCTCAGAGCTGCTCCGGAAGAGACTGTGTTACCCTAGATTGGGTGACGCAGTCACTACGCTGCCTCTTAGGGTCTCTGCATAACCCTCTAAGGGTTTCCTGCTAAAAATCACGTCGTCCTTGGAGGGACTGCACTGTCCTTGCTGCTGCTACTTCTCTCCTCTTCTGCATTGTCCTTGAGCTGATCTCTGCCTCTTGTGTATTCTAGACCTTGAGATCAGATCATCCCCTTGGCCTAAATTCCCCTCTCTGCAGCTAAAACAATTTTGAGTATTCTTAGCAAACCCTGCCCTAGAATATCAGCTTAGTTTTAGTGCTCTGCCTCTGTGTGTTTTTACAAATGACCCCAAGCCTTTTCTTTATACTTTTCTCGTTGGAAAACCAAAAAACAACATTAAATCTTTAATCAATGGCTAAGATTAAAAGAAAGCTTGATCCGTGTGACTTAGGACAATTTCATCACATGTTTAATTAAATTCACTTTAATTATTTAAGTTCCCTAAGTTTTAACTTAGGAAATACATTAAAATAATTAATTAATTTAATATCTCCTAAACTAGATGAAATTTCCCAAATCAATTTTTGGGTCTTGTAGATCAAGTGTACTCTAGTCCTTCCTCAAAATTTAGGACCTAGAACACAACTGATGCTACCCCAAATACACAAAATCTCAACAATTTGTTGCATAATAAAAATAAACCCTCATCTACTACGTCGGCTTTCCCTTCGGGGACGTTAGTCCAAAAATTATTGTGTCAATTTTTTATGTGTGTGCATATATTTCTCAGTTCCTGATTTACTTTCACAACATAATTTTTATTGTGAAGAATTGCAATGTGATTTTTTCGTTAATTACAATAAACAATTAAGCTATTAGTCAAGCAGGAGGATAAATTCCAGTCCCTGCAATTTCAAGGAAATTTCACAACAATATCTAGTGCTGCAACTTCCATCATCAAGTACTTTAATCATTATTGCATCTCAGTGAACCAAGCTTGAAAGAAATGGGCATAATAACACTTCATTGTTGAGATTTTTGAGTGTTGGGATAGTATCGGATGTGCTCTAGCTCCCAAAATTTGTGGAGGGACTAGAGTACATGAGATCTCCAAGACCCAGAAAGGGATTTGAGAAATTCCATCCTTAATTAATTAATCTTTTTAATTAAGTACCCTAAGTCTAACTTAGGAAAATTAAAAGATTAAAGGTAATTAATTTAAACATGTGATGAAAATGACTCAAGTCAAATGGATCAAGCTTTCTTTTAATCTTAGCCGTCGATTCTAGATTAGATCACCACCGTTAGTTTCCTAACGAGAAAAGTATAAAGAAAAGGCTTGGGGTCAGTTGGAGGACACACACAGTGGCAGAGCATTGAGACTAAGCTGGAATTATAGGGCGTGGTTTGCTAAGAATTTCCATAAGTTTTTCAGCTGCAGCGAGGGGTAGTATTGGCAGAAGGGATGATTTGATCCTAGGCTAAGAGTGCAACAAGAGGCAGAGAAGCAGCAGACTGAGCAGCGCAGAGGCTACACAGGCCGAGAAAGGGCAGCGTAGAGGCAGCAAGAGGCCATCAGGGCTGACGCAGGCCCAACCAAGGTAGCGCAGGGGTAGCGTAACCTAGTCTGGGGTGACGTAGTTCCTTCCTGAGCAGCGCAGGGGCTGAAGCAAACTAGCGGAGCTAATGCAGAGGGCTTCAGAGTAGCACTGGGGTTTCTAAAGACTAAAAAGGGTTGAGTTCTGTAAATCCTGTTTGAGGGTGTGAATCAGTCAGTTTTTTCTATCTCCGGAATAGAGGTATAGTTGCAATTTATTTCTCTGTCGGGTTAACCAGTTTGGTGCCCAGATTTGTTGCACTCAGATTCTACTTAATAATAAAACCCTCCAGCAGCCAGAAGACCAGTTTTCCGGCATTGGGTTTTTTCGGGGACAGTTGTACAGAAAATCCTTGTGTGTCACTTTGTCATTGTGCATGTATTCAGTTTAGATCTGTATGTGTAGGCTGCAGTGTATTTACTTTGATGTTTTACTGAATAATTCAAAAATAACTTGTTAAGTAAATCAAACAAGTAGAAGTAAATCAGATTTACTGCAGTAGGATTTTTGTTTAGTAGATTCAGAAAATTTCACATGGTATCAGAGCGATTCTAGATCTAGCTGAATCACCAGCAAGAAGACTGAAGAATCCTTGCTGCAGAAAGCAGCAGCAGCCGCAAAAAGCTGAACCAGAGAGGACAACATAACAGTAGAGGGGAGCAGATCCACACAGAGGCCAAAGTGACGCAGTCTCCGCATAGGCCCACGTACTTACCGCACAGAGGCAATGCAAAGGTTGTGTTGGGATTGTCTACTCATGCAGAGGCCAGCCAGGGTGACGCAGTCTCCACACAGGCCCACGTACTTACCACACAGAGGCAATGCAAAGGTTGTGTTGGGACTGTCTACTCACGCAGAGGCTAGCCAGGGTGATGCAGTCCTAAAGATGTTGCTGATTTAGAATGCCGAAAGCAGTGTTGCAGAGCTTAGTAGTTGCTGGTGGGGTTAAAATTATGTCGGTTTAGAATTTGGCCTGAGCAAGTTGAAAAAGAGCGGGAGGAGAACAACTTCTCAGAGGATTTCCAACCAAATAAATCTACAGATCGATCAGAGGATTGAAGAGAGCTGATTTGTTTTGATTTGGTAGACTTCCAAGAGAGGAAGTCAGTTCTCAAAGGGACCAGAGGGTGCCTTTCTCGCCAAGGATCCTAGATCCGAGTCTCTAGCATAGAGAGAAGGATTCGTTCCGACAGATCTACTATGCAGATGGCACCCCATGGACTATGTGATCAGGATAGGTTGGACGACTTGTCCAACTTTGCAATCTGGTAGGCCAAAATCCTGGTAGTCATGGAGGCATACGACCTGAGGGAGCATGCAGAGAAAGTCCTGGCCACACCGACCAATGTGGATCTCCTGGCGAAGCATGAAGAAGCAACGACACATGCCAAACGCTTCATAATGGATGGGGTCAAAGATCATGTGGTTCCTCACATAGCCGATAAGAAGATGACTCATGAGTTGTGGGTGGCTCTGACCACACTATATGAAGGAAGATCCGTCCAAAGGAAGATGCTTCTAGAGAACCAATTAAGGTTATTCATGATGACCAAGGGGGAGGAGATTGAGCCTTTTCTGTCCAGACTTCAATCGATCCGGGATCATCTGACTGGCATGGGGGTGAAAATGGAGGACGATGTCATGGTGAGGACGGCTATAAATGTTGTCACAGAGGAATGGGAAAATTTTGTCCAAAGTCTCTTGGGCAGAGCGGACCTTCCCAACTGGGACAATATGTGGGCGACCCTCCGACAAGAAGAAATCCGTTGGATCACCAAGAGATAGTTCAACATCGGGTCAAGTAATGTAAAGAAGGAAAAAGAGGAAGATGCAGCCTTGGCATCAAAAAGTCAGCAAGCGAGAAAGAAGGGGGATCTGTCTAAGATCAGGTGTTTCCAGTGTGGTGAACTAGGACATTTCACCAGCAATTGTCCTCAGAAGAAGAAGGACAAGGAAGCTTCTACCTCCAAGGCTGTTGTCGTGGACGATGGCTTCGATGATGACGTAGCCATGAGCACTCATGAACCACGAAAGTGGGGTGACATGGATCTGTAGATTATCTACAAAGTGTTAGCGGGATCCGTGAGTAGCCCAACCCTTGGATCACATCCGTGCTACGGGAGCCTTAAGACAGTAGCAGGACAAGTGGAGCAGTGGGTGTAGAGAATCACAGATGGAGCAGAGGCAGAGCTGGAAGCTTAAGGGAGCAGTGCAGTGCAGATGCAACAGCAGCAACAACGCAGTGGCTAATGTGACTTCAGCAGTGCAGAGCACGCATGCTTATGCAGAGCAGAGCTGTAGGAGCATAGAGGCTTCAGGAGGACAGCGCAACGCAACAACAACGTAGGGGAATTCAACACAGAGAGGCTGATGTGACTTCAACAATGTAGAGGAGGTCTGCTTATGCAGTACAAAGCTATCATTGTGCAACAACCTCCAGATGATAGCACAAAACAATAGCCTATGGAGCTTCAGTGATGAGGATGCAACCCAACTAACTTGTCTATCAAAGATTGGGCAAGATTTTTCTGTTGTTTCTCTGAGTTACAGTGCAACAGTTGGCAGCACGATGCAACACATTGAGAGGGAGTTGTAGTACAGATGTAGCAGTGGCGGTTGTAGCGTCATAGGAAGCAGTACGAGAGAGCAGTAGCAGCGCATTGATGAAGGGCAACAGGCCAAGCATTAGCGTAGAGACCCACACTAGAAATTAGTGCAGAACTTCGGGGTGAAGTATTGTTGTGCTAGAGCACATTCCTCGCTAAGAGGGAGTGATGATTTTTGAGTGTTGGGGTAGCATTGGATGTGCTCTAGCGCCCAAACTTTGTGGAGGGACTAGGGTACATGAGATCTCCAAGACCCAGAAAGGGATTTGAGAAATTCCATTCTGTTTAAGAGAAAATTAATCTTTTTAATTAAGGACCCTACGTCTAACTTAGGAAAATTAAAGATTAAAGGCAATTAATTTAAACATGTGATGAAAATGACTTAAGTCACACGGATCAAGATTTCTTTTAATCTTAGCCATTGATTCTAGATTAGATCACGGCCGTTGGTTTCCCAATGAGAAAAGTATAAAGAAAAGGCTTGGGGTTAGTTGGAGGACACACAATGGGAGAGCACTGAGACTAAGCTGGAATTCTAGGGCATGGTTTGCGAAGAATTTCTAGAAGTGTTTCAGCTACAGTGAGGGGTAGTATTGGCGGAAGGGATGATCTGATCCCAAGCCAAGAGTGCAACAAGAGGCAGAGAAGCAGCAGAATGAGCAGCGCAAAGGGAGTAGCAGCTACGCAGTAGCTGCACAATGCAGAGGCTATGCAGGCCCAGAAAAGGCAGTGTAGAGGCAGCAGGAGGCCAAGAGGGCTGACGTAGGTCCAGCCAGGGCAGCGTAACCCAGTCTGGGGTGACGCAGGTCCTTCGTAAGCAGCGCGGGGGCTAACGCAGGCTAGCAGAGCTAACGCAGAGGGCTTTAGAGCAACGTTGGGGTTTCTGAAGACTGAAAAGGGCTGAGTTCTGTAAATCCCGTTTGAGGGTGTGAAGTAGTTAGTTTTTCTGTTTCCAGAACAGAGGTATAGCTGCAGTTTATTTCTCTGTCGGGTTAACCAGTTTGGTGCCCAGATTTGTTGTAGCAACCAGAAGACCAGTTTTCCTGCATTTGGTTTTTCCGGGGGCAGTTTTCCAAAAAATCCTTGTGTATCACTTTGTCATTGTGCATGTATTCAGTTTAGATCTGTATGTATAGGCTGCAGTGTATTTACTTTGATGTTTCACTGAATAATTCAAAAAATAACTTGATAAGTAAATTAAACAAGTAGGAGAAGTAAATCAGATTTACTGCAGTAGGATTTCTGTTTAGTAGATTCATAGATTTTCACATTCATATGTGGCTTCTCTTCCAAAATTGGGGCCTTAGACAAGTAATTGTGTTACCTCCCTAGGTAGGAGTGGTTAATAGACAACCATATTAGGTGTTCCCAACCCCCAAAGGGAAGTGACTTGTCCTTAGTCCACCCTTCAATCGATAGCTGCCATGTTAATAATGATGGAACGAAGGGGGAAAGAATGCCATGGCCAAGTGCCATGGTTAAAGGAATAACTATGATGGAATACCTCATCTTGGGTGTATAAGTGTGAGTTGGGAGCAATCGTGGATATGTGAGTTACCTCGGCCTTTTTTTTCCACCCCTCTATATGGCCTTTTATTTTCCTTGTATTACTATTTGTAGCTCAAGGAATGAGAGCTTGCTTTGTATGATGTATAACAGTTATTACCCCCTTTAGGATGGGGCGGTTCATTGCCCATGTGGGTTTGGGACATGCAAGGGTTCCTTGTCTTCCTTGAGAGCAACATTGACCCAGGACCTAGGTGATGGCCTTATGATAAAGGTAGAGCTCATACTTTTCCAAAGCTGAGACATCACCTGCAGGTGCTACTGCCACAACTTTTCCAAAATTGTTTGTTCTCCATTTACCTGAAGATCCTGATTATGTGACATTAACCCAATTGCTCACAGGCTGGCAGGATGAGCCAACTCTGATACCACTGTAAAGTACCTAGGTATTTTTTGGGTATTAGTGTTTCAAAACATGATATACATTGCACTAATAACACAATATTATCCACAATTTTCCAATATCAGTTAAAATGCAACAGAGGACAGATGGCAATATGGGTAGTATGAAAACTTCAATTTCTTATTCTAGTCCCACTTTGACAACCGTTTGTTAACAATAGGAATTAGATATAGCAATCTGCCACTAGGGCATGCGATGCCAGCAGTTAGAGTTTCCAATAATCACTGTCTACCAAATAAAACAACTACTTCTGTAACAATAACATTACAGACCTATAATTACTGCAATCAAACTTACAGACTTCAACTTAGTTTCTACCTATTACAGGCTGTGGTGCCTAAATTGCTATCCAATTCCTACACAGATATGTCCCTTGATAGACTAGTGTGCTGGGATGCTTCCGACTACACTGCAATCTGCCACCTAAAACCTCTTGATCTGGTCGAATTTCAGATGGCCCGTGCTACTTCAGAAATTCGGTTGGCTATTATCTGTCATGGAAACTGTCCTGGCTCATTCCTGCAGCTGTGACCCTCAATCAATAATACAAAGGCATAGAGGTTTCCTTTTGCTGCTTCTTGACAAATTTGTTGACCCAAATAAGTCCAGAAAACCACAGAGAGTCTTGCTACTTTCACTTTCCTTAAATCAAACTTCAGACAAACCACGGAAATTCCCCTTCCTTGCTTGCTAAATCAATCCTAAGATGCTCTAAGTGATTAAGCTATAACAAAATAGAGAAGATAGGTGTCTAGGTAGGGTGGGATCAGCCCACCGAAACTAGACGGAAAGATTAGCTAGGTTGGGACCACCTCCACTGAATCTAATCAAAGAGAAGGGGTCTTAAAACCCTTAGAGCCTCAGGCTCAAGAAAATCAGATATATTCCAATCCAAACTGATGATTATCAATGACTCCAACTTTTCTTTATTTATAGATTTCCATTGAAATGCCCAATTTGGGCTTTTTCTGCCCCAACTGACCCAAAATGCACCCAATGTTGCCCCAAACATTGGAAAATTGGGTTCCCCCCCTTTATCAAGACTATAGCCTACAAGGTTGGATAGGCTACTCTGTCCTCCCTTGGCCAATTGATCAATTGGGGACATTACATGCTAGCAGCCGACTGGGAGAGATGAATAGGAGAAAAGTTTCTCGTAGGGGTCACTTACTTTTGCTGGGTAACAAGACCATCCTCATTTGGGCTCTGGATTGGCTTCCATCCATCTGGTCAGTTCCGAGCCGGCTGGGAGCATGTTGGTTGTAATATCCCCAAAGGGAAATTACCAGTAATAAACAGAAATATGCCCGACAGATATAGAAAATACAATGCTGAACCAGATCATGGAACAATTACACATAGAATGCCAGAAAACTGAGCCATTTTATTAATCTGAAAGTACATAGAGAGGAGTACAAGAAAATCAGAATGAGGGCACCTATCCTTGCTCAAGGCAAGTGAAGAATCATCTCAGGAGATAGGAAATGGCTACTACAGAAACTGCATCCCAGCTGCTGGAAGAAACTGCCGTAAAACTGCTGCTGCTGGAGTGAACTGAAGCTAGGGGCTGATCCCCTTGCCGGAATGAGCTAAAAATCTACAGATCACCTATACTCGCTGCTCCGGACAAAACCCAGAAACCGTGAAGCAAATGGACCACCTCCGAAAATCGCCCCCAGAAACCCACCTCCTACAAAAACGCTGTGCCTTCAGGAACAGCTCAGAAGCTCAAGAAATATGCTGGCAAAAGGGCTGGATCTACCCACAAATCCTCCAGATGAGATGACCAACTCCTCAAGGCTGAAAACACTGAAAAAATGCTGCGAGAACCCCACATAAAGACCCTACTCATCAGATCTGCGTCCTCCCTGACTGGATCTGCGTCCTCTCTGCCCAGATCTGCTGGATCTGAGTCATACAAGGCTGGATCTGCTACTATCTCTCCAGATCTGCGTCCCACAAGGCTAGATCTGCTGCTAGCTCTTCGGATCTATGCTAGATCTGCCAATATCTCCTCAGATCTGCAACCTCAAAGGCTGGATCTGATGTTATCTCTTCAGATCTAGGCTGGATCTGCCAATATCTCCTCAGATCTGCAATCTCCCAAGCTGGATCTAGTGCTACCCCTCCAGATCTGCAACCTACAGAACCAGATCTGCAAATATCTGCTCGGATCTACAATCTCCAAGGCTGGATCTATCACTGTGCCTTCAGATCTGCGTCCTTCCTCTTCCTACTGGAACAGCGTCCTCACTCCAAACTGATCTGCGTCCTTCCTGCTGCTGAAACTGCGTTTTTTCTGCTAGATCTGCGCAGCCACTAGAGGGCTTCTTCCTCTCCGACTCTCCACCTGAAACTGCTACTGAAACTGAAAGATAGAACTCAGAAATTAACCTTACTAGGGCGGGCACTCGAAGTCCCCCGAAGCTAAGGGTGAAACCAGAAATAACCTTACCAGGGCAGGCACTCGAAGTCCCCGAGGCTAAGGGTGAGATCTCCGACCGGAGACACTCGTGCACTAAACAGTGCTGCAGACCGACTAAACAACCGGCGTGCTGAAGCAGACAAAAGTCTAGCTCTCAATATCAATATCAAAATATGCATACCAA
Organism: Pinus albicaulis; assembly: GCA_034641835.2. Taxonomy (NCBI): domain Eukaryota; kingdom Viridiplantae; phylum Streptophyta; class Pinopsida; order Pinales; family Pinaceae; genus Pinus; species Pinus albicaulis. The sequence continues at coordinate 234,580,846 of CM076584.1, read as the reverse complement.
ATGAAGTGGGAACCCCTCCTTTTATAATGCTAAACTCCCTCCAAAACCTTAACTGCGTCCTTCACCTTGCAGTTACCCTTGGGTCGGCGTGAGGCCTCCCCTCATATACGTGTGGACCCCCAAGGCCCCCTCTTTAAGTTATAACGTTAATCAACTAGGAAAACACTTTATTTTATAAAGTGAGGTGACTAAAGTGAGGTGGCCCCTCTTATTTCTCACTTTATTTATTATTTCTAGCTAAAGCGGCAAAATAAAGCAAAAATGAAATATTCCAATTAGCAAGGCTAATTGGGAATATTACAGTCTCCCCCGGCAAAACGTTGCTTGTCCTCAAGCAATTGAAGTGAGGGATGCTGTAAAGTCTTCTCGCTCTCCCAAGTGGCATCCTCATCCGGCAAAAATTGCTTGTTCTCAAGCAATGCTTGAACAAGCCTACTCTCTAGCTGGTGCTCCCTGCCAATACTGCAAGATGTGCCTGGGTCCCACTGAAACCTCTCTGTCTCCTGCATCACCCTGATATGAAGGGACATCTCAATGCCAGGATCCCAAACTGGCCTCTCAGGGTACCGGCCAATCGATAGTCCTCCCGGATCCCATCGCCACTGTGGCCAATAATCGCACAAGTCCCGTGACTCGAACTGCTCACTGCCTCTGGCTATGACTAGAGACCATGACCGCTGCTGCTCTGCATCTATGACTGTGTAAGCTGGCCTATCAACTGTGAACCAACTCGTCACCTCTCTCCAATCAAGGCATGAAGTGAGGAACATCTCTCTCATGTGGATCCTCCATCCCCAAGCAATCATCCAAACCAAATGAGCCACCTCCTGACAAGGCAACTCCTGAAAATCTCCTTCCACCTCAAGCTCTGGTAATGAAGGTGGGCTGAAAGTCTGATCTTGGGCTGCAAAATCATTGCCCTCCAATGGCAAAGTGAAGAACTATCCTCCAAGGAAGGTCCCTCCAACAACGAAGAACAAGCTGGCCCACAACAATTCATCCATGAAGAATAGGACATGTGCTTCATGGATCATCCTAATGAGATGTTTGCTGAAGGTGTTACATGAGGATACATAATGCAAACAATCCTCTACTTGGAGTACGTGAAGTCATTCCACGCAACCTCAATCACATGGCAAGCATCTCTGAGTCATCATACTACACGTAAATGAAACCTGGCTGCTGCTGCAGCCAACACCGCCTTGGCCCCTTACTCGACGAATATGTTCCGTGGCCTGTGTTGCCGGCCTGCAATAGTAGCGTGGCCTCTCCCTCCTTTGGGGCCTGGCTGGGGGGGCCCCTCGATGTATTCCAGCTCGTGTGTGCGCCCGATAGTCAGAGCCTCGGCGTGGTCTAATTATCCATAAATCAAATTAATATGGCGATGTGGATAAATTTTCAGCGTCTTTCATGTGTGAAGGGTAGATAAGTGTCATGGGGTAGTCATCTCTCCTTTGGAAACCCAGAATCAGTGAATATGCCATAGTGTGTTCTATCTATCATTTCTCCTCTTTGGCATAATATGAAGTGATCACAAGGACCTATGGGTTATAGATCCACCATCTCTCTGCTGCGCACTTGTGCAACAAATATGAAGTGATCCTGGGACCTATGGGTTATAGATCCACCATATCTCTGCTGCGCACACTCCCTCCACAATGTTCTGCTTTAAGGTGACAACGCTGGGGGCTCATGCAAATAAGCTCCTATCAATACAAGACTCTGTTCTCTGACATGCTCCCTGTCAGAGACTCCTCTAATACTGCTGCAACAAGTGTGGAGTACTCCCCAAGATGGAAGTGCTTCCCTGTCATCATCAAAGATCAAGGAGATAGTGCCATCCCCTCTCCCTGCAACATCATGCAAGGTGTGAGAGCAAATCTGCCCTTGCTCTCCCAGAAACAAACCAAGCAACCAAACAATTTGCTGCCTCCCCATACTTCCATCATACAACTCATGTGATGAAGACATAATGAGTATCATAGCAACACCATGCATACATACTCCATGCTGCTCAATGATGCACGTATCCAGCCATCTTTCCTCCACCCTCCGACTCTTAGGAAGAGTGTTTGCCAAGAGATGGCCAAACTCTTTCAAGAGTAACCAGCGCAGCCAAGCCTCCTGCTGCCTGGTAGCACAGATCTGCAAGTAGCCCCCTAGCTCCTTGCTCATCATCCCCATCCACTCAATCACTTGTGGATGCCTCCTTCTCCTCATCCTGGTACTCCTCCCATGAGGGCTACCATCCTCCCAAATCAAATTTCTGATTTTGCACTTCATGGGATTTTGAAGTATAAACTTCTCAAGGATCAATGAGACCCCGTCAAGAATCAAATAGGTGGTAGGCAAAAACCTCCCATCATGATGTGTATGGCTCAAGGGATGTCCAACACAAGCATGAGAGATGTTATCCATCCGAAGATGTCCTCCATCTTCTATCTGCTCTTGTGAGAAGGGAACCAAATCATTGTGTTCCATAGCCCGCTCCACCGAGTACCAACTCAAAATCTCTCTCCATCCCATCTCAACATATGGATGCTGTACCCTGTACAACTCTGATCGTCTCATACCGCTATCCAAGTCAACATATGAGATCTGACTAGGTGGCTCTGCCTCTCTCTCTCCAACGGGAAGAGATGACTCAACAACACCGCCAGTCCCATCCATGCATACCTGAAGGGGAATGATCTGACGCTCCAATGTGCCCTCTGGTTGTACCATCAGGGAATTCAGCTGTTTCCCAATGTGGACCAACTTGGATGCTGACTTGGCACAAGTCGCTCTCATACCCTCCAGCTCCTGGTCCTGCAACAAAATGGTCTCCCGTACTGACGCGGCCTTCTCTCTCAAAACTCGAAGGTCCGTCCGAAGCCGATGATACTGCTGTCTGCGACTATCATCCAATACCTCTGTACCTGCTAGTACCTCATCGAAGGTGGATACATCTCTTGACACCTCACCCATCTGTTGTGTGCTGCTACCACCCGAAGACTCGGACATGGCTCCAGTCATCACCTCAGTGGACAGCTCTACCGGGGTAGGCTCTACCTCCACTATGATATCAACCGGCACGGTCAAGGAGGTCTCCATTGATGGTGAGTCCTGTGTCACACTAGGTGTAACCTCAGGCTCCCTGCAATCCTGTGTGCCCTCATCCTCCAAGTGCGAGGTAACCACTTTAATGGTTTCCCTCTCCGATACTCGGTCACGCTGGAAAGAGGTATCCAACTTGTCCACTGTGCGCTGTAAGCCCCTATCATGTGAGTGTTGGTTCCCTCTGTGAGAGTTGTGAGGTCTATTATCACGCTGGAGCTGAACATAATCTCTACTAGCTGTGCGGTGGTAGTCTCCACCATGATGATGCCGGTGCCCCTGGTGTTGATCATGGAGTCTAATGCCATAACAGATCAAGATATATCTCTCGAAGGGGAGAGCATCCATGAATGCCTGTCCTAAAGCCTGATACTTTGCAAGAATGTCAGCCATCCGAGCTGGTTCTACCTCTCGCTGTACTGCTATTCCTGGGTCCTCTGGCAAGAATGTGGGCATAGTGGGACGTGTGGGTGTACACGATGCCATATGCCGAGTGGCATTATGATGAACAATCTGAAAACCCCTAGGGAGTTCTCTCTGACTGTCCTCTACGGCTGCAAATCTCTTGGTTACATCCTGCATGAATGTATCCATCTTCTCAGCCAACTTCACAATCATGTCCTCCATTGGATTCCGCTGCTCTGTCTCCCTCACAGGCTCCACAGAAACTGCACCGCTGCTGCAAAACCATACCGCTGCTTAACTTTGACCTCCGATTTACCCATTGGAAACTACTCAGAAAATTCTAAGGATTTGGGAAGGTGATCCTTGTCCAAAACCCAGAAAAACCCAGAAAACGTTTTTCCTAATTCCAAACTTCAAAATTTGACCTTTTTATTTTGGCCCTATTTCCAACTGCGTTTCTGGTATTGCAACTGCCATTGCTCTGTATGATCTCTTTTCTGATGTTATAGACCACAGGCTGAGCCAGAATTATGCTCTGATACCACTGTAATATCCCCAAAGGGAAATAACCAGTAATAAACAGAAATATGCCAGACAGATATAGAAAATACAATGTTGAACCAGATCATGGAACAATTACACATAGAATGCCAGAAAACTGAGCCATTTTATTAATCTGAAAGTACATAGAGAGGAGTACAAGAAAATCAGAATGAGGGCACCTATCCTTGCTCAAGGCAAGTGAAGAATCCTCTCAGAAAATAGGAAATGGTTACTACAGAAACTGCATCCCAGCTGCTGGAAGAAACTGCCGTAAACTGCTGCTGCTGGAGTGAACTGAAGCTAGGGGTTGATCCCCTTGCCAGAATGAGCTAAAAATCTACAGATCACCTATACTCGCTGCTCCGGACAAAACCCAGAAACCGTGAAGCAAATGGACCACCTCCGAAAATCGCCCCCAGAAACCCTCCTCCTACAAAAACTCTGTGCCTTCAGGAACAGCTCAGAAGCTCAAGAAATATGCTGGCAAAAGGGCTGGATCTACCCACAAATCCTCCAGATGAGATGACCAACTCCTCAAGGCTGAAAACACTGAAAAATGCTGCCATAACCCCACATAAAGACCCTACTCATCAGATCTGCGTCCTCCCTGACTGGATCTGCGTCCTCTCTGCCCAGATCTGCTGGATCTGAGTCATACAAGGCTGGATCTGCTACTATCTCTCCAGATCTGCGTCCCACAAGGCTAGATCTGCTGCTAGCTCTTCAGATCTATGCTAGATCTGCCAATATCTCTTCAGATCTGCAACCTCAAAGGCTGGATCTGATGTTATCTCTTCAGATCTAGGCTGGATCTGCCAATATCTCCTCAGATCTACAATCTCCCAGGCTGGATCTAGTGCTAGCCCTCCAGATCTGCAACCTACAGAACCAGATCTGCAAATATCTGCTCAGATCTACAATCTCCAAGGCTGGATCTATCACTGTGCCTTCAGATCTGCGTCCTTCCTCTTCCTACTGGAACAACGTCCTCACTCCACACTGATCTGCGTCCTTCCTGCTGCTGAAACTGCGTTTTTCCTGCTAGATCTTCGCAACCACTAGAGGGCTCTTCCTCTCCGACTCTCTACCTGAAACTGCTACTGAAACTGAAAGATAGAACTCAGAAATTAACCTTACTAGGGCGGGCACTCGAAGTCCCCCGAAGCTAAGGGTGAAACCAGAAATAACCTTACCAGGGCAGGCACTCGAAGTCCCCCGAGGCTAAGGGTGAGATCTCCGACCGGAGACACTCGTGCACTAAACAGTGCTGCAGACCGATTAAACAACCGGCGTGCTGAAGCAGACAAAAGTCTAGCTCTCAATATCAATATCAGAATATGCATACCAAATGAAGTGGGAACCCCTCCTTTTATAATGCTAAACTCCCTCCAAAACCTTAACTGCGTCCTTCACCTTGCAGTTACCCTTGGGTCAGCGTGAGGCCTCCCCTCATATATGTGTGGACCCCCAAGGCCCCCTCTTTAAGTTACAACGTCAATCAACTAGGAAAGCACTTTATTTTATAAAGTGAGATGACTAAAGTGAGGTGGCCCCTCTTATTTCTCACTTTATTTATTATTTCTAGCTAAAGCGGTAAAATAAAGCAAAAATGAAATATTCCAATTAGCAAGGCTAATTGGGAATATTACATTGGTCTAGGTGCATCATCTCATAAAAGTCAACAATGTGGGCCAAAGTGCTGGAACGCTGTGGTCCATGGGTGCTGGAGGTGCCCAAAGATGTCAGTGATGCTCTGCAACTGTTTAGAGTCCCATGACTCTCAATGCTTTACCTGTGGGTGTCAATATGTCCCTCTGAAGGACCTGAGCCGCAGTTAAGTTGCCCAGGGGCCAGACCTATAAATGGAACCACCTGTCAATTACATACAATATCCAGTGCTGCAACTTTCACCATCAAGTACATTTAATCATTATTGCATCTAAGTGAACCATGCTTGAAAGTAATGGGCTTCCCTTCCAAAATGGTGGCTTTGGTCACACAATGTTGTTACTCTCTAGGTAGGAGTGGTTAATAGACGAGCCCAATAGTTATTCTCAAACCGTAATGGGAAGTGACATGTCCTTGGACCACCCTTCAATCGATAGGTGCCATGTTTTTGTTAAAATTTCTGTTAAAGAAATATTGGTTAATATGTAAACGGTATCTTTAATTTTCTCCTGATTAGAAAGCTTTTCGAAATGATCGTTCGACAGAAGCATTTGTATCTAGAGATATTGCAAACCTGGACCTCTAAGTGCTGGATTGGTCTCTTACTGCAACAGGGTCCCACTATGTTAACATCTGATCAGCAGCAGAAGGGCATTCTTCCTCGAGTTGTAGAATGCATATTTAAATCAATAGAAGATGCTGAGACAACATCTGAGTTCATTATTAAGCTCTCTATGGTATCTTTCTTAGCTCCTGGGGATATTCGTTTTTGTTTCCCAAAGTTTACAAATGAGAAATATACAACTCTCTTTGGTAAAGATGTTTTAATCCTGCCCATGTATAACATTTTTTCTATTGGTTTTCATTTGGATTAGGTGGAAATCTACATGGAGAGAATAAGGTCAGTGATTGAGCTGCATAATTAGAAATTAGAATACAAACAATAAATTCAGGCGGATTGTCAAAATTTACAGTAGTTTCCGTTCTGTCTCTATCAAATTTTCTTCTTTGTTTTGTTATGATTTATAAGGATATTAAAAACTGTATCTGAGAATTTTATTAGAAAAATTCAACAAGTTGCAAAGTCAGATGACATGTTTCATCTTATGATATTTAAATTTCTCTGAACATTCAAAACTAATATTGCATAATGCGTCTAGCAGAGATTTGTTTGATCCCTCAAAAGACAACCTACAGGTGAAAGAGGATAAAGGCAATGGAATCTTTGTTTCAGGAGCAACAGAGGTATGACCCCTTTCAGAGCAACCGAGAAACAGTGGGGATAGGAGAACAAATAAGAAAGTACATCAGGGATTTTTTTTTTGTTTCAGTTCCAACTTCTTAGTATTATCTATAATTCTTGTTTAAATGGAAATTGAAATTAATGATACACATAATCATATTCCTATCCATAGATCATTAGATCAGTATGACATTAATAATTTTCATTCTCTTGTTTTTTCTTTCCTGGCCTTGTGTCCCAGATTTATGTCCAGAATATTCAAGAAATGCTCAAGCATCTTGCTGTAAGCAATAAATCCGAATCTTTTGGTGATATAGATTTCAAAGGCTTTATTTAATTATGCAGGTCTTATTTGGAAACTGCAGGCAGGTATTGCCAACAGAGCAGTTGGAGAGACCCGTATCCTGTTCTCCTATATTCAGTTTAGAGACCATCTAGAATATTAAAGACTTAATGATTCCATAAGTAGAAATTTAGAGGTCTTGGTCTACTTTGATTTCATGTTTTAACCCTCTTATTCTGTATCTTTATGTTCACTTAACTAATCAGAAATGAACTCTGCAAGTAGCAGAAGTCACTGTGTCTTTCTGATAATAATTCAGCAGACAAACACTGAAGACAGGAGGTGATTCTAGGAAGTTGCTGCGTTTCATGTTTTTCTGTTGCCATAGTTTTTCTATATTGACATTTCTTTCTTTTCTTTTCCATGTATGTGTCCATTCATATGTAAAGATGTGTCTGTGAGAGAGAGATCAGTATTTTTGGGAAAATTCTAAATTGTGATTACAAACCTCATCATAGACATCTTAATGATTGATCAAGGATCACTGTAAGTCTTCCAAGATCAGCGTTTCTAAGTTCCAGTGCTTTTTCGAGAGGATTATTTCGTTTGGGTTAAAATGCTAACAAGTCAATTCTTGGTCTTACAAACATGTTTAGTCTCCTCCTGTGTCTTTCCCTCATGGACTATAGTAATAATAATAATAATCTAGATTCTAGACTGATGCCAAATTGACATAATGGTGGTATATCACTCTTCTTTATGTAATTCTCTGGACACATTTCTAACATTAATGGTGCTGGTGATGGTAACACAGTGAAACTGCAGCAACAACTCTACTGTTGCTTGTGTCAACTCTTCTTAGTGATGAAATATTGTTGCTATTACCATCTTTTTGTACTATATTCCTGTTACCCCTCATGTCGGTGGGGGTACTTACATTTTTATAATTTGCATTATCTGTGAAAAATCCTAGATATGGATGCCTACTGCAACAAATCTGAATTACTCCTCCTATTATTTGATAATTATTTCATTACATTGAAATACCGAAGTAATTACTGAAGCAATCTACACAAATAATGCTGCAGAATAAATCTAAGTGCTGAAACAATCTGAACAAAATACAATGAAAAACAACCACATTGACAGTTATTTTTGGACTAAGTCCCGGAAAAACCCAACTTGAGAAAAACAGTGCAGCGGATCTGAGGGTTTGTATTATTAAGCAGCAGAATCTTGAATACAACTAGGTTGCCAACATTCGGCAAACCCTTTAGAGAAATCTAGACAGCAAAAAAATGACTGTGAGATATACCTCACTCAACAAGTCTCCGACTAATCAAAAACAACGTTGATGAAGCCCTCACTGCCTTAGCGTGATTGCTTACATTGGATCTGCGTAAGTCTGCATAGGCAAGCTAGAGGGACTGTGTCACCCCTTCCTGTAGCTGATCTGGCTGATCTGAAGCTGGATCTTGGCCCTCCTGGCTCAGAACCCCAGCCTCTATCCTTCTCCGGACTGACTCCAAGAGACACTGCAATGGCTCTGCGTGATTCTCTGCAAGAACTGTGTCACCCTAGCCAAAAACTACGCTGTCTCTCTCCTTCGTTGATGCTGACTCTCTCTGAAAAGTATTCTTGGCCCTCCTGGCCAATCTTTGCTTCTGCCCCTCTCCGGATCTAATCACTGAATCAAATCACTTCGAAAACCCAGCCCTAGTGATTTGTTCTTGATCAAAAGTTGTCTCACACAAATTCGAAAATGCTCAATGGCTCAAGTGTCAAGCGTATTTTCCATAGGCCCCTCACCTTCCTTCTCATAATCTTCCAGTGACTCTTCAACAACCAAGATTAAAACATAATCAAGGTGTAATATCCCAAAAATGGAATTTTCAGCAGATCATGCCTGAAAAACGCATTCTTCAGGTGTCATGGTTGTAGATACCATAGAATATGTCTGATAATTCTTAGCAACCAAAATAAATAACAACAGCGACCTTTACTCAGCTTTTAAGGGCAAAAAGGTGGGGAAAAGTGAGGATTTTGGCCCTAAAATGAGTGGATCAGAAAATCTGCGTAAAATGACGGCTCCAGGTTCTGGAATATGTTATAATAGGTTAAGAGGGACTTCCATGTCGAATTTCAGCTCAAACAAAGGCGTTTTACTAAGTTAAACAGTTCCTCCTTCCCGACTAGTCAATAAAAACCCTGATTTCCCAAGACTTTGAGTATGCAGAATTTTGCTGAAGCAAGGGCAACGTTTTTCCTGAAGGAATAAGATGTAAAGCACTATGAATAATCAGATAATAGTTCTAAGAATATGGCATGGGCATTAAGCAAGATTAAACAGCCGCTTTGCATAGAAAACCCCTCAAGATTGAGGTGCCGCAAGACAAGAGAATGATTCAGAAACCCTTCAGCATTTTCTCCAGAAGCTGTGAGACAAGAATATGAATATATAGCCAATAAAAATCTATAGCAGCAATAAAGTGTACAAGCCTTGAGGAAACAACCTCTCAAGAGAAGAACTGCAAGCCTCACTAATACATGTACAATGGCAATGAAAGAACACTACTATTTCTGCATAAAACCAGGCTATGAAAAACGCAGTCTAAGATAGAATTCTGCTCCAACACATAGATATGACAATATATAGCTCAAATACAATAGGGGAGCAAAGCTCTAACCCTTATAAGCAATAAGATCTCAATCCTCCAAGGGATTGGCTGAAATACACAATACGACCAAAATGCCGGAGTTGCTGGGCAGCTACTGCAACTCCAAACTGAGACCAAATAAAGAAGGCTGAATATGATGATAAACTGAAGTAGACCTCCTCCAATAGATCTCCAAAGTGGAAGGCTGATCCTTACACTTGAGATCTTCCCCACAAATCAACCGGCAAACCCTCACAGCAGCTGCACCATAAAAATAACGCAGATGCAAAAAGGGACTGCGCAGTAGGGGCAGAATAACTGTGGGCCTGATGCCAAGATCTGCAAATCAGCTCCAAAATCTCCCAATCTGATCCTCCAAGGAAAGAGAGACTCTCCCTCTGAAAAACAAGAGAAGGAGGTGGTGTCGTAAAGTCACCACGGCAACACCCTACAACACAGAATTACGCTGCTGCAGCAATAATGTTGTCCTGGAGGATGATGCTAAGAAAATAACCTTGCCCGAGCAGGCACTCGAAGTCCCCCGGGGCTAAGGGTGAGATCTCCACACGGAGACACTCGGTTGCACTAAACAGTGCAGCAGACGGGCTAAACAGCCAGCGTGCCAAAGAGAAGACAATATGTCTCACTCAATAATCAATAATCCAAATATCCAAGTATCCAAAAACATGTCCAAATGAGGAGGCTCCTCTATCTTTTATAGTGTTGGTTTCCCTCCAAAACCAAATGTAGCCTCTCTCTCTCCTCCACATCCTCATCCTTATCCACATTCTCATCCTTATCTGCGCAGAAGCTTGGAGAAACTTCTAGAGTGTACATAGGCCCCCTCCTCCACATGGTGTTGGGTCCCCCCTTGACTCCCACTTAAGTCACAACGTTGTGCTACTAGGTGGATGTCTTATTTCTTTTAAGTGAGTTTAGACCCCTTTTACTCACTTTTTATTTATTTACAAACTATAGGTGGCAAAATAAACAAAATAGAATATTCCAATTTGCTGTCGCAAATTAGGAATATTACACAAGGGCTAAGATTAACCTAGAGGTGATCCATGACTTTATCTAGAAAATTCACACTTGATTTAATTAATACACTTTAATTAATCAGTTTCCCTAAGTTTAGACTTAGGAAAACATTAAAAAACGATTAATTAATTTAATTAAATCATCTCTAAGTGGAATTTTCCAAAACCATTTCTGGGTTTTATGGAATACATGTGTCTTAGCCTATTTACAAAATTACAAGGCTAGAGCACATCCGATGCTACCATAAATCAATACTCCCTCTTAGCGAGGAAAGTGCTCTAGCAAAACACTTCAATGTGCTGCTGATCTGACTTCTGGAACATCTCTTTTGTGCTGTTGATGCTGCTCACCAACACTGCACAAAAAAAATGTTGCAGATGTACTGCTGCTGACTCTACACACTGCTGCCAACTGCCACTACACTGCAACTCCCTCTAAATTCTACAACCATGTTGTTGCACTGCGTGAGCACCATTCTGCACTGCGCTGCCTCTCTGTGCACTGCGTTGCTGATGCTCATCTGTTGTTGCTGTTGCTCATCTCTGCTGCTACTGCACTGCTACTACTGTTGCTAATTGCAACAGAAAAACATCTGAAATTGGACAAGTAGATCTGCAACTGAAAAAGAAGACTTACTGCTGCTAGTTTCTGCATTAGCTCTCTAAAAAACACTGCATTGCTGCTGCACCAGTGTGCACTGCGCTGCTGCTGCTACTCCCTCTCTGCGCTGATCAGGCTCTAGTACTACTAGCCACTGCATCATCTCATCATCTTCTGTTGCAACTATCCATCATGCTACTGTCTTTAGGCTGTCATAGCTCACATGTGATCCAAGAGTTCAAAATACTCAAGGATCTTGCCTCCTTGTAGATTCTGGATCTACAAATCCAAATCAGCCCACTTTTCTCCTTTTGGAATATGAGCTAACATAGCACAATATTTCTCTGCCTCAATCTTGGTAGCTCCGGCATGTGGATCTTCCTTCTCCTCTTTATCCTTTTTCTTGAGAGGACATTGTGTGGCATAATGCCCCATTTCCCCACACCGGAAGCACTTGATCTTAGATAGATCTTTCTTGTTCTGCTTTGGTTGCCCTTTTGATGCAAGGGCAGTGTTGTCTTCTTCCTCCTTCTTGACCTTTGAACTGCTACTGCCATCCTCCAAGTGGATTTTTAGGAGATCTCTCCTCAACTCCTCTCACTGTAATGCTGCCCACATTGCTTCCCAACCTGGAAGTCTTTCTCCGCCCAATATACTTTGGACAAAGACTTGATAATCCTCTGAAACAGAGTTCAGTGTGAGCCTTGTTGTCGCACAGATTGTCCAGGCACCGCGACAACAGCTCAGATTGGGGGTTGTCACCTTTATCCCCAATCTCTCTTTTTAAGCTGTCTCCTTGCAAGCTAAGGGAGGTAGACCCTATTAGAAATGAAGAGGAAGAATCCAGGAGACACAGCTAAAACATCCAAATACTTGATAAAAAGAACGAGATTTCACAGATCTAAATTAGATTTTACGTTTAAGACCAGTGCCTTATGGAGTCAAACAAAATCCCGTTACGCAACTATAAACAAGTAAGTGACGATTAACTGCTGCTTATTAAAACACGATTGATCACAATGATATTTAATTGAAAATGCCACAACCATGAATAACAATAACATGCGAATGCCAGATGCTTGAAAATTTCCGAAAAATAAGATATTCCAATTATAACCCAGTTCGAAACCCAAAATGATCCACAGTCAAACTTTAGATAGAAAAAATTTAGTACATTTGACTAGAAAATTTGAAAAAAAAAATTATATTTTATATTTTCTAGATTTTTTTTTTAGAATTTTATTATTTTTTTATTATTTTTTATTTTAAATTTTGAAATCAATTGAAAAATCTAAATCTAAAGCTAAAGCCCAAAATCTAAAAAGTAAACTAAATTTGATTTAAACTAAGATTAGATTAAAACTAAACTTTAAGCTATCTAGAATCTAAAATTAAAAATTTAAGACAAACAAAGAGTTAAACTAAGTTAAATCTAAAAGACAAAATTTAAACAAAATCAAAAGCTTCTATAATCTAACTAAAATCTACGCTACACCCAAAATCGAAGACTAAAAAATTAAAAAAATGAAACTATAACGCAATGCTATCACTACCACTAAAGTTAATCCATACTAACACATTACCAAAAAATCAGATCTATCACTAACGTTAAAATCTAACCTACGACTAACCCAAAAGAAATCGTATTAACACGCTGTCTTTGAAAAATCAACGCAAATTTTTTGTGTTTCGTCTATGGTAACTGCGTTTTGTTTGTCGATTTGTGTGTGCAGGTCGACGTGAAGACTAGCTTGACGGCGAAGACTGAGTTTAATGCTGCGTCTTACTGTTGTGTGCGTTACTTGTTTGCAGCTGCAAGTCTGAAAGAGCACGACGGCTGAATCCGTGAGGATCTGTATGCAGAATGGAGCTAAAGAATGATGCAAGGACGTGGAGAGAAGAGCTAGACGGCGGGTAGAGGGTTTTCAATAGAGAGAAAGGACGAAATCGATGGCTAAGGACAACACTAAGGAAATGGATCACAGGAAATCGAAAGGGAGAGAAAGATGAGCAGATGATTTGTCTTTAATGCAGGTCGATTTGGACAGGCAAAGGAAAAGCAAAGGCGGCTAGGGCATAAAGAGATCGATGGCAAGACAAATGCAGAACTCTGAGGGCAGAGATGATGGAAAAGCGAAAGCGGATGAGGGCAGATTGAATAGGAATTGACAGCGTTTGAACCCCGTGCACACAAATTCGCCCAGCAAACTTTTAGAATTCTTCTCAATTAAGCTTAGATTTCATATGCTCCTTGAACTTAATAACGTCTAGATCTTGCCCACAGTAGCAATTTGAGACCAGATCTGGCCTTTGGAGGCTAGATCTGCCTCAGATCTAAAAAAAAATTCAATTTGAACCTTGAATCTGCAAGAAACCAACCAGATCTGAAGATACACACCAGAAAACGATTAAACCCTTACAGAAAAATTACAAATTTACAACTAGTTTACAATTTAAAACCCTCATGGTCAAATTTGAAATCCATTTTAGCACAAATTTTCAGAGATTTAAAACTTTTTGGGAGAGGCACAAGCCTTAGAAAACCCTGCAAAACCCAAATATCGTAAGATAGACCTGGAATTTAACAAATAAAGAGCTTATCAGATTTATGTTTATTGAGAGTCGGCTGGTCCAACCGAAGACTTCCCCAGACGCTCAAATCTTTAAAAATATTTCCCTGCACACTTAGATCTGAATCTTAGATTGATAGAGATTTAAGAAAACAACATGAGACCCTTAGAAAAATCAGAATGTTATTTTATAAACCCAGAAAACTGCACAAGATACCTGTATGCAGATTAATCCATGTAGGCCATCAACCATAAAATGCAAGAAACCAAGTAGCAGAGTTTAAAGACAATTCACCACATAAATTTGAGAAGGAACATCAAGATTTGTAACCCCAAAGTCTTTATGCTTTATTCATCAAGAAAAATTCACAAGAGCTTCCAAGACCAGTACACGATTCTGAGATCGGATGATTCAAAAATGAGAAAGACCTCTAAATTTATAGGACAAGACCTCTAACGGCTAGTTTGGATGATCCTTGTCAAAATAATCTCAACCGTCCAAAAGATTTAATTATCTTTTAATCCAGAGCGTTGAAATTAAAATTTTGGGGAAAAAACGAATTTATCATTTAATTCAATTTTAATTAACTCAAAAAATATTATTTTTGAGTTAATTACCCCAAAATTTTGACCTTGACTTAACCACCAAGGCCCAAGGGTCCAATATTTCTTAAAATTCTCAATATTCCCTTGGCTTGGGGCTTTCAAAATCATTTTTCAAGGACTCACAAATTTTGCCTTTAAAGATTTAATCCTAATTTAGGACCCTAAATTAATTAAATTTCTGGTTTAGGATTTTATTAATTAATTGACTAAGAGGGGATTATAATTATTTTTCCAACCCTCTTTTACATGAGATAATACATTTACATACATGAAGGGGGAATACCCATTCGTATAGACCCTCAAATAAATACCCAATTCTGCAACTCAAAACATGATCTAGTAGACCAAGTAGTTGAAACTACTTTTACAAGGACTCGATAAAAAACACTAGGACTCACTTAGCATGCTGATGACAAATTCCACCCTAGCTTTGGGGTGAGGCTGGAGGGAAAAACTCTGCCGTTCACTTTCGTGAATTAGTGAGACAAAAAACCTCCTAGGATAGAGATCATCAACAACATACTAAGCTTACCTAGGTTGTTACATACATTGACGGTCTTACTTAGATCATTTACATCATAACATGCAGAATGGGTTTACATCGTTATAAAAACTGTCGATCGGCGATGAAATCTGGATGACATGAGCCTCGAACATGATAAGTCCCATTTGAAAAAATGGGGGTGTACTGCTATGGGGTCGTTGACAAAATGTGGTCAACATCTGGCTCTACTTGGGGACACGTTGCTTTATCGAAGGAATGTGAGAATCCAGAATCTGCATCCAAGCAACACACAAAATTATGTAAGTAGTGTCCATCCAAATATCATCATATAATATTAAGTACATGAAAAATAGAAGCTCTTTTATTATTCTACTTAACATGAAAAGTAAATCTACTCTAACTCCAAAATGAAATGCTGAAATAACAAGGAGTAGGGTTAGAAATACAATACAGAGGATGCCCAAATGGCATCAGATGTCATCTTTGAAGAACAACTTGAGCAATTGGCCATTCGCGGTAGCTGCAGTGGTTCACCTTCCAATGTGCTCAAGTGAAAAGAGTTTGGTCCAGCAATGCCTCTGATAATATAAGGTCCCAGCCACAAACTGTCAAATTTCTTGTGTTTTCCAGGCTTCTCATTTTTTCTGTCCCAAAGCAATACCATGTCTCCAACCTGCAAAGATCTAGATCTAGATGATTTATCAAAGCTTTTATTAATGTTAGATTGATTCTTATACATATTATCCAAAGCCTTCCTACGAGTTTCATCCAACTCCACAATCTGATCAATTCTATTTTGAACAGCATCTTTATCAGTGGAAAAATGTTGAAGGAGTTGGTAAGCTGGCAATTTAAGGTGAACAGGCAAAGTTACATCCAAGCCATAAACTAATTCAAAGGGACTTTTACCGGTAGCTTTCTTTCTAGTAATCCTATCTGCCCACAAAGCATACTTGATTTTGTTGTCCCAAGATCGCTTGTTATCTCCTACTATCTTCTTGATAATGGTTATAAGATTTTTATTACTTGATTCAGCTAAGCCATTACCCTGAGGATAGTAATTAGATGAATGAGATAAAGTAATGCCATACTTAAAACAAAAAGATGAGAATTCAAGAGAACTAAAAGCCTTGGCATTATCAGTAGTGATCTTGGAAGGGACACCAAATCTAGTAATGATTTGATTTTCAATAAAGTCCATAATGACCTTTTCATTGGCATTCTTATGTAATATCCCCAAAGGGAAATAACCAGTAATACACAGAAATATGCCAGACAGATATAAAAAATACAATGCTGGAACCAGATCATGGAACAAGTACACATAGAATGCCAGAAACTAAGCCATTTTATTAATCTGAGAATACATATAGAGGAGTACAAGATAATCAGAATGAGTGCACCTATCCTTGCCCTAGGCAAGTGGAGACCCTCTCAGAACAAATAATGGCTGCAAATAAGGACAGCGTCCTAGCTGGCTGAAGAATCTGCTATGAAGAACTGCTGCTGCAATGCACTGGAACTATAAGCTGGAACTAGAAAGATGGCTGATCTCAATCCTCCAGACAACCCCAGAATAGGTGAAACAGATACTCCACCACCAATCAAGCCCTCACCAGTGAAAACGCTGTCTCTGCTAGTGACAACACAGTAATACGTACAAACGACACAAATCCTCCGTGATGAGGTGATCAACTCAAGGTCGGAAACACCTAAAAACATCGCTAAACCCTACACACAAGACCTCGCCATCGATCAGCGTCCTCCTGATCGGATTCAAGGTCTCTCTCTCGCTCGTGATTCGGCTTGATTCAGTCTCCTTATCCAGACACCAAGGCCCTAAAACTCCAGACCAAGGCCCTCCAAGGCCGGATCGCCGTTATCTCCCCGCACCAAGGCCCCTCCAAGGTCAGGATCTCGCCAATATCTCCTCGATTCGCGTCCTCCAAGGTCGATCTCGATGCTATCTCTCCGCATCCGCGTCCCTCCAAGGCTAGATCTCGCGCATCTCCTCGCATTCAAGGGCCTCCAAGGCCGGATCTCGATGCTATCTCTCCGCATCTCCGCGTCTCTCCAAGGCTAGATCCGCCAATATCTCCTCATATCTCGAAGGCCCCTCCAAGGCTGGATCTGATGCTATCTCTCCAGATCTACGCAGTCTCAAGAAGGGGTATCTCCTCTGCCAAATTTCCACCAGAAACCACTGCAATTTACCACTGAAACTGAAGGATGATGCTTAGAAAATAACCTTACCAGGGCAGGCACTCGAAGTCCCCCGAGGCTAAGGGTGATACCAAGAAAATAACCTTACCAGGGAAGGCACTCGAAGTCCCCCGAGGCTAAGGGTGAGATCTCCGAACGGAGACACTCGGTTGCACTAAACAGTGCTGCAGACCGACTAAACAACCGGCGTGCTGAAGCAGACAGAAGTCTAGCTCTCAATATCAATATCAAATCCAACATGCCAAATGAGGTGAGAACCCCACCTTTTATAGTGCTAAACTCCCTCCAAAACCTTGACTGCGTCCTTCACTCTCCTTGGCCTGCGCAGTTAACCTTGGGTCAGCATGAGGCCTCCCCTCATACTCATGTGGACCCCCAAGGCCCCCTCTCTAAGTTATAACGTCAATCAACTAGGAAAAACACTTTATTTTATAAAGTGAGGTGACTAAAGTGAGGTAACCCCTCTTATTTCTCACTTTATTTATTATTTCTAGCTAAAGCGGCAAAATTAAACAAAATGAAATATTCCAATTAGCAAAGCTAATTGGGACTATTACAGTCTCCCCCGGCAAAACGTTGCTTGTCCTCAAGCAACTGAAGTGATGGATGCTGTAAAGTCTGCTCGCTCTCCCAAGTGGCATCCTCATCCGGCAAAAATTGCTTGTTCTCAAGCAATGCTTGAACAAGCCTACTCTCTAGCTGATGCTCACCACCGATACTGCAAAATGTGCCCGGGTCCCACTGAAACCTCTCTATCTCCTGCATCACCCTGATACGAAGGGATATCTCAATGCCAGGATCCCAAACTGGCCTCTCACGGTACCAGCCAACCAATAGTCCTCCCGGATCCCATCGCCACTGTGGCCAATAATCGCACAAGTCCCACGGCTCGGACTGTGCACTGCCTCTGGCTAAGACCAATGCTCCAAGAGGTGAAGACCACCAACAAGCATCAATGCTCTCGGGCTCCTGCTGCGCTGTACCTGTAGCTGCATATGCTACCCCTCCAACTGCATACCAGCTCATCACCTCTCTCCAATCCAAGTGGTGACTCAATCCCATGCTGACCCTGCTCTCCTGAAACCGGGATGGAGTGCTGAAGAAATGATGTCCTGTGCTGCTCTGCCAGCTGGAATCTATAACCTCCGTTATGTCCAAGGGCCCCTGCTCGACTGTGCACCCTACGAATAATACCGTACCATCTAGAGGGTACCAACTCATGATCTCCCGCCAGTCCATCCTAGAAGAAGAATCTGATGTAGCAACGACAACGGTATATGGAACATGCCTGGGATGTTGCCGCCAGCCTGTAATCAACTCCCACTGCTCTACCCTGTCTGTCAATGGAAGCTGCCTGTAGAAGGAAGCCCCTCTCTCTATAATGGGCAAAAGTGGGCAAGGTATGCTGCAAGCTCCATCAATGTACTCCTGGAGAGTGTTACCCACTAAAAACGCTGCAGTTCTGCCGACTGCGAGTACATCTATCTGTGCCTCATCCCAGTGTCGACCCAAAGATGGATGCTCCAACATATCCAACAGCCCCTGCTGTCTACTAGCCCCCTGCATAACAATCCCATCAACCTCCAGAGGGTATGGATCTGTAACAGCTGACACCGTACTCAATGTCAATGCAGCTGACTGCTCACCCTGGACACTAGTATACAGCTCCAGTCTACTGTCACCATCCATGCATGACTGCCCTTGCTCCCCAGAAGCGACCTCAACTGATCCTATGGACTCATGTGAAAAGGAGTCCTCACCCTGGCATACAGAAGGAATGCCCTCCTGTTCTACCTCCGCCATCTCATCGGCATCGAACATGCCATCCACCCTCTCGACAAAGTGTCGATACAGTGTCTGGAGCCCAGACACATACTGGGATACTACCTCTGCTGTACCTCGTATCCTCTGCTCATGCATGATCTCGACATGCCCTGAGGGAAAAATGGTGCATGTCTCCCTCATGACCTGCTCCCCAAGCGTAGGCTCAATGATGACTGATGCACCACCTCTGAAAGGGATCATCTCATCCCCCAACCCGTGGCTGTCAACTAGCACACCAACCCAGTGCCACTGCTGAGAAGTCTCTCGCCTAGTGTACTGAGTGTCATCCAAATATCTTGGGTGAACCTCGCGTACCCTGCTACTCACGCCCCAAGTGCCAAAGGTCAAAAACATAATCAACTGTACCTGTGAGTGATGTCGAAGCGAGTCAGGTGTGTGAGTCCCCACAGATACTGCCAAGTATCGCTCCTCTGTCTCTCCATCGATCCTGGGTGAACTACTCCCAAAGGTAAGCCCGATGTCCCTACCCATGAGTCTCTCTGGAAGGAATGCTCTAAGTCCCTGCTGTGTAGCACCGTATGCCCTCGCATACCACTGATCATCCATACACTCCTCGACATGCCACTGCACACTGAGGCATACCCCTGAATACTGCTGGATACCCCATGCTACTACTGTACCACCCTGTACCGTCTCGTGCCCTGACTGTGTCCAGAAATCCGTCACTCCCCGCGTGCTCTCAATGTGATGTAGGGCACTCCTACTCCTCAATGTAGTCCCACACAAAGGTGAAGAATCCTTGGCCTCATACAAGGTGCCATCTAGTGGCCTGCCAATGCCACCTCCTCCGACAAGCTCCTGCCAAGGTGTGCTGACCACCCCGTGATCCCGTGTATGAATGTCATGCCAAGACAACCTAGGGAGTCTACCCATAAACTGGTTGGCCACTGGAGCTGACCCAAACTGCACATGCTATGCTACTAGGCCAACTGTACTCTCCAAGGCATAGTCAGCCGACCTGCCTGGGAAATGATAGGTGATCCCACCTGGATCCAAATGCCAATCTGGGGTCCCTGTATGCTCAACACCTAGGAACTCCTGCTGAACTGCACCTGGGTCCACCACTATCTCCATAGCCCGCTCCACCGTGTACCAACTCAAAATCTCTCGCCATCCAACCTCAACACGTGGCTGCTGTACCCTGTGCAACTCTGATCGTCTCATACCACTATCCAAGTCAACATATGAGACCTGACTAGGTGGCTCTGCCTCTCTCTCTCCAACGGGAAGAGATGACCCAACAATACTGCTAGTCCCATCCATGCATGCCTGAAGGGGAATGATCTGATGCTCCCTCGTGCCCTCTGGTTGTACCATCAGGGAATCCAGCTGTACCCCAATGCGGACCAACTTGGCCGCTGACTTGGCACAAGTCCTTCTCATACCCTCCAGCTCCTGGTCCTGCAACAAAATGGTCTCCCGTACTGACGCAGCCTTCTCCCTCAAAACTCGAAGGTCCGTCCGAAGCCGACGATACCGCTGTCTGCGACCATCATCTGATAGCTCTGTATCTCCTAGTGCCTCATCGATAATGGATATATCTCCTGATACCTCGCCCATCTGTCGTGTGCTGCTACCACCCGAAGACTCGGACATGGCTTCAGTCATCACCTCAGTGGATGGCTCTACCGGGGTAGGCTCTACCTCCTCCACTACGATATCAACCGGTACGGTCAAGGAGGACTCTAATGATGGTGAGTCCCGTGTCACACTAGGTGCATCCTCGAACTCCCTGCAATCCTGTGTGTCCTCATCCTCCAAGTGCGAGGTAACCATTTTAATGGTTTTCCTCTCCGATACTCGGTCAAGCTGGAAAGAGGTATCCAACTTGTCCACCCAAGCTCTTTCTGAGCGCCTGGATGACCCGTCAAATGTCAGTAGATGGAATCTGCCCACTGTGCGCTGTAAGCCCCTATCATGTGAGGGCTTGTTCCCTCTGTGAAAGTCGTGAGGTCTACTATCACGCTGGCGCTGAACATAATCTCTACTAGCTGTGCGGTGGTAGTCTCCACCATGATGATGCCGGTGCCCCCGGAGTCTAATGCCATACTGGATCCGGATATATTTTCTGAACGAGAGAGCCTTCATGAACGCTGGTCCTAAAGCCTGGTACTCTGCAAGAATTTCAGCCATCCGACCCGGATCTATCTCTTGCTGCACTGCTGTCCCTGCGTCTTCATCCAGAAAAGTGGGCATGGTAGGACGTGTGCCTGTATGTGATGCCATATGCTGAGTGGCATCATGCTCCGGCAAATGGCGGGATGTGCCTGATCCCTCACCAATCTGAAAACCCCTTGGGGTTTCCCGCTGCCTAACCGCTAGCGCAGCGAGTCTCTGACGGATCTCCATGGCCAAGAGCCTCTGTGACGTCTCCTGCATGTGTTGGAGGAGCATTTCTCTAAATCTCCTCTCATCATCATCAACTGCCATCGGCTCTTTCTGCTATGTGTCTACAGGCTCCTCAGAAACTACACGGCTGCTGCAAATCCATACTACTGCTTAACTTCGACCTCTGATTTACCCACTGAAACTACTCAGAAGATTCCAAGAATTTGGGAAGGTAATCCTTGCCCAAAACCCAGAAAAACCGAGAAAACTTTTTCCTAATTCCAAACTTCAAAATTTGACCCTTTATATTTTGGCCCTTTTTCCAACTGCGTTTCTGGTATTGCAACTGCTATTGCTCTGTATGATCTCTTTCCCGATGTCATAGACCACAGGCTGAGCCAGAATTATGCTCTGATACCACTGTAATATCCCCAAAGGGAAATATCCAGTAATACACAGAAATATGCCAGACAGATATACAAAATAAAATGCTGGAACCAGATCATGGAACAAGTACACATAGAATGCCAGAACACTAAGCCATTTTATTAATCTAAGAATACATATAGAGGAGTACAAGATAATCAGAATGAGTGCACCTATCCTTGCCCTAGGCAAGTGGAGACCCTCTCAGAACAAATAATGGCTGCAAATAGGGACAGCGTCCTAGCTGGCTGAAGAGTCTGCTATGAAGAACTGCTGCTGCAATGCACTGGAACTATGAGCTGGAAACTAGAAAGATGGCTGATCTCAATCCTCCAGACAACCCCAAAATAGGTGAAACTGATACTCCACCACCAATCAAGCCCTCACCAGTGAAAACGCTGTCTCTGCTAGTGACAGCGCAGAAGACAGATGAAACGCTGGCCACAAATCCTCCAGATGAGATGATCAACTCCTCAAGGCTGGAAACACTGAAAAACGCTGCCAAACCCCACACACAAGACCCTGCTCATCAGATCAGCGTCCTCCACATTGGATCTGCGTCCTCTGCGGATCTGTTGGATCGAGTCCTCCCTATCCGGATGCAGCGTCTATCACTCAGGATCGCGTCCTCAAGGTAGATCTCTTGCTATCTCCCCGGTCTGCGTCCTCCAAATTTGGATGCGCAATATCTCCTCGGATCTGCGTCACCAAGGGTGGATCGATGCTATGTCTCCGGATTTGCGTCCTCCAAGGCTAGATGCGCCCGGTATCTCCTCGGATGCCGTCCTCAGTGGATCGATGCTATCTCTCGGATATCGTCCTCCAAGGCTAGATACGCCAATATCTCCTCGAGATCTCGTCCTCAAAGGAGTGGATGCGATGCTTGTCTCTCCGGATCTGCGCGGTCTCAGGAATTATCTCCTGCGCGATCTCACCGAAACCACGCAATTTACCCGCACTTTGAGGCGAAGGATGATGCTCGGAAAATAGCCTTACCGGGGGGCGAACACTCGGGTCCCAGGCTACCAGGGTGATACAGAAAATTACCTTACCAGGGCAGGCACTCGAAGTCCCCGAGGCTAAGGGTGAGATCTCCGAACGGAGACACTCGGTTGCACTAAACAGTGCTGCAGACCGACTAAACAACCGGCGTGCTGAAGCAGACAGAAGTCTAGCTCACAATATCAATATCAAATCCAACATGCCAAAATGAGGTGAGAACCCCACCTTTTATAGTGCTAAACTCCCTCCAAAACCTTGACTGCGTCCTTCACTCTCCTTGGCCTGCGCAGTTAACCTTGGGTCAGCCTGATGCCTCCCCCTCATACTCATGTGGACCCCCAAGGCCCCTTCTCTAAGTTATAACGTCAATCAACTAGGAAAAACACTTTATTTTATAAAGTGAGGTGACTAAAGTGAGGTAACCCCTCTTATTTCTCACTTTATTTATTATTTCTAGCTAAAGCGGCAAAAATTAAACAAAAATGAAATATTCCAATTAGCAAAGCTAATTGGGAATATTATCACCAGCGAGGAATGACTTCAACCCATTTAGTAAAATAATCAGTCGCAGTTAAGATCCAGGAGTAGCCATTGCTAGAATTTTCATGGAATTTCCCGATGAAATCCAGACCCCAATGTTGAAAAGGTGCCTCAACAACCACAGGTTGTAGGGGCAGGGCAGCTAGCTTTTGCCTCCCAGTGAATAGTTGACAGGCTTGGCAACTTCTAACAAATTTATGAACATCTGAAAAAATCGAAGGCCAAAGATAACCAGCTCTCAGAATTTTGTGGGCGGTAGTTCTAGCAGCATAATGATCACCACAAAATCCTGAATGAAACTCAGAAATCAACTTTTTAGACTCGACTTCATCAACACACCTAAGTATTATCCCTTCAGGATTCCTCCATCCAAGGCCATCCTTCATGAGGCAATACTTAGTAGCTTTTAATCTAAGAGCCCTTCTTCTATGAGCAACTAAATGATCAGGACATGTAAGATTTAGCAGATAATAAATAATGTCCTTATACCATTCATGCTCTCCTAACCTTTGCAACTCTGGTGAAGATGCATCATTAAGACAGATCAAGCCAAGCGCCTTTTCATTACCTTCGGTCAGCATCTCAGCCAATCCTTGACCTTTGACTAACTTAGTGGGTCTAATCTCTAGATCATAGTCTTGAATTTTAGTAACCCACCTAGCACGAGTCCCTAAGCAATCAGTTTGAGTTAAGATATCTTTAATTGTGGAATGCAGGACAAAAGCAATAACTTTAGAATAACCCACATAAGTTCTAAAATACTTAAGAGCCTTAAACAAAGCATAGGCTTGCTTTTCCATAGTAGTATACTTTAATTCAGAATTTTGAAGCGCTCTACTCATGAAAGCAATAGGCTGTTCGTGACCCTCCTTATTCTTTTGTAACAAGACACCAGCAATAGTGTCTTCAGAAGCAAAAGAGAAAATCATAAAATCTTTAGAGTAATCAGGACTCGTCAAAACAGGAGCTTGAGCAATAGCACCCTTAATCCCTTGAAAAGCCTTTTTACCATCTTCTTTCCATAAAAATTTTACATCTTTTTTAAGAAGATTTTGAATAGGCTTAGCTATTTCTGCGTAATTTGGAATAAATCTTCTAAGAAAATTAGTTTTTCCTAGACAAGACTGAAGAGATTTAAGATTATGAGGTAGAGGAATCTTTTGGATTGCCTCAACTCTTTCAGGATCAATCTTGATCCCATCCTTAGAGATGATGTGACCAAGTAACTTCCCTTCAGTTACCCCAAAAACAGATTTAGCCGGATTTAAGGAAATCCCAAACTCTCTACATCTATCAAAAACTTGCCTAAGATGACCTATATGAGTAAAACCATCTTTAGAAAAAACAATAAGATCATCCTGGTAAATTTCAATAATTTTTCCAATTAAGCCCTTAAAAGCATAATCCATAGCCCTTTGAAAGGTAGCCCCAGCGTTAGTCAAACCAAAAGGCATTCTAATGTATTCAAAAGTACCCCATGGTGTGGTGAATGTAGTTTTATGACGATCTTCTTTTTTAACCCAAACTTGATTGTATCCAGAAAAACCATCTAGCAATGACATCATTCCTTAACCTGTTACTCTTTGCAACATAGTCTCCATGTTGGGCAAAGGGTAATTATCCTTTTTACATGCTAGATTAAGGTTTCTAAAATCAACACAAAGTCTAATGGTACCGTTCTTTTTCCTAACAATCACCAAGTTGGAACACCATGTTGAATGTCTAGTTTGAGCAATAATTCTAGCCGCAAGCATTTTCGAAAGCTCTTTCTGAACCAAAGAAGCTAACTTAGGATTTATTTGCCTAAGCTTTTGACGAAAAGGTTTAGCATTCTCATCTTTTAAAGGGATAGTGTGTTGCATGACATCTTCCCTATATCCTTTTAACTCATCATAAGAAAATGCTAAAACATCCCTGTACTCATGAAGTAAATTAATCAATTGCTTCCTTTCTTCTTCACTAGTACCTTTACCGATTTTAACAATTTTAGGATCCTTAGAAGTACCAAGATTTACTTCGATAAATTCACCTGGATCCTTTCTATTCTCTTCCTTTAACTTTGTAGCATCATGCCGATCAAAGTGTTGTTCTAAAGCAACAATATTCCAAGGAGTAGGATTTATAATATCATCATGATCCTCAGATCCTTCCTCCTTAGAACTTAAGCGAAAATCCTCAAACTCATCCAAATGACTAAGAAAACGAATAGCTTGCTTTTCATCATCAAAAACCTGCCAATGTTCTGAATTATCTGGGACGGACAGTCTGAAAATAATTTCCATTTTTATCTCTTCCTTAATTAATTCATCAGATAACTGTAAGGTAGAAGCGGCAACAGCAAGCTCATCTGCTAAAGCATTCTTTTCTCTTGGGACAGCTTCAAGGTTAATAGCATCAAAGTGTTCCATAACATCCCATACAACATTTCGATAATTTCTCAACCTCTGATTTTTACATGTGAATTTGTTCTTAACTTGCATGACAACCAGATCAGAGTCTCCCTTGATACTAAGCAACTTAATTCCTAAAGCCTTTGCCAATTCAAAACCCAACAACAAATCCTCATACTCAGCGACATTATTGGTTGCGTCAAACTCAAGTCTATAAGCAAACTTTAAAACATTACCAAGGGGAGACTTCAAAACAATTCCAGCACCCTTACCATACCTAGATACCGCACCATCAAAATGCATGTACCAAACCTGATCATTTAAGTCCTCAGACTTCTCATCAACCTTGTCATCTAAGGGAATCGTGAAATTAGACAAAATAGCATAATTCCCCATGTCAGGTTGTTCCTTAATTATTTCATTATGAGGTCTTTTAGGATCTTCTACATGGAACCTTCTTTCAGGTTCTCTATTAAGCCTCACAAACCCTTCACCTCTAGGAGAAGGAATCATAGCATAAGACCAGTTCATCTGAATACTTCCTCCTAGATCAGAAGCCCACTTTCTCGATAACAACATACCCCAAGCATCTGGAACATCAACTACAACTATGTCCATAACAATCATGATATCAGGGTAAACCGCTAAATGAACTTGTAAATCCTTGATCAACCCATGAACTTCAATTTTCTTAGAATCCATGGCACATATGTTGTAATATGGTCTAGAAACTCTTAAATTAAGTTGCTCCATGACCCTTTTAGTCATAACACAAGCTGAAGCACCAGAATCAAGCATACAATTATTCAATTTATAATCATTAACCATCAAACTAATAAAAAATGGCTGATGATCTTTGTTATCCGATTCCATTTTCTGCAAGTATATAGGGGGATCTTGATATGACACTTCGGGAGTTTCGTTTTGAGTAACGTTAACATGTGAAGCTTTAAGAACATCTAAAACTTTAGCTTCCTGATTAGGAAGCTTTATAGCCTCAGTAAAAGGTACCAAGATCTTAGCATTTATCAACCATGCTCCCAAATCAATATCCAAACCAGGACTAGGATTAAAAATTCGAGGAGGATTTTGATTATGACTTTGCTCTTTATCCCTTCTTTGATAAGTTAATCCTTTGTCTTTAGCGATTTCTAAAACTCGATCAGGAGAAGGCTTTTCACCAAACATTTCAATAATCAAATCATTCTCATAATCAAAATTATTGATGCTATGCAAAGATGTGAAAGGCCTAACATCTTGACTATGTTCCTTAACTTCCATCCAATCTTCCATAGACAAAGAGAACTCCTTACCAACAACATTTATCTGATTACTTGCCCCAAACATTCTATTATTTATGATTCTTTCGACAATGGGACAAGTAGCCTCTTCATGAAGAGCATCGCAAACTCTACAATAAGGAGGAGCTTCATCAACCAGATTAGTAGATTCAAGCGGATTCGAAGGTCTCTGCTCACTCGACTGACCCTTTCTCTGCCAAGTATTATTATTTCGATTATTATTATTATGATTCCTAGGTTGGGAATTATGTGTTTGAGCCCTTTCCATTTGAACGAACCTAGACTGTAAAGTGCTTATTTCTTTAGCATGGTCAGAAATTAATTTTGCTTGATTAAGCTCCATGCTTTCAAGCTTTTAGCATGATTAAGCTCCATGCTTTCAAGTTTTTACATTAACTTTTTCATAGGGTCATCATCATCTTCTAGAGGTTCTTTTCCTTTAGGCGCTTTTAACTTAGTTGCAGCCCTATCAAAACCAGGAATCTCAGACTTCCCAGATGCCCTTCTATCCCTTTCAAGTTCTTCAGCTAAAGATTGACAAGCCTTATAATTTGCAGTTTTAGCCCGCCTTAATTCATATGAAGTTTCAGAATTAAAAGCATCAATGTAAAAATTTAGAAGAGATCCATCAGGAGGTTTATGAGTTTGAGATATTTCTCTAAGGATACCATTAAATCTCCTATTAAATTCTTCAATTGTTTCATTTTCTTTCTTCTTTATGGTGCTAATTTCTCTTACCAAATGCCTATCTTCCCTTTTATCACCATACTTTTCTTTAAAGGCAGCTACAATTGATTCAAAAGTATCAAATGAATTATCGGGCTTTTCTGTAAACCATTCAGCAACATCCTCACCAAAAGTAAGAACAAAAGTTTTCATCTTTACATCATCGAAATTATTATTTGTAACCGCAAATCTATTCCACCGGTTAGTGAAAGAAAACAAATGAGATTTAACACTAACTGCATCATTTCCTTGAAAGATAGGTAATTTATTCATTCCTTTTTGAGGGATATCATGGGGGTAACCTTGAATATTAGAAAAATTACACGGGCCAAAAGCATCCATGATATCAGGTTGAGGCAGATCACAAAAAAGCAAATGGATATCAGAGAGAGCTTCCTGGCCGAGATTATCAAGGTGTGTACGAGAAGCGAGCTTGTGTAATCGGACTCTAAAAACCCTTTCAGGATCTGGAATAGGATTAACCAAGCTACTAGGATGCCTTCTCGTATAGGTCCTTATGGAAGATGAAGCCAATGGAGTCGCCACTAGGACAGGAAGCTAACTTAGATGAGATGAAAATGAATAAAGAGATGAATGTCGTTGAAAGATCAGAAGATTATAAAATGTCGTTGAGACCAAGGACAGAAAAACTCTATCCCCGGCAACGGCGCCAAAAAATGTTGTCGCACAGATTGTCCAGGCACCGCGACAACGGCTCAGATTGGGGGTTGTCATCTTTATCCCTAATCTCTCTTTTTAAGCTGTCTCCTTGCAAGCTAAGGGAGGTAGACCCTATTAGAAATGAAGAGGAAGAATCCAGGAGACACAGCTAAAACATCCAAATACTTGATAAAAAGAACGAGATTTCACAGATCTAAATTAGATTTTACGTTTAAGACCAGTGCCTTATGGAGTCAAACAAAATCCCGTTATGTAATTATAAACAAGTAAGTGACGATTAACTGTTGCTTATTAAAACACGATTGATCACAATGATATTTAATTGAAAATGCCACAACCATGAATAACAATAACATGCGAATGCCAGATGCTTGAAAATTTCCGAAAAATAAGATATTCCAATTATAACCCAGTTCGAAACCCAAAATGATCCACAGTCAAACTTTAGATAGAAAAAATTTAGTACATTTGACTATAGAAAATTTGAAAAAAAAAATTATATTTTATATTTTCTAGATTTTTTTTTCAGAATTTTATTATTTTTTATTTTAAATTTTGAAATCAATTGAAAATCTAAATCTAAAGCTAAAGCCCAAAATCTAAAAAGTAAACTAAATTTGATTTAAACTAAGATTAGATTAAAACTAAACTTTAAGCTATCTAGAATCTAAAATTAAAAATTTAAGACAAACAAAGAGTTAAACTAAGTTAAATCTAAAAGACAAAATTTAAACAAAATCAAAAGCTTCTATAATCTAACTAAAATCTACGCTACACCCAAAATCGAAGACTAAAAAATTAAAAAAATGAAACTATAACGCAATGCTATCACTACCACTAAAGTTAATCCATACTAACACATTACCAAAAAATCAGATCTATCACTAACGTTAAAATCTAACCTACGACTAACCCAAAAGAAATCGTATTAACACACTGTCTTTGAAACATCAACGCAAATTTTTTGTGTTTCGTCTATGGTAACTGTGTTTTGTTTGTCGATTTGTGTGTGCAGGTCGACGTGAAGACTGGCTTGGACGGCGAAGACTGAGTTTAATGCTGCGTCTTACTGTTGTGTGCGTTACTTGTTTGCAGCTGCAGGTCTGAAGGAGCACGACGGCTGAATCCGTGAGGATCTGTATGCAGAATGGAGCTAAAGAATGATGCAAGGACGTGGAGAGAAGAGCTGGACGGCGGGTAGAGGGTTTTCAATAGAGAGAAAGGACGAAATCGATGGCTAAGGACAATATTAAGGAAATGGATCATATAGGAAATCGAAAGGGAGAGAAAGATGAGCAGATGATCTGTCTTTAATGCAGGTCGATTTGGACAGGCAAAGGAAAAGCAAAGGCGGCTAGGGCATAAAGAGATCGATGGCAAGACAAATGCAGAACTCTGAGGGCAGAGATGATGGAAAAGCGAAAGCGGATGAGGGCAGATTGAATAGGAATTGACAGCGTTTGAACCCCGTGCACACAAATTCGCCCAGCAAACTTTTAGAATTCTTCTCAATTAAGCTTAGATTTCATATGCTCCTTGAACTTAATAACGTCTAGATCTTGCCCACAGTAGCAATTTGAGACCAGATCTGGCCTTTGGAGGCTAGATCTGCCTCAGATCTAAAAAAAAATTCAATTTGAACCTTGAATCTGCAAGAAACCAACCAGATCTGAAGATACACACCAGAAAACGATTAAACCCTTACAGAAAAATTACAAATTTACAACTAGTTTACAATTTAAAACCCTCATGGTCAAATTTGAAATCCATTTTAGCACAAATTTTCAGAGATTTAAAACTTTTTGGGAGAGGCACAAGCCTTAGAAAACCCTGCAAAACCCAAATATCGTAAGATAGACCTGGAATTTAACAAATAAAGAGCTTATCAGATTTATGTTTATTGAGAGTCGGCTGGTCCAACCGAAGACTTCCCCAAACGCTCAATCTTAAAAATATTTCCCTACACACTTAGATCTGAATCTTAGATCGATAGAGATTTAAGAAAACAACATGAGACCCGTAGAAAAATCAGAATGTTATTTTATAAACCCAGAAAACTGCACAAGATACCTGTATGTAGATTAATCCATGTAGGCCATCAACCATAAAATGCAAGAAGCCAAGTAGCAGAGTTCAGAGGCAATTCACCACATAAATTTGAGAAGGAACATCAAGATTTGTAACCCCAAAGTCTTTATGATTTATTCATCAAGAAAAATTCACAAGAGCTTCCAAGACCAGTACACGATTCTGAGATCGGATGACTCAATACTGACAAAGACCTCTAAATTTATAGGACAAGATCTCTAACAGCTAGTTTGGATGATCCTCGTCAAAATAATCTCAACAGTCCAAAAGATTTAATTATCTTTTAATCCGAAGCGTTGAAATTAAAATTTTGGGGAAAAAACGAATTTATCATTTAATTCAATTTTAATTTACTCAAAAATATTATTTTTGAGTTAATTACCCCAAAATTTTGACCTTGACTTAACCACCAAGGACCAAGAGTCCAATATTTCTTAAAATTCTCAATATTCCTTTGGCTTGGGGCTTTTAAAATCATTTTCCAAGGACACACAAATTTTGCCTTTAAAGATTTAATTCTAATTTAGGACCCTAAATTAATTAAATTTCTGGTTTAGGATTTTATTAATTAATTGACCAGAAATTTTAATTAATTGACTAAGAGGGGATTATAATTATTTTTCCAACCGTCTTTTACATGAGATAATACATTTACATACATGAAGGGGGGAAACCCATTTGTATAGACCCTCAAATAAATACCCAATTCTGCGACTCAAAACATGATCTAGTAGACCAAGTAGTTGAAACTACTTTTACAAGGACTCGATAAAAAACACTAGGACTCACTTAGCATGTTGATGACAAATTCCACCCTAGCTTTGGGGTGAGGCTGGAGGGAAAAACTCTGCCGATCACTTTCGTGAATCAGTGAGACAAAAAACCTCCTAGGATAGAGATCATCAACAACATACTAGGCTTACCTAGGTTGTTACATACATTGACGGTCTTACTTAGATCATTTACATCATAACATGCAGAATGGGTTTACATCATTATAAAAATTGTCGATCGGCGATGAAATCTGGATGACATGAGCCTCGAACATGATAAGTCCCATTTGAAAAAATGGGGGTGTACTGCTATGGGGTCGTTGACAAAATGTGGTCAACAAGCCTTACAAGCTCTAAGTCTCTAGGAGCAGATCCTACTGCACAAAGTTGATCTCGGTTTTCCTAAATCCGAGACAAGGAGTCAAAACATTCTCCCTTCTTCATCCTGATATTCTGCATCTTCTCTTCAAGGTACATCTTCCACTGCTTGGAAGATCCTTGGTATAGCTTTTCCAACCCTACCCACATTTCTCTAGTAGTAGCTTTGGCTGCTATATGAGGTATGATATGATCCTTCACTCCATCTAGGATCAAACGCTTGGCTCTAGCCATATTCTTCTTGAATTGCCTCAGGTGTGTTGCATCAAGAGGTTCTGGAACTGCGCTGCCTATGAGGGCTTTCAGATCATGCTCATCAAGGAGAAATTCTATCCTTGATTTCCACCCTCCAATCTATCTTGGAGGCACCCTCCAATCTATCTTGGTCACGCAGTCCGTTGCTGGCCATCTCCCCAACTATCGATTCTTGCTCTAACCCTCTGCTCAGCTAGACTTACGCACTCCTTATGGAGTAAGTCACTTCTTCTGCTGCTGCACGAGAAAGCTGAGTTTCTTTGAGTAAGAAACTCTCTGAGATCAAGAAATCCCCAACTGTGTTTTTCAAAATTTTCTGACACTTATGCACTAGCTCTTACTGCTGTGAAGTAACTGCGTCCTTCAGCTACGTTGCTCTGCTACGCTGCCTCTTTAGCAACTGAAGAAAAAAAAACTTACCCCTTTGTCAACTCTCTCAGAGGGAGCCTTTTTCTGCACTGGAATGCCCTCCTGGCCTAGATAGCGTACTTTTTTGGGAGGGTTTGTTGTTGCTTACGCAGATCCCAGACTCTACAACGCTAATCTGCTGGCTCTCTTTGTTTCTCCTGCACTTCAGCTTAAATAAGCTCCGATACCATGTGAAAAATCCTAGATCTGGATTCCTACTGCAACAAATCTGAATTACTCCTATTATTTGATAATTATTTCATTACATTGAAATACCGAAGTAATTACTGAAGCAGTCTACAAAAATAATGCTACAGAATAAATCTAATTGCTGAAACAATCTGAACAAAATACAATGAAAAACAACCACATTGACATAGTTATTTTTGCACTAAGTCCTCGGAAAAACCCAACTTGGGAAAACCAGTGCAGCAGATCTGAGGGTTTGTATTATTAAGCAATAGAATATTGAATACAACTAGGGTGCCAACATCCAACAAACCCTTTAGAGAAATCTAGACAGCAAAAAATGACTGTGAGATATACCTCACTCAGCAAGTCTCCCACTAATCAAAAACAGCGTTGATGAAGCCCTCACTGCCTCAGCGTGATTGCTTACGTTGGATCTGCGTAAGCCTACGCAGGCAAGCTAGAGGGACTGCGTCACCCCTTCCTGTAGTTGATCTGGCTGATCTGAAGCTGTATCTTGGCCCTCTTGGCTCAGAACCCTAGCCTCTATCCTTCTCTGGACTGACTCCAAGAGACACTGCATTGGCTTTGCGTGATTCTCTACAGGAACTGCGTCACCCTAGCCAAAAACTGCGTTGTCTCTCTCCTGCGTTGATGCTGACTCTCTCTGAAAAAGTATTCTTGGCCCTCCTGGCCAATCTTTGCTTATGCCCCTCTCTAGATCTGATCACTAAATCAAATCACTTAGCAAACCCAGCCCTAGTGATTTGTTCTTGATCAAAAGCTGTGTCTCCTCACACAAATTCGAAAATGCTCAATGGGTCAAGTGTCAAGTATATTTTCCATAGGCCCCTCACCTTCCTTCTTATAATCTTCCATTGACTCTTCAATGGCCAAGATTAAAACATAATCAAGGGCTAAGACTAACTTGGAGGTGATCCATGACTTTATCTAGAAGATTCACACTTGATTTAATTAATTAGTTTCCCTAAGTCTAGACTGTGGAAAACATTAAAAAACGATTAATTAATTTAATTAAATCATCTCTAAGTGGAATTTTCCAAAACCATTTATGGGTTTTATGGAATACATGTGTCTTAGCCTATATAAAAAATTACAAGGCTAGAGCACATCCGATGCTAACATCAATCAACATTATCACCCTTGTAAGACCAAGGTCACAACTCAAAATCCTCGTAAAAACCATGAGAGTTTTTGTATGTAGGTATCCTAGGCCTTGTGATGGTCGACCATGGTCTGCCTGTTGGGCTAAGTCCTTGATATTTTTTTCTTGTATAGGATCAGGGGATTGTGGATGGATCTTACGAGAAATCATGGTTTATAGGAGCCTTGATTATGTACGGGTGACCACCGGTGTACGAGCCAGTCCAATCTATGCTAGGGTGCACCTATGTCTTGTTGCATTGTTTTTTTTGTCATTGAGTTTGTATGTGACCTTCGCCTTGGTGTAGTATTCCTTAGACAATTCTCAACATGGGAATCTCACAAATTCAACATGTTTGCATTTCCCTAGGGAGCTCATGTTTCCTAATGCAAGAGGTCCCAAAAGTCAAAAAGTCAACTTGGTCTCAAAATGTTTGAATGATGAGCAATTGACATGCCATGTTGAATTTTTTCTAAATAGTGAAGGCACGATGTAGAAATGGGTGGTCAAAGTTGGTTGGAGGGTGTGAGGGGCTCCTAGGTGGCAAAACAAGGGCAGAACTACAAGATGAGAGGAACAAAGCCCATGTGGGATTATTTTTAGGATTCCTTAGGGTGTTAGAGATGTCATGAATGGGTGTGATGAAATGGCATATATGGTGATGATGTGGCAACACAAAGCACTATTCTAGCCGATGGGGCTAGTGACATGTGAAATCAAGGCAAAGATCAAAGTTTTCAGGTCCGACAATGGAGGAGAATACATGTCAAAATAATTTATAGCATTCTACAAGAAAGGAGGGATCAAGAAGGAAACCATTGTGCCTTATACACCTGAATAGAATGGCTTAGCTGAAAGGAAGAACCAGTCGATAATGGAAGTTTCTCGTGCCATGCTTCATGATTAGAAAGTACCAAAGTTTTTGTGGACTGAAGCCACACATGTTGTTGTATATGTTCAAAACTGCGTACTTCATCAAGCATTGAAAAACAAGACTACTGAAGAAATATTCTTAGGTAACAAACCTGACATCAGTCATCTTCGTATGTTTGGATGTCTCGTATTCTTTCATGTGCCGAAAGACAAAAGAAACAAGATGGAAGCTACAGGAAGAAAATGTATGTTTATGGGTTATTGTGAAAACTCTAAGGCATACAAAATATATATTCTTGGTCAAAGGAAGGTTGAAATTAGCAGGGACGTAACTTTCGATGAAAATGCAACACTTTGTAAAGCAAGAGACCTTCCTCCGCCTCCTAAGGAAGATGATGATCACATGGATATTTTAGATGGTGCTTCCATGCTTAATTCAAATGATATTGATGTTCCCATGGAACCTATGGATCTATTAGATCCACCTCCCAGTGATCCTCCTTCAAAGAAAAGACCGTTTTGGCTTCGCAACACTCTACAGGACAATGAAAGAAGCATTCCCATTCGAAGATCTTTCAGAGAAAGGAAGGGACCATGCAGGTATCAGGGATATGTAGCTTCTATGAGCACCATGATTCAAGTTGAGCCACCCTCATTCGAAGAAGAAGTCAAAGAACAAGTTTGGAAGGATACTACGGCCGAGGAATACGAATCTATTGCGGAAAATGATGTTTGGGATGTTGTGTCGAGACCGCATGGGAAGTCTATTGTATTGGACTTCGAAGTGGTTATTCAAGATCAAGAATGGAATCGATGGCAGCATTGAGAAATACAAAGCGAGGTTTGTAGCTCAAGGTTTCTCTCAGAAAGAGGGAGAAGATTATGATGACATGTTTGCTCCTATGGCTCAATACACAGCTATCCATTCGATAGTTGCCCTTGCTGCTAGTCAAGGATGGACCCTTCATCAAATGGATGTAAAGACGACTTTCCTTCATGGTATGTTACAAGAAGAAGTGTATGTTGAACAACCACAGGGATTTGAAGTGGAAGATCATAGAACACATGTCTGCAAGTTGAAGAAAGCATTGTATGGTTTGAAGCAAGCTCCCCGAGCTTGGTATCCATGCATTTACAGCTATCTAATGAAACTGGGTTTCACAAGAAGCAATGATAATCCCAACCTCTATTTTAAGGTCGTCCAAGGTATGCCATTGATTCTGGTTCTATATGTTGATGATCTATTCTTAACAGGAAGTGAACCACTGATGATCGAATGTAAGTGGAACTTAGTCTCTGAATTAGAGATGAAATACCTTGGTCTTATGCACCATTCTTTGGGCCTTGAGGTGTGGCAAAGGCGAGATCTTTCTCTCAAAGGAAAGTATGTAGTAAATTTGCTAGAAAGGTTTGGTATGACCGAGTGCAAAGGCACTCAGCTGCAAGAGCCTTCCCTTTCGCACAAAACACAAAATACAGACTCAATACAACCTTACATCCAAATGCATTCTATGATAAAAGATAGATCTAAGATATTCTTAGACTCACTAAGATATCTCTTTATATAGTTTTGCCTTTTACAATACCATAGTCCCAAAACCATGGGCGGAGCTCAACGTAATCAAAATATTCCTTTCCCTTTACAAAATAAGGGACTTTGACCTGCCCCAAAGCCCCTAAGACTCTATCATAACTACGCGCAACGCACTTCGCTCAAAATGCAGATTCTTTTACAAAAACTTCGATCTAGGGGTACCTTGTTCAACAGGCCCCCAACACAAAGATGTGACTCGTCCTAGGTCACTCTGCTGGTGTGCCCTCAATATTTTCTTTAATGCTACTTATTGTATCCTTTAGTGGCGAAACTGTCACATCGCACTTCTTCTCGACTTCTCGAACTTCGGTCAATAACTTCTTTGTGGCTGGCCCAATTGTCTTCTAAGCAATGTACTTCTGCGTCTGGCGTAGTGCTTTCATCTGTTTCTCCACAGTCTGCGATAGCTTACTGGATTTGGCTTCCCATGGCTGCATTCTGGCTATGATAATTTGTTCCTTTCTGCGCAGCTCATCAATCTATTCCTGCAAAAACTTACCCTCTTGGAGACGGGTATACTGCAGTACCGGTGCTAGAGTCTTCAGGTAACCTTTATACGGTCTATTTGTTCCAATTTATCGTGGATTTCCACTTCAATCTTCTGCACATGAGGGTCCTCCTGCAATGAGGCCCAGACGTCCATAATGTCTTCAAAGACTTGAATGCACTCTTGGACTATGGATTCAATATTGTCAGTGGCAACCTTAATCTTTGTTGCGTGCTGCTCCCAGACCTTTGGTGGAGTAGCAGGATGTAATTACAACTGCAACTCAACGATCTTCATCTGGAGCTCAAGTCGTACCTTGTCGACTTCGGCCTTGGAGTCTTTTACTGCCATCACGAACTTTTCGACTTTATCCTCTATGGCTGCCTCAGCCTAAATCTGCAAATCAGGCAATTCGCTGCAAACTTTGGTTATGGCTGCCTCCAATTTCTGTTTGTGCGCAGCCTCCTCATCTCGCTCCTACACGGCCTGCTGCTTTTCCTCGTCCATTTGCTTTCGTTTTCTCTTAACATCCTAGATAATCAACAGGGTGTGTTGCTCGCGGATCTGCAACTCGTCTATGATGCCCTGGTGGAACCCGTGCAACGCCTTCAAATGGAGTGCAGCAAGGTTGAGCCTAGTGTTCTGCCAATGTGACGCATTTGTCTGATTCTCAGCAGGGTCAAAGCATAAGGAACCTGAGGGATCTACACCACGCGAATGTCAGTTGTGATGGCCAGCTCTTGCCCTGCTGTACTCACACATGTTGGTGTCGCGCTCGCTTGAAGCCCGCTCACTTGCAACACGCTTGCTTGAACTACGCTTGTCTGAACCTGCAATTCCTTGAGGACCTTATGGACCTTTGCCAATACACTCTTGTATTGGTCCTCAATATTGCCCCACAGATGCTCGATGACGTGCCAAATAGTGTTGCCAATCTCATTGAAGTCCCCCTCACTGAGGACCAACGATCCTAGGCTGGCGGACATGTCTAACTTCATCCTTTTCCGCGCACCTTTGCCACCCAGTGTCTATTGTCTCTTTAGAATGTAAGGGGAGGGGGGCTCTGCTGGATCAACAAATGTATCATCGCCACCCTGATCATCGCCCCGTCCTGTCTTCGGAGCATTCTTCTCTATCTCTCGCTCTGCTTCTTTTTCAGCCTCCTTATCGGTCGCGAATGTGACTGTCTTGGGCTGCTTCTTAGTGTCCTTCTTCCCTTTCTGCGTACCAGAGGTACTAGTCTTCATGCCACTCGTGCCTGCCTACTCCGTCTCCGCCACTTCGGATGAAGTTAGCCAATCACTTGGCCATTCACTCACAATGCGCACAACATCATCCTTAGTCATCAGGTACGGAAGCTCGTACCAAACCTCTGCAATGTCCTTCGCACGGATGTGCACATGGTGGAAATCTGCTTTAAAATTAGCGACTTGATGATATTCTGCAAAAATACTTGGCGATAGCCTTGGCTTCTAGTTAATCACCGTGCGTGGGCTCATCTCAAAACCTACCCAAAAAACATTATTCTCCCTCACCCGGGTTGGCTCCTTTGAATGCCACAGCGAGGCATACCGTGCAGCCTTGCAGATGTCCGGGTCCATAGTGGGAAATTGTGACTCGTCAGGCTCCTTCCATGCCATCAGCGCAATTAAGAGCATGAGCCACACGTAGTATAATTTATTGCCCTCTTCCTGAGCTTCTCTATAGTCATCTAAGAATTCCTTGCACAAATACCCTGCCCAGTTGTACGCTATGCCTTTTCTGCACTGCACAGCCTGAGAGACTACTGGCGCTGAAACTTCTTCTGCGCAACATTTCCGCATGATCTTTCCTACCAAAATATGTGCGGCAAAGCGCACCGTCTTATCATTAATGGAGCTAATGGAATATCCATGGGTTCCCTTCGTGATGCCATAATCCTGCTTCATATATTAGGCCAGTTGCTTGTCTTGATCTTTGCCTACAAACGCTTCTACGGGGTCCAATCCTTGACAAGGAAGCGCATTGATCCTCCTGATCAACATCGCATCAATGGGGACTCTTTCCCCCAACCATAGACTATCATCATACACCAGGGTCAGCAGCTGGCGCACACAGATTGTGCTAATGATACTGCACCCAATGTGTGAAACATATAATATGTTCAACAAACCTGCATTCTAAATTCCTGCCACCCACTTCATTGGCTCTACGCTTGTCACTCCAGAAACTTCATAATAAACAGAGCGCAGATACCTGCTTGGCTCGAATTGAGGATATTTGTTGTGGTCATTGAAATCCCAGTCTTCCATATGCAGCTATTGCAATTTTCCCAACAAATCTCCCTCAACCGGTTGTTCACCACTGGAGTGGCACTTGATGATAATGAGAAGACTCCATGCCCATGGATGAACCATAAGACATTTGTACCATCAGATATCATCATTTCAACAAAGTTTTTGAACTCTACTTCTATTTTCTCATCATCTTTCTCTGAGGCCCAGATTCGATGCCCGACGGGGAATTGTAATAAGTGATGCTAGTAATGATGAATTTGAGTCAGTATTGAGTCTGTAACAGGCCTAGGATGTTGGGACTCGATCAACAAGCGAATACACCTTTGAGTGTTTTTTTTACTTGGTTAATGATTCATTATTTTTAGCAGCGAATAATTTTCTAGGTTTTTTCACTCATTGCATTACCCCAAAGCCTGGCTGACGGTTTGAAGGTTGGGCCCCTAATGCTTCTTACAGTCTAGAGTCAACGTATATTACCATACTAAATCACACAAAAAAATTTCGTGGAATTTGGTTAGGTCTAGGTAGTGATTTTTTAATTTTTTAGATTTTGCGCAGGTCAAAAATTGCAATAAAAGTTGTAATTGGATTGTAATAAGTGTTTTCTAGAGAATTTGTATGGGGTATGAGTAATCAAAATTACACCTCTCACCCTCAACTTTCTACTCTAACACACATTGAGGGGTCAATAATGAGTTTTGGACCCTCAAAACCCACATTTCCTAAATTTAGTGGAAATTGTGGCATTTAATTAGGCTAGAATTAAATAAAATAGAGAGAAATAAATTATTCCATGTGACAAAATGACGTGGAAATGACTTGGAAATTATTCTAAGTCAAAGAGTTGAGTCAATGAACATGTGGAGAATGACTGAGCACACTGCATCATTAATTCATCATTTATTTATTTAAAATTGAATTTTCCAGAGATAAAGCAACAGTTACACACAAGGAAAATCAAATTTATTAGAAGCATTTGAGCATAAAATGAATATTCTACGGGATCGGTTGACTGAAGACTAAGTGGGGACCTCTTCTCACGAACTATCTGGAGTGCGATAGCACTCAACACTGCACTCAGAGGATTTACGCTATTTGGACTGCGCAATCACTCAGAGCCACTACGTAGCTCTCAGAGACCTACGCAGAAGATCACTGGGGTCATATACAGGTACGGTTTCAGTTGGTTCAAGTATGCGGTGACGAACTCAGTGTAGCACGGGACTTCCTCTGGCTTATGGATGAGTTTACTGGATCATATGATAATTTGATTTCCTTAGGTGTGCACAAAGAAATTCAATTTTTCTCTAGGTGTCTCAGTCTTTTCCATATGGAACTTGGCTTACCTTTACTTGGTTTTGCTTCAAATTCCCTTCTCACATGCATTCGTCCTTGGGAATTGCTCTTGAATCTCTATATAACAAAGCCATGGGCTATTGTATTGTATCATGTTATGAGCTATTGGGCTTGAGGAAACTCTGCCATTTTTTTATATCAATAAAATCAAGACTTTGGGGCTATTTAGTGGATGTTCTCTTGGCGTTGTGAGGTGATTTCTTTCCATACTATTGTTATTGTATTTGAATTCATATACATGCTTGATCAGTATTAGTTTACATTTGCCATCTTGCTTGGATTGATGCGTGCAAGCTATCTTGCATGCATCATTGATTTAGATTATTATTCTAGAAATTAGCTCGCCAAGTCATTTTAAGAGGAATCTTTGGTTTATCTATTTCAGTATGATGCTCTAATCTTTTTGCAGACTGATATTTGTTTAAGTGTGTAGGGAAGATCTATTCGTATTGTGTGCAGGAAATCCATCCGAGTGTGGGAGAAGTCTCAAATAGATCAACTCACTCCTAGATTCAAAGTGGTCCAAGACTCAGCTACTTTCAACCCCAAGTTTTGCATCAAAGGAAGACAAAGAGGGAGTTTCTCGTTCTCTAGCTACTTGATAATCTATTTCCAATTCTAAAATCTAAAAATTTCCATTTTGTAGAGCATCTTAAAGTCATATTTGCTACTTCGAGAGCGTTTTTCTAGACTAGGCAAGAATGGGGGTTCGCTCCCATTCCTTGGGCTAATGGCTTTGTATATTAAGTTGTACTTTAGATCATTTTTATTTTAGCCTAACGTTTGATTTTCTTTCGCAGCCTGCAAGCTTGAGTGTGAAAAGCGAGGAGCTTGAGGAAAAGGTGGCAAAAGGAAATTGATCCTCCTTGCATGCGAAGGCTTCCATTACTTCAAAATCAAGTTTTAGGGAGGCTGTAAGCACCTTTGGGACAACAGCAAGCTTGATCTTTGCCGTGGGCCTTAGAGCCTTGAAAAATTCG
The DNA here is from genome assembly GCA_034641835.2 of Pinus albicaulis. Taxonomy (NCBI): domain Eukaryota; kingdom Viridiplantae; phylum Streptophyta; class Pinopsida; order Pinales; family Pinaceae; genus Pinus; species Pinus albicaulis. The sequence continues at coordinate 234,539,345 of CM076584.1, read as the reverse complement.
TATTTTGAAGATTTTCTCCATAAGTTGTGTTGTCAATTTTGAGGAGGGGATTAAGCCTTTTTCCAAGCTCTTTATTCATAGAAGGACCTTCTTTTGGGCAGCCTTCTTAAAGGTTGTTTTCCTCATTTGTAATCAATAATAAAATAACTTTTGTTGCTTGAGGGAGCTTGGGATATTTTTCCCATGGTTATCCCCCTTCCTTGGTTGAAGAGGAAGGAATTTCTTGGGTGGATTGATTCATTGTAATATTCCCAATTAGCGATAACTAATTCGAAATATTAATTTTTATCAATTTTGCCTTCTATAGTTAAATTATAAAAAGTGAGTAGAGGGGGACATAACTCACTCTAAAGATAAAGTGCACTCCCTAGTAGACACAACGTTATACCTTAAGTGGGCCAAGGAGGGGCCAAGAGATCACGTAGAGTGGGACCCACTTAGACCACGTGGGATGGACTGCGCAAGTTGAGTTGGCAAATGTGGGCAAAGGGAGGCTACGTTGGAGATGGTGGGGCCTAGGGTTTGAGAGAGGCCCATCATTATAAAAAGGAGGAGAGCCTCCTCATTTTGGCATTCGATGTTTTATGCATATTGAGCTGGTCACTTCGACTACTTGAGCATGCTAGCTGTTTAGCTTGTCTGCAGAACTGTTTAGTGCACCGAGTGTCTCTGTTCAGAGATCTCACCCTCAGCCCCGGGAGACTTCGAGTGCTTGCTCGGGAGAGGCATTCCTATCAGTATTTTTGCAGGAGAATCGAGTTGAGGCTTTGTTGTGGAGCATTGCATCTAGTGACTGTGCAGTCTTGAGAGAGAGGACGCAGTTCATTTCGTGGGAGCTCCGGGTTGATGTCATTTTGGAGGTTTCGGGTCTAGAGATTGTGCAAGGGGCCAGCCCTTGCCTATTGGAGGCTTTTGGCAGAGTTTATGGCAGTATTTTGGTGGATTCCATTCGGCCTTAGCGCAGAGCCTTGGAGGATAGCATAGATCCTCAAGGGCGTGATTTTCGGGGGTCGACCTTTTCAGAAATGCTCTCTAGGTTTTTCTGGGTTTGGTGAGTAGAGGCTGATTCCAGAGTTTCAGTTTTTTCTGGGTAGGGGAGCAGCCCGAATACTCATTTTGGTTCCAGCAGTAGCAGCAGCATAACAATTCCCCAGCAGCTTGGACGCAGATCAGAGAGCAGCCATTTCCTTGCCATTCTGAGAGTATTTCTTCACTTGCCTGGTGCAAGAATAGGTGCCATCACTCTGATCACCTATTGTACTCACTTATATTTCTCAGTGTAATAAAATGGCTTAGCATTCTCTCTACATTTCTTGAGTATCTGTTACATGTTCCATATATGCTATTGTATGCTTGCACTACTGTTATTTTTCTCTTTGAGCATTCCAGTTACTATACGACTTGGTGTGTTTTCCCCATACTCTTAGACAGAGTCTAGAAAGGGCCAAGTAGCCTCCAGATCTCACCCTCTTTTCAGAGGTGAAAAATTTGGTAAATGCCCTCCTAGTCCATCTCTGGTTGGAGTTTGCTTGTGTTTGAGAGATATCCCTGAAAAGGTATATTACAGTGCTATCAGAGCTCATAGATCTGACTCAGCCTGTGGAGCTAGTTGTCTATGACACCGGGGGAGAAGCCGTATATTTGCTACAGAGGTAGGAGGTACCGTGACAGAGAGCGTAGGTTACAGATTACCTACAGAGAGGGTGACTGCGTTCCAGTAGTGGACACAGAACAAGAGGAACTAGTGGTGGACGCAGAACAGGATCTAGTAGTAGACGCAGAACAGGAAGAGCCAATGGCAGATGATAGCGATGCAAAACAGTTTGGGGAAGCACTCCTCAAATCAGTACAGGATCTGGCGAGGCAGATCGAGGTGATGGGTCAAAGATTCACTACTGTAGAGGCTAGAGAACGTGAAACCCTAAGGGGTTTCCAGGTTGGTGAGGGGTCGGGCACATCCCACCATTTGCAGGAGCGGGATGCCACTCCGCACCAGGCATCACATGCCCCCACTCGTTCCACTATGCCCACTTTTCTGGGTGCAGACATTGAGGCAGGAGCACAGCAGGAGCCAGAGCCTGGCCACATGGGTGATTATTTTGCTGAGTATCAGGGATATGGGCAGGAGTTCAGGGATGCCCTTTCATTCAGAGATTTTGTTCAGCTTCAGCGGGACAGCAGACCCCGTGACCATCACAGAGGGCATCGGCATTATCACGAGGGAGATACCCAACGTACAGTGAGCAGGTTCCATTTGCCTCTGTTTGATGGTTCATCAAACAGTTCGGCAAAGTCTTGGGTTGAGAAGCTGTACATATACTTCCAGCACAACCAGATGGCAGAGACGGAGGCCATCAAGGTGGCGACGCTGCATTTGGATGGTGAGGCCCAGGATTGGTGGTTCCATGGGATGGTTACACTCGGGCATTCAACAATGACCACATATGCCGAGTTCACCCGAAGATTGATAGAGAGGTTTGACCGGAGGGATCCGGAGGAGCAATTTGTGGAGCTGACGAGGCTCAAACAGACCGGGAGCCCGGAGACATATATTGCAGATTTCCTAAGACTTTCAGTGATGGTGCTCGATCTATCCGCGACACGAATGATATACATGTTCATTGAGGGGTTAGCAGAGCCGCTTCGAGGGTTGGTCAAATCTGCCAGACCAGCCACACTCCAGGACGCAGTTGGCAGGACCCGGGATTTGCAGGATGTTTTACCCCGGACCAGGACACCTTACCCCTAGAGACAGGCTTTCTAGTCAAAGGGAAGGATGTGAGGATTCCACCTCCTAAGGGGAATCCGGGTAGGGGGCAGTTAGATGATGATGCCAGGAGGGAGTTGAAGAAGAAGAGGTTGTGTTTTACCTGTCAGGAGCCGTGGGCACCGGGACACAGATGTGCTGCTGGCAAAGCACATTTTATCGAGGTCTTCTCCGAGAGCAGCGGGGAAGAGGATGAGTATGATGATGGGGAGGCAGGAGACAGTCAGGCAGCGCAGGACCGTTTGCCACCTCCACCTCCAGGAGCAGGAGGTGCAGCTTTTGCACCCACAGGGGGGACCCTTGCAGCATTGCGGGGAGTACCCAAGTATTTGACGCTGCGTGTTCGAGGGACAATACGTGGGCAGTGAGTTTCAGTCCTGGTAGACAGTGGGGCAACCCACAACTTCATCGATGCATAGATGGTTGAACGGAGAGGCATACCGACAGAGAGCTTCGATGGATTTTCAATAATGGTCCCAGGAGATCAGACAATGTAGTGTGCCAGATATGTTCCAGAGCTGGCTGTGACGATGGGCACCTACACAGTGACTGACCACTTTTTTGTGGTTAATATACAGGATACCAATGTGGTATTGGGTGTACAGTGGTTGATTACTCTAGGGAAGGTCACCACAGATTGGGAGGCCTTGGAGATGGAGTGGGATGATAAGAACACCGGGAAGCACGAAAAGATACGTGGGATGCACGCTTACCCACCCAAACTGTTTCAGCTCACCGAATGGAGGCAGACTTCCGGAAGGGAGACATAGAGTGGGCAGTAGAGCTGCGTGCATCAGAGGCAGGGACTACCGGGCAGTCAGTTCATCCTGAGATACAGTCCATCCTTGACTGGTATTCCGTGGTGTTTGGGAAGATACCATCGGGACAGCCACCAGATCGGGGATTTGAGCACACTATTGAGTTAGAGCAGGGCATTCAGGCTGTTATCACCACACCCTATAGGCACCCCAAGGCCTATCGGGACGAGATTGAGCAGGCCATCCAGGAGTTGCTGGCTCTTGGACACATTCGGCCTAGCACCATTCCTTTTGCTTCTTCAGTAGTGTTGGTGAAGAAGAAGGATGGCACATTGAGAATGAGCATTGATTACAGGGCTCTGAATAAAAAGACCATGAAGAACAGGTACCCTATACTGCGGATTGATGAGCTGATGGATGAGTTGAGAGGAGCACAGTTCTTCTCGAAGATCGATTTGAGATCCGGGTACCACTAGATTCGCGTGAGGGAACAGGACATTCCCAAGACCGCTTTCAGGTGCCATTATGGGCACTTTGAGTTCTTGGTTATGCCTTTCGAGCTAACCAATGCACCAGCCACCTTCCAGTCATGCATGAACCACATCTTCCGCAGTCACCTAAGGAAGTTTATGTTGGTCTTTTTTGATGATATACTGATACATAGCAGGACTTGGGAGGAGCATCTTCAGCACATAGAGGTAGTGCTACGTATTTTGGAGGAGCAACAGTGTTATGCTAAGCTCTCCAAGTGCGATTTTGGGTTGACGGAGATGCTATACTTGGGACACATCATAGGAGTGGACGAAGTGAGGGTCCACGAGGAGAAGATCAGGGCCATCAGGGATTGGCCAGAGCCGAGAAACGTGACGGAACTTCGAGGATTTGTTGGTATCTGCACATATTACAGGAAGTTCGTCAAGAGTTTCTCTCAGCTTGTTGCACCCCTTACAGATTTGACGAAGAAGGGGGCATTCAGTTGGTCGGATATAGCACAGCGGGCCTTTGACAGGCTCAAAGAGGTGATGAGCAGCTGTATTGTATGGTTATCATGCTTTATCTTTCGTTGATGTGATGTTTGGTGCCAGCAAGGCTCCGAGAGCCAAGATTTGGATCCAAGAGAGTCAGGACATCCTCCGAGCTCTCAAGGATAACCTGGCTACAGCACAGAATCAGCAGAAGGTGTATGCCAACAAGGGTCGAGTGGAGAGACAATTTGAGGTAGGGGACTTGGTCTACCTAAGCTTGCAGCCATACCGACAGTCGACTCTAAAGTAGAAGGGGGCTGAAAAGCTCAAGCCCCGCTTTTATGGACCATACAGGGTGATACGCAGGGTTGGACAGGTTGCCTATGAGTTGGAGCTGCCCCAAGGCAGCAAGATTCATAACATTTTTCATGTATCATGCCTGAAGAAGGCTTTGGGACAGCAGGTGACTGTGACGGAGGAGCTTCCGCCTACAGATGATGAGGGGCATTTGGTGCTACAGCCGGAGGCCATCATTGATGTCAGAGAGAGGCAACTGCGGAGCAGGACAGTTCGGGAATTCTTGGTGAGGTGGAAGAATTTGCCGGATGAGGATGCCACTTGGGAGAGTGAGAAGATCTTGCAGCATCCATCACTACAGTTGCTTGGGGTCAAGCAACATTTTGCCGGGGGAGACTGTAATATTCCCAATTAGCGATAGCTAATTGGAAATATTAATTTTGATCAATTTTTCCTTCTATAGTTAAATTATAAATAAAGTGAGTAGAGGGGGACATAACTCACTCTAACGATAAAGTGCACTCCCTAGTAGACACAACGTTATACCTTAAGTGAGCCAAGGAGGGGCCAAGAGACCACGTAGAGGGGGACCCACTTAGACCACGTGGGATGGACTGTGCAGGTTGAGTTGGCAAACGTGGGCAAAGGGAGGCTAGGTTGGAGATGGTGGGGCCTAGGGTTTGAGAGAGGCCCATCATTATGAAAAGGAGGAGAGCCTCCTCATTTTGGCATTCGATGTTTTATGCATATTGAGCTGGTCACTTCGACTACTTGAGCATGCTAGCTGTTTAGCTTGTCTGCAGCACTGTTTAGTGCACCGAGTGTCTCTGTTCAGAGATCTCACCCTCAGCCCCGGGAGACTTCGACTGCTTGCTCGGGTGAGGCATTCCTATCAGTATTTTTGCAGGAGAATCGAGTTGAGGCTTTGTTGTGGAGCATTGCATCTAGTGACTGCGCAGTCTTGAGAGGGAGGACGTAGTTCATTTCGTGGGAGCTCCGGGTTGATGCCATTTTGGAGGTTTCAGGTCTAGAGATTGTGCAAGGGGCCAGCCCTTGCCTATTAGAGGCTTTTGGCAGAGTTTGTGGCAGTATTTTGGTGGATTCCATTCAGCCTCAGCGCAGAGCCTTGGAGGATAGCATAGATCCTCAAGGGGGTGATTTTCGGGGGTCGGCCTTTTCAGAAATGCTCTCTTGGCTTTTTTGAGTTTGGTGAGTAGAGGCTGATTCCAGAGTTTCAGCTTTTTCCGGGTAGGGGAGCAGCCCCAAATACTTATTTTGGTTCCAGCAGTAGCAGCAGCACAACAGTTCCCCAGCAACTTGGATGCAGATCAGAGAGCAACCATTTCCTTGCCATTCTGAGAGTATTTCTTCACTTGCCTGGTGCAAGACTAGCTGCCATCACTCTGATCACCTATTGTACTCACTTATATTTCTCAGTGTAATAAAATGGCTTAGCATTCTCTCTACATCTCTTGAGTATCTGTTACATGTTCCATATATGCTATTGTATGCTTGCACTACTTTTATTTTTCTCTTCGAGCATTCCAGTTACTATACGACTTGGTGTGTTTTCCCCATACTCTTAGACAGAGTCTGGAAAGGGCCAGGTAGCCTCCAAATCTTACTCTCTTTTCAGAGGTGAAATATCTGGTAAATGCCCTCCCAGTCCATCTCTGGTTGGAGTTTGCTTGTGTTTGAGAGATATCCCTGAAAAGGGATATTACATTCATTTTTTAATTTTCATTTTATGTATGCTAATGAATTAACAAACCAATGCACTCTACATCCATCTAACTAAATTTCGGTTAAATTAAACTTACATGCATGAGCCCCAATGCTACAAACTTGAGCAAATCTCTTTTTATGTGAGCAATTCGCATGGTTGGAAAAATTCCATTGATTTAATGTTTATGCTTCATGCATGTTGAGGAGCCATTGAAGCACCTTTTTATAAGAACTTATTTCATTCCACTTGCCATTAAATGCTACAACACACAAAAGTCTATGGTTTCTCTCAAATTTTGGTTTATTATTGCAAGTAAGAACCATCTCATCTCGGGTGGAAAATTTGCATGTATCATTTAAATGAGCTTAATTAACATTCATTTCACACAAGCAACTCATTAAAACTTACCTCCAACATAAGTTGGTTGTATATCTCTAGGGATCCTCTACTCTCCTATTGACTCCTCACTGTGAGATCCACATAATTTGGACGAGGGTGAGGTCTAGAGATTGAAGATTTGATTTGAAATATTTAGGGACCACCCCCCATAGCTAACTTAGGAGATAGCTTAAATGGAGGGAGTTGGGAGTAGGTGACGAACCCTTCTCTGAGATCCTTGTCACCAACCACACCTTGTGGGGTTGAAGGATTTTTCCACTAACTTGTAGGTAGGTGTAGGTGGCAAGGAGCGACAACACTGATACTTCATCAGGCAGCAAGGGTGTAAATATATTATACTTCACCGCGTCTGGGTCCTTCGTGGGCTTCGCAGTTGTCGGCTTTCTTGGTGGAATATATGGGGGCAACCTAGAGACAGGTTCCACCTCCTCTGCATCAATATCTTCGAGACCTTTGGGAAGAACTTCTTCCTCTTCCGATTCCTCTACCTCGATGGGTTGCTTATGCCTATCCTGTGTCGCCTTAGACTATCGTTCTTTTGGGATTTTCTTCCTGGGCAACGTTTGAAGCACTGGCTTCTTCGGCTTTTTAGAAGGTGCTTCTTCGGCGGTGGTCTACTTCCTGGGTGACCTTGGCCCTGTTACATTGGTTGGTGGCGTATCTGTCATTGTGTGTCCCATCCCTGCCTTGATCAATGCCTATTTAAGTGCTTCAAAACTATAATCCGACATACAGCGGAACGCTCGACTCTCTCGCAGGCAAAAAATCAGAAGTCTAAGTCTTAGAGCACAAAGTGTCTGAATGTGGAGCGAGATGCCAGATTTATAGTGGATTTGAAATTCAAACTCCATGATCTCCTTCAAATGCGCCTCATAAATGCAGATTTGGCGGTAGATCCGCCTAGATATGCCCATTAAATACATCCTTCCCGCTACTTTTAATGGCCAAGTCCTTGTCAAATCAATTGCTCTGGCTCCAACGGTCATATTTTGGGTAGACCCTCCCTTGAGACGCAGTCCTGCTTCCTTTGGCACAGTGCCCTCCAGCTACGCCATAATCATGCATCCCGCGCAGTACTTCTGCTGCGACGAAGCCCAATCTTCACAAACTTGGGCTCCACTCCTGAGCCTATGTTGACTTGTCGAGTCTTTATAGGTTGTGCTATGGCAGGCATCTGTACTTCAGGACCTACAATCTCACGTTGTCCTTCTGATTCAAGAATATTGGCATGTGCAGATCCTCCTCGTCTTCCGCAATCAGATTGTAACATCCTCGTGCCAGTTCCAACTACGCAGCCTGGTCAAGCTGTACCGAAGTCGTTGGCTCGGTAGTTATTTGGAATATTCTTGTTCTGAATTTTTGAAGAGCATTATTAATATACTCCCAACCATCTGCGAAACTATAGGTCAATAAGTAACCTTCAGACATCTCGTACCAATCTATGGTGCCATGGCGCAACTCGATTTCAAGATACCACTTTTGAGGTATTATATCCAAGGTGTGGAAGAATATGTATTCCCATTCAAGTTGAGGTTCTTCGTCCCAAGCCATAGTTCAGCGAGACAAATGTTTGCGAGGATCATCCTTACCATTGTACTTTTCTGTGATCCTAGTGTTTACATAACCAAACCTGAGCCTCATCAATCTTCGATATTCCTTCCATCCTCCTAGGTGTTCTCTGTGCGCGCCCCACCACTTGGCTGGGGTGGACCTCAAAGCGAAGTCCAAAGCTTCATACGCTGCTCTTCGGGCACCTTCTTCTCAAACTCATCAAGAAATAAGTTAACATCCCCAGTGCCATCATAATAGGGTAATTCACACACCTCTGATGTGATGCAACGAAGTGATCTAGTAATTCTATTACACTGCTTAGTAGAAACTTCGTGCAGTTGGTTCTTCCGATTCTCCAATTCTTTGTTGGAGTCTGAAACACAAGAGCTATCGCACTCCCAACTTATCCTTCCATCAGCAGTCGGATTGATCCAATCTTCATACTGCAAAGTGATCTTATAGATGTTGTCAATATCACCATATTCATTCTAAACTGGTTTTGAATATCGCACGCCTTCAGAGGGGTCCAAAGGAACAACAACCCTGGTACAATTCTTTCCAAACACCATCTTCCTATTCTTTAGATTAATTATGGCCTCCATATCATAAGCCCAATCGAATCCAATCAAAGCAGGATACGGATTTCTATCATCAACAATCTCAATGACTTCGAAGTCTGATAACACACTTGCACCATCAATGTGTACCACAATTCCATGCAATCGACCAATAGGAAAAAATTTCTGATGATTGGCCATTCTCAACTGAATCGATGACCACTGCAGCTTTGGTCGTCCCATCCATTCCCATATCTGCTTTGGAAAAACATTTGCATCTAATCCTGGATCAAGAATGACTTGGTCCATTTCATAATCTCGCATTTGCGTAGTTAACCGCATTTCTCTGTCGGTTCTCTTCTTATTTTTGTATACGTTATTCAATGCGCACTGTTCAGGTTGGGGTTCTTCCTTGCCAACGCAGTTTTTCAATCAGATCCTGCAATCCTTCCACGACTTTTTGATCCCTTAACAACTTCATACATGTCTGCAAATATGAATTCAAAATAGATGGATCAACTTCCTTCGTTTCAGTAATCTCCTTGCGTTTATTCTTCTACGGAACCAACTGTCTCTGCGTTGTTGATGTCAAAGCTCTAGGATCCATAAAATTTTTCTTCGCTTCCATGAAGGTTTCTCTTTCACGCTATACATCGAACTCATTATTCTTTTCTCTAGCTTTCTGGACCCATGTATCCTCCATATGTTTCTTTCCTTTCGCTTTCTCTTCTATAGTATTTATACCGCTTCGTATCACTGTATTGACACTTAGATCTTCTTCGCGGTTTAACTCTCATCATTTGTTCTGGGCAGGCTGTTGGTTGCACTTTTCTTGCATTTTGGCCAATAATGTAGGACAATATTCTATCTCATGATCAAATGCGTGACAATACTTACAAGATACTGCAGCAGGATTCTGAAAATCCCTGGCGAAATGTCCAAGATGACCACAATTATAACATATAATCTATCAACGACCTCATCCAGCGCCTCCTCCTCGACCATGCCCTCAGCCTTAGAAACTTTTGCACATTGTTGGCGATCCTAGATCTTCGTGTCCTTCGATTTGCATTATGTACGCCCCAGGACTCTGTTGCATCGTTAGATCATAGCATCGACAGGACAAAACAATTGCTTCGGTGACTGGATATACTTTTGCAGCAAATGATTGTATTCTATGGGGAGCTGGCCTGCAATCTAGCATAGGCTACACCAGACATTTGGTCCCATGCTTGGTCCAGCACTTGGCCCAGGCATCATGGGATTTAGCATCCCAGGGCCCAAGTACTCTTTAAAAACAGGACACTAATCCTTATAGTGGCCCTTTGCTTTGCACTTTATGCACCAAAATTCTAAACGTATGTTAGACCAAACCTCTTTTCCCTTCTTTAAGTCCTGGAGTTCCATATGTAAGCTCGCCAACTGGGTCTAGATCTGCTGAACCCCTATGTTGGTATCTCCTACCGGCGAAGCTTCTAGTTTCATCGCAATCTCCGTTGCTTTTGCTTGGGTTGCGATCTTCTATTGCGACAATGGTAATCTAAGATGTGGCAATAGCGCAACTATAAACCACTCCTTGCTGCTCATCAGTGATCTCAAAGTTGACTTGACTTAACAACGTCTTGAATCGTTGATCTACTTCCCACACAGTTTTAGTGACTAATTGCTTGATCTCTTTGATATCCGTAATACACTGTGACTGTGATTTCGACGTCCTAAACTCAGCATTCAGTGAAAGCATTGTCTACCCAACATGGCATTCTAGTTCGTCGTGGAGTACTTCATATACCACGACAAGCCTCTATCCTACAACGCTGTGACCAACTGCGCTTTCTTCATATTTTCTTCATTGATGTTCAGCGATCTCCACACTGCTTCTACAACAAACCAAAATTGCTCAGGATCATCTGATCTCAGGCCTTTAAACACTAGCATCTTCGATATTTGAGCCATGTTAAACGAGGGGGGTGGAGTTGGAGGTGGAGTTGGATGTGGGGGAACAATATGGGGATGGGTTGTGATGGGAGTGGAGGGTTGGGGAATCCCAACAATGCCCTGATGATCTCTAAATTCTATTGAAGCACTTCTAGGGGTCGCAGGGTTTCTTTCTTACTATCAATGTAATTATCACGATCTACCCTAAATTTCTTATTACGTCGCGTAGTTCCGGTTTTTCTTCCTCTGAACATCAATCATATTGCATTTGCAGCACACCCTTTTCACACAATAGCATCTTAATCCAAAGCTTCAGTGAGTTCAAGTACTTACCTTCTGGGCCTTTGAAAAATTTGCGCTCAACTTCCCTGTAGGACACAAATGTATCGATTCCAAACTTAGTAATAAAGCCTCCAGGAATACTATCGATCCAATAATCAACAACCCTTGAAATCTTGTTATCAGTTTCCTTCAGTTGCTTGATTAGCTCTGGAGTCCACGCATTAGGGTTATCGTCCTTGAAACAAGTCTTTTGCTTAGCTAGTCTTGATAACCAATCGTGCAGCTCTTTAGCGAACGATGACAAAAAGATCTCGTGCTAATCTGTGAAGATATATTTCTGCAACCACTTCTTAGTTGATAGGCACAGATTTTTGTTTTCTTGTATTGCAAATTTGCGTTCTTCTAGATCTATCTAGTCTTGAATCTCTTTTCTTGATGGATGCCACATCCACATACCCTCAATCAGATCCCGGTCCTTATAAAAAAAACCATTTGTTGTCTAAATGGGACCTAGACCCGGGTTTAGATATGGCTGCGCGAACCAAAAAAACCCACTATTACTGGCCCTTTTGGCAATGATCTGCTACGCAGACCGAAGTCTCACCCGAGGCAATATTAGGGGATGCTAGAACTAGGTTTTTGCTTCCAGAGGGACTATGAAGTGTGGCTTTAGGGCTTATCTTCTCTTTAACACTTATCAGAGCTTCGCAGAACAACTATGCTAACCACGCAGTCGTTGTTCAATACTTCTAGTTAACTGGCTTTCAGACTCCGCAATTCTACTTTAACATGCATTAATCAACATAAGAAACCATAACCTAGACTTCGCGATGTAAATATAGATACAAGCCTTAACTTGGAACAGCTAACATCAAAATACAGATAAAGCAAACATATAAGTAAAGAACACAAATCTGTCTTCAAGGTCTTTTTTTATTACTTCAGATCTTCTTAATACAACACTTTCTGCCTTGCGCACTCAACTGCAGACTTTGTAAGGTCTCTAAACATTCAGCTGCAGGAGTCTTCCCTTTCGCACAAAGCACAGAATACAGACTCAATACAACCTTACATCCAAATGCATTCTATGATAAAAGATAGATCTAAGATATCCTTAGACTCATTAAGATAGCTCCTTATATAGTTTTTCCTTTTATAATACCATGGGCAGACCTCAAAGTAATCAAAATATTCCCTTCCCTTTACAAAATAAGGGACTTTGACCTACCCCAAAGCCCCTAAGACTCTATCATAACTGCGTGTAGCGCACTTCTCCCCTCAAAATGCAGATTCTTTTACAAAAACTTCGATCTAGGGGTACGCTGTCCAACACCAATGACCAAAATAGTATCATCCTAAATATGTGCGAGTCATTTACTTTTTCTTACCCTAAGGATGATAAGCCCGAGATAGTTCTTCATCAAAGATTCATATACTTGGTCGTTGACATTTCCATCTCTTCGTTGGAGGATCAAATTAAATCCTCTCGACAAATGGGTCTCTTGTTTTCCCACCTCCCACCCTCACAACCCGTCATATCATTATTCACATTTGTATTGTCAGGTTCATTGCAAAAATAATCATGGAGGCATGTGTTCTTGTATTGATCAATTGACATGTTGGTTGCATTGGGTCTATGATTATACCTAGTACTTGACATTGTATGCTATGCATGTTAGAGTAGGATGCATTGCATGTTGATTTTATGGATTAGAACTAATCTCATATAATATTCCTCATGACAGATTAGTTGCATTTAGATTAAAATTGCATATTTTCATTACTTGTTGATTTTATTGCCTGACATTAAGCATGGGTGATCATAAGACAATGTGAAATGTTGATTTCTGGTAGCATCGAATGTGATCTAAGTCTCAAATTTTGCAGGGACGTTTAGAGTCTAGACATATGTATTCCAAAATACCCAGAAAGCATTTTAGGAAATTCCACACGGATGGGGTGTTATTAAAATAATTAATTATTTTTAATGGGAGCCTAAGTCTAAACTTAGGGAATTAAAATAATTAAAGTATATTAATAGAATTGGGTGTGAGTCTTCTAAAAAAAGACAAAGAACAAGTCAAGTTAATCTTAGCTCTTGATTATGTTTTAATCAAGGCTATTGATTTCTCAACGAGAAGGTTATAAGAGAAGGCCTGATGGGCATTTGGAAAACACATCGAGAGAGATTCTAAAGATCGATTTCTCAAGTGAGTAGCACAGAGCAGCCAGAGAGATCACCGAATTGATTCTACATAGTGAGGGGAAAAGATAGTTCTAGTTGGAGATTTTTCCTGAGCTACGTTGGGCAACGCAGAGCCACGCAGAGGCAGTGTTGAGGCTCTGAAGAGATCCACTATTTTGCTGAGGATCCGTCATATCCAGTGCCGGAGAGCCGGGCTGTGAGACCAGAGGGGCAGAAGATCAACATCCAGCCAACAGAAAGACTAGCCGAAGGGAGTGACACAATCCTTATCCAGAGTGACGCAGATCTACGCAGAGGCAGCATGGGTCTTGTCAGTTCAGGGTTGGGTCAGTGTCAGATCTCCAATGTTAGTGTGAGGTTATTTTCTCACTAACTCTCTGTCAATTATTTTCTCTGTATGGATGACCAGTAAGGCATGCTAGATTGTATTTAGAACTACTGCTTAATAATACAAACCCTCAACTGCTGCACCGGTTTTCCCACATTGGGTTTTTCAGGGGATATTTGTCCAAAATTAACAGTGTCATATGTGTGTTTTATTTCATTCTTTCTCAGTTCTTGTTTCCTCATTTTATTTATGTAGTGAAGGCTTCAATGTGATGTAGTCAATGTTTGTCATAAAACAATTGCAAATAAATTGTTAAGTAATGAATAACAATTAGGTGAATATTTTCCAGTTGCTGCAATAGGATTCCAGATCTAAGAATTTTCACATGGTATCAGAGTAGTTCAGGTGAAGCAAGAGAGCAGACCGGAAGAACTCAACGTTGAAGAGAAAGAGAGAGATCGAATAGCTGCATAGGCAGCACATCGAATCCCCAAGGGATTGCGCAGTCCAAGCCAGAAAGGGAAATATTTGCAAGGAAGTCTTTCTCTAAGTGAGTTGACAGAGAGGTATGACTTTCCAGTTTGTGATTTTTCAACGACAGAGGGAGCAACGCAGCAGTAGATTCAACACAGAACAATTTTCTGTGGGACGCAATTTTTCTGCAGCTTTTGTTGGGGAACTTATTCCTCCGTGAATTATTTAGCCAATTTCTCAGTTGCAGAGTAGCTGTAGCGAGGAGCAGATCTACTAACTCCAGCAGGGAGTGTGTAGACCAACCTAACAGTTGCGCAGAGGAGAGAGGGAAACATTTGACTGTTGTTGGCAGAGATGGCAGCTAATGGACTGAGAGATCAAGATTGGTTGGAGGGTGCCTCCAACTATGTGATATGGAAGGCAAGGATCACTTGTATGTTAGATGAGCATGATGTCAAGGCCTTTATCTAGAATGTGGTATTTATCCCCATAGATGCAGATCCGTTGAAAGCCTACAAGAAGAATATGGCAAAGGCTAAGCGGTTGATCATCAATGGAGTGAGGGATCATGTAGTATGTCACATGGCTGGCAAAGGGACTACGAAGGAGATGTGGGATGCCTTAGCGACATTGTATCAAGGATCTTCTGAGTAGCGGAAGATGTACTTGTAGGAGAAGATGCGATCTATGAGGATGCAAAAGGGAGAACACATTGATTTGTTCCTTGCGAAGCTTTAGGAAACCAAAGATTAGTTGGAAGTTGTCGGATCAATGCTTCAAGGGACCGATATGGTTATATTTGCCCTAAACTCAGTCTCAGAAGAATGGCAAGTCTTCTTCGAGAGCATCTTGGGCAGAGAAATGTTGCCTGACTGGGAATCGATGTGGGACGCTCTTCAACAGGAAGAGTTGAGGCGAGATATGATCAAGTGTAAACTTGATGGCAACAGCAGCAGTGGGTCGAAGCTCAAGGAGGAGGAAGACAATGCCACCCTTGCGTCCAAGGGGCAATAGGAGTAGCGGAGGCGGAAAAAGGACGTCTCAAAGATCAAGTGTTTCCTGTGTGGTGAGATGGGTCACTACGCTACATAATGTCCTCTCAAGAAGAAGGGCAAGGATGAGAAACATGATCTGCAGGCTGAATCTGGAAGCATCGAGGAGGAAGGGTTCGCCATTATTGCCCACATACCTCCAGGGGAGAGGTGGGGTGATCTAGTCGTGTAGTTGGAGAGAGCTGCAATTGGGTGTGAAATTTTCAGATCTGAAAATTATTACTGTAGCGATTGGTTTATTTTGCCTACTTATTAGATAATTTATTTACAGATGCTTCAGTAAATTTTGAAATAAACACAGCCGCAGTACTTCACTCTAATCAAAAGCAAAAGAACAAAAATAACACATATAGCACAATAGAAACAACCATATGAACATAGTTATTTTTGGACAATTGTCCCCGTAAAAACCCAAGGTGGGAAAATCAGTGCAATAGATGAGGGTTTGTATTTATCTTTAGCGATGAAAAGATCTTTTACAGAAGTCTTGACGAGCAAAATAAAATAGCATACACTTGGTATGAATTTTCCGAACACTCCGAAAGAATTACCGACACACGAGATGTCCTCCTACACCCTCTGCGTCGTTCTGTGTAGCTTCTCTGCACAATCGCTCCCTGGACTGCCTAATTCTGCGTGGAGGGCTTGGTGTTGTTGCTCAACACTTCCTTCCCTTCACCCTTCTACCTTCTACTTCTCTGTCTGTTGACTTCTCCCTCCTTCTCTCTTTGCAATCACGCCTCTACAAACTAACCCACTGAAATTGAATTCTTACTCCAGAATCGATTTCCTTCTTGTACTGAGAATGTGCCCGGCTTGATTTCCAAATGACCCTCAAGCCTCCTCTTATAGTCTTCTCATTGATGAATCAACGACCCAGATTATAACTTTAATCAATGGCTCAGATTAAAAGATGACTTGATCTTTGTTTTCTAGAAGATTCACACTCTTCTTTATTAATACCCTTTAATTATATAATTTCCCTAAGTTTAGACTTAGGGATCACATTAAAATAATTAATTATTTTAATAAAACAAAATCCGAGTGGAATTTCCACAAACGATTTATGGGTTCTCTAGAATACTGTTGTCCAAGCCTCTCCCCAAAATTTGAGAATTGGAACACTTCCTAATGCTACAAAAATCAACACTCCCTCTTAGCGAGTAAAGTGTTCAAGCAAGGTACCCACTATACTGCTCTTATTTTGAAGCATCTGCTGCACTGCTGATGTCCTAGCTGCTGCCTCTCAACTCTGCGCTGCTATCCTCTGTACAGCTGCCTATGACACTGTCTCTGCCACTACCTCATCCTTACTAAAGCTCCCTCTGTCTCTAAAGACCACCCATTCCTTTACATGAATGGGTTCTCGACCATCCCCATATTTTTTTTGAAGTAAGTAAACTTATTTTTACTTAGAGCCTTGGTGAGGATATTTGCCACTTTTTCTCTTGTAGGAGTGTACCTTAACTGCACAACTCCCCGTTGGACATAGTCCCTGATGAAGTGGCACCGAATGTCAATGTGTTTCGACTAGTCATGAAACACTTGATTCTCAGAGAGCTTGATGCAACTCTGATAATCACAGATAATTCTGGTCGGTTCCATCCTCTTCTTGAGTAAATTCAAGAGAAATTTACGAAGCCATATGACCTCGCATGAAGTTGTGCTTGCTGCCATATATTTTGCCTCGGCTGAGCTCAATGCGATGGACTTCTGTTTCCTACTGCACCAGGAGATCATTCCTGATCCGAGACTGAAACAGTACCCACTGTTACTTTTCCGCTCCACTGTGCTTCCAGCCCAATCTACATCTGTAAACCCACTCAACTAGACCTCATTTCCCTTGGTGTACTTCAATCCATACTGTATTGTCCCCTTTAAGTATTTGAGAACATGTTTGGTTGTTGCCCTATGAGCCCTCCTTGGTTCCACCATGAACTGACTGGGGGTATTCACTGCATAACAGATGTTTGTTCTAGTGTTGACCAAATACATCAATGATTTGATGAGCTGCCTATACAAGGTGGGATCAAATTCATCATCTATTGTTGTGTCTATCTTCTTCCAGTTTGTAATCATCGGCATGGCCATGGGTCTACAATATTCCATCTGAAACCTCTTCAGGATCTCTGTAGTGTATCTTCCTTGCCCAAGGAAGATATCTCCCTTCTGCTGCCAAGCCTCTAAACCGAGAAAATAGTGCATCTGCCCCAGATCCTTCATGTCGAATTCAGTAGCCAAATTTTCCTTACAGTCCTTGATAAGCTTAGATGATCCAGTAAGAAACAGATCATCTACATATAATACCAGGATTAACGACTCATCCCCTACTCTCAAGTAGTAGAGATTGGGATCTGCGTCACTCTTGACGAACCCCATCTTCTGCAGATAGCTATCAATTCGCCTGTACCATGACGGCTTGTTTAAGAACGTACAAGGCTTTCTTAAGCCTACAAACATGAGTCTTCTACTCATGTGTCTCAAATCCCTTTGGTTGTTCTATGTACACTTCCTCCTCTATCACCCCATCCAAGAATGTTGTCTTGACATCCATCTGGTGAATCTCCCATCCCATCTGCGCTGCTAAAGAGATGACAGATTTCATAGAAGTGTACCGGGATATCGAGGCGAAGGGTTCCTCATAATCGATCCCTTCCTTTTGTGCGTACTCCTTAGCCACAAATATGGCCTTAAACTTCTCTATGTTGTCATTTGCAACATATTTGATCTTGTAGATCCATGTTGATCCTACAACTAATCTGTCCTGTGGTCTAGGGACTACTTCCTAGACATCGTTCGTCATGATGGAGCTATACTCCTCCACCATGGCATCTACCCACATCTGATGTTGAGCTGCCTCCCGAAAGCTAGAGGGTTCTCCAACCTGAGCTACCTATGCCTGGTATCTGTCAAGTTTCTTCTGTACCCTCTTCCCGTCTCTAGAGGCTCCAACAAATTCTTCTACATCCCTCCGAATTTGTTGGAGTTCTTTGCTCTGTCTTCCATTGGTGGTGGGTGTTCTTACTTGCTCTCCTCCCTGCTCTTCTTCGGAAGAACTCTCCTCAGAATCTGTGTGCCATGGAGAGGTACTCGACCCATCCTTTGTAGGCCGTTGAGGCTGTACTAGTGGATCTTCCTCAATTTGTGTATCTGTAGCCATTACCCAGGATCTCCTAAAGGCTCTCTCCTCCATGAATTTTACATCCTGCCTTACCACGATCTTCCTATTTTCTAGAATATAGATGTGATATGCCTTCGCATTTTCACTATAGCCCACAAGATAACCCTTTTTTGCAGTTTGATCCAACTTCTTCCTCTTTTCATCTGGTATGTGGCAATACACCATACTGCCAAATATCCTGATATGGCTCACTTCCGGCTTGCTGCCTATGAACACACTCTCAGGAGTTACCTTCCCCAATGCTCTATGGGACACCCTATTCTGCGCATACACAACTGTATTGCAACCTTCTGCCCACAAAAATTTGGGCATGTCTTGGTCATATAGCATTGCCCTTGCAACTTCTACAATGGTCCTGTTCTTCCTCTCTGCAACTCCATTATCCTTTGGATTGTATGGAGTTGTCCATTCTCTCTTGATGCCTTCCTTTGCGCAAAAGCTAGTAAAGTCTTTATCGATATACTCTCCACCATTATCTGACCGCAACTTCTTGATCTTCTTTCTAGTTGAATTTTCTACCAGTGCCTTCAAAATCTTTGAAATGCTCAAAGACTTCATCTTTGGTTTTGAGAAAGTAGATCCAAGTCTTCCTGGAATGGTCATCAATGAAGTTAGCAAAATACTTTGCACCACTGAGAGAGGTTGTGGACATTGGACACAAATATCTAAGTGCATCAACTCTAATACGCTCTTGGCCCTACTGCTGCTTCTTGGAAATGTCGCTTTGGCATACTTCCCTAGTACACATACCCTACAGACCTCATCTCTCCTTGTGCTGAGTTCTGGAGCTCCTATGACAGTCTTCTTGAGAATCTTCAAGGCTCCATGATGTAAATGCCCCATCCTTCTGTGCCATAATTTATTCAGATCCCTTTCGTTTGTACTACCGATCAGAGCCATTGGAGATTCAAGCTGGAGCTTATATAGTTTATGGCTCCTTACTCCAATTTGTACCTTCCTTTTCTAGCAAGGATGTTTGACATAAACTTTGTTTCCAATAAAGTATACATCATAACCCTTGTTCTAGATTTGAGACATTGAGAGCAAATTCATCCCCAACCCCGGTACATGTAGAATGTTTGTGGCTCGAATTTTGTTGCTAGCTTCTGTCTGAAATATTATGGTACCTCTTCCAACAAGGGTACACTTGGCCTTCTTTCCCATTGTAATCTGGAAATTCATCTTCTCTTTTTGGTAGCTCGAAAAACATTCTCGAACTCTCGTCATATGAGCAGATGCTCCACTGTCAATATACCAAACACCTAGAGGAGTCGTGCGTCACACACAAGCGAGATCCTCCTCTAGTTTGGATGCCAGCACAATCATGTCATGTTCCCTCTGTGTTTCTAAGTGCTCTAGAGGATTGTGTGAGTCCTTCCGACTGCGTGAACCCTTCCGAATGTCGGATCTTTGGTCCATAGCAGATCCTCCCTTTCTGTCTTTAGCCTTTTGCTTTGATACCATGTGAAATTTTCAGATCTGAAAATTATTAGTGTAGTGATTGGTTTATTGCGCCTACTTATTAGATAAGTTATTTATAGATGCTTCAGTAAATTTTGAAATAAACACAGTTGTAGTAATTCACTCTAATCAAAAGCAACACATATAGCACAATAGAAACAACCATATGAACATAGTTATTTTTGGACAATTTTCACCGAAAGAACCCAATGTGGCGAAACCAGTGCAGCAAATGAGGGTTTGTATTTATCTTCAGTGATTAAAAGATATTTTACAGAATTCTTGGCGAGCAAAATAAAATAGCATACACCTGGTATGAATTCCTGACACACGGGATATCCTCCTACACCCTCTGCGTCTTTCTGCGTAGCTTCTCTGCGCAGTCTGTCCCTGGACTGCGTAATTTTGTGTGGAGGGCTTGGTGTTGCTACTCAGCATTGCCTTCCCATCACCCTTTTGCCTTCTGCTTCTTTGTCTACTGACTTCTCCCTCCTTTTGTCTCCCCCCTCTACAAACACACCCACTAAAATTGAATTCTCTTACTTCAAAATCGATTTCCTTCGGGTACTGAGAATGTGCCCAACTTGATTTCCAAATGACCCTCAAGCCTCCTCTTATAGTCTTCTTGCTGATGAATCAACGACCCAGACTATAACTTTAATCAATGGCTTAGAGTAAAAGACGTCTTGATCGTTGTTTTCTAGAATATTCACACTCTGCTTTATTAATACCCTTTAATTATTTAATTTCCCTAAGTTTAGACTTAGGGATCATATTAAAATAATTAATTATTTGAATAAAACAAAATTCGAATGGAATTTCCACAAACCATTTTTGGGTTTTCTAGAATTTTGCTGTCCAAGCCTCTCCCCAAAATTTGAGACCTGGAACACTTCTCGATGCTACAAAAATCAACATTGGGCAGGATCGTTGAGGAGTCCACCTCTTGGATCAATACCTTGCTACGAGAGTCCATATCAGAAGTCGCAGGATGGACTAGTGTGAGTTGGTGCAGAGGAGTGTCAAAGTGATAGTGTAGTGGCTAGAGAACGCCAGAGTCTGAGCAGCGCAGAGCAGAGTTCGCAGCAATGCAGTAAGCCACAACGCAGAGTCAACAACAGAGGGTCAGCATAGAGACGAGCAATAGTTAGATCTTCAGTATCAGATGGATCATGTTGAACACTTAGTTCAATATTTTGGATGTTTTTTTGCTGCAACAGCAGCAAAGTTGCAGTGCAGATGCAATTGACAACAGTATATAGGGTCAACAGCAACATAGATGCAGCAACGCAGTAGTTGGTGGACAACAGAGTCAGGCATCAACATCACAAAGGGACATGTTACAAAATTAGTGTAATGCTTCAACATGATACATTACTAGACCACATTCCTCGCTAAGAGGTAGTTTTGATTTTTGGTAGCATCGGATGTGCTCTAAGTCTCAAATTTTGCAAGGAGGCTTAAACATGTGTATTCCAAAATACCCATAAAGCGTTTTTGGGAAATTCCACCCGGATGGAGTTTTATTAAAATAATTAATTATTTTTAATGGGAGCCTAAGTCTACTTAGGGAATTAAAATAATTAAAGTATATTAATAGAAATGGATGTGAATCTTCTAGAAAAAGATGAAGATCAAGTCAAGTTAATCATATCCCTTGATTATCTTTAATCTGGGCCATTGATTTCTCAATGAGAAGGTTATAAGAGAAGGCTTGATGGGCATTTCGAAAACACATAGGGAGAGAGTCTAGAGATCGATTTATCAAGTGAGCATCGTAGAGCAGTCGAAGGGATCATCGAGTTGATTCTATGCAGTGAGGGGCACAGATAGTTCTAGTTGGATATTTTTCCTGAGCCAGGAATATACATCGCAGAGAAGGCAGAAAAGAGGATGCAGAAGAGGCAGCATATGGGCTATGTTGGGCAGCGCAGATTCACGCAGAGGTAGCGCTAAGCGTGTGAAGAGATCCACTATTCTACTGAGGATCGGTAAGATCCAGTGCCGAAGAGCCGGGGTGTGAGACCGGAGGGGCAGAAGATCAACATCCAGCCAGCAGAAAGACCAGCTGAAGGAAGTGACGCATTCCCTAGCTAGAGTGACGCAGATTTGCACAGAGGCAACATGGGGCTTGTCAATTCAGGGTTGGGTCAGTTTCAGATCTCTAGTATTAGTGTGAGGTCATTTTCTGACTAACTCTCTGTCAGTTATTTTCTCTATATGGATGGACAGTAAGGCATCCTAAATTGTATTCAGAACTACTGCTTAATAATACAAACCCTCAGCTGCAGCACTGGTTTTCTCGCATTGGGTTTTTTAGGAACAATTGTCCAAAAATAACGGTGTCATATGTGTGTTCGATTTCCTTCTTGCTCAGTTCTTGTTTCCACATTTTATTTATGTAGTGAAGGTTGCAATGTGATGTATTCAGTGTTTACCGTAGAACAACTGCAAATAAATTGTTAAGTAATGAATAACAATTAGGTGAATATTTTCTAGTTGCTGCAATAGGATTCTGGATCTAGGAATTTTCACATGAAAAACATGTTGCCGCGTGGGTTTGATCGTTGATATGTGCATATAATAGGTCTACGGTGACCAAGAGATTGTTGGAGTTCTCGTGACCTCCTGTTCGAGTAGCTTTGCCCACCTCTTCGAGAGATCACGTCCTAGTTGGAGCCAGATGTTACCCACCACTTCGTGGGTGATATCCCTAGGAGAATTTGTTTTCTCCATCATGGACATCAATCAGCAGCCAGCAACCCCTTGGAGCCCTCAACAAGCACGTTGTGCCATTTCTTTGCCACCTGAGCCAACCATGTGGTCCCTCACCCATCTGTATTGATTGTATGTTTGAAGGTGGGCCTCCCAAACCTAAAGGTATGTCTTGTCATTTGGTAATTGAGTAGTGGGTTTTCTTATCGTGAACACTACTAGGCATGGATTGATGGGGGGATTTAGTGGACAGAGTGGGATTCGTTCGTGCTTTTGTCCCCTTGACTTCTTTTGGGTGTTACCCTTTTATTTTAGTCCCGTGGGATCTCCTTACCGACCATTTGGTTTTAGGGTGGTACTACTTGGGATACCCCGACTTTGTTTACATGGTCCCGCTCCTTTATCCACATATACTACTCCCCTTCCATTCACTATACACCCATTCATCATTTCTCCCACCTGGTTCCACATAGGGTTAGCCTCCTCATTCTCTTGCCCCCACCTTGGGTCAGGCTTCGAACGATGCCTCGAAGGTTGAAGCAGCTAAAAATAAAAGTAAAAGCATAAATGACCAGATTCAATGGGAAAATGTACCACAAAATGCAAAAGATGGTCGGGACAAACATAATTAGCATGTGGGAAAAAGCCAATACATAAACTTGTTGATTTTTGGGTAGCATCGGATGTGCTCTAGCACTGAAACCTTGTGGAGGGGCTAGAAC
This sequence comes from Pinus albicaulis, assembly GCA_034641835.2. NCBI lineage: Eukaryota > Viridiplantae > Streptophyta > Pinopsida > Pinales > Pinaceae > Pinus > Pinus albicaulis. Next base: position 234,515,969 of record CM076584.1, on the reverse strand, counting down.
ACACGAGATATCCAAGACCCAGAAATCATTTGGAGAAATTCCACCTGGAGCTTAAGTTATTCAAATAATTAATTATTTTAATAGAGACCATAAGTTTAACTCAGGGAAATTAAATAATTAAAGTGAATTAATTTAGACATGTGGGTGAGAATGTTCTAAGTAACAAGGATCAAGTCTTTTCTAATCTTAGCCATCGATTAGAGATTAGATCATGAATGTTGATTCATCAACTAGAAAAGCATTAAAGGAAGGCTTGGGGTCAATTGGAGAACACACACATAGTGGCAGCATTTAAACTAAGTCGAAATTCTGGGGCACAGTTTTCTGAGAATTTCGAAGTGAGCTTGCAGTGTAGTGAAGGGCAGTTCGGCAGCAGGATTTCGGATCCAAGGCCAAGAATACAGTTGCAAAGAGGCAGATCTACCTAGGAGAGACAACGGAACCCTTGAGAGGGTGACGCAGAGACATAGGCTACAACGCTGGGGTTTATGTGGGGCACATTAGGCTCAGTTTCAGCTGATCGAAGAAGGGCGACACAGGCACTAGGAAGGGTGACGCAGTTCCAGCATAGAGCTTGCTGGGGATTGCGTAGGCACCTGTGGGGTTCATCATTCTGACGTTGGATCAACCATAATATCTGTCTCCAGATAGAGGTACTTATGCCAAGGAAATTATCTGTTGGGTGAGCCGTTTATGGCACCCTAGTTTGTATTCAGAAATCTGCATAATAATAAAAACCCTCAAGAGTTGTTGCACCGGTTTTCCCGTATTGGGTTTTTCCGGGGACATTTGTTTGAAAAATCTTGTGTATTTTGTCTGAATGTGCTTATTCTTCAGTTCCTGATTTGTATAATTGTGTCGACTACAGTGCGTTTACTTCTATGTTTTCATGAATATTTCTGAAAATAACTTGTCAAGTTAAATACACAAGTAGGAGAAGTAAACCAGATTTCTACAGTAGGATTTCTGTAATGGAGATTCAGAAATTTTCACTTGATATCAGAGCGTTTGCAAATCAGAAAGAGTTGAAGCCATCCGCAGAAGACCGAAGAAATTTTTGCTGTAGGAAGGTAGTTGTCCTGAGTGACAGCACAGATCCAGAGAGAGGGGAAGAAGGGTGACACAGTCACCCATGGAGCTCACGCAGAGGAAAGCAAGCCCAAGAAGAGTGACGTTGTAGTTGCGCAGAGGCAGGGCAGTGCTTGCGGGGCCAGCACAGAAACTTTGCGCTCCAGTTGCCCTGACTGGAAGTGCAGATTGTGTTTCTTCAGTAGTTTCTGGTGGGGCATTGTGACTGATTTGTATAATTGTGTCGACTACAGTGTGTTTACTTCAATGTTTTCATGAATATCTCTGAATATAACTTGTTAAGTTAAATACACAAGTAGGAGAAGTAAACCAGATTTCTGCAGTAGGATTTTTGTAATTGAGATTCAAAAAATTTTACATGATATCAGAGTGTTTGCAAATCAGAAAGAGCTGAAGCCATCAGCAGAAGACCGAAGAATTTTTTGTTGTAGGAAGGTAACTATCCCGAGTGACAGCGCAGATCCAGAGAGAGGGGAAGAAGGGTGACGCAGTCACCTGTAGAGCTCACGCAAAGGAATGCAGACCTAGGAAGAGTGACGTTGTAGTTGCACAAAGGCAACGCAGTGCTTGCTGGACCAACACAGAAACTTTGAGCTCCAGTTGCCGTGACTGGAAGTGCAGATTGTGTTTCTTCAGTAGTTGCTGGTGGGGCATTGTTTTTGTTGGAGCAGAATAGTGTCTAGCAGGGCGTGACAAAGTAAGGGGAAGTAGTTCCTCAGAAGACATCTCGCCAAGAAGTCTAGATCCAGTGTTGATCAGCAGCAAAGAGTGATCAGAGAGGGTTGATTCGACATCAGTTGGCGGAGGATTTCTGAGAGGGAAATTAGTTTTCAGAGGGAGTTTGATTCCTTAGAGGGTTTCTAGCACTAAGAAACCCAAATCCAAGTTTTGTTGGGGCAACAGCGAAAGAGGGAGAAGCGAATCAGTTCGACATATTCAGTCGAGCAGAGATGGTTGCACATGGATTGAGGGATCAGGACGGGTTGGATGGTGCATCCAACTTTGTCATCTGGAAGGCCAGGATCCTATCTGTTCTGGATGAGTATCGCATCAAGCATCTCGCCGAGAGCGTAGTTGTTGTTCTTGCTAATGTTGATCAATAGAAGAAGTATGAGGAAGCTCAGGCGAAGGCAAAGTGATTGATATTGGATGGGGTCAAGGATCATGTGGTCCCACACATTGCTGAGAAGAACACATCACATGAGATGTGGACGTCTTTGACCACATTGTACCAGGGAACTTCTGTCCAGAGGAGAATGCTTATGGAGAATCAGCTTCGGTTATTTCAGATTCTGAAGGGAGAATAGATCGACCCCTTTCTCATTAGATTGAAGTCGATCCGTGATCAACAGGTTGCCATAGGGGCCACACCTGATGAAGGTCTTATGGTGAGGACTGCTCTGAATGTTGTTACCAATGAGTGGGAGAACTTTCTCCAAGGAATTTTGGGCGGAGCAACACTTCTGAGTTGGGAAAAAATGTGGGTATCTCTTTGACAAGAGATCAGGAGGATGACCAAGGCAAGAATGAGCAGCGAAGGGATCAAGATCAAGGAGGAGGAAGATGCGGCTCTCGCATCTAAGTGACAGCATGGGCAGCAGAGGAAGAAGAAGAAAGACCTTTCAAAAGTCAAGTGCTTCAGGTGTGGTGAACTAGGACATTTCGCCACACAATGCCCTCAGAAGAAGAACGGTGAAGACAAATCTGATTCGAAAGCTGCTGCAGCTAAGGGCAATGATGAATATGATGACGATGTGGCCATGAGCGCTCATGTGCCTCGAGAGAAGAGGTGGGCGACATTGATCTGTAGTTCTTTCGAACTGCAGTATAGGGCAGGATCCTTGAGGTGTCTCAAACTCTTGGATCATGTGTGAGCTACGAGAGCCCTTAATGATAGTAGCAAGATGAATGGAGTCAATTGATGTGGAGGATATTGGAGTAGCATTGGCAGAGCTAGGATGCTGAATTCTTGAGCAACGTAAAGCAGAGGTAGAGGTTGATGGGATTTCAACAGCATAGAGGCAGTGCTCACGCAGTGCAGAGCTGCAACATCGCAGAGCTCTAGAGGGTCAACACAGGTGCTTTAGTGTCAAGGTGCACTCAGACTGATTTGTATGTCATGTCTTTGAGATGTTTCAGTTGCTTACTTTTCAGCAACTGAGTTTTAGTGCAACAGTTAACAATGGCAATGCTATGGGCAACATGATGCAGCACTTGAGAGGGAGTTGCAGTACAGATGAGGCAGTGTCAATGGCAGTGACATGGGCAACAGTACAGATAGTAGCAGTGCAATGGATGAGGGGCAGCAGGCCAAGCATGAACAACACATATGACTGATGTCATGGATCAGGGTGATGCTTCAAGCTGAAGTGTTGCTAGAGCACATTCCTCGCTAAGAGGGAGTGTTGATTTTTGGGTAATATTGGATGTGCTCTAGCTCTGAAACTTTGTGGAGGGGCTAGAACACGTGATATCTCCAAGACCCATAAATCGTTTGGAGAAATTCCACTTGGAGCTTAAGTTATTCAAATAATTAATTATTTTAATTAAGACCCTAAGTCTAACTTAGGGAAATTAAATAATTAAAGTGAATTAATTTAGACATGTGGGTGAGAATGTTCTAAGTAACGAGGATCAAGTCTTTTCTAATCTTAGACGTTGATTAGAGATTAGATTACGGTCTTTGATTCGTCAACTGGAAAAGTATTAAAGGAAGGCTTGGGTTCAGTTGGAGAACACACACAGAGTGGCAACACTTGAGCTAAGTCAAAATTATGGGGCGCGGTTTCCTGAGAATTTCAGAGTGAGATTTCAGTGGAGTGAGGGGTAGTTTGGCAGCGGCATTTTGGATCCAAGGCTGAGAATACAATTGTAGAGAGGTAAATCTACCCAGGAGAGACAGCACAACCCTTGAGAGGGTGACGCAGGCCCAGCTAAGCTCATGCAAAGCTGACGATGGGCTAGAGGGGTGACGCAGTCCAGGAGGAGGTGACGCAGAGCCAGAGACTGCAGTGCTGGGGTTTCTGTGGGGCAAATCGGGCTCAATTTCAATAGATCGAAAAAGGGTGATGCAGTTGCAGCGCAGAGCTTGTTGGGGACTACATAGGCACCTGTGGGGGTCGTCATTCTGACACTGGATCAGCCATAATATCTGTCTCTAGATAGAGGTAATTCTGCCAAGGAAATCTTTGTTGGGTGAGTCGTTTATGGCACCCTAGTTTGTATTCAGAAATATGCGTAATAATAAAAACCCCCAAGACCTGTTGCACTGGTTTTATCACATTGGGTTTTTCTGGGGACATTTGTCTGGAAAATATTGTGTGTCCTTTGTCTGAAAGTGCTTATTCTTCAGTTCCTGATTTGTATAATTGTGTAGACTGCAGTGTGTTTACTTCAATGTTTTCATGAATATTTCTGAAAATAACTTGTTAAGTTAAATACACAAGAAGGAGAAGTAAACCAAATTTCTGGAGTAGGATTTTTTGTAATTGAGATTCAGAAATTTTCACATGGTATTAGAGCATTTGCAATTGGAAAGAGCTGGAGCCATCAACAGAAGATCGAAGAAATTTTTGCTACAAGAAGGTAGCTGTCCCAAGTGACAGTGCAAATCCAAAGAGAGGCAAAGAAGGGTGATGAAGTCACCTGTGGAGCTCACACAGAGCCAACAAGGCTCACGCAGAGGGACGCAAACCCAGGAAGAGTGATGTTGTAGCTGCGCAGAGACAGTGCGGCGCTTGCTCGGCCAACGCAGAAATTCTGAGCTCCGGTTGTCGTGGCTGGAAGTGCAGATCGTGTTTCTTCAGTAGTTGTTGGTGGGGCATTGTTTTTGTTGGAGTAGAACAGTGTCTAGCAGGGCGGACAAAGTAAGGGGAAGCAATTCCTCAGAAGACTTCTCGCCAAGAAGTCTTGATCTAGTGTTGATCAGCAACAAAGATTGATCAGAGAGGGTTGATTCGACATCAGTTGGTGGAGGATTTCTGGGAAGGGAAATCAGTTTTCAGAGGGAATGTGATTCCTTAGAGGGTTTCTAGCGCCAAGAAACCTAGATCCGAGTTTTGTTGGGGCAGCAGCAAAAGAGGGAGAAGCGAATCAGTTCAACATATTCAGTTGAGCAAAGATGGATGCACATGGACTGAGTGATCAGGATAGGTTGGATGGTACATCCAACTTTGTCATCTGGAAGGCCAGGATCCTGTCTATCCTGGATGAGTATCGCATCAAGCATCTCACCGAGAGCGTAGTTGTTGTTCCTGCTGACACTGATCAATTGAAGACGTATGAGGAATCTCAAGCGAAGGCAAAGCGCTTGATCTTGGACGGGATCAAGGATCATGTGGTCCCACACATTACTGAGAAGAATACAACACATGAGATGTGGACGTTTTTGACCACATTATATCGGGGGACTTCTATCCAGAGGAGAATGCTTCTGGGGAATCAGCTTCAGTGATTTCAAATGCTGAAGGGAGAAGAGATCGACCCCTTCCTCATTAGATTGAAGCCGATTCGTGATCAACTGGTTGTCGTAGGGCCACACTTGATGAAGGTCATATGGTGAGGACTGCTCTGAATGCAGTTACCGATGAGTGGGAGAAATTTGTCCAAGCCATTTTGGGCAAAGCAACACTTCTGAGTTGGGAAAACATGTGGGCAGCTCTTCGACAAGAAGAGATCAGGAGGATGACCAAGGCGGGCATGAGCAGCGGAGGGATCAAGATGAAGAAGGAGGTGGAGGAAGATGCGGCTCTCGCATATAAGGGACAACATGGGCAGCAAAGGAAGAAGAAGAAAGACCTTTCAAAGTTCAAGTGCTTCAGGTGTGGTGAACTAGGACATTTTGCCACATAATGCCCTCAGAAAAAGAAGGGTGAAGACAAATCTGATTCGAAGGTTGCCGCAACTAAGGACGATGATGGAAATGATGACGATGTGGCCATTAGTGCTCATGTGCCTCAAGGGAAGAGGTGGGGTGACATTGATTTGTAGTTCTTTCGAACTGCAATGTAAGGCAAGATCCTTGAGGTGCCTCAAACTCTTGGATCACATATGAGCTACGGGAGCCCTTATGACAGTAGCGAGATGAATGGAGTCAATTGATGCGGAGGATAATATAGCCGCCTCGGCAGAGCTAGGATGGTAAGTCTTGAGCAGCGCAGAGCAGAGGCAGCAACAACATGGAAACAGCGCAGAGGTTGATGGGATTTCAACAGCGCATAGGCAATGCTCACGCAGTACAGAGCTCTAGAGGGTCAGCGCAGATTAGCAATAGGGGGTGCTTTAGTATCGAGGTGCACTCAGACTGACTTGTATGTCATGTCTTTGAGATGTTTCAGTTGCTTACTTCTCATCAACTGAGTTGCAGTGTAGCAGTTAGCAGTGGCAATGCTATAGGCAACATGATGCAGCATTTGAGAGGGAGCTGCACTACAAATGAGGCAGTGTCAGTGGAAGTGACATGGGTAATAGCACAGATAGCAGCAGCGTAGTGGATGAGGGGCAGTAGCCCAAGCATCAACAGCGCAGAGGATCGATGTTGTGGATCAGGGTGATGCTTCAGGTTGAAGTGTTGCTAGAGCACATTCCTCGCTAAGAGGGAGTGTTAATTTTTGGGTAGCATCGGATGTGCTCTAGTTCTGAAACTTTGTGGAGGGGCTAGAACACATGAGATATCCAAGACCCAGAAATCGTTTGGAGAAATTCCACCTGGAGCTTAGGTTATTCAAATAATTAATTATTTTCATGGAGACCCTAAGTCTAGCTTAGGGAAATTAAATAATTAAAGTGAATTAATTTAGACATGTGGGTGAGAATGTTCTAAGTAATGAGGATCAAGTCTTTTCTAATATTAGCTGTCGATTAGAGATTAGATCACGGCCGTTGATTTGTCAATTGGGAAAGTATTAAAGGAAGGCTTGGGGTCAATTGGAGAACACACACAGAGTGGCAGCACTTGAGCTAAGTCGAAATTTTGGGGCGCGGTTTGTTGAGAATTTTGGAGTGAACTTGCAGTGCAGTGAGGGGCAGTTCGGTAATGGGATTTTGGATCCAAGGCCGAGAATACAGTTGCAGAGAGGCAGATCTACCCAGGAGAGACAGCGCAACCCTTGAGAGGGTGACGCAAGCCTAGCTAGGCTCACGCAGCGCTGATGTAGGCCCAGAGGGGTGACGCAGTCCAAGAGGAGGTGACGCAGAGCCAGAGGTTGCAGTGCTGGGGCTTCTGTGGGGTAGATCGAACTTAGTTTTAGCAGATCGAAGAAGGGTGATGCAGTTCCAACGCAGAGCTTGCTAGGGACTGCGTAGGTACCTGTGGGGCTCGTCATTCTGACACGGGATCAGCCATAATATCTATCTTCAGATAGAGGTACTTCTGCGAAGGAAATTCTCTATTGGGTGAGCAGTTTATGGCACCTTAGTTTGTAACTTCAGAAATTTGCATAATAATAAAAACCCCCAAGAGTTGTTGCATCGGTTTTCTCGCATTGGGTTTTTCCAGGGACATTTGTCCGAAAAATCTTGTGTGTCCTTTGTCTGAATGTGCTTATTCATCAGTTCCCGATTTGTATAATTGTGTCAACTGCAGCGTGTTTACTTCAATGTTTTCATGAATATTTCTGAAAATATCTTGCTAAGTTAAATACCCAAGTAGGAGAAGTAAATCAGATTTCAGCAATAGGATTTTTGTAATTGAGTTTCAAAAATTTTCATAGAACTCTACCCCATACCCATGGCCATCACCCTGGTTCCATAGACCCTAAATGAGCCTCCTTTATCATTCAGGAACCCATGATTGTCCCAACCCCTGGACGGCAATAAACCGCCCTACCAAAATGGGGTAATCACTGCTATATTTTATACATCATGCTATTTCCCTTGAGCCCCGAACAGTTAATCAAAGAAAAATCATAAAAGGAAAAAGACATATAAATAAGGGTGGAAAAATCAAGGTCGGGGCACCTCATGTACCATAATTACTCCATCCTACACATTATATACCCAGGTGGGGGCTTCTCTTTTTCTAGCTGCCCTTCTGCCCCGATATCTGGCCAAGGATTGCCCCTATCATTCCCTATTCCATTTCACCTCTTTATCACATGCCATCACCATTTAAGGGATATACCTTGGACATACTATCCCCTCTAAAGGTAGAAACCACCTAATAAGGTACTTGGCTAACCCCCTTTGGAGCTTGAAGACATTAGCACATGCCAAAGCCCACTATGAAAGGGCATGCCATTATGAAGTGTCCACTTGTTTTCCATGGTTTGTAAGCTCTTTTATCCAATTACTTTAATGACTTGTTGTACTTGAAGGCTAGGGGACGCATTGGATCTATTGCATGATCACAGATGGTGTCCATTTGGAGTTTATCTCCCTATACAGGGTCCTAACCCTCCATAGGGCTACATTGGCACATATAAGGTGTGTGTAGAGATCCATGGGCCTCCACAATAGTACACAACACTCCATGGATCCCCAGAGATGTTCAGAGATTGCTAGAGATCCACATCTTGGACAAAGAAGATGCATTTGATACACTATGCCCAGCTGGCCCCGCAAGTGTACCACGCACTTGGCAGGTGTCCTAGGACTTGTACGATGACATGGAAGCATTCATTCCATCATATGAGCCCTTGCAGATGGTTTACAAGCATCTTCGACTCATATGGAGACCCATGAGGTCATTGGTGTTCCCCCACAACCACTAGGAGCACCACAGGTTCACTGTTTGGAGAACAAGGGGTCACCCCCTTGTCCATCACTTTTGAGGATTTTATTCATCATTATGGCACTTATGGACCTTATGGACCTCATCAGGCCTCTTAGAGGACCCTATGACATGCAAAGATTATTATTTGACCTCCTGAGAGGCTTATTATTTCATTTGTGAGCTAGTTTGGTGGGCTTTGCACATTATTTTATTTTCAAGGGCTAATGTAGGCTCATTAGGTAATTCAAACTGCTAATTGGTGTATAAATAGGATTTGGATGGATTCATTTGTATCATCACTTGGATTGGGATCTCTCTCTTATTAGAGAACTTCGCATTTTTTCCTTGGTGGATATTTTTGGATGATGGATGAATTTTGATGTATGGATTGGGTTCTTTTCTATCTTGGAGCTTCTTATATTGCAAATATGATGTTGGTTGGATATATTCTCTAACATGTAAGTGCAATTTTAATGCTATTTTTTCATTTTGTTGCATACATTAGAATCTCGCTGTTATGTATATTTTATTAATTGTTAGTTAGATATAGTTATATTAGGTTTTATTAAGAGAAAGGGCATGATCAAAGATCATGCCTCTTCACCAAGGGACACCATGAGGCTATATTTAAAGCCTCGGTGATTCCCCATTGTAATAATATCTCATATCTCATCTTTTATCAACATAATATATATATTTATAAAGTTTACGAGTTTTTACACTCCATTGGTATCGAATAGCTGCTCTTCGGGATACGTAGCAGTCACCCAAAATTAAGGAGTTACAGAATTCCAGTTGTAGATTTTATCAAGTGCTTGTGGACAACCTTTGTTTTAAAAAATAAATAAATAAATAAATTTACAATCTTTTCCCACCCTCCTACGCTTTCCCCAACCCGGCAATCTTCCCTCACTCCTGGCCTTACGGCCCTCACTTCCTCTTCCATCGCACAAGTCCCCACGCATTCCCCCCTTATCACTTTCTGCGTCCAGCCGACACCCCACATCTATAGTTTTCAATTAATAATTTTATATATATATATATATAATTTAAAAAAAAAAATTATTATTATTATTATTTAAAAAAAGAAGAAGAAGAAAACTGGAAGAAAAATATTCCCCACCTCATACACGTTCAATGTCTTCATCAATGCCAATGGCCGAATTCCAGAAGAAATTGGTGGATCTCGAGAAACAGATCACTAATAATTCTGAAGAATTCGGAAAAAGATTAGTCGATCTTGAAGGTACAGTTGCAGGGCACTCCAATGACATCAAAAAGATTCATGATACGACAAATCGAATAGAAAGACAAATGTGGCTAAATCATCACGAGGCCACAGAAAAGCATAGCGAAGCAATGAACAAGATGACAGAGCATAGCGAAGCAATGAACAATATGACATAACTCTTCAATAAGCTAAATGATAAGATAGATAAGTTAAGTCAGACACAATCCCCAATATTTCCTAACATGGAACAAAATCAACAAAACAATTCCGCAGATTCAGGAAACTCAGAAGAGCATCAAGAAAAGACTGATTCCCCACATCATCAAGAAGATAGTTATGCAGATTTTCAAAATAAGTAGCTCTGGAATGCATTTGCTAATCAATATCGCCTTCTTGTTCCACCAGTAGCATATCAGCGAAGAGCCAAAATCGAGCTACGCAAATTTGATGGTAATGAAAAAAATAGCGTTGCATGGCTTAATAAAGCGGAAGAATATTTTGAGATTTATGACATTACTAGTGATGACGAAAAAATTAAACATGCTTCCATGAAAATGGAAGGAGAAACATATAATTGGTATATGTGGTGGAAAAAGACGACGCTCGCTATCAGTTGGAGGAAATTTAAGGATGCATTCTTCAAAAGGTTTCAAGGCATAAAAGAAGAAAAAAAAATTTCAACGTTTATCAAATTACGCCAAAAAGGAGATGTGGATGAGTACACTCGAGAATGGGAGACCTTGGCAACACGAGTACCCGGATTGTCGGAATCTCGTTTAATCCAGTCTTACATCTCAGGACTTAAAATCCATATACAAGAAGAGCTCGAACTACATGAAATTACGTCCGTAGAAGTAGCAAGGCAAAAAGCAAAAGCTGCTGAAAAGAAATTTGAAAGATTATCAAAACCAGAAAAAGTATATTCGAGACAAAGATTTCCTCGATCTGAAAATATAGAGGACACAAAATATGTCTCGTTCCATCTTCGTGAAGAAGGAAAATCTAGTATGGAACAACAAAGAATGAGAGAGGGCAAGTGCAAGCGTTGCGGTGAAAACTGGGACCCTAAGCACAGATGTGCTAATGGAAAAGCAAAAAATCTATACAGTTGTGAAGCAACTAACGACGCTAACAGTAATGATTCATATATAGAAGGATTAGAAGACAACTTAGAGTTCTCTCCAGAAGTGGATGGCGAAACTATTCCGCAAGTGTCATTATCAGCGATGACAGGTATATCACAACCTCAAACTCTAAGGTTAAGAGGCCATATCAAGAACAACAACGTAATGGTTCTCGTCGACACTGGCAGTACCCACAATTTTCTAGATTTAGCCATGGCAAAAAGACTTAACATATTTACCTTCCCCATGCGTAATATGAAGGTAATGGTGGCCGATGGTAAGAAGATTGAGAAAGTAGGGAAATGCCATAAAGTCAAACTACAGGTAAAAAACTTTCATTTAGAATCTCCATTCTACACCGTTCCATTACGAGGAGTAGATGTGGTCTTAGGAATTCAATGGCTACAAACTTTAGGTACTTATTCTGCCAACCATCAGAAGCAGTTTATAAGTTTTAAGTGGAAAGGGCAGAAACACAGGTTGTATGGATTCCAAGTCCCAGAAGATCAAGTCGTATCTTCCTCTTTGATGACGAAGATGATTCAAATAGGAGCGCCAACATCTACAGTACAATGTCATCAGTTAGAAATGTTATCTTCAAAAGGGAGCCACGAAGAGTCACCAGAAGTCAAGACAGGATCCGACCCTGTCGATATCAGATATTTTCACTATCCATATCAACAAAAGATTGAGCTCGAGAATATGCTCCACGATCTTTTTAAAATGTGGGAAGCAAGAGCCCGCCGCTCAAGAAACCCAGGCGTTCGTCAACATTGTCCATCGTTACATATGCTTTGAGGACAAAGCATCTTTAAGAGAGGAGCAATGTTATGTATATTTTATTAATTGTTAGTTAGATATAGTTATATTAGGTTTTATTAAGTGAAAGGGCATGATCAAAGATCATGCCTCTTCAGCAAGGGACACCATGAGGCTATATTTAAAGCCTCGGTGATTCCCTATTGTAATAATATCTCATATCTCATCTTTTATCAACATAATATATATATTTATCAAGTTTACCAGAGTTTTTACACTCCACTCGCTATAATTAGGGCTAATTATTGCATGTGTTTAATGTGGAATTATGTGTCTATTTAGCTTGTTTCTATGTGTGGGCCATGTTGGATGAATGAAATGTGCTAGATATCGTGTTATCTTGATAATCCTTCACCATTTGTAATGAAGTATAAATGCTTTAAAGTCACTTTTCTTCTCTTGCCTTTAACATGGACTAAGTTGAATTTTGGAGCCTCCTTGAGCAAGAAACAAAATCCATCTTCACAATTCTCCTTGACTCCATATCCCCAAGAGGAATTAGGCATAGGTCCATCAAAGGGTGATCATCTCAACCCAATTTTTCACCTTTTTCCTCCTTTTCCTAGGTCTAGCCTCATTAGGTCACCTAGGGCATCAATTTCTCGGGAAACTAACTATAGAAAAACTTCGATCTCCTAGGTTCTACTGCACAGGTGGTTCCCCTAGGTCTCCTCCGAATGTAAAGGAAATCCGACAATGGAATCTCAGGATATCCCAAACCCTAGCTCTAGGATCAAGTTTTTCCCTAGTGTTCCCAAGGCTAGTATCTAATAGGATCAATTTGACATCGTTGGGTGAAGATTCTTGTTTGATCCTTTCCCATCACCTTGGTCAGGTTAAGAACATCATTGGTTGCTAGAATCCATCCCCTAACCTGAGCTGGGTCTAGTTGGCCTCGAGTGGTCCCATTCTTCTCCAAGGATTATTTATCAAGTACGACTCGGGAATCCAAGTTTCAAAGGGATTTTAAGGATTGGGAAACTCCTTTACAAGCCATATTCTTCTCACTCAACCCTCCAATCCTCACCCCCTCTCCCTAGAAAATCAAGTCTCTTTCTTAAAAAGCAAGTAAGTTCCACACTTCACCTTATCCTAAGGAAGGGGTCTAAGGGGTCACTTCTCATATATTTGTTGATATATCCTCTATAAGTGGCTTCCTAAAAACATCAGGTCTCCTCCCATCGATGAAAGTCCATAAAGGGCATGGAGCCTTAGCTGTGGTGGCAGTGGGCTAAGTCTCCATCGTTGCCCTTGACCTAGCATTTGCCCTCTCAGGAACACCTTTTAGGTCCCTTGCTAGTTTGAGTGGTAACAGGTCCATATACCACTCACTTTACTTTATACTTTAGTCCATAACATTTGAATTAAATCCCAAGTGAACTTTTAGCCATACGTATGAACTCAAAGTTGGCTCATTTGATTTTTTTTTTGGAAAGGAGTGTTGGAGCGACAGAGCAGTAGCTAGAGACCTAAATCTGAACAATGCAGTGCAGAGAGGCACAACACAAAGCAGCAACAATGCAGTGGTTCAGAGGGACAACGTGGGACTAGCAGCAATCAGAGTTTCAGGATCGAGATGTATCCATATTGAACACTTGTTCAAATTTTGGATGTTTTTTTTGTTGCTTCTCTCAACAATTGAGTTGTAGTGCATAGTTAGCAGTGGCAGTTCTAGCAGTAGCATAGATGCAACATTTGAGAGGGGTTGTAGTACGCATGCAGTGTTGGCAGTGACAGTGTCAGCAACCGTACAGTTGCAATAGCAGCACAGTAGTTGGTGGACAACATGTCAGACATCATCAGAGCATAGAGATGCTTTAGAGTCAGAGCAGTATGTAGTAGGGTATATTGCTAGAGCACATTCCTCGCTAATAGGGAGTGTTGATTTGGGGTAGTGTCAGATGTGCTCTAAGTCTCAAATTTTGTGGAGAGGCTTAGACACATGTAATCAAGATAACCCAGAAATCGTTTGGGGAAATTCCACCCAGAGACGGTTTTATTTAATAAATTAATTATTTTTAATGAAACCCTAAGTCTAAACTTAGGTAATTAAAATAATTAATGGGTATTAATCTAAATTGTGGGTGTAACTTCCAGAAGAAGACGAGGATCAAGCCAAAATGATCTTAGCCATTGATTAGCTTCTAATTTGGGTCGTTGAATGTCAACGAAAAGATTATTAAAGGAAGGCTTGAGGGCCATTTGGAAACACACCAAGAGGATCAAAAGATCGATTTCTTTAGTGAGCAGTGCTCACGGAGAAACTTCGATCTAGAGATATTTTGTAGAGAGGGGCAGAGACAGTGTCCAGATAGAAATCATTCTTAGTCAGAGTGTTAGCCACCTATAATATTTTGTTATACCAAAAGGTGGCTAAGATCTTTTTTGAGCCTCCAAGGAACAAATTTTATCACTAAAAAATTGTTGGCTCTTGAAGTCTCTTTAAGGCCTCACGCCTTAGTCCAAAATCCTCATTTACTGTCCCTTTTATACTCAGAAAATTCTGCTGATTTCGTATAACAAACTGTTGAAGAAACCATCATTTTTCCCCTTTCTCCCACTCATAACTAACCTTCATTTACTCCCCCTTTTCTCCATATTACTTCCCTACTTTTCATAAGTTTCTCCTTCCATTCATAAAAATCCTCCTGGCATGGTTTAAAACTTCTTTTTGAGCTATGCCGAAACCCCCAAATCTATTTAAAGCCTTGAAATTTTTCATAAAAAACAAAGTTTCATTGCTATGAACCTAAGCCCCTTGAGCTAAGCCCTAAACCACTTCCCCACCATACGCTTTGGGTCTGGAACCACTTGCTAAAACGATAAAGCGCTAATCGTATCAGAAAGAATCAAAGACGCAAGTCTTTGCCATACTCCAAAAAGTTCCGATTGCGATTAACCTTGCTGCTTAAGACCCCCGATCATACTATTTTCGTATAACCCTGAGCCCGCCCCCGGCGCTTAAAACCTTGTGAATATTTTATTTCCGACCCTTTTTCCTTTGTAAAATACAAAAACCCTCTTTTCCAAAGTTTTGATGTAATGAGCCAAAGTCACATGTTAAATATAAAATGGTTAGATTAAAAAGACCGATCGCGCAATCGCGATCGATGAATTCACAATGGGTTGATCGAAAAAGACCAGGCCCACGATTCCGATTGCGATTGGCCTTCGATGTACTAAGCGACGGGCCCTTTGCGTTCCATATATCCGAAGGCCCCGTAGGCAGGCGCCTATTCTTTGTATATATTTTATTTCCGCCCCAATCCATTAAACCTTCATTTATATTAAAAACTTGGGGTTTTGATATATTATAAGGGTTTCTGCCGGTTCGTTTTGAAAACTAATCTCCACCGATGATCGTAAGCCGATCAAACGGCCAGTTCCCCATCGCATCGGGGTTTTCCATCGCATACACTTGTTTGCACCCGCCGATCGGCCATCCCCCGATTCACTCTCCGCCGTCGATCTGATCTGCAGATCGACGGACAACGCTTAAACGCATCGGAGTTTTCCATCGCATGCATTTATTTTTTCCCCCGATTGCTGTTCCTCCGATTCGCTCCCCGCCGTTGATCTAATCCTCGGATCCAACGGCTATCGCTTAATCGCCTCTCCCCTCCCGATTGCGCAATCGCATTGGAGTTTTTTGTTTAAATCGCACTCTTTCCATCATCCCTCCGATTGCGACTACCCCGATTCATTTCTCACCGTTGATTTGAATCTCAGATCGACGGTCTGCGCTAAATCGCATCGCATATTTCAAATCGGTGCATTTGCTCGCTACCCCCGATTAAGACCCTCCGATTAGATCTGGACCGTCCACGTGTCCAGATCGAACGGTCCAAAACTACTCCTCCTTATTCTTCTCCCGCTATCCTTTTTGCCTTTCTATGCAGATCTCCACCGTTGGTTGCCTTCATCCGACGGATACGCTCCTCCCCCGCCATCTAAAGCAGTTTAAACCTACTTCCGCAGGATTTCTTAACTATTTTTCTGTTTTGCAGGCATTTTGATGGTTTTCCATTGTATAATGAAAGAAAGCCGAGGGTTGGGAAAGACGTTTCCTGTGCCTTCGAGCTGTTAAAGAGAACCATCTGTGGGGTTTCGCTCCATTGTTTTCTCAATGCTTCATGGGCATTGATGCCTTTAAAAAGCCCAGTGCGGCCTGCACATCGACAAGACACTGTTCTAATTCAAAAACAGTTAAAGAGTATCAGTTTGAAGACAAAGCACAGCAGATGAAGATTGAAGACGGTTTTTATGGGGATTACGGCTAAGACCGTTATCAAAAGCCTAATCCCCAATCTAAAACACAGTTTAAAGGAAAAACCTAAAGTTTTTCATCAGACAGAAAGCCTCCACCACCACATCTGAGGCAAATTGATTCCTCAGCTACCACCGAGCCACCTGTCGCCTCAAACCTTTCAAAACAGAGGCCGAAGTTATTGAAGAAAATCAGATATTCGCCTCCAGCGCAGCCAGGGAGTTACTTCTGTAAGGAAATCAATGCAGAAAATATCTGCAGAGTTACTCCAAACATTACATAAAGCCTCAAAGTCAAATAAAGCTCCCACCGAGCTTAATCCATAAATGTAAAACAGTTAATACATTGTTCCACCTGTGAACTTCTTCATCGAGCCTCTCAAAGGGCCGAGAAGTCTTGAACCTGTATTAATTATCCTGAGAGATATTTTCTCAGATCACCTCCTCATTCTTCTATAAATACCTCAAAAGAAGATGAGAAATTGTTGGTTGCAGAACTTTGAAATACACCTGAGCTCGAGACTTCTATTTGTACATAGTGTTCATTGGCCCTTGAAGCTCTGTTCGTGCTAGAGTAGTTAGGTTGAATAGTGAAGATGATTGCTGAACTGAAACATTGGACTTGAAGATTGTAACTGGTTTGACATCAATATAAAAGCTGTTTCTTGGGATCCTGGTCTTTATCACTGGTGAAGTGCTTCTTTCTTTGTTAATCGTTTTCCTTCTATGTATGCCATATTATTTCATTTTCCTACCTTGAAAAGAGCAATTCCTTGAGTTTAGTTTTAAATATAATGATAACCTTCTCTGGGTAGAAATCTTTATCTTAATGTTTTCTTGAATTTGTTGTTAAGAATGATTCAATGCGATTTAATGGAGTTAGATGTTGGCGTCCCCTGATCCCTCTGTTTTGCTCAAACATGGTTCAGATATTTATTTCCATTATTTGCTATTAAAGTTAGACTAGAGAAGATATGGTTTTCCCTGATTCCTAGATTCTTTTCTCCAAAGGCAGATTCTGAAAGTTTCCCTTGGTGTTGACTGAAAGCGGACTAGGTTTAAAAGTACTTTATCTGATCTTAAGTTACACTCTGTTTTTCTTATGTGTTTTCATACTTTCTGAAGGTAATTATGTGGATTACTGGATTGTTTGTCAATTAAGTTGCTTTAATAAGAACTTTCCCAAGAAGTCTATGGTTAGCCTTGTCCTTGGTTGGTTTTAAAACAGTTACTTAAGATGCTTTTCTTGTTTGGACTGACTATAAATCCTCTGAGAAATTATTATCAGTTTCCACCCCTCCAACATTTTAATGTTTCCATTTCATCATTTTAATCTCAGCAATCTTGTGGTATATATGACTTGCCCCTTGGATCACACTTGATGTTGTTGTTCAATTAAAGCCCAGATATGACTCCATAGCCCAATGGACTAAAAACCAGCGTTATATCTATCTATCTGCCAAAAATGTTCTATTTGCTTGCAACTTCTCACTTTTGAAACTTTTGCACTTAGGACTTTCCCCTCAAGTAACATTTCATGCTCAACCATCCAAAACAAAACAAAACCCTTGGCCTTCATAACTAGCCTAATATCATTACCTTAAGCTTTTTCAAAGACAATATCCATCTTTGTACATATTGGAGAGATACCTCTCCGGATTTAGGAGGGCTAGATCCTAGAATCCCAAAGTTGGTTGAAATGATGTTGTTTCTGTAATTGGACTCTGCCAATCTTGCTAATAAATTACGAGGGAACTACCCATTTCGTGACTCCTTGTAGTGAAAACCCTGTTGATTAATGGGACAGTGACCTCTTTTCTGATTTACAAACATGATTCCGAGAATACAACGAAGATATGCCCCAATGAGTAGAGATCATATCCCTGGGTTTCCACATAAGATGCCCCAGGTGAATTGGGATGACAACCTGCCTGTTTTCCAAGGTGAAAAGTTTGATGACCCTCTATTACATCTCATCGGATTTCATATACATGTATGGAGGTTGAAAGTTGAATGGCATGAAGACTGCCTAATGAAAATGTTGATGTTAACATTAGAAGGAAAAGCTAGGGATTAGTATGAATGCTTAAGATCTAGTAGTTTGTTTTCTTTAAGAGACCTTGAATATGTGTTCTATGAGAACTATGAAGAAAACGCTACGTCATTATCATGGGGTGCAATATATTATGATCCATCAAAAAACATCACCCAACACATTATAGATAATGAGGAAGCTTTGGAAGAGATGCATCCTAAAGATCTTTTAACAGCCATTCATGAGTTTAATATCCTATTGAAAATTTTTTAAAAAATAGATGAATCAGTTGAGGAAAAGATGATCCAAGCAGTAAAAAACATTCCTCAAGATATCCCTGAAAACTCAAATATTGATTCATCATCCCTTATAGCCGAGGCTCAAGAAGACATCCAGCCTCAAAATCAGTCTTCACAAGAGACAGAGAACTGCTGTACTCCTGTTCAAAGGAACATAGAAACATCCTTCCCTTTGACAGAAAAAGAGATAGATCAGACTTTTTATAAACAGTCAGTCTCTGAAATTTTTTGCGAAACAAACACTCTTGCCCATTCACATAAAGAACTTTGTTGTATAAATTTAGAAAGTTATCTTGTAGATCAGTTAGAAGAAAAGCAAACTGATGACCCAATATGTTCGACTGACAAAATTGTTTATTCAAATGATTTTCCGAATTTCGATCAGTCTGATGATGATGATGATGAGTTCCAAGAAAAAACTAATCATGCAGGGCAACCAGCGTTTGATTGGTGTTATCATTTTCACCATCACCGGCTTGAAAGCCAAAAACATCCGTTTCAATCCATCACTAATGGCTTTCACAGAAGGTGAAGATCAGCAGCCTTTCAACTCAGAAGGTGAAGAGAAGAGCAATAAAGAAATTTTTGAGCAAAAGGAGCTTTCTCTTGAAAAAGAGGAAACCTTTAAATACTCCCCTGCTCAAGAATATAATAACCTCTTCATAGAGTTTAGTTCTCTGAATTCAAGCATACCAGGGTTACCAGAGGACAACACTGTTAAATATGATGAGTCCTCCAGTTCAGAGGATGATGAAGATGAAGGAGAAAAACAAATAGAAGACTATCCTGTTGTGGATATATCATCTTCTCAAGAAGAAACTTCTCCCTTCACTGATATTAGTCTGTCATTTAAAGAGCCTAAATTTATATCAGAAGCAAGCATAGATTCAAAGAAAGAAGATATTTCACTGTTTGCTATTTTGCAGGTTAAGAATGATGATACTTCCAAGCTACATACTGAAGAGATAGTCTTCAAAGCTGATGTCTTAGAAGTAGATGATCTACCAATTGTGGAGGATCAAAAGGAAGAGAATCCTCATCTTTTCTTTGTTGATCCTATGGAAGAGTGTGTGGAAATCCCGACTGGCTCAAATTATCAAGCATTGACCCTTTGCAAGAGCCAGAGACATGAAAAGTTGTCACCTTCTGTGATAGCCTTGACATTGAAGGTTAACCTTCAATATGTTCTATGGATACCTCTGACAAGCAGCCAAAGTTACTACTTCTTCTTGACATTACTCAGCTGGCTGCATTGGCACTTTTGTATCATATGAATATGTAAATACTCCATGTTTAAAATAGGTTAGATAGGAATGTCAATAAAGCTCAGTTCCGAGCATGTAGTTAGTTGTTGTTTTCTGCTTTGGAGAAAAATCAAGAATTCAAAAATACAAAAACAAAGAAAGAATGAAAAGAGGGCAGAAATAAAAAAAAGAAAGGCAAAGCCCCATGCCAAAAAAGAGAAATAAATCTGAAAGTGTGCAAGCTCAAATGCCACTCCTCAAAAAACAGGCTTCTAGTTAGTCAAACTGTTTAATCTTGACTAATTAGCTTTAAATTTTTCTGCTGATAGGATAGTGAATTGGATTTGCCAAACTGTTTAAACTTGGCTTATCAGTAGATAGATTAGGCTAGAAAAGAAAGGTTCAAACAAGCCCAAAACCTGAACCTAAAGTTTCCAAGCAAGAGATGACTCAAATCTGTTTTATTTTTCTGAGTCATAAAGTTGTAAAACTGGTTCTAATTTGCCCAAAATCTGAATTAGATATCAAGAAAGAGACAGCTCAAAACAAAATTAAAAACAGAGCTGTAAAGAGAGAAGGCCATAATAAGAAGCTTTCAGATCTTAAGCCTTCAATTTTTGATGTTCAATTTCCGCAAATAATAATCTATGTGCAGCTTGTTTTTATGCCATAGATCATAGCAAGTCGAACAGCTCAATCTTGACTTGACTATTTTTAAATTTCTGTTGTAGAATTTAGAGAATGAAAGTTTGTTAGACTGTTTAATCCCAACAAACAGTAGACTAGGTAGAGAAATATCTGAGCTCAACTGTTTAATCTGAGTTTAGGGAGAAATAAGGATTAGAAATAGATTAGATTTCCTGCTTTCAAAAGAATAAAATGTTGTGAATAGAGTTTGCCAATCCAAGTGCACTCTAATGAAGAAAAAATGCTAGATCTGTAGGATTGGGTAGGTAGCAAGCTGGTTGATAAAGGTCCATTGTTTTCATGGCTGCCAAATATGTTTTTAGAAAAAGATCATTCAATCACAGAAGGACAGCCCAATGGATGAGGCAACTGATCAGCCTCCCAGAAATCAAGTCTGAATTCTTGATGCCTTCAAAGAAGGCACCATCCCCAAGTGGAGCCACTGTTAGCCACCTAT
The DNA here is from genome assembly GCA_034641835.2 of Pinus albicaulis. Taxonomy (NCBI): domain Eukaryota; kingdom Viridiplantae; phylum Streptophyta; class Pinopsida; order Pinales; family Pinaceae; genus Pinus; species Pinus albicaulis. Next base: position 234,495,007 of record CM076584.1, on the reverse strand, counting down.
AATATTTTGTTATACCAAAAGGTGGCTAAGATCTTTTTTGAGCCTCCAAGGAACAAATTTTATCACTAAAAATTGTTGGCTCTTGAAGACTCCTTGTAGGCCTCATGCCTCTGTCCAAAATCTTCATCACTTTCCCTATTAATTATGCTGATTTCCTGTAAGAAACTGCTGAAGAAACCATCATTTTTCCCCTTTCTCCCACTCATAACTAACCTTCATTTACTCCCCCTTTTTCTCCATGTTATTTCCCTACTTTTCATAAGTTTCTCCTTCCATTCATGAAAATCCCCCTGACATGGTTTAAAACTTCTTTTTTTGAGTTGTGCTGAAACCCCCAAATCCATTTAAAACCTTGAAATTTTTCATAAAAAACAAAGTTTCATTGCTATGGACCTAAGCCCCTTGGGCTAAGCCCTAAACCACTTCCCCACCATACGCTTTGGGTCTGGAACCACTTGCTAATACGTTAAGGTGCTAATCGCATCGGAAAGAATCAAAGATGCAAGTCTTTGCCATACTCCAAAAGTTCCGATTGCGATTAGCCTTGCTGCTTAAGACCCCCGATCATATTATTTTCATATAACCCTGAGCCCGCCCCCAGCGCTTAAACCTTGTGAATATTTTATTTCCGACCCTTTTTCCTTTGTAAATTACAAAAACCCTCTTTTCCAAAGTTTTGATGTAATGAGCCAAAGTCACATGTTAAAAATAAAATGGTTAGATCAAAAATACCGATCGCGCAATCGCAATCGGGGAAATTTCAATGGGTTGATCGGAAAGACCAGGCCCGCAGTTCCGATTGCGATTAGGCCCTTATTATATATAAAGCCCTGGGCCCATCAATTTTCATATATCCGAAGGCCCCGCAGGCGGGCGCCTATCCTTTGTATATATTTTATTTCCGCCCTGATCCATTAAACCTTCGTTTATATTAAAAACTTGGGGTTTTGATATATTATCAGGGTTTCTGCCGGTTCGTTCTAAAAACTAATCTCCACCGTTGATCGTAAGCCGATCAAACGGCCAGCGCCCAATCGCATCGGGGTTTTCCATCGCATACACTTGTTTGCACCCGCCGATCGGCCATCCCCCGATTTACTCTCCGCCGTCGATCTGATCTGCAGATCGATGGACAGCGCTTAATCGCATCGGAGTTTTCCATCGCATGCATTTATTTTTTCCCCCGATTGCTGTTCCTTCGATTCGCTCCCCGCCGTTGATCTAATCCTCGGATCCAACGGCTATCGCTTAATCGCCTCTCCCCTCCCGATTGCGCAATCGCATTGGAGTTTTTTGTTTAAATCGCACTCTTTCCATCATCCCTCCGATTGCGACTACCCCGATTCATTTCTCACCGTTGATCTGAATCTCAGATCGACGGTCTGCGCTAAATCGCATCGCATATTTCAAATCGGTGCATTTGCTCGCTACCCCCGATTAAGACCCTCCGATTAGATCTGGACCGTCCACGTGTCCAGATCGGACGGTCCAAAACTACTCCTCCTTATTCTTCTCCCGCTATCCTTTTTGCCTTTCTATGCAGATCTCCACTGTTGGTTGCCTTCATCCGACGGATACGCTCCTCCCCCGCCATCTGAAGCAGTTTAAACCTACTTCCGCAGGATTTCTTAACTATTTTTGTGTTTTGCAGGCATTTTGATGGTTTTCCATTGTATAATGAAAGAAAGCCGAGGGTTGGGAAAGACGTTTCCTGCGCCTTCGAGCTGTTAAAGAGAACCATCTGCGGGGTTTCGCTCCATTGTTTTCTCAATGCTTCATGGGCATTGATGCCTTTAAAAAGCCCAGTGCGGCCTGCACATCGACAAGACACTGTTTTAATTCAAAAACGGTTAAAGAGTATCAGTTTGAAGACAGAGCACAGCAGATGAAGATTGAAGACGGTTTTTATGGGGATTACGGCTAAGACCGTTATCAAAAGCCTAATCCCCAATCTAAAACACAGTTTAAAGGAAAAACCTAAAGTGTTTCATCAGACAAAAAGCCTCCACCGCCACATCTGAGGCAAATTGATTCCTCAGCTACCACCGAGCCACCTGTCGCCTCAAACCTTTCAAAACAGAGGCCGAAGTTATTGAAGAAAATCAGATATTCGCCTCCAGCGCAGCCAGGGAGTTACTTCTGCAAGGAAATCAATGCAGAAAATATCTGCAGAGTTACTCCAAACATTACATAATGCCTCAAAGTCAAATAAAGCTCCCACCGAGCTTAATCCATAAATGTAAAGCAGTTAATACAGTGTTCCACCTGTGAAATTCTTCATCGAGCCTCTCAAAGGGCCGAGAAGTCTTGAACCTGTATTAATTATCCTGAGAGATATTTTCTCAGATCACCTCCTCATTCTTCTATAAATACCTCAAAAGAAGATGAGAAATTGTTGGTTGCAGAACTTTGAAATACACTTGAGCTCGAGACTTCTATTTGTACATAGCGTTCATTGGCCCTTGAAGCTCTGTTTGCGTTAGAGTAGTTAGGTTGAATAGTGAAGATGATTGCTGAACTGAAACATTGGACTTGAAGATTGTAACTGGTTTGACATCAATATAAAAGTTGTTTCTTGGGATCCTGGTCTTCATCACTGGTGAAGTGCTTCTTTCTTTGTTAATCGTTTTCCTTCTATGTCTGCCATATTGTTCATTTTCCCTCTGTAAAGAACAGTTTAAACAGGGTTAGGATTTTCTGTATAGCAGTAACCTTCTCTGGCTGAGAAATCTTTATCTTAATGTTTTCTTCAGATTTGTTTATTTAAGAATGATTCAATACAGTTTAAACGGTTAGGAATGTTGGCGTTCCCTCGTCCTTCTGTTTTCTCAAACATTGTTCTCGAATGTTATTTCCATTATTTGCTATTAAAGTTAGACTAGAGAAGATATGGTTTGCCCTGATTCCTAGATTCTTTTCTCCAAAGGCAGATTCTAAAAGTTTCCCTTGGTGTTGACTGAAAGAAGACTAGGTTTAAAAGTACTTTATCTGATCTTAAGTTACACTCTATTTTTCTTATGTGTTTTCATACTTTCTGAAGGTAATTATGTGGATTACTGGATTGTTTGTCAATTAAGCTGCTTTAATAAGAACTTGCCCAAGAAGTCTATGGTTAGCCCTGTCCTTGGTTGGTTTTGAAACAGTTACTTAAGAGGCTTTTCTTGTTTGGACTGACTATAAATCCTCTGAGAAATTATTATCAGTTCCACCCCTCCAACATTTTAATGTTTCCATTCCATCATTTTAATCTCAATAATCTTGTGGTATAGATAACTTGCCCCTTGGATCACACTTGATGTTGTTGTTCAATTAAAGCCCAGATATGACTCCATAGCCCAATGGACTAAAAACCAGCGTTATATCTATCTGTCTGCCAAATCTGTTCTATTTGCTTGCAACTTCTCACTTTGGAAACTTTTGCACTTAGGACTTCCCCCTCAAGTAACATTTCATGCTCAACCATCCAAAACAAAACAAAACCCTTGGCCTTCATAACTAGCCTAATATCATTACCTTAAGCTTTTCAAAGACAATATCCATCTTTGCACATATTGGAGAGATCCCTCTCCGGATTCAGGAGGGCTAGATCCTAGAATCCCAAAGTTGGTTGAAATGATGTTAACTCTGTGATTGGACTCTCCCAATCTTGCTAATAAATTACAGAGACCTAACACAGAGAATCATCAATAGAGAGAGCAGAGAGAGATAGCAGCTCCAGCGCAAAGCCAGAGAGGTTGACGCAGAGCCACGGAGAGGGCAAAGAGGAAATCCGAAGAATTTGCTGAAGAATCGATTTCAGAAGCCGAAAGCCGGGGTGTGAGACCGAGAGGCAGAGATCGAAGATTATGGGGAGCAGATCGATCCACAAACTAAGTGACGCAGTGCCTAGAAGGGTCGATGCTGGGACTGTGCAATGACTGCGCAGAGCTTGTTAGAGGCATCTCATTCAATGGTCGAATCAGCCGAGATTTCCAGTGATAGTGTGAGGTAACCTCACTAATATTTCTATCACAGATATTCTCTGTAACTGAATTGTCCAAAGAGACATTCAGAGATGTATTCAGAAATTACTGCTGCTTAATAATCAAAACCCTCAGATCTGTTGCACCGGTTTTCCCGCATTGGGTTTTTCTGGGACGTTTGTCAAAAAACAACGGTGTCATGTGTGATGTTTTTATTTGTTGCTCAATTTCTTGTTTTGACATATTTAATTAATTAGGTGAACGTTGCAGTAGTAATTTGTTTCAATATTTACAGTAGAAAACCGAAAATAACTTGTTCATTCAATAACAAGTAGGTGAAGTAATTTCAATTGGCTGTAGTAGGGATTCCGGACTTGGAATTTTCACATGGTTTTAGAGCATTGTAGGTGAAACAAGAAGAGCAGAGCCGCACTGGGCAGAAGGTCGAATAGCTGCAACAGGAAGAAGTTCGAATCCCTAGAGGGATTGCGCCGTCCAGGCTGGAAGGACTGAATTTTCAAGGAAAGTCTCTCTTTGAGTGAGTCAACAGAGAGGAAGGAATTCCAGATCGAAGTTTTGTCATGGCAGAGGGAGCAGCGCAGAGCCTCAACATTAGTGCTGGTGGGATAGAGTTTTCTGCAGGCAAATCCTTTTTTATTGGGCAGAAAGTCGTTAGAAGGAAGAAAAGAAGCACAGTGAGGGAAAAAAAATTTCCTCGGAGAATTCCTAGCCTGAGAATTCTATTTTTCAAGATCTGAGCAGCAGATCTAGGTGGTTGATCTACACTCTTCAGTAAGGAGTACGTAATCCAGTCCATCGTTGCGCAAAGGAGAAAGAAAGGGAGCAAATTTGACATTTTCTTGATGGCAAAAATGGCAGCCTGTGAAATTTTCAATCTGAAAATGCTACTACAGTGATTGATTTATGTCGCCTACTTATTTATAATAAGTTATTTACAGATGCTTCAGTAAATTTTGAAATAAATACAGCTACAGCATTCACTTTAATCTTAAAGCAGAAGAACAAATAGAACAAGTATAACACAATAGAAACACCCACATGAACATAGTTATTTTTGGACAATTGTCCCCGGAAAAACCCAATGTGGGAAAATGGGTGCAGCAGATGAAGTTTTATATTAATCTTCAACAGTGAAAAGATCGTTTACGGAATATATGACGAGCAGATATTTAGCATATACCTTAGATGAATTTTCCGAACACCTCGGAAGAGTTCCCGAAAGTTGAAACATGGTAGGCACTTCTCCTCCCTTTGCATCACTCTGTGTGGCCCCTCTGCGCAGTCACTGTGTTGGACTACGTCACTCTACATGGAGGTTCAGTGCTGCTGCTCAACACTTTCTCCTCTGTGTCTTCTGCCTTTCTTCTCTTTGTTTCTATTGACCTCTCCATCCTCCTTTTGTCTCTGCAACCCAGCCTCTATAACCTCACCCTCTGAAATTGAATTCTCTTACTTCAGAATCGATTTCCTTCGGGTACTGAGAATGTGTCCGGCTTGCTTTCCAAATGACCCTCAAGCCTTCTCTTATAGTCTTCTCATTGATGAATCAACGACATAGATTATATCCTTAATCAATGGCTCAAATTAAAAGATGACTTGATCTTCATTTTCTAGAAGATTCACAGTTTGCTTTATTAATACCCTTTAATTTTTTAATTTCCCTAAATTTAGACTTAGGTATCACTTTAAAATAATTAATTATTTTAATAAAGCATGATCCAAGTGGAATTTCCACAAACAATTTCTGGGTTATCTGGAATACTGATGTCCAAGCCTCTTCCCAAAATATGAGACTTGGAACACTTCCAATGCTACAAAATCAACAGTTGCTCTTAGCGAGGAAAGTGTTTCAGCAAGGTACCAACTGTATTTGCTATGACATTAAGCACTTGATGCGTTTTTGATGTCTTGGCTATTGCCCCTCAACTTTGCGCTGCTACCCTCTGTACTACTGCCTGTGACACCACCTCTGCCACTGCCTCATCCGTACTGCACCTCCCTCTGAATCTGAAGACCACCCATTCCTCTACTGGAAAGGGTTCTCGACCATCCCCATCTTTTCTCTGAAGTAAGTAAACTTAATCTTACGTAGAGCCTTTGTGATGATATTTGCCACCTGTTCTCCTGTAGGAGTGTACCTCAACTTTACAACTCCTCGTTGGACATAGTCTTTGATGAAGTGGCACCTAATGTTAATGTGCTTCGACTAGTCATGAAAAACAATATTCTTAGAGAGCTTGATGCAACTCTAATTATCACACAAAATTTCGGTCGGTTCCATCCTCTTCTTGAAGCCATATGGCCTCGCATGACGATGTGCTTGCTGCCATATATTCAGCCTCAGCTGAGCTCAGTGCCACAGACTTATGTTTCCTACTGCACCAGGAAGTCACTCCTGATCCGAAAATGAAATAGTACCTACTGGTACTTTTCCAATCCACTGGGCTTCCAGCCCAATCTGCGTCAGTGAACCCACTCAACTGGATTTCATTGCCTTTGGTGTACTTCAACCATACTCGACTATCCCCTTCATATATCTGAGAACATGTTTAGCTGCTGCCCAGTGAGCCCTCCTGGGTTCCACCATGAATTGGCTGAGGGTATTCACTACATAACAAATGTCCGGTCTATGTTGACCAGGTACATCAATGATCCTATGAGCTGCCTATACAAGGTAGGGTCAGTCTCATCATCCTCGGATGTGTCTATGTTCTTCCAATTTGTAATCATTGGCGTAGCCATGGGTCTACAGTCCTCCATCTGAAACCTCTTTGGGATATCTGTAGTATATCTTCCTTTCCCAAGGAAGATTTCTCCTTTCTACTGCCAGACCTCCAAACCAAGAAAATAGTGCATCTGCCCTAGATCATTCATGTCGAATTCAGTAGCCAAATTCTCCTTGCAATATTTGGTGAGCTTAGATGATCTAGTCAGGAACAGATCATCTACATATAATACCAGGATTAGCGGCTCATCCCCTACTCTCAGATAGTAGAGGTTGGCATTTGCATCACTCTTGACAAATCCCATCTTTTGCAGGTAGCTATCAATTCTCCCATACCATGCTCTGGGGTTTGTTTCAGTCCGTACACGGCTTTCTTAAGTCTGCATACATGAGTCTTCTACTCATGTGTCTCAAAGCCCTCTGGTTGTTCTATGTACACTTCCTCTTCTATCACCCCATTCAAGAATGTTGTCTTGACATCCATCTGGTGAATCTCCCATCCCATCTGCGCTACAAGAGAGATGACAAATCTGATTGAAGTGTATCGAGCTACAGGGGCGAAGGTTTCTTCATAGTCGATCCCTTCTTTCTATGCATACCCCTTAGCCACAAACTTGGCTTTGAACTTCTCTATGCTGCCATCTGCAGCATACTTGATCTTGTGGATCCACCTTGATCCTACAACCGATCTATTCCAAGGTCTAGGGACTACTTCCCACACATCGTTTGTCATGATGGAGTTGTACTCCTCCACCATGGCATCTACCCACACCTAATGTTGAGTTGCCTCCTAAAAGCTACAGAGTTCTCCGACCTGTGCTACCAGTGCCTGGTACCTGTCAGGTTGCCTACGTACCCTCTTCCCATCTTTAGGGGCTCCAATAAATTCCTTTGCATCTCCCAGAGTCTGTTGGAGCTCTCTGCTCGTTCTTCCACTAGTGGTGGGTGGATTTACCTACTCTCCTGCTTGCTCTTCTTTGAAAGAACTTTCCTCAGAATCCTTGTACTGTTGAGAGGCACTCGAAGCATACTCTGTAGGTCGTTGTGGTTGTACTAGTGGATCCTCCTCAACCTACGTATTTGTAGCCATTTCCCAGGATCTTCTGAAGGCTCTCTCCTCCATGAATTTCATGTCCCGCCTTACTACGATCTTCCTGTTTTCTAGAATATAGATGCGATATGCCTTCACATTTTCACTATATCCCACAAGATAACCCTTCTCTACAATCTGATCCAATTTATTCCTCTTCTCATCGGTTACATGGCAATATGCTATACTGCCAAATATCCTGATGTGGCTCACCTCAGGCTTGTTGCCAGTGAACACACTCTCAGGGGTCACTTTCCCCAATGCTCTATGAGACACCATGTTCTGCACATACACTGTTGTATTGCAGGCTTCTGCCCACAGAAATTTGGGCATGTCTTGCTCATATAGCATCGCCCTCTCAGCTTCTACAATGGTCCTGTTCTTCCTTTCTGCAACTCTATTCTGCTCTAGATTGTATGGAGTTGTCCATTCTCTCTTGATGTCTTCTTTTGCGCAGAAACTTGTGAAGTCTTTATCAATATACTCTCCACCATTATCTGATCGCAGCTTCTTGATCTTCTTTCCGGTTAAATTTTCTACCAAAGCCTTTAATTCTTTGAATCGCTCAAAGACTTCATCTTTGGTTTTAAGAAAGTAGATCCATGTTTTCCTAAAAGGGTCATCAATAAAGGTAGAAAAAATACCTTGCACCACTAAGAGCAGTCATGGACATTAGTCCGCAGATGTCTGAGTGTATCAACTCCAATACACTCTTGGCCCCATTGCTGCTTCTTGGAAATGCTGCCTTGGCATACTTCCCTAGTACGCACCCCCTGTGAACCTCATCTTTCCTTGTGCTGAGTTTTGGAGCTCCCATGACAGTCTTCTTGAGGATCTTCAAGGCTCCGTGATGTAAACGCCCCATTCTTTTGTGCCATAATTCATTCAGGTCTCTTTCATCTATACTGTCGATTAGTGCCATTGGAGACTCGAGCTGTAACTTATACAATTTATGGTTCCTTACTCCAATTTGTGCCTTCCTTTTCTAGCTAGGATGTTTGACATAAACTTTATTTCCAATAAAGTATACATCGTAACCCTTGTTTTGGAGTTGAGAAATGGAGAGTAAGTTCATCCCCAATCTCGATACGTGCAATACATTTGTGGCCCGAAGCTTGTTACCAACTTCTGTCTGAAATATTATGGTTCCTCTACCAACAGGGGTACACTTGGCCTTGTTTCCCATCATGATCTGAAGGTTCATCTGCTCTTCCTAGTAGCTTGAAAAACATTCTCAAACTCCCGTCATGTGAGCAGATGTTCCACTGTCAATATACCAAACTCCTAGAGAGGTCGTGCTTGACACACTAGTGAAATCCTCTTCTAGTTTGGATGCCATAACTTACATGTCAGGATCCTTCTGTTTCTCCATGTGTTTTGGAGGACTGCATGAATCTTTCCGAGCTGCTACTGCATATATGTCGGATCTCAGTTCCATTGTAGAACCTCCTCTTCTGTCTTTTGCCTTTAGCTCTGATACCATGTGAAATTTTCAATCTAAAAATGCTACTGCAGTGATTGATTTATTTCGCCTACTTATTTATAATAATTTATTTACAGATGCTTCAGTAAATTTTGAAATAAATACAGCTGCAGCATTCACTTTAATCTTAAAGCAGAAGAACAAATAGAACAAGTATAACACAATAGAAACAACCACATGAACACGGTTATTTTTGGACAATTGTCCCCGGAAAAACAAAATGTGGGAAAATTGGTGCAGCAGATGAGAGTTTATATTAATCTTCAACAGTGAAAAGATCATTTACAGAATATATGACGATCAGATATTTAGCATACATCTGAGATGTATTTTTTGAACACCTCAAAAGAATTCTCGACACGCGATAAGCACTTCTCCCTCTGTGTCACTCTGTGCAGTCACTACGCTGGACTACATCACTTTGCGTGGAGGGACAATGTTGTTGCTCTGACTTCCTCCTCTACGTCTTTTGCCTTCCTTCTCTTCGTTTCTGTTGACCTCTCCCTCCTTCTGTCTCTGCAACCCAGCCTCTACAACCTCACCCTCTGAAATCGAATTCTCTTACTTCAGAATCGATATCCTTCGGGTACTGAGAATGTGCCCGGTTTGCTTTCTAAATGACCCTCAAGCTTTCTCTTATGGTCTTCTCATTGATGAATCAACGGCCCAGATTATATCCTTAATCAATGGCTCAGATTAAAAGATGACTTGATTTTCATTTTCTAGAAGATTCACACTCTGCTTTATTAATACCCTTTAATTTTTTATTTCCCCCCTAAGTTTAGACTTAGGGATCACTTTAAAATAGTTAATTATTTTAATAAAGCATGATCCGAGTGGAATTTCCACAAACGATTTCTGGGTTATCTGGAATACTAGTGTCTAAGCCTCTTCCCAAAATATGAGACTTGGAACACTTTCCAATGCTACAAAATCAACACAGCTCATGGGCTTAGAGATCAAGATCAGTTAGAGGGACCTCCAACTATGTAATCTAGAAGGCGAGAATCTCATGCTTTCTAGAATACGATCTCAAGCTTTTTGTGGAGAGTACAATAGTTGTGCCTGCAGATCCAGACCTGCTGAAGAAGTACAAGGCCGATATGGTGAAAGCTAAAAGGCTACTCCTAGATGGTGTCAAGGATCACATAGTGTCCCAGATAGCCAGCAAGGATACAGCTAGGCAAATGTGGGAAGCCTTAGCAGCACTATACAAAGGATCTTCCGAGCAACAGAAGATGTAATTAGAGCGGAAATTGCGACAGACATAGATGTAGAAAGGGGAGAGTATAGATCTATTTCTCTCGAGGCTTCAGGAAACTCATAATCTGCTGGTAGCTGTGGGGTCCACACTTCAGCCTACCACGATGGTAAGGCGGGCCCTCAACGCAATCAAAGAGGAATGGCAGGTCTTCTTCCAGAGTATTCTGGGTAGAGAAAGACTGCCAAGCTGGGAGGAGATGTGAGCTGCTCTTCAGCAAGAAGAGCTAAGGAAGGACCTAGTCAAGTGTAAACTTGATGGCAACGACGGCAGTGGGTCGAAGACAAAGGAGGAGGAGGAGAATGTAGACCTAGCATCTAAGGGACAACAAGAGCAGCAAATACAGAAGGAGGACTTCTTGATGATTAAATGCTTCAGGTGTGGTGAACTCAGTCACTATGCAACGAAATGTCCCCTGAAGAAAAAGGACAAGGATGAGAAGCATGATCCAAAGGCTACGCTCGCAAAGATCGAAGAAGATAAGTATGCCATGAGTGCCCACGCATCTCCAGGAGGGAGATGGGGCGACATTGAACTGTAAGTTCGCAAGAACTTCAGTTGGGCAGGATCCTTGAGGAGTCCACCTCTTGGATCATGACCTTACTACGGAAGCCCAAGATCAATAGTAGTAGGCTGGAGGAGTTTCAGTTGGTGCAAAAGGGTGTTGGAGCGATAGATGCAATAGCTAGAGCACTAAATTTGAGCAGTGCAGTGCAGAGTTGCAACAGTGCAAAGAGGCACAGGGCAAAGCAACAACAATGCAGTGGCTTAGAGGGACAACGTGGGACTAGCATCAGTTAGTTTCAGCATCGAGATGTATCCATACTAAACACTTGTTCATATATTGGATGTATTTTTAGTTGCTTCTCTCAGCAACTGAGTTGCACTGCAAAGTTAGCAGTGGCAATGCTAGCAGCGACATAGATGTAGATGCAACATTTGAGAGGGAGTTGTAGTACGGATGTTGTGTTGGCATTGGTAGTGTCAGCAGTAGTACAGTTGCAGCAACAACGCAGTAATTGGTGGACAACATGTCAAACATCAGTTGCGCAGTATTTGGTGGACAATATATCAAACATCAGCACAAAGGGAGATGCTTCAGACTCAGAGCAGTATGCAGCAGGGTATATTGGTAGAGCACATTCCTCGCTAAGAGGGAGTGTTGATTCGGGGTAGCATCGAATGTGCTTTATGTCTCAAATTTTGTGGAGGGGCTTAGACAAATGTATTCTAGATAACCCAGAAATTGTTTGGGGAAATTCCACCCAGAGACAGTTTTTTTTAATAAATTAATTATTTTTAATGAGATCCCAAGTCTAAACTTAGGTAATTAAAATAATTAATGGGTATTAATCTAAACTGTGTGTGTAACTTCTAGAAGAAGATGGGGATCAAGCCAAAATGAGCTTAGCCATTGATTAGCTTCTAATCTGGGTCGTTGAATGTCAATGAGAAGATTATTTAAGGAAGGCTTGAGGACCATTTGGAGACACACCGAGAGGATCTAGAGATTGATTTCTTTAGTGAGCAGTACTCAGGGTGAAACTTCGATCTAGAGATCTTTTGCAGAGAGGGCAGAGACAGTATCCGGAGAGAAATCTTTCTTGGTCGAACAATCATCAACAGAGAGGGCAGAGAGAGATCCAACAACTCCAGCGTAGAACCAGAGAGGCTAACGCAGAGCCATGCAGAGGGCAAAGAGGAAATCAGAAGAATTTGCTGAAGAATCGATTTCTGAAGCCGGAAGTCGAGGTGTGAGACCGGGAGGCTAAGATCGAAGATTCTAGGGAGCAGATCGATCCACAAACTGAGTGACGCAGTGCCTAGAAGGGTTGATGTTGGGACTGCGCAGAGCCTATCAAAGGAATCTCATTTAGTGGCCGGATCAATTGGGATTACCAGTGATACTGTGAGGTAACCTCACTAATCTTTCTGTCAGAGATATTCTCTGTAATTGAATTGTCTGGAGAGACATTCAAAGATATATTCAGAAATTATTGATGCTTAATAATAAAACCCTTAGATCTGCTGCAGCAGTTTTCCCACATTCGGTTTTTCCAGGGACGTTTGTCCAAAAACAACGGTGTCCTGTGTGATGTTTTTCTTTATTGCTAAGTTTCTTGTTTCGGCATATTTAATTAATTTTCTTCAGTATTTACAGTAGAAAACCATAAATAACTTGTTCAATCAATAACAAGTAGGTGAAGTAATTTTAGTTGGTTGCAATAGGATTCCAGACTTGGAATTCTCACAAGTCATACCTTTCTCAATTAAGTACTATTAATTAACCTTTTTTCCTATGTTAGACTCAGGAAAAATTTAAATGATGATCAATTAATTTAATTGAGCTATCTCTAGGTGGAATTTCCATAAATGATTTCTGGGTTTTGGAGAAATCCTGTGTTTTAGCCTCTCCACAAAGTTTCGAGACTAGAACACCTTCGATGCTACAAAAACTAACACTCTCTCTTAGCGAGGAAGGTGTTCTAGTGTTTCACTACTACTACAACATCCTGTCTCTGTATCATCCTCCCATACACGTTGTTGGTGTCTGGCAACTGACTGTCTGTCACTGCCCACTAACCATTGCACAACTCTGATGTTGCATCTATGCTGATGTTGACGTTGCACTGTACAACCTGGACTACTGCCAACTTTGCATCTGCACTGTAACCTGACTAACACTTCCTCTCAACTGTTGTTGCTGCTACTGCAACTATAGCAACTGAGAAGCATCCAAAATACTAAATCAACTGTCTCTATGTGCTGCAACTGTCTCCTGAGCTTTGATTTCTACTAGCCTCTGCACTGTCTATTGGGAAATCTGCGCTGCTATTGATTTTGAACTATGCCTCCTGCACTGCTATTAACACTGCTCTACGCTCCTTAGCATCTGACTGCAACTAGTCTGCAACTTCCACTCTGGAATTGACTACACCAAATGAAAATGATTCTCCTGCTACTAAATACTGTGGGCCACGTAGCAAGGTAATGATCCATGAGAAAACACCATCTAATGATCACCTCAATGGACCCTGCCCAAATCTCTGCACAACACTGGGACTACAGTTCTACATCGCCCCACATCACTCCTGGAGGTATCACTACAAACATGGACAAATATTCCTCTAGACTAGAGGAAAGTTTGTTAATCTCTACAGATGTTGTCGCCTGATCCTGCTTCTCCTTTTTGTCCTTTTTTCTCTAAGGACACTGAGTACTGTACTGTCCAAACTCGCCACACTTGAAATACTTGATCTTTGACAGATCCTTGTTTTTCTTCTTTTCACCCTATGAGCCTTGTCTCTGACTGGGACCTTTGCTTTCCCTTTTGATGCAAGGGCCACATTATCAAGGGGCATATTATCTTCCTCCTTTGCACCCTTCAATCCCTTGCTGCCGATGGAGACCTTTATTAGAGCTCGCATCATCTCCTCCTGAGCAAGATCACCCAACATCCTGTCCCATCCAGGCAATGTATCTCGTCCTAGAATACTTTGGATGAAATTCTCACATTCCTCGGTGATAATGTTGAGGGCTATCCTGACCATTTATGTAGGTGGAAGCGTTTCTCCAATAGCTGCTAGCTCATCCCAGATATCCTAAAGTTTGGTGAGAAAGGGATCAATTCCTTCACCATTCTGCATCCTGGTATTTTTCAACGTTTCCTTTAAGAACATCTTTCGTTGCTTGGAAGGATTCTGATATATCCCTGAGAGAGCATTCCACATCTCCTTGGTTGTGTTCTTACTAGATATATGTGAGACTATATGGTCCCAGACTCCATTCATGATCATCGGCTTTTCCTTAGCCATCTCCTTCTTGAATTATTTCTGCTGATATGCATCAATAGGTTCTGCCACAATGTTTTTTGCATAGATTTTCAGGCTCAGCTCATCCAGCAGGAATAACATCCTGGCCTTCTAGATGATATAGTTGGACGCTCCTTCCAACCCATCCTAATCTCTAAGCCAAACTGTGGCCATCTGTGCAAAGACTCACAACTAGGAAATAAACAAGAATCTCCTCCAATTTTCCTGCTAGACTTCTTGTTCTGAAACTCACACACCCTCCTCGAATGCACAAAATTGCTTTTTCCACCTTGCTATGCCTTCAACTTCTTTCTGGGACTACTCGCTCAACCTTTCGGAATGTCCTTCTTCAGAAAATTGGCACACAAAATGTAACCCCAGCAACTCGAATTGGCTGCTTCTTGCAAACTCGCACTTCCTTCTGCAACTGGAAAACTATGGATCTCCTCCAGAAACTTGGAACTAGAAATCCTCTAGGAAATTCTGGAAATTCCTCCCTTTATGTGTGCAATTTCTCTTCCTTCCGACATTGATTCTGCTACTGCAAAACCATCTGTGCCCAGATAAGAACTTTTCTCTGCGAAAATCTGAGTTGTTATTGCTCCCTCTTCCAGTTGGAATCGCTATTTTGGACAAGTCAAATTTTTTGTTACCCTGCAACTAAAAATCGAACCGTTTGTCCAACAATTCGCACTGCCTAGCTAGGCACTGTGCAACCCCAAAAAAATTCAACTTGCTACTCCTAAATAGCGAAATTTTCTCTCTTCCGCTTCTGATCTTCCTTTCTGTCAAATATGCTTTGTTACCATGCGAAAATTCCTTGAAATGTAGCAACTGGAAATATTCCTTCTAACTGATAAATTAATTATACAATTTATTTTGTTTATGACAAAATAACAAAATATTCACACTACAATTTCTTTATCAAATAAAATATCACAGAAGAAAAAATAAGAAATGAGAAATATGCTAGCACACACATAAAAAAAGGCAATTCTTTTTGGACAAAAGTCCTTGGAAAAACCCAATGTGGGAAAACCGGTGCAACAATTGAGGGTTTTTATTATTAAGCAGCAGTGAGAAATTTTGAGTACAACTGAATGCCCAAAACTGGAAATCCTCTACAAGATAAACTAGCTTCAAAAAATAATGAGCCAAATTTTGTCTCACTCGGCAGTAATCCAGCGCCAACACTGACACCAATTGGGCTCCACGAAACCCTTGCATCAACCTCTGTGTCACCCCTACACAAATACTGGTACACTCTACCTGGAAAATGCAACTGATCAAGTCGTCTGCCTAACATAGCCTCTAAGAATTACTTGTTGGCCCTTCCAGAAATTCTCCTGGACTTTAGCAACTGAATCGACCCTCTGTCTGGCCAAATCAAACTCTGCCTCTGAAGCTTCTGCGCAATCCCTGTGTAGCCTCGGTGAGGAAAATCGACCCTCCTATAGTTGACTCTCCGGAACTGAAAAACTTCCTCCAGACTCACTATCTCTACCCTTCTCTGTCTCTGTGTCCCCCTCTCTAGCTCAAACTCTTCCGACAAAATGTTGCTCTTTGGGAAATCAAACTGCCCAAGGAAGCTTGCTCTCCAAGTGCGTGTCTCAATATACCCATCAACCTCCTTTTATAATCTCTAGTTGAGACTCCAATGACCAAGATTAAAACTTAATCAATGGCTAATATCATCTCTAAGTCGATCCATATGAGTTTCTAGATAATTCACACATTTCTCAATTAATTACTTTTAATTAACCATTTTCCCTAAGTTAGACTTAGGAAAATTTTAAATGATGGTCAATTAATTTAATTGAGCTATCTCCAAGTGGAATTTCTAGAAACGATTTTTGGGTTTTTGAGAAATCATGTGTTTTAACCTCTCCACAAAATTTTGAGACTAAAACACCTCCGATGCTACAAAAACTAATAGGACCCATTCATGTTTGGTTAACGTGGAGGCATGTCGTAGCACATTGGTTCATATGGGATCTTCGTATCAATTTGCAGATGCCTCTGCACTGGATAGATACAGATTGCTTGAGGGCAGCAAGTCTTGGGGTGGGAGGATTTGTCATGTCTGCGTTTTTATTTTCCTCTATATTACAACAAGGGTGGATTTCTAGGGCACAGGATGACTAGGTCACGGGAGCAGGATTATATCATCAGGGGTCCCAAGGGAGTTTTGATGGGATCTAGCAACATTCGCTTAGCATATTCATCATCATGAGCAGTTCCACAAAACTTGTTTCTGGTTCCGTCACTTTCCGATAATCACTGTAAAATAGGGTTATTATTGGACATAACTAATTATGCTCAAGGTGGCATTACGAGAGGAATATTTGACAGAACACCTAAGTGTAATAGCTCGTTGGAACCAGAATGAGAAGATCTATAGGATTGAATGTTGAGAAGTGATTTCTAGTGGCCGGAGAGAGAATGTTGGGTGATTTACCATTTTCTTAGCTTAAAAATGACTTTAATTAGTCATTTAATTAAAAAGGGAAAATATTAATTAAGAGAAAAGAGCCAAAAGTGACTTAAATAAATTAAAAAGTCACTTAAGACAGTCAAGGAGGAGCTTCTAACATAATAATAAAATAAAATACTTCTAGAAGTTTGGAGATCTATCTATGGAGTTTTAAAAGGAGGAAGATATTATTAGGGACATGTTGGAGTTGAGTACTTGTTCTTGTGGAGAGGTTTGGAGAACGGGGAGTTCCCAGCTTCAGTTGTAGCCCCAAGACAGAAACCCTCTTGTGATGCAGTGAGAGTGGGATAGAACCCTTCTCTCCCTTTGGCGAATTCATTCGGAATCCACATGAGTGCTTATTGGTCGCAGTTTCATTTTGAGAGGCTAGGTCCAGTGCTGCATCAGACATATTTAAATATTTTGAGGCCAGATCTAGTTTGCAGCAGTTGTTCGAGATTCTCAGCTGTTTCCAGCTATTTCAATTTTCATATTGCCATGTACTCTTTATGGTTAATATAATAAAGCTGTAATTAACTAAATTTTCCTTGTGTTAGCCTTTTCTTGTGGCATTTCTGGTGATTTACCGTGTTGCAAAAATTTCATGAATTTTCTGAAGTATCAATATTGTGTATTTTATGGGCTATATTGCAGATTAAAAATATTGAGGGCAAAAGTTACTGTAAATTTATGTTGTTTTGCATGTACTTTCTGGGATAATTTTGCTGTAACCAAAACACCATTATTCTAGCCAAATATTCTGAAAGGGATATTACAAAATGGTTGTTTGTTTCCATCTTACAAATATGCATTGAATGAGCAACCCTCATGTTGTTTCTTTTCATCCCATTGTGTTAGTGCATAGTTCATGTGATAGTGGTTAGCCATAAAAGATTTCTGCAAAAGTGAGTGCAGCAAATTATTTGGTCATGTTATCCCCTAACATCTAGCAGTAACTAAAGGATACTTGTCTCTTAGAATATTTATCACATATAGTAGTTCCACACATGAGATCCATTTAGAATACTTGTCACATATAGTAGTTCCACACATGAGATCCATTGTTCTCCACATACAATTGATTGATGATGTTTGCCACCTTCTACCTAGCTTAAAGGATACTTGTCTCTTAGAATATTTATCACATATAGTAGTTCCACACATGAGATCCATTTAGAATACTTGTCACATATAGTAGTTCCACACATGAGATCCATTTTTCTCCACATACAATTGATTGATGATGTTTTCCACCTTCTACCTAGCTTGCTCACGTTTGCTAATTATAGTGCTCCATATTAAATGTTAATGCCATACGTACTTGTCATGAAAGTGGTGATCATTAGTTGAGTTAGATAATGGACTATGTCAATATCAATATTAGGTGATGTTACACAAATCTTACTCAATTTAACATATTGGTGCATTCAAATTTATTTGTAGTTTGCTTTGTACGCAGACCTGTTCATTGTGGTTTTGGAAAAAAATATATATACATACACGTATTGACAAGTATATTGCAGAGAGAAGTTAGAGTGCAGTATACAGCTCAGTTTGAGGGACTGTAAAGTCCATGCTTAACACTGATATGACACATGGGGTTGACCCAATATAATATAAATAAATAAATAACAGTCCAGTCCAGATCGAACTTTGAATGCACATGTCACATCTATGCTTGTAAATCAAAAAATAATAATAATAATATATATATATATATAAGTTTAAGAAAATATTATCAAAAATATATAGGCACACATAGTAGCCTAGGTGCATTTAACCCCTTATCTTTTAAAAACTAAGTTTTTTTTTTTTTTTTTTTTTTTTTAATAAATTGTAAGGCTTAATACATCGAGAGTGAGAGTTGAGATGGATCTCGTGAAGTGAGTGGATAGTTTATATTCCCTGATAGACTCTAATTGACTAGACTAGCACAGTGAGAATCAAGTCAGATGCAAGCCTCGGAGAAATCTGACATTTCACATTGAAAATGTTATGGGTTTTTTCCACATATCTCTAAAACCAGTAGCAGGATCTCTTCTTCCCTCAAAAATTTCAACATTAGAATTTTTATATGGTGTAGTGTTTCTGGCTTCTTCTTCAGCTTGAGGCTGTTTGCCTTTTTCAAGATGAGAGATTCTATTTTTCAAAGTAGAGATTAGAGAGTGAATTTCCCTACTTACCTCCCCCAAAGTGAGTGTACGAACTTTGTCTTGCAGTTGGTTTCTTTGAAAAGCTTTGGTATTTCTTTCATAGGAGGCTTCAACAAATAGAGGTTTGTTGGAAGAAGATTTCTTAGTGTTGTGCACTTGGTTTAGAAAAGCTTCAAGAAGCTTTTCTTTCATCTCACCTTCATCAAGTGCACGGATCTGGGAAAAAACTTTTAGCTTAGCATCTTCAGTAGTTTGGGCCATCAAAAATTTTTCTTTATGCTGCTGGATGTGAGTGGATTCTTCATTTTCAAAAAAACTATCATCAGAAAAGTCAAATTCAGAAGAATATTTACAATTACATTTATCTGAATCAGAACAAAAACATGTCGCCATTTGAGCATGGAGCTCTTCATCTGAGGAATCAGAGTAAGAACTTTCAGAATCAGAGGTTGTGCTTTCGAGCTGTTGTTGTTGTAGTTGTTCACGCATAACAACATTTGGGCAATTTTCAAAACGGTGACTCCTTGACCCACATTTGAAGCACAAGAAGGGAGTCTCAATTTTAACAGCTCTTTTGTTTTTAGCAAATGCTTGTGGTTTCTTGCCTCTGTTTTTCTTGGATTCTTCACCCTCTGGGCATTTATTTGATGTATGGCCTGTTTTTCCACACAACCAACAGGTCAATTTATTCCACTTCTCTTGTTTCGAAGTATGCAAGTGGATGTTAGACGGCTGATAATAGTGGGTTCTAGGGACATACTTATAGTATCCCTTCTTGGATCTATGTTGGATCCTCTTTTTACCTTTATTATACTTGGTTGGGAAGTCTCTAGATTTCTTCTTTTCTCTCTTAGCCTGCTTTTTGGCTTTTCTTCTTTTGACAATAGGATCATCAATAGCAAGCCCTTATTCATTGCAAATTGATTTACTATCGAGCATTCTTGAAATTTTCTCAAGAGACTTATTTACTTTCCTACTTGTACATAAACCAACCAATGTCTTAGTAATTACAGCATAAATTTCTCCCCATGTAAAAGATTCGAAAGGCAACTAAAAAGCTTCTTGCTGTCTTAGATAATCTACGAACTTTGAAGGCAAAGCAGCAAGATAGACTTGTTTCCACAATAAAAATTTTTGAATCTTTTACCTCATATATGCGCTATACCCAATCCCTGTGGAAGTCTTCAAACTGAGACATTTTATGGCATTTTAGATTCATGAGAATCATCTCATGTTTATCTGCTAACTCGGTTTCAGATCCACACCAATGTTCTATAATCATAGAAGTTAGGGCTCCTATCATATTATTTTGGGGAGTCCCATCAGAGTTATGAATGATATCACCAATCTCATCCTTTAACATTTCATTCTCCATTTTTGCAATGAGGGCTGGTGATGTCTCTGTTTCCCACCATCTAAGCAAAGTACCAGTAAAACATTGCATTATAGTTTTACAGGCTTCTACTTCATTCTTTCCCTTCAGACACATTAATTTGTATTCTGTGAACATCATATCAATTAACTGTCTAATCTGTCCCACACTTAAGTTATCTATATTCCACTCCCTGTGAGCATCTGAATGGAATGTGTGAGTTTCAGGAATTTTTCCTTTACCACTTAAGTCAAGAGCAGGATACCTGGTAAATTGACTCTCTACTGGTTCATAAATGGGAAACAACTGAGATTCTGAACTCTGTGAAGATTTATCTTCTGGTTCTTTAAATAAAGAGGCTATTGAGATTTTTTCAGTATTTTCTGGGGTTTCTGTCTCTGCTTTAGATTGGGTTACTTCTTTTGGAAAAAACTGAGGAAATCTGTCAGTAGGTTTGACAGGATGTTGTATTTGCACACTTCTCTTGTGCAGAAAAGACGTCGGGATAGGCTTATCAACACTTTTTATTTGAAGCTTCTCAAACTGTACAGTAAGCTTCTCAATGAGTCCTTGGGTAGAATGGAATTCTTTGTCGACTTTAGATTCTACCAATTCAATTTTTTCTAAGGACTCTCTGACATAACTTTTCAATGAAGAAGTAGAAAACTGAACATGATTTAAAGAATTATTTACATCAGAAATAGAAACTTGAAGACCATCAAATTTTTCTTTGACAGAAGCTGCTTTAGCAATATTCATCTCTAGACCTTTGATTGCAGTATTTGTCCAATTTATCTGCTCATTGGCCTTTTGAGTTCTACCATCAATTCCTAGGGCATTGTCATCTTTAAGAAAAGGGGATAGCTTTAGCAGAGTTTTGTGCTTCTCCTAAAACGATGCCTTTATATGGAGGGAATGTGGTAGTTGTTTCAACTTTACTGCCATCTATAGCAGCCCAAGAGTGCTGGGCTATGGAAGATGAGACTGTATCTATCATCATGACAGATTCTGATTTGACAATCTTTTTCCAGACATAAAAAGATATCCATAAATTGTTGGAGTCCATATATGTCTTCCATTCAGTGGCCAATCTAATTCTTTCTTCTTTAGATGTGCTGAGATCAAAAGATTCAGCATTAGGATGAGTTATTAGATCCCAATTTAACATGGCTTTCATCCACTGGGTATCTATTTTGTATTTATCACACCCATCCATTATAGAAAAGAATTTGTGCATCTTTGGGATTGACGGCTTCTTGCAGTCATCAGGCAAATCAATGAATCTACTATTTGGAATTAAACTGTTCAACTGTTCCAAGTATCCTATGCCATATCTGGGCATACTTGGTGGTCTCAGATTGCCGAATATTTCTGTAAGCCGGGGATCTTCTTTTTCCAAAGAAGGTAGGCTATGCATCATCAACACATGGTCAGACTCGTGAGGAAAGGGAATGTCTGAACATTTGGGATTAGGACATGGATTGACTGATGTAGAAGGTGGGGCTTCTCCAGTCCTTGGATGATGATTATAATGTAGAACAAGTTCAGCAAGCTGGCTAAGATTTACATTTGATTTACAGTTTGGACAGATGACTTCTACAGAAGAAAAATTAACTAACTGGGCAAACTCAAATAACTCAATATGTTGACAATGAATAGAAGAACGAGAAGAGCAAGCAGTATCAATTTCTTCAGGATTCCTGTACAAAGGGGAACTTCTTCATAGCTGAATTATTCTTCTGCGATCGATGGTCGATCTTCTAGGAAAAGAAATTACAATAGAAGATTGTTTTTCTTGGACATTGGCAGAAGTAATACTCTGCATACCATTAGGCTTGGGATTTTGAACAATCCAATGTTCAGGGAAACTCAAATCTTCCCATCGGATTGTTTGGTGTTCAATCTTTTGATTTTTTGAATCTGTAAGAACTACCACACTGAATTTGGAATCTTGACTCAGAGTATGGAAGACTGCAGGATATAAGGTATTGGTATGCCTGAAACACCCTCTTGTCTGAATGGCTATATTGTGTCTCTTTTTCCTCATATCAAATTCAGATGTCTGGATCTGCAGCTGTAATATGTCCTTTATATGCTCTTCGAAGACATATACAGAGAAGTTAGGATAACAATCAAAATAAATCGAGCCATTCGACAGTGGATCAACTATTCCTCCTATCAGTGAGTCAGTATACTTATTATGGGTAAGATCTCTGATCGTGGCAAGTACAAAGGGTTCTAGCCCTCTATGGGTCAAAGCATTTATTCCTACCCGAATACATCCCAAATGAAGATACTGGGTTTTTAGCCTTTTGACTTCTGCTTGAAGAATTTTTGGATCAAGGAGAGGAATGGATTGCACACAATCAGAATTTTCTTGAATTTGGCTTATGGTTTCCTTTATGGAAATTCTGGTAGCGGTAATTGGATGAAATGCAGACACATCAAAATATACATCGGATGCATTTATATTTGGCAACTGCCATCTAGGATATGGTTGACATTCTAAATATTCAAGCTCGGCTGAGTTTATAACGTGGCTAGATGCTGAAGCGAACATATCTCTGAGAGGATTTTCTTCAACTTTATCCTTCTCATCTAATTCTCGGAAAGATACAGATCTTCGTGCTTATTCCATTTTTTAACAAAGAGTAAGGTTTTGAGTACTGACCTTCACGAACCAGACGACACTTTTGGCTATGATACCAATTTTATGCAGGGGCTTCAGATGAAGCTTGCAACAGCAACACAGGCTGACTGGCCTTGTTGAGTCTCTTCTCTGTGTATATTTATTCACCCATACACGAACCTACTTAGATATTTCACGCTCTGGCGACCTTTTTCTGCGGCTTCCCTCGCCTTTAATGGTATGGCGTCCCTTCTACCTTTTGGCGGCCCTTCTACCTTTTGGTGAACCTCTGGTGAAAATAAACAACACAGATACTACCTCAACAGTCTTTAATAAGCTCAGATTTTTTTAGTACTCAAAAATTGCGGAATAAAATCACACTCTTTATTCATCTTGAATTATTAGATTACAGATATTTATGATACAGACTCTGTTGTTCTTTCTTGAGATAGACTGTGATGGCTTTTACCAGTGTTTGCTTCTTAATAAATAAGATAGCTTTCTGGAAGCTACCTAGCCGATTCACAGACTCAGTCTTTGAACAAAAACAAAACACACATATCGACAATCCTATGTATTTCAGCCACTTTAGGTTCTTACCAGTGCTCGCACACTGATACGCAGGCTTTTCAGAATAACCTAATGACAAGAATCTAAATTTACTTCGTGATGCAAGCAGATCAGGCTCTCAGCCCGCAGATGTAGAGCAGGAAGCGAAATAACTCAGACTCTCTAGACTTAAAACACAATGACTCTTCGACTCCCTAACTCTAACACCCGATGCCTCAAATGAGCCTTACTCTCCTTCTTTTATAGGAAGTGAGAGAGGACAAACACTTGAGAGTCGGGTCCATAGGTACTTAGTACATTCATCAATCAATCAGGTAGATGTGGGTCAAATCCCACCAGTTGTCGAAGAAGTGCTCCGAGTCTCCTGATAAGATCAAATCTTGGTACTAAAACAATCATGACAAGACATTGTGGATACTTTTATTCAAAAAGCCCACGAGAAAACTAGCAAAGGAATATTTACATAGTGGAATCTTTTTACCAGAAAGCCCACGAGAAAACCGGTCACTTTAAGTCTGTGATTGGACCTCAAAACAAAGTGGAGACTTTTAGATGGAGTCCAAGAGAACCATATTATGAGGGATCATCAAGAGTAGTGATTCCAGGAAAACGAAATCTTTTATACAGTGCCTCATCCTAGGCTTTGGTGTATATTCGTCTGACAATCATTGGTTTATTTACAACAATTTTGTGCTTGATTTTTGTCATGACTAACCACTCATAATGTCTGATCATATATTGATTTAAGATTTCATGATCATGAATTCTTTGGAGGTCGCTGGCAGTATTACAAGGAGTGTGAAAACATTTAGGAATATTGCTTTCAAAACACCAATCACAGTGCAGCTGGAAATAGGATTCATAATAAGCAGGATCAATGGCGGTTTGTACCCAATCCCTGTGGAAGTCTTCAAACTGAGACATTTTATGGTATTTCAGATTCATGAGAATCATCTCATGTTTATCTGCTAACTCGGTTTCAGATCCACACCAATGTTCTATAATTATAGAAGTTAGGGCTCCTATCATATTATTCTGGGGAGTCCCATCAGAGTTATGAATGATATCACCAATCTCATCCTTTAACATTTCATTCTCCATTTTTGCAATGAGGGCTGGTATTATCAAAAATATATAGGCACACATACTAGCCTAGGTGCATTTAACTCCTGATCTTCTAAAAACTAAGTTTTTTTTTTTTGTTTTAATAGATCGAGAGTGAGAGTTGAGATGGATCTCGTGAAGTGAGTGGATAATTTATATTCCCCGATAGACTCCAATTGACTAGACTAGCACAGTGAGAATCAGGGCAGATGCAAGCCTCGGAGAAATCTGACATTTCACATTGAAAATGTTATGGGTTTTTTCCTGCAGGAACACTAGGAAAAATAATAATAAAATAAAAATAAAAATAATAATAATAATAATCTTAAAACTGTAGTGTTATGAGTTTTTTTTCCAGCAGTGAAATTCAGGAACACCAAGGGAAACGGTTCTAGAAAAAAATCTCAAAACTGTAAATGTTATGGGTTTTTTTTTCTTTTAATCTTCCAGATAGTAAACCAGTGCGGGAACATAAAGGGAGATAGTTGTAGAAAAATTTTCTAGGTCAAGAATAGCATTATAAGACAATAAAGAGAGAAAATCATCATTGCTTCAGATATTTAATAGGAATTATTGTACTTTTTATTCGTTTTGAAGTTAAATGAAGTAGTGCTACTTGTACAAACACAGTAGCTGTTTCTTTTCATGCTACTAAATTTGAAAGTTTAACGACATTAAGACTTCGAAATATTGCCGCAGCGTAAAAACTGGCAAGCTTTACCTTGTGGATCTAGCTGGCTCTGAGAAAGTAGAGAAAACAGGCGCCGAAGGAAAACTATTACATGAAGCAAAGACGATAAATAAGTCGCTCTCCGCTCTCGGAAATGTGATTAATGCATTGACTTCTGGTGAGCAGCAACACTAACATATTTTTTATTTTGAGATTGAATGGTGTATTACAATTGATGCATAACTAATTTGGGACCATATTTCACAGAGAAATTGTGCCATATTCCTTACCGTGATTCAAAGCTGACACGTATTTTACAAGAATCTTTGGTAAGTTGTTTCTACAGAGCTATAATGCATTTGCTGGAACTCAGTGTTCAAACCTATAATATTACTGCAAGATTTTTCCATAATCCTGTATAGTATACACTCTCATCATTTTCTGTAAGTAGGGCGGTAATTCAAGAACAGCTTTACTCTGTTGCTGCTCACCAAGCTCCTTCAATGCATCAGAGACGTTGTCTACTTTGCGCTTTGGTGCCAGGTACGTGAATATTCTAAAAATATTTATCTTTACCTGTATTTCTGCCGACTTTAAACCATGTAATTTGTCTTTTCTCTGGAGTATTTTATGCTTTTCGGGAAGTTTTTAATATTTTCTTCCTTTTTCATCCCCTTTTAAACCTTCATAGGCATGGCTTATATTGCATGTTCTCAATATGCACCCATTTTTCAGTACTTGAATCCGAAATTCTTCTGTTTGAAAAAAATATATTCAATTTGTATGACAGAGCAAAGCAAATCAAGAATAAGCCTAAAGTTAATACTGAGCGAGGGCAACATGAATTAGAACAGTTAGTCATCAAGTATGAGCAAGAATGTGAGCAGCTACGTCGGCAACTTCTTATGCTTAATGCTCGTCTCAACTCACTGGAAAAAGGTCATTTTTTTCGGCATGAATGAAAGCAGAGTGCATAATTTAAAATCCAGTTTGAAAAGTCAACAACAGAGACACGTGTATAGAATCAAAAGAGTTTTGATCATGGGCAACTTCCCGTTCACAAATTGCTTTGGTCAATTTCCAGTAGTACAAGACATCCATTATTTGCCTACTATGAGACTTACCCCGGGATAAATCTGTGCAAGTTGGTATAAATAATGAAAATAAATGTGTGAATAACATATCTGGAACGGGATACACAGTAAAATGCTACTTGAAAATATAGAGACATTTTCCATACTGGCAGATTTTCTGAACAATATTTTGTTTTCATGTAGGTGAAATGTATAATATTACATTAGATTATCTAGAATCCTGTGGTAAACCTGGAGATAAACATGGGTTATTGGAAAAGGTAGGTTGGTCTATGAGAAAAATTTTGGCTAGAATAAAGGGTTCTATTGTAGAGCAATGAGTTTTTTCTCATGTGTTTTCTAAATGACAGTTAAAGCAAAGCTTATCCAAAAGAACACCAGCTCTCGAGGAGATCGTTGATGTACTGAAAGATTTGCTGGTAGAGGAGGGAATCATCCCACAGCCATATGAGGACACCAAGCTGGGAGAAGACTTTCTGGATTCCACTGAAGCAGAAGTTAACAAGACTATTGTTATCTTACAACAATCAGTAGAAGACCTTTCTGAAACTATGGACATGGTAAAACTCACAGAATATGTTATTGGGTTGAAATTTATTATCACTCAGTATGCCTACCACGATTTGATATTTGGATATATATTGATCCTTTGTTTATTAGGATGGTTATTTTCATAGGTAAGGTCATTCTATTCACCTTGAATGTGAATCTGTATTTGCAGGTAGTCAGAGAAAACGAGGCCTTGAAGATTGAATTACGAGCTGTTCGGCACTTGGCACTCAAGCCCTTAAACGATAGCGAGCCTTCTACATGCAACTTAGGTATTTTCGATAAAGCAAACGGAATGTTGATAGTTGGAGGTTTATAGAATATTCATGCAAAACAGAAGAATTTAATGATCCCAAATTAGTCATTCCATTTTCTTGAATTTTGTGAGAGTAGGAACTGCAACATTCAACCTTAAGGAGAAGGCACGGATAATCCGACCTCTTAGAGGTGGCTCTCAGATCACACAAGGAATCCACTCTATGGAAAGCCAGATATCAAGTAATTGCAACATATCTGGCCTTTCATTCCTGCTGATAACATTGAGAAAGTTTAAGAATAAATTTGGGTTTCTAAAGAGCAAGATTTTCTAATTTACGGAAGAAAGAAACTTTGTAGCTACTCTGAATGTTGATTTTGGCACAACTAAGTGTATCCTTCTTCAATTATTCCAAGAAATATATGGTTGGCATTGAACAAGGGCTGTTGCACACTGCTCAAAAGATTATTACATAGAAGGTAACATTAAGAATATTCTCTGGTACAAAGGATGCGATGAACTTGACTACAACTCCAGCAAGAATGCATTGGTGTCAGATTGTCTCACTTGTCTTATGTTTTGGGAGTAAATTTCTCAAGCGTTAATGTAAGTTTACTAGCATTGTTGTTTCAAGGTTGACCGTTGTACATGTTGATTTTTCAAAGAGAATCTGATCTCCTAATCTGAAAATTACTTTCCAATGACTTCTTAATTATGTTAACTTATGTTACATGAATAATTAAGTAATTCAATATAGAAAATCTCAATAGTAATGCAATAATGTCAATAGGATAATAGACACAAATTTTCACATTGGAAACTCAAACTCGGGAGAAAACCCAACAATCTTTTTTAGGAGATATTCTTCAGTTCAACAAAACTACAATATGATATTTCCAGTCAAAAAGGGTCAAACAAACCACAAAAATCATACGAGTCAAACCTGGTCAAACAGACCAAAAATTTGGCTTTCTTGCTGCTTCCCAGAATTCGGTCAGCCCTAGTCAACAGGGCCGAAATTCAGCCTCCTGCAACTGCCTCAGAATGTCAGTCAACCTGCCTCAGAGTTCGGTCAAACAGTGCCTCAAAAACTTCGGTTAAAGACTGGTTAACACTGATCAAACTTCTGTTTTCTTCTCCTCTCCCTCCTTCGCATGTCTGAATAGAGAATAGATGATTTGTCAATTCAAATTAGTGCCAAACGGAGGAGGTTAAATGTCTTTATATAGTTGTCTAGATGTGCCCAAAGGGCATGCCTCCTTGTGTTGGGTTGACTTGTACTTTGGGGCTGACCTAAACAATTTAATTCAAATTTGTATTTTTAATTTCCCTCTTATTTTTTTCATCAGCCGACTTGAATACCGACTGCAGCTACCAAAATTCAACAATACACACATTACATATTTCATCATCCATTTACTATTTTCATTATCATTTCATCTTCCATTTCTTATTCTCTGAATGAAGAGAGTTGTAGCAGGTAGACCAACTGTTGGTTCCCAAATTGTTCCGACGACGAAGAAAAAACCAAGAGAAAATTCACTGAGGATATGAATCCTCCCGCTTTGGGTTAAAAGGGATGGCCTCCCTTCACCTTAGGGGGTATTCCCTGTTTATATTCTCAAAATGTATTCAAATAAACAAATATATATATATATAGGGCCATATTAATGATGTGAGAGTGTTTTTTAAAGAATGAGTGGTTAACCTTTGCTATTAAATGAAACCTATGTAAATTATATGATTGTCTGTACTTAATGTAAACTTATGGATTCAATTATGATAAATAATATAAAAACAACAATGAAAAATTGCATAACGAAGTTGAAGGGAAATAAAGAAATAGTAAATGTAAAAACACATGTAATCTTTGGCAATAAATCATATTTACCCAAGTGTAAAGAAATCATCTCAATATTATGTATTTTGGCACTTTTATCTACACAAATCAGATTCATATATTCCATAAAAATCCAAGATAGTATATATTTGAAGGTAAATTATTCCAGTTATAGTTGTAAAGAAATGATGGTGATCATGTCAATCATCAAACCCTTACAAACACTAAGATAAAAACACAAGATAAAGAAATAACGAGGTAATGAAATAAACACTAATTATATAATAATGTCTTTTTATGAATGGTACAATAAATTTTATCAATGTCATGCATTCCAAATTTAACCTGCAATCAATCAAAAAACATCATAACTTGGGCACTTCAAATAGAATAGATATTTAGAAAGAAAACCAAAGTAAATAATATAAGAACAATTTATCATATGGTCGTGTCAATTTATTTAAATTATTCTATGCACCATAATATAAAACACAAGACTCCCGGATGCGGGTGTTTAAAGGCAGCAATACGGTGGTTGGCCCTTGGAGAGACCGCTGGCCAAGCCACCTGCCCACCTCTGAGAATGGTACCAAGGCCTTAAAGGTCCTTAGGTTTCGACGTCGGGCATTCACTGCTCACACGCCATCACCCCGCTGCTATTTGCTCTATGCATCCAATGGAGATGCGTCCGCCCTTATTCAGCACTTCTTCGTTTGCCTTCTCGAGCTCCTTCTTTGCAACTCTGCATTCGGCTCACTTCACAGCGTTCGACCCTCCTGTGGCCCTGCCAGACTCTGATCCTTGCGCTCACTTCTGCCTCCATTTTCCCTCTGCCGCCACACCGCTATCGTGCTCACCTCGCACTTCCCCTCGCTCTCCTCCGCCTTCCTATCTCCCGTTCACGCCCACTAGTTCGCCTTCACAGTCACCCCCTACAGCTCTGCACACGCATTCGCCTTCCCTTTCCGCCTCTTTGTCCTCACACAAGGTCTCTCTGTCTTCCCACTTTGCCAGCATGCCGCGAAGGCATCGCATGAGATGTAGTCGTGGTTGTGGGAGAGGAATTGGCTCTCGTCCACCTCTTCCTAGCCATGATGTCTCCAGCTCTCAACCTCCCGCTGGCAATGTCACCCATTTTCATTTCAGCAGCGCAATTGACAAGCCCAGAATCACTGCCACCATCACGGTAGTGTTCCAGGAGGAGCAAAATGATAGCAGTGCCTTAGGCCCCAGCAAACGCAGAAGGAAGTCCACGATTTCTGTCAGGCCTCCCCAGGACTCCAAAAAATCTTCGACCCTCCCTATCAAACTGGTTCGGAGACCTCTAGCAACGACAGGAATGGCAACAGCTCTTCGCTCTCAGACAAGCAGAAGTAGGATACAAGCTCCACTTCCTCTTCGGAGAATACTGCCCAGCATTCCAAGGAAAAGGATGAAGGTGTCGAGGATGATTACAGTTGCCCAATTGTGGAGGAAATTCCTCCGTCACACACGGACAGCGAGCTGGTTGTCAGGTCTCCTTACCTCTTTTTGGTTTTTGCAATGATTAACTACGTGCATAGGCACAGGGATTACTGTGACGATTCTAGCTATTTGTGTAAACTCTGGTTTTTATATAACTCTCTCAATGTTGGGTTCCCGATCATAGGCGGCATCTATAAGGCCGGTTTCCCCACAGAAGCAGTCTAATTTTTGTTTTTTTGACTCAAACTACCTCTGGCGTTGGTTAGCTTAGCAGCCCGGAAACTTGTCTTGTACTGTACATTATGTTATATATTAATAAATTAAACCAACATAGAAAAAAATATATATATAAAACACAAGACTAAAATAATAAAAGAAAATAAATATTAATTGTCAAATTGCAATACAAGTTACAAAATTAAAATTATTAAATCTGGTTCACACAACATGTGTATGAACCATAGCAACATAAGCCTCATTCTTCTCCAAAACTTATCTCTCCATTTGCGAGAGTTAGTTTCCGTTCGGTTTCCATAACTTCTCTAAATAAAAACCCTAATATTACACTAATTATATAAGAGTTTCACGTAATTAAATGGAATGATCATTTCTTTCTGATCTTCCTTTAATTAAATGTCTTCCCATTATGTTTATTATTTAGATTTATTATTTCTACGGCATGAAATAAATAGAAATTAGTCTTTTAAGAAATCTTAATAATTTATAAATGACTATTACAGACATATTTCTCTACTTTAATATCTTTCAGAACGCCGATGTAAAAACATGATTTACAAACCTAGTCTTTTTACGAATCAATTTAATCATCTATTTGATTGGATTCAACGGTAAATTCTGGTAAAATTTCCACCCACTATAAGAAAACCTTAAGTTATAAAATGTTTCAAATGTTGCATAGGAAACCAATTATAAAAATAAATAAAGGATTAATTTTTTTTGAATAGGTAGGACTTATTTAAATGCATGGGACTTAATCTTGAACTAACTCTTCGTCTTGATCGATTAAATATAAGTTTTATTAAATACACAAACATTTTTAATAAAATAGTAGGTTTTCGGGTCGAAGAGATTTCCAAATTTCCCAACCAACATGTAGATCCGAAGAAATCCTAGAGGTTCACATAGTTCTAATCGATGGTTATTATTATTTTGGATGGGAAACTGGTAGTGGGTTAACAAATACCATTTGACCCGAAAGAAATTATGCTGACCACATATTCATAAAATGAATTTGATTTAAAACTCTCACTCTTAACAACTCATTTTAATTATTTATATTGTCTCACATGAAAATTAATAGCCATTGTCACACACCTTATATAATATATAAAATTGTTTTCTTTAATTTTGTTTTAAGGAGACCATGATAATGTATTTTGAAATAAACTTATAACTCTTAAATATAAAATGTTATTTCTCTTACATGAAATTTATTTTTCTTTTATAAATGTTGAATTCTGGTTTGATCTTTCAATGTTTTTTAATAAATCTATAACAAAAATAAATAAACAATTAAATTTTAAACATATAAAATGAATTTATATCGATAAAAAAATAAATAATTCAATTTAATCAATTCAAACCATAGCACATTTAAATAAACCAAACTCAAATCAACACCAAGTTTTCAGTTGAACTTTATGCCAACAGTATTGTATAGCCATTAATAATATAAACTTAAAAGTTTAATAAAATAAAATTTAAATAATATAAAATTTTATTTAGTTCTATCACTTCAATATTTATTATAAAATATTTAAACCATTTTCTATTTGAATATACCAAACTCAAATCAACATGAAATTTTCACTTCCGTTTTATGCGAACAGTATTGTATAGCCATTAATAATATAAATTTAAAATTTAATAAAATAAATTTTAAATAATATAATTTTATAGTTTATTATTATAATTTTTTAATTTAATAAAGTATTTATAACAAAATCATTTTACGTCTGATTATGACAAAAAATACAAAAAAATTACGAAAAAAAAATAAATTAAAATAAATGATTGATATTTTAACATCCACAAAACTAAAAATAATCTATAAAACCATCCACTCCCTTATTATAAAAAACTCTCATTTATATCGGGCAGTGAAAAGTTGGTTGTTTAATCCTTCAAGGAGGCGCTTTACTGATTTTCTTGGTGTTGACATTCATATGCTCTCGGGGGGATTGAAATATCTGGGTTATAACATTAAACCATGTGGGTACAAGCGCTCGGACTGGCTCTGGCTGATTGAACGATTCAGAAGAAAAATCACTCAATGGACCCACGAATGGCTCTCTATGGGAGGTCGATTCATTATTGTTCAAGCGGTGTTGTCCCAAATTCTGGTTTATTGGGGACATTTGTTCTTCATACCAGCAAATATAGTGTCTGATATCAATAGAATTATTGCGCAATTTCTTTGGAATGGCTCTACAAATTCCTCCAAATTCCATCTAGTCAAACTTGAATTCTTGAGCAGGCCCAAGGAGCATGATGGATGGGGCCTTCTGGACATCAGGAATTTTAACTTGGCCCTCCTCATCAAATCTTTCTGACGTGCAATCACTGGCACTGGCATATGGTCTGAAATTATTAGGTGCAAATACCTGGCAGGTGATACTCTTCATAATCTTTTATGCCATGAATTCTATATACTAGCGAGCTACTCGTTTATATGGGGAAGTTTTAAGAAAATCCTAGGTCATACTGTTGGTCGATTAACATGGCTCTTTCGCGATGGGAGTAGAATACCTTTGGGGGACATTAATATGCAAGGTTTTGACAGGAACGCCAAACTTTCTGCCCAGCTCATCCACAGATTGGCACACAGGGGTATTAGTTTCCTATCTCAAACGATTTTGTCGTGGACATTTGGCGCCCCTATTTTTAAAAATGCTACGCAGTTGGGCATTCATGGAGAGGACGCTACTGAATGGGGGCTAGTATTACAATCATTGCGGGTTGCTAGAGTTAGTCATGCTACTGGAGGCAACTGTATAGTTTGGGATGGGCCGACTGTGGGGAATCTTCCAATTGTCCGTGATATTTATTTCAGAATCAACATTCAAGTATTCTCTGAACACATCACCCGCTATTTTGTCCCATACTGGAAGCGGCACCTGCCCACGAAAATTGTCCTATTTGGGTGGCTGACATGGAAAGATAAAATTCTTACCTGGAATCATTTGTTGAAGAGAGGTATGTTGGGTCCAAGTAGATGCGCCCTCTGTGGGTGTGCTAAGGAATCCACCTCGCATCTTTTCTTTGTGTGTCTGGTGGTTCAGAAAATATGGAAACTTTTTTCTGTGCACTTATTCGACCCGGTATGGGTTCCATCCGATTTTATCTCCGCTGTAGGGGTATGGGATTCACTGAAGAATAGATTTCGATCGTTGCCTTTCATATTAACCTAGGAAGTGTGGATTGCCAGGAACCAGCTTATTTTCGATGGTGCCTCTTTCAATATACTTCACATCTATAGAGCCATTATGTGCAGGATTGATCATCTTCCCATCACACATATTATCTCTATTGATGGCTCCCGCAGGATACGTCCTCATGAGATTGGTTTACCTGTTTTTTACTTCGATGGAGCTTGCAAAGACGGGGTCATGGGTTGTGGAGCCTGGATTAAACTTACGGGAAGCGAAAGAATTCACTTGCACTGGAACGATGGCCTGGGTACCAACAACAAGGCAGAACTAATGGCACTCTGGGGCGGGCTTTATGCAGCTGCCAATATGGAGTTATCAGATGTTCATATATATGGTGACTCAGCATTGGTCATTGGCAGTATTATGGATAGTTTGCATATACAATCCCCAGATCTTCAGGGGTGGATCTATAGAGTTCGACATCTATGGCGTAGACTTGGCTCCCCACTATTATCCCACATCTACAGATAATTGAATACGCGTGCTGATGGTTTGTCCAAATTGGGATTACTGTCTGAGTTTGGTATCTTCCAGGTGGTACATTACAGGGATGGGGCTCAAATATGGGAGTCCTCCTTTCCTATCCCATAACTCTTTGTTTTCGTTGACATCGGCTGGTGGATTATACATCCATCTATTGGATTTTTGTTTTTTGCTAATCCTTATATTTTTGTTTGCCTGTAATCCCTTCGACATATTACTACTACATCAAGCGAGCCAGTTACAGCTCAACAAGCGAGCCTAATGGACTATTGTAGACACTTTGTTATGGCTTCATAACCTCCTACTGGATCACTGTTTCTCTTGCATATGCTCTGTGTATAGATGGCTGTATGATCTTCTGTTTCTGTCATATTTTCTGCCTTTCTCTATTCCCTTTATTAAAGCATTTTTCCATTGTCTCCATGATCTCCACTTTATTACAGTTTCTGTCACTGACCTCATTTTCTTCATTTTACACCCGAATGTTCGTTTCGTTTCATCCACCCATCGCCCTCATTCATCATTTGGTGTTGTCTATCACACACGTTGTCTGCAGATGTTTCTTCATATGAGTCAACACAGATGTTATTTTTCATTGATTCAGACATAGGAAGATCAGAAAGCCGATGTGTTTACTGGATACTTCTTTCATGCGAGCCGGTTTTCTACCTTTCAAAGAGAATCCTAGCAAAACATCTTTAGGAGCTGTCAAGCGAGCCAGAATTATATGCAACTATTATAAACTGTTTATATCAAGCGAGCCAGATTATGGATTATTTTGTTGAACCAGTTTTATACATTTTCATCATAACAACCTCTTCATGTGAAGCCTAACAAATCACCATATGGAGCTGTCAAGAGAGCCTGGATATACATCTTCAATATCTGTCATGTCAAGCGAGCCTGTGTTTTTTCATCAATGATCCTGTCGAAGGATTGCAAGAGTCCCGGATTACTATTTATATTTAAAACTATTACATATTATCTACCTTTATCTCCATGTTGCAGTGCTTATCTCTTTCTTACAGGGCCATCATTATGTTTCAACAGGCGAGCCAGATATATCTTTGTTGATCCCTTATTTCATGATATTGTAGAGTACAACATTAGACTGCTTCTCTTAGTGTCTCTTTTGCTGGTCTCGTTATATGATCTGGGTGTCTTCCCCCCAGTTATGTATGGACACTACATTTTCTTCCACGACTCCTTTCTTTCTTAGAAGTTGTCTTTGGGGATCGATGTTTTGGTTCATGTTTCTTCTCATCTGACCATGATGGAATGTAATGTTTTGATATATGTACTGTTAATACAAACAACGTTTTTTTCCTTCTGAAAAAAATGAATAAAGCACCAAGCATTAAATCATTAAATTATTAAATTCATGGGGTGGGGAAGCTTTAAAGGCGTATTTTATATTTATGTTGTCTGCACATAGCTTACCCCCTAACCTTCATTTCAATAAACGAGAATTGGTGTTAATGTTTAATAATAATGAAACATGTGTTCTAATTGGAAACGGATGTGATAAAGCGTGGAGTAAGATAGTTAGTGGGAGGAGAGGGGATGAGTGCACCTCGAGATTTTTTATTTTTTATTTGTTTAATTTATTTAATTTATTTTTAATTATTATAATTACGATTACCGTTCACAATTATAATGATTTCTTATAACAATTTTTTTTTTTTCCTCATCTTGTATAATATTTTTTTATAATGATAGTTACAATAATAATTATAATGTCAGTTGACTATAAATATATTTTTTTGTGTTTAAAGTTTCATGAATTTGAATTTGTAATTTTTTTAAAAAATGTGGCTACAATATTGTATCATGGAGTTTGATAAAGAGTATAAAAGGAATAAACTTTATTTTATGAAAATAACTTATATGATGAGGGAGGCGTCAATATAGTAAAAAAGGGCTTATGTAAGATAAAATTCATAGAGATAATTTAGCTTTTGAAGAGGGTCGAATTTAATAACAACACCAGCATTCTTACCTCTATCTATTGCCTTTGGTTCGATACCATATTT
Organism: Pinus albicaulis; assembly: GCA_034641835.2. NCBI lineage: Eukaryota > Viridiplantae > Streptophyta > Pinopsida > Pinales > Pinaceae > Pinus > Pinus albicaulis. The sequence goes on along the minus strand of CM076584.1, from coordinate 234,458,511 downwards.
ATTGATTCACAAACTTATAAATTGAAATAATTATGGTTGTAATTTTTTTTTGGCTTCAAAGAATTTCTCAAGGAGCATGACACCTTCATTGACCATGGCCCATTTTTTGTCAAAGGCTTGGTAAAATGTATCCCAATATGTGATACTACCTTGAGGTAAACTAAGATTCCAATCCTTTGTGCTTCCTTCTAAAGTCAAGGCAAAAAGCATCATGACTACATCTTCATCCATGGTCAATTTAGCACTCATTACCCAATAAAACTCGTGCATGTGGTTTTCTGCAGTGATACATTTGTACCATTGAACTTAGGCAACCATTTGAAATATTTGTTTAATAAAGGATGAAGAGCATCAATGAATTTGCTAGCATCCAATGGCTCGAATGCAGTTGTGAGGCATAGCTTGTCCATTGTGTTAGGGGTTGTATTATCCATAAATAGGCTTCTAACCATAGACTCTTTGAGTTCACAAGGGATGTAGCTGCTTTAGTAGTTTTTCGAGTAGTCTTCTTCTTTCTAGAAGCTATGGTATTGTCAAAAGTATTACCAGGGGTTTTCATGGGATTGTTTTCAAGAGTTGCTAGAAGAGAAGTTATTTTGATGTCTTAAATGTTCTTTTCAAAGGAAATGAAGCTTAGTCTTCAAATACAGAGGAGATTTACTCAAATCCTCCCTAACAATGGTGACAAAAGATGTTGCCCAAAAATCTAGTAGGCCTTGTGAGAGACTTCACAAGTAAATAACTAGACCAAGGGAACACTATGAGGTGGAGGCCCATTGTCACCACAACATATCACCTCCTGCTCTTTAGTGGATTTTCACCACAAGAGAGGCTTCCCTGCATTGGTTACCTAACGGGTATTCAAAATTTATGGCTTAGAGGTGACAAAGGATAGGCTCAAGAATGGCACTCAACTTAAGAACAAGGCTCAATCAAACAAATACAAGTCAAAGCATGCATTCTTACAGGATTTTCTAGGGAACTTATGACCTAAGGTTTCATGAAAAGGGAAGGAAAAATGCTTACCAAGGTACATAAGACTAAGAAAAGGCTTCTTAATTGTGGATATGATCAGGAATTGGAGAAAATAATCTTCAAGAAGCCCTAAGTTGAAGCCTAGGGTTGGGTTAGGGTTTACTCTAGGGAGAAATTACCTAGCGCTTGTGACATCAACCCTAAAATGGAAGAAATCACCATGGAAAGGGATGGATTTTGAATGCAGTGAGACTCAAACCACACGTATAATCTCACCACAGGCCAATGCACTCCTAGTTGAATTCAACCCTATACCCTAGCCTAATGGCTTGCCTTGAGGGGCTAAAAATGTAAGAAAAATTGATAAAATAGGTTTTAAAGAGTTTTTCTATGATGTGATCACCTATGTGGATGCCAGTGCTTTATCCTTGGGTGATGGAGTCTAATGGAAACCTGTTAATTGAAATATCAAACCCTAGTATGGATTAAGGGAACGAAAAAACATATTTTTCAAAACTCTAACTATCACTTAATGAGGGGATAAAGTCGTGAAGAAAGCTTCACATTAAGATCATTCAAGGAATTGTCATACATTATTTAGTTAAGATATGAAATACTTTGCCAAGATTCCATAAAAAATATTCAATTACACTTGCATATAGAAACCCTAATAACAACCATTCCATGCAAATAACCATTCAAAAAGATAATAAAAAATAAAATTACTTAGAAGAACTGCATGAACAAATCCTTTATTATCCCAAAATGATGTCTCCACAACAAGTGCTAGTCGCCAAGAACAAAATTTTCTACAATAGATCACATCTCCACAAGAATACAAGACACTTTAGCTAGGAAAAAATCCTCTAAGGAGGCCGAAATGATCCACAAGTGATGATGAGATGCAATAATGAGGTGACCTCTATTTATATGAGGTCTAACTCAAGTAATTCTAGCTAATGAAGCCCTTAAAACAATTTTGACATCAAATAAACATTGGGTTACAAGCCAACTCACTAGCTAAATGCTAAAACATGTCATAATTTCCCAAATGCGTGAACTATAGCCTCATAAACGCCGACGTCATGCCCTTTTTTGGTACCAAATTCCATGTAATGGTGCGATGAATGCTGAAAAAGTGTATAAGTGCAAGAATTGTTAAACATTGTAGCTTGGATAGGTGTTCTAGCCTTGAAAGGTGTCATTAAGGATAGGAACATGGAGGACTTAATTATCTCCAAGACAGTGTAATTTCCTAAGTTTCACCTAGGGAATATATCTTAATTATGTCGATTAGTGTTTTTAAATATTTCCTAAGTTAAAAATTAGGGAAAGTTGTTAATTAATTGGCATTAGTTTGGATAAGATCAATTTTCCTCTAGAAGCTTTTGGAAAGTTTCTAAGATGATTTTAGCCATCAAGTGGATCAAGTGAACTTCTAATTGTGGTCATTCATTTATGAAGGAGAGATTATAAAGTTAATCGATGGGAATGGAGATCATTCAAGTTGGGTGAGATTTTAGTGAGACACTACGAGGGTTTCAACAATCGTAATTAATGAAAGTTTTGCAAGTTTATTCTTCATCCGAAAAGACTTCCAGCTTATGAGTTTTAGAGGGAGTTTCTCTTTCTAGTTTATTATCCATAGAGGAGGTCAAGTTGTTCTTCGAAGGAAGTGCAATTTTCCAAGAGGCAGTGTGAATTGTTGGATTAGCTAGTGCAAGTTTCCAAAACGAGTTTCCAAACTTGGTTGCATTTTTCTTATGGAAATAAGAGCTATTTTCCTCTTGTGTTGATGGTAAATATGCTTGTTATTATGTGGCTTATATGGTTTTTATGTGCTTGTCATTTCTGTTGCTTATATGTTGGTTATGACTGAGTTTTATGATGGTGATGAAGTATGGCTCTCATCAAGTTTTGATTCGTAATTGAATGAACAATGTATCTATGATTAAATAGATGATAATACAATTCATGTGATGTAGCAAAAATGCGTCTTAACTATTTTCAGATAAGCATGACACCCCTATGCTCAGATTTGTTATTTAAACTTGTAGATTACACAATTGTGACATGTTTGACGAATTTCCTGTCATGGTTAGTAGGGGTCCAGTCAACTCTTTGTTCGAATGTTTGCATGTGCACCATTGTTTTGTTGTTATATTTCATTTATTAACTTGTCATTGGATTCTGGGCAGTGACCTGGGTTCTGGGCCTGAAAAAGTGGCTCAAATCTCAGGGACGTTGGCACGGGTCTATGGGAAAAAATCCCTAGACGCATGCATGCATATGTTGTTTGAGCGTCTAGAGCCTCCTAGGCACACCCATGCCTATATTGTGGGAGTGTTTGGGGGTCAAGTAGTCTAAAAGCTCAGTGGGACCTAGGGGCTCAACACCTGAGTGGTTGGGTTGGATCCTAGGAGTTATGTTGTTGATGTGGAAGGTTTTTTTTATGTGGTTTCGTCAGTTCCACTTCCTTAAGGTCACCTAGGAGGTTGAATCAGATCATAGTAACTCTTCATCACATGTTTACCCCGGTTGGCAGGTTAGTTGGATAGAGGTGGAATGAAGGTATTACAGAGTGGTATCAGAGCATGGTTCAACCCTTGGACTAGATGGGCGGTGTGTGTTGGTTATGCATTCATGTCAGTTGCACGTGTCTTAATCATACTTGCATTCTATATGCTTGTTGAATATGCATGGTGTCATTCATGATTGTGGTGATGTCGCCATGTGGAAGATGTTGTAGTTGTTGTGGAATGTGTCGTCATGAGTGTATGACTAGTTACGTTTTGTTTATACATGTCAAGTGCTTACATGTATTGTCTGTGTGTGCTTGGTTACATGTTACATGTTGTTACATGTATTGTCCGCGTATGCTTGATTACATGTTGTTATAGGTATTTTTCATTTATGCTTAATTACATGTTGTTTACGCTTGTGTATTGTTCGTGTTTATGCTTGTGTATTGTCAGTGTACATTGATATGGTTGATGTTGTCATGCATGAGGTCATGGTATGCATAGTGATATGGTCATGCATTGATGACTAGACTCTAGCTAGAATGACATTTATGTGTTGATACCCCAATGTGTTATATGTTTATATGATTATATGATTATATCTATACATGTATTATGTTTATTGGTTGATCTTGCAGATGAGGTATCCTACCCGAATTATGCTAAGGTACGTTGGTTTATTGTGATTTGGTTTAGCTGACATAGTATGCACTGCAGGAAAGATATCAAAGATGAATAGCAAGATGGTAGACTACAAAGATTCTCCCTATGAATCAAATGAGAAACATGGTGTTGGTCACTCTTCTGACTTGGAAGACACACTAAGAATTTTGAAGGAAGAAATAAGGAGTTGCAAGGCAGATAATGATAGACTCATAGATGCATAGGAAAAGCAAGCAGAGGTTGATGCAATAATCCTTCAAATTTTGTCATATTTGCATAAACAAGGACCACTTTGGATCAATTATGGATAGGAGGATGGGATTGTGAAAATTTCTTAATCTTAACATACAGAAATCCCATTGCAATTATATGATTTGTATTACCTACTTGTTTTCTTAATTTAACAAGTTATTCACATAATTATTCAGTAAACTCTAATACAAATGCATTGCAGCCTACATCGATATATAGATCAAGAACTGAAAAATGAATGAAGCAATCACACAAAGGAAACACTTATTTTTAGACAATCGTCCCCGGAAAAACCCAATGCGGGAAAACCGGTGCAACAGATATGAGGGTTTGTATTATTAAGCATTAGTATTCGGAGTACAGCTAGGGTGCCAAAATCCGACTCACCCAAAAGAGAAAATCCTAAGCGGATATATAAATTAGTGAGTTTTACCTCACACTGCAAGTCCTGACTGATCCAAGATCTAAACTGGCGAAATCCCAACTCCCTCTGCGTTTCATTTGCGCAGTAGATGTGTAGGCTTACACAGGGACTGTTGAAGTTTGCATCACCTCCTATGTGTTGATCTTCCTCTCAGAAAATCAAGTTTGAGCCCTCCCAGCTCAGAAACCCCAATCTCCATCTAAATCTCGGACTGTCTCTCAGAGGCTTTGCACTGCCCCTCCATGAGCCCTGTGTAGGCCCGCATCACCCTCTCTGGGAACTATGTCACCTCTCCTGGTGGTTGTGCTGCTTCCTCTGTTGTCGTTGCTGCCCTTTCTCTGTTATGTACTCTTGGTCTTCTGACCAATAACTACTTCTGCCCCTCGCTACAACTGAATCACTTAGATCTTATCTTCGTCCAATCACTTCTCCGTCAGAAGAATTCGATCTCTTGATTCACTGTGTGTGTTCTCCAACTGACCCTCAAGCCTTCCTTTATACTTTTCATGTTGAGAAATCAACGGTCGTGATCTAATCCTTAATCAATGGCTAAAATTAAATTAGAATTGATCCTCGTAACTTAGAAGCTTCTCACCCGCATGTTTAAATTAATTCACTTTCATTAATTTAATTCCCTAAGTTTTAACTTAGGCTCCATTAAAAATAATTAATTATTTGAATAAATTTCACTCCGTTTGGAATTTCTCCAAATTATTTCTAGGTCTTGGAGATCTCATGTGTTCTATACCCTCCACAAAATTTCGAATCTAGAGCACATATGATGCTACCCAAACATCAACACTCCCTCTTAGCGAGGAATGTGTTCTAGCAATACTTCTTCACCAAAAGCATCACCCTGATCCACGACATTGGTCCTTTGCGTTGTTGATGCTGGATCTATTGCCCCTCATCCACTGCGCTGCTACTATCTGTACTGCTTCCCATGACTCTTCCATTGTCACTGCTACATATGTACTACAAATCCCTCTCAAAGTGTTGAATCATGTTGCCAATAGCACTGCCACTGCTAAATGTTGCACTGCAACTCAGTTTCTGAGAGTTAAGCAACTGAAAAACCTCCCAAAACTAACATAATGTTTAGTTTGAATACTCCTCGATGTTGGAACTACCTTTGCAGCTAATCTGCGTTGAGCCTATGATGCCACTACATTGTTGCTGCTCTGCATTGCGTAAGCACTACGCTGCACTTCTATGCACTAGGCTGCTACTGTTACGATGTTTCTGCCACTGCTCTGCATTACTTCAGACTTTCGCGCTCTAGCTCTGCCATTGTTTCTCCATCATCCCTCGCACCAACTAATTCTCGTCATTCTACTACTGTCATTAAGGGCTCCCGTAGCCATATGTGATCCAAGAGTTTGGGCACCTCAAGGATCTTGCCCCTCTTTATGTAGTTGATCTACAACTCCATATTGCCCCACTTCTTAGGTGCATGAGAACTCATGGCGCATCCATCATCATCATCCTCATCAACCTGAGATGGAGTAGCCTTCGAGTCAGATTCTTCCTTTCCCTATTTCCAAACATCTAAAGAATTTGACCTTCGAGAGGTCCTTATTTTTCCTTATCTAATGCCCTTATTGTCCCTTAGATGCGAGAGCCACATCTTCATCTCCCTCCTTCTTGACTTTGATCCCTTTGTTGCTGCTTCCTGCCTTGGTCCACCATATGATATCTTCTTGTCGAAGAGTTGCCCACATCTCTTCCCAGCTTGGAAGAGCTGCCCTACCTAAAATTCCTTGGAAAAAGGTCTCCCAGTCTTCAGTGACTGCATTCAGGGCAGTCCTGGCCATAAGTCCAACATCTGGTGTAGCTCCTACGAAAACTAGTTGATATTCAATCCCTTGAAATGTAATGAGGAAGGGGTCTATCTCTTTTCCATTCTGCATCTGAAATAATCTCAGCTAATTCTCAAGCAACATCTTTCATTGGATGGAAGATCCCTGGTACATAGTGGTCAAGGCCTCCCACATTTCTCTTGTTGTGTTCTTCTCAGCAATACGTGGGATCACATGATCCTTGACTCCGTCCATGATCGTGCATTTTTATTTTTCCTGAGCCTCCTCATAATACTTGAGAGGATCAGCATCAACCAGAACAACAATAATGTTCAAGGCATGATCCTTGATTCAATGTTCATCCAAAACTACCAGGATCCTGGCCTGCAAATGAAAAAGTTGGATGCTCCATCCAACCTGTCCTGATCCCTCAATCCATTCACAACCGTCTCTGATTAACTAAGTGTCGAACAAGTCCCTTTATCCCTCTTTTGTTGTTGCCCCAGCAAAACTTGGATTTGTATTTCTTTGGCGATAGAAACCCTCTAAGGAACAAGTACCATCTGAACTTCGATTTCCTTCACGGAAACCCTTCTACCAATAGATGTCGAAACACTTCTCTCTGATCTTGCTTTTCTGCTGCTCAGCACTATATCAAGACTTATTGGCAAGAAATATTCTAAGGAACTGCTTCCCTCTACTTTTCTTATGCCCCACTAGACACTATTCTACACCAACAGAATTAGTGCCCCACCAGAAACTCTAGAAATAACTGCACCTTCAACCACGACAATCCGAAAAATTGAGACTCAACAGCCTCTACGTTGACCCACCAAGAACTGCGCTGCCTTCTTCAGCTACAACGTCACCCTAGCAGGCTAATGCATGCTTTGCGTGAGCCTTCCCAGGTGACTGTGTCACCCTTCCTCTGCCTCTATGGCTTAGGACTGCAATGTCTCTCGAGACAACTGCTTTCCTGTTGTAGACTTTCTTCTTTCCTTTCGCTGATGGCTGAAGTCCTCCTTGATCTGCAATCGCTCGGATACCATGTTAAATTTTATGAATAACATACATAAATCCTACTATAATTATTTGATTTGTATTACCTACAAGTTTTCTTCATTTAACAAGTCATTTACATAATTATTCAGTAAATTATAATACAAATACATTGCATCCTACAACAATATTAAAATCAAGAACTAAAAAATAAATGAAGAAATCACACAAAGGACACAATTTTTTTTGGAAAATTGTCCCTGGAAAAACCCAATGTGGGAAAATCGGTGCAGCAGATCTGAGGGTTTGTATTATTAAGCGACATTATTCTGAGTACAACTAGGGTGCCAAAATTCGGCTCAACCAACAGAGAAAATCCTCGGCATACACATAAATTAGTGAGTTTTACCTCACACTGCAAGTCTTGACTTATCCAAGATCTGAACTGGCGAAACCCCAACTCCTTCTACGCACAATAGATGTGTAGGTCTGCATGGGAACTGCTGAATTTTGTGTCACCTCCTCTCTGCGTTGATATACCTCTCAGAAAATTGAGTTTTAACCCTCTCGGCTCAAAAACCCCGATCTCCAGCTAAATCTCGGACTGTCTCTCAGAGGCTCTGTGTTGTCCCTACATGGGCCTGCATCACCCTCTCTGGTGACTATGTCACCTCTCCTGGTGGTTGTGTTGCTTCCTCTGTTGTCTCTTCTACCCTTCCTCTGATATGTACTCTTGGTCCTCCGACTAATAACTACTTCTTCCCCTCGCTGCAACTGAATCACATAGATCTTATCTTCGTCCAAGCACTGCTCCATCAAAATAATTTGATCTCTTGATTCACTGTGTGTGTTCTCAAACTCACCCTTAGGCCTTCCTTTATACTTTTCCTATTGAGAAATCAATGGTTGTGATCTAATCCTTAATCAACGGCTAAGATTAAATTAGAATTTATCCTCATCACTTACAAGTTTCTCACCCACATGTTTAAATTAATTCACTTTCATCAATTTAATTCCCTAAGTTTTAACTTCGGCTCCATTAAAAATAATTAATTATTTCAATAAATTTCACTTCGGGTGGAATTTCTCCAAATGATTTCTGGGTCTTGGAGATCTCATGTGTTTTAGCCCCTCCACAAAATTTTGGAGCTAGATCACATCCGATGCTACCCAAAAATCAATAGGGACTAATGGGGCATATGGAAGTAAGTCTCCTAGTGGTCACAAGTCGGATAGAGATGACATGATCATAGATGGCAGGTTCTTGGACACTCTAGATAAGAGAGGTGACAGACACAGGTACCATTCTAGTTTTGGTTATGACAGGCATCATTATCGTCATCATTATCATCCTTCGAGGAGGAGTGATAGGGGATATTTTTTTAATGAGTTTAAGAAAGAAAATATGCTTACATTTGACGGAGAAATGAATAAACCATAGGTTGCAAAAGCATGGTTTCTTGTTATGAAGAAGTTCTTAAGGTTGCATTATTACTCGGAAAACATGAAATCCATAATAACTACATTCAGCCTCAGAGGTAAAGTAGATATTTGGTGGGAATATGTGATGAACATCATAGATATTTATGAGGAGGAACTAACTTAGAGTGAGTTAGAGATGTTATTCTGGAAGAAGTATCTATCAGAGAGATACTATGATGATAGGGAAAAAGAGTTTTATGAGCTAAATATGGGTTCCATGACAAATGATGGGTATACTAGCGGGTTTTTGGAGTTACTGAGACATGTGTCTTACCTCAAGGAGGAGAAGGCTAAGATTGAAAGATTCATAAGTGGGTTTCAGATAACATTCAAAGACAGGATTGAGTTTGATGAGCCTAGATCCTTGGAGGAGGCTATTTGGAAACTAAATAATTGTTATGAGTAATCAAAGCGCAACTCTAAGACTAATCGGGATTGGAATGGTGATTCAAGGAACAAAGGAAAATGGGAAAAGAAGAGAGAAATACCTCAGGATACAAGTAACAACGAGAATTTTGCAAAACCTAAAAATTTCAACACATCTGGTGGAGGACATGGACTTCAGCCTAAGGAACATAATAAGATTGAGAATAAGGAGGTCGTGTGGTGTTGGACTTGTGCAGGAGATGATCGTAGGAGAGACTGTCCACCACATCAGGGTGGTAGACCGCAGATCTACAGTGCTTAGGAGGCACAGACAAGGGTAGATATTGGACATAATATTCTCAGGATCTATGTAGTGCTAGATAATAGGTGGGAAGATCACCAGCCATCTATTATCGAGATGGACGAAAATCTTTGTGAGCAAGTTGCTTCTAGACTATGGATCTAATTATAGTTATGTTAGTCCTGACTTGGTGAATAAGTGTGGTTTGAACAGAGAAGTGCATGCAAATTCTTGGTTAGTGAAGTTGGATATAGGTACAAAGAAAAGAGTTCATCATTGGGTAAGAGCTTGTGAATTTGAGCTGAATGACACGTCTACAAGAGCACACTTGAACATATTTCGATTGGGATCATACATTATGCTATTGGGTATGGACTGACTATATCTTCACAGGACCAAGGTAGATTTTTATGACAAGGCTATTGAATGCTTAGATGACAATGGGGAACCAAGAGTTTTATAGGGTAAGAAGAAAGCAACATCAGTTAGGATGGTGACAACTATGCAGGCCAAGCACAGTCGCAGGAAAAGGTGTGCATTATTTTCAATGCACATTTCTAGTGAAAAAGGTAAGCAAGTTGAGGATGCAGATGTTTTGAGCATGTACCCAATTCTACAGCAGTTTCAGGATGTATTTCCCGCATATATTTCATAGTTGTTGCCTCACAGGGAAGTAGACTTTTCTATTGAGTTGGTACCAAGGGAAGTGCCGAAATATAAGGAACCTTACATTATGAGCACATTGGAGTTGGTAGAGTTGGAGTTGTAGTTGAAGGAAATGATGGACAAGGGATACATTATGCCAAGTGTATCACCATGGGGCGCGCCGATATTGTTTGTGAAGAATAAGGATGGTACTCTCATATTGTGTATTGACTATAGACAACTGAACAGATTAACCATCATGAACAAGTATCTGTTGTCAAGGATTGATGACTTGTTTAATCAGATGAAGGGAGCAATAGTGTTCTCGAAGATTGATCTAAGATCGGGATACCATCAGTTACACATCAAGGAAGATGGCATTCACAATACAACCTTTTGGACTAGGTATGAGCATTATGATTTTGTTGTAGTTCCTTTCGGTTTGACTAATGCTCCAGCTAAATTTATGTGCTTAATGAATAGTGTGTTGCATCATTTTCTAGATAATTTTGTTATTATGTTCATTGATGATATATTGGTATATTCTAAAAATGAAGAACATGTCGAACATTTAGCAGTAGTGTTGAGATTGATAAGAGAGCAACAATTGTATGCTAATCTTAGCAAATGTCGTTTCTTTTAGATTGAGGTACATTACATGGGACATGTTTACAAGGAGGGAATCGCAGTAAATCCATAAAAGATAAGGGCCATCATGGAGTGGGTAGCTCCTAGGAATGTGGATGAGGTGAGATCCTTCATGAGATTGGCAGGTTATTAGAGAAGTTCCATTAGGAACTTCTCACAGATCACTTGTCCTATTACATCACTGTAGAGGAAAGGTAAGAAGTTTGAATGGACAGAGGAGTGTGAGGCTAGTTTTGAGAAGCTTAAGCAGTTGTTGACACATGCTCCAGTGTTAAATATCGTAGATACATATAAAGAGTTTGTAGTATTTACAAATGCTTGTAAGAGAGGAATTGGTGGAGTCCTTATACAGGAGGGACAGGTCGTATGTTATGAGTTATAGAAATTGAATGAGCACGAGCAGAACTATCTGACGCATGATCTTTAGTTAGCAGTGATCATTCATGCATTGAAGATGTGGAGGCACTATCTTCCTAGCATGAGGTTTTTGTTGATGAGTGATCACAGTGGATTGTGGTATCTATTCAACTAGCTGAATCAGAATGCCAGGCAAGCTAGATGTTTGGATACGATCAACGAGTTTGACTTTGAGATAAGGTATATTAAAGGACGTAAAGAGAACAGGGTTGCAGATGCTCTTAGTAGGTACAAGTAAATCACGTAGAAACTATGAGCTCCTATGGGACAGATTTAAAAGATAGGATCTTGTAGACAAGTCAACATGATGACAAGTATATGGAGATTTTTCATAGGTTGCAATAGAGTACAGGTACAGGTATAGGATGTGGCTTATCATCTCACAATAGATGGCTTGGTAAAATTTAGAGATAGGATATATGTTCTAGACAACAGTGAGCTAAAGAAGGTGATCTTGAAGGAGTTTCAAGTGAAACAATATTCAGGTCACCCAAACTATCAGAAGACATTGAAATATCCCCAGATGGGAAAATGGAAGTAATACAAGCAACAAAAGACTAAAACTATAGCAAAATAATACATTAGAAATTGAAGCCAAAAGATGAGTTGAGCCATTTTATTAATGTTTGGAATTGAGTACAAAAGAGGTGCTGGAATAGGTACACCTGGGCCTACTCAAGGAAGGTTGGAATAATTCTCAACCCAAGCTGAAATGACTCTCTGCAACTGGCTCTGTGTGGCTCTAGTGCTACACTGCTCTGCCCAAAGATGTTGCTGTTGGCTAACCTCAGACTGCTAGTTTGGCTCCTTCCACTGCTCAAAAAATTTCGTGCTTTTGACCTCGGGGGCTCCTCACAAAATTCCGCGAAGGAATTGGCCAAATGTTGACCTCAGAATTTCTTCCCTATTTTCCCCTAGCTCCAGTAGATGCTAGCTGAGTTAGGATTTATGTTTGACACCTCAAACTTGCCTAGAAAATTCTTCCAAATTAATCTTGGTTTCTCCTCAATAAACCCATAAAAACCCAGAAAGGGTTCATCCTATTTTTGACCTCGAAAATTGGCCCTCTTGGGCTTGGCTCACCCAACTGCTGGGAAATTCGACTCCTGGATGGAACTGCTGGTAGATGTCTCCAAAATTCTGCCAAAATCCCTGGTAGGAGGTGGCTAGCCTCCCCTCCAAATCTTTCGGCTTAACTCCTCTTCTCTCCCACACTCCCGGCACTTCCTCTAGACTACACTACGCAATCTTTGTTGCCTCTACGCATTCCTGAAGGGACTACGCACTCATGTTGCTGCTGCTATGTCAAATCCTCACCAAAATTTTGGAACTACTCTCCTGAGCGGGCATTCAAAGTCTCTCGAGGTAGAGGTTTAGATCTCCGCATGAATATCTCGTGTGCAAAACAGCACGACAGACTTCGCACCCGGCATAAGCATGCTATGTCAAGATGACAATCAAAATAGAAGATGAATGAATTATGAAATGATCTACCTTCACTTCCTTTTATCAATTGAGCCCCCAACGTTCCCTTGGGCCTACCATGGACTGCGCAGTCCCCTCATCCAGCCACTCACTGCGCTACCCCCTTAGAGACTCTCCCACGCTGCCACCTAGGGAGTTGCCTCCAAATCAAATGCTGGCCACATGGACCCCACTAAGGCCTTAATTTTTCCTTGTGAACTATAGGAGTAGGCTGTAGTTTTTCCCTTAATTATTAATTGTGGGTCCTGACCCACCTTATTTTTTCTTGACATTAGAAACATAAAAAATTATCAAAAAATAATATTCTAATTAGAAAATTTTCTAATTGGGGATATTACAGACATTGACCGCAATAAAGAAGTTTTACTATTGGACGAATTTGAAGAGAGACGTAGCAAATTTTGTGGCTAGGTGCTTGGATTGTCAACATGTTAAGGCAAAGTGTAAGCATCCAGGTGGACTATTACATCTGATTGTGATTCCAGAATGGAAATGGGAGGTCATTTCCATGGACTTTATCACAGATTTTCCCAGGACAGTGAGACAACATGATTCCATCATGGATGTTTTGGACAAGTTGACAAAAGCAGCACACTTAATTTCAATTAAGTCTACATTATCAGCTAGCGATGTAGCACAGGTATTCATAAGAGATGTAGTCATATTGCATGGTGTTCCATAGAAGATTATGTTAGACATGGATGTGAATTTCACTTCCAAGTTTTTGAAGGAGTTGTTTGCAGGTTTGGGCATGGACTTGGTCTTCAGCACAAGTTATCATCCACAAACATATGGATAGATAGAGAGGGTCAATAGGATATTGGAGGATATGTTGAGGATGTATGTGATACATCAACAACGAAATTGGGAAGAGTATCTTCCACTCGTAGAGCTCTCTTACAAAAATTGGTATCAGGAATCCTTTAGGATGATTCCATTTGAGGCATTGTACGGCTGGAGTTCCAATACTCCCATCAGTTGGAGTGATATGGTTAACAAGGTGTTGATTGGACCAGACATGTTGGTAGATATGGAACAAGAAATGTAGGTAATCAAGAAGAATTTGAAAGCAACAAAGGATAGGAAGAATATTTATGCAGATCAAAACATGTTTTTTAAGGATTTTTAGGTTAGGGAACTTATGTACTTGTGCATCAAGCCCGAGAATATCTCCTTACGGATTGGATCATGTGCCAAGCTGGAACCACTATTTTTTGTACTTTTTAGGATTATTGAGAGGATTGGGCCAATATCCTATCGAATTGCACTGCCTTCGATAGTGAAAGTCCATGATATTTTCCATGTATCATTACTTAAGAAATATGTTAAAGATGTTGATCATGTGATTGACTAGTATGTATTGTAGGTGGAGAAAGAAGGAGAATTCCAGTCGGAACCTCAGTGCATTTTGTAGATAAAAACACTCATGCTTTGGAATCGGTCAATTGAGTAGGTAAAAGTGCAATGGATGCACTTTGGGCCGATGAAGCTACATGGGAGATGGCGGATCATATGTGGGCTATGTATCCATCCTTATTCGCTAGTTGAGTGATTTTTTTGGTACATGTATTTGTATATGTTGGTATGATGTTTTGGTATATGTACATATGTGTATGGATGAAAATACCGTCATGAGCTATGTTATAAAGCTCCAATAAGAGGTATGAGTGTCATATCATTATGATGTTATATTTTTCATGTTGGTTTGCTTCTCAATAGGTTGATCATTGTAAATACTAGAACGAGCTAAGTTATAAAGCTCCATGAGCAATATGTTTTGCTTACAACAATCTTGTTGGTTGTAGGTGTCGTTGAACACTAAGGACAGTGTTCCCATAAGGCAGGGGTTTTGTAACAACCCTGGTAAAAATTCCATGTAATAAAAGTCAACAAAGGAAAAATAATAGCCAAGGTCATGGGACATGTATTCCAAGTTGAATATTAGGAAAAACGTCCTAGTGTGAGTGTTCATATGCTTTATTATGGCTATGGAAATTGGCAAAGGAAATGGTTAAGGATTTCGAAAGGTAAAGTGGCATTTATTTATGAAAATAATGGAAAATAGGAGAAAAGAGAGGTGAAAGGTCACAAGTTGCATGTGAGGAGGAAAATGAAGGAAAATAATGGAAAATTGATCAAATAGAGGCCTCATTAATAAAAAGGCAGTTCGTGGCTTTTTTTTAGTGCATTTTTTGAGCTCTCATTATTCTCTCTCTCTCTCATAATCTCAGATGCTTGGAGCTTTCTTGGAGCACTCTTGGAGGGTGTGGAATACTTGGAGATTTGGAGCAAGAAGGCAAAGGAAGAGCAATAAATTTCAAGAGGACGTTGGGATCAGCAGCTACAATGGGTTTTGATTGTAGGTACCGAGTTGCATGTATGTTTTCCTCACTAGTTTTGGCATGCACGGTGTATTAATGTGATTTCTTGATCATGATATGTCATTAGCATGGAGGATTTCCTGGAGTGATAGTGGATTTGCCTATAATTTCCATTTCCTGGATAGCCATGGTGTTGTGGGTTCAGTTTCATTATTTGTTTTCTGGTTGGTTCTCATGTTCCTTTAGTTGTGGGTTGAGTTACTAGTTCTTGGAGCCTTGGTTGGACAAATTCTTTGGAGCCCGACAGATAGTTGTGGGTTATGTTACTAACATTGAATCCTTGGTTGGAAAAACTCTCTAGAGCCTAGAAACAACTGGGGTTGAGTTACTATTCTTGGAGCACTGGTTGGAACAAATGCTCTGGAGCCCTAAACAACTTGGGTAGAGACCAATCTGGTGATGGTTGTGATGTTCGACCGTGAGGTGGAATAGTTGGTTGAGGTTTGAGGTGGTTTAGCCTCTAGAAGCCCTGGTTTGGTTTATGAGATCCAACATTCATGCTTGGAATATGGCATGGAGGTGACCGGATGAAGAGATATTTGGCTCACCAATGTCTATGATTGGGTGGAACGTGGAAGTCCGGACTTGGTCGCATTTTTCTTATGGAAATAAGAGTTATTTTCCTCTTCTGTTGATGGGTAAATATGGTTGTTATTCTGTGGCTTATATGTTTATTATGTGCTTTTCATTTATGTTTCTTATGACTGAGTTTTATGATGGTGATGAAGTATGGCTCTCATCATGTTTTTATTCGTAATTGAATGAACAATGTATCTATGCTGAAACATACGATAATGAAGTTAATGTGATGTAGAAAAAATGCTTCTTAACAATTCTTAGATAAGTATGAGACCCCTATGCTCATATATGTTATTTAAACCTGTAGATTACATAATTGTGAAGTGTTTGACGAAATACCTATCATGGCTAATAGGGGTCCAGTCAAGTCCTTCTTCGAATGTTTTCTTGTGCACCAATGTTTCGTTGTTATATTTCATTTCTGAATTTGTCATTTAGTTTTGGGCAATGACCTGGCCTCTGGGCCTGAAAAAGTGGCTCAAATATTGGCGATGTTGGCATAGGTTTGTGGGAAAAATTCCCTGGACGCATGCATGCATATGTTATGGGAGCAGCCAGAGCCTCCCAAATTCACCCATGCCTATATTTTGGGAGCATCTAGGGGTCAAGTATTCTAAAATCTCAGTGGGACCCAGGGGCTAGATACCTGAGTGGTTGGTTTGGCTATTGGGAGTTTTGTTGTTGATGTGGAAGGCTTGTTTGATGTGATTCCATCAATTCCACTTCCTTAAGGTCACCTAGGAGGTTGAATCAAATCATAGTAACTCGTCATCACATGTTTACCCCAGTTAGTTGGTTACTTGGGTAGATGTGGGAGGAGAGTGTTACATATCGACACTCTTTTAGGATGGGAAGGGGTATCCAAGGTAATAGTAGTGTTGGACATGGGATCGCCTTGAAGAAAGCAATAGAGAAATACTTCACAGATCGAGGAGCGGAGCGCATAGCGCGAAGTCTATTTTGAGTCTTAGGGGCCTTGGGGTGGGTCAAATCCCCTTATTATGTAATGGGATGGGATTATTTTGTGAATTTTGGACTCTGCCCATGGTTTTGGACCATGGTATTGTAAATGCCAAACCTATATAAGGAGTCTAGATAGAAGTCATAGGAAGGCAAGAAACTTAAACGATAGATCTGATAAGATGAATTTGGATGCAAGACTGTCTTAAGTCAGAGTTTGTGTTTTGGGTTAGAGAAAAGGCTCTTGCAGCTGTGTGCGCGGAGACCTTAGGAATTATGTAGTTGTGTGTGCAGGCCCCTATAGTTGTATGTGTAGGGCTCTGCAGTTGTGTGCATAGGGTGGAACTGAATGTATGAGAAGGATTTGGATATTAATGAAAGAAATATTGGATAGATCTGAGTTCAATTGATGTGTCTGCATTTATTTATTGTTTATGAATGTTTGTGTTGAATAAGGTTTTTGATCAGTAATTGAATAACGTTGTCTTGTTTATGGCTGGTTACTTTGTTTAATGCATGAATAATAAGGTCGTGCAACCTGTTAGTAATTTCAACAGATGTGTTGAACAACACTTGTATTATTGATAGTTCTAACCTGCGAAGCTCTATAAAGAAGTAAAATCCCTAAAGCCATAATCATCTATCCCTCTAGATGCAGAAACCTGGTTCTAGCATCCCCCTATATTGCCTTGGGTGAGACTTTGATCTGCGCAAGCAGGTCGTTGCCAAAAGGGTCGGTAATAGTTGGATTTGTTGGATTGCACAGTCACTTTGAACCTAGGTCTAGGCCCCATCAAGCCAACAAGTAGTCCAAGAGGAGCAATATTCATTGAGGACCCAGGGTTGGATATCCATGGAAAGAATAGTCCTAAAAGGGTGTACCTTGTGGATATATGGATTTGGTATGTGCCTTTTAGAGGTAGTTGAGTATCACAAATAAAATATCCCAGCATAATGATCTTGAATAAAGAAGAGCATGTCTATTTAGGCCTCAGGGACAGTGCTGGACATAATAGTGATGCTTACAATATAGATTATTAATCAAACTCTTCTTGTGAGAACTCTTCAGTTTGAGATATGATGGTGTACTAGGTGTACAATTATGAATACCTCCCTAGTTAAGAGGGGTTGATGAGAAACATAACTAGTTTCGGTCTTCATAATTGTTGTACTCTTTTCAATCTGTATCCTATATAACAAACAAGAAAAGAAAAGAAAAACTGTTTTTATTAAAGCATGGGTTTCATGCTCATTGTTGATGGTTTTCTAGGTAAAAGCATGTTCTTCATGCTTCTAGGGTTTGTTAAGTCTTAGGATTTATTGTCATTAGTCAAAGGAGGAAACATCATGTTTATAAGACCCTTCCAGGAAAAATTTAATTATAAAAACATATATATTTTTTTAGTCTAGAAAGTCTTGGAAACTTCAAAAGTACAAGTAGACCTTGGCAGCATCAAGTCAGCCTAAACGAGGGAATTTGACCCCTTGAGAAGGATATATAAAGGAGAAATTCGACGTCATTTGGACACACTCACTCCAAAAATTAAATCTATGAAGAAAGAATTAGATCTATAGCTGAGAAGTTGCAAGAAGGAGAGTGAAGGTCAAGGAGAAGAAGGAAGGAAAATATTTGTTGGTTTTTGGGATCTATCTCTCTTACACATGCAGATAAAGGCCAAAGTTTCAAAACCAAGTTGCAGTAGAAAAAAGTGAAACATATTGTAGTTGGGAAGAAGGATACTCTGTATATACCTCGTTGACCTTAGGCAAAGTTTCCTTTCTCTAGGAAGGTCTCAGGAGAAGGTTGATCTATGGTTTCTTTGGAAGCCACAAGGTAAAAATTGCAGGGTTGAACTTGCAGGTTGAGTTGCAGTATCCGAGTTGGCAGGTCGAAGTTGTAGCGCGTAGCAATTTGGTGCAGAAACAGAAAAAGACTTGAGGAGGGGTTGGCTTGGTACTAGGAGAAGGACTTGGTCTAGGGATTAAGTCTTGTATCTCATTTGAAGCATATTACAAGAAGAGAAGAGTTTTCGAATTTTCCCCTTGGAGGGGTTTTTCCCTGGCTAATAGCTTATGTTTTTGTTCTGTGTTGTTTTTACTGTTCCTTATTTTGTTGGATGAAAATATCTAACTAAAAGAAGATAATTAAGATTCACAAGCAATTATCAAGGTATAGGAAAATAAGACTAATAGTTGCCACTTTCAATTTTCCAACATATAGTGGCATAGGTAATTCAGGATAAGCGAGGAACCTACTTCTTATGCATAATTCACAAAGTACCTCACAAGTTTACAAACCATGAGTTGACAAAATAAATGAACAATGTAAACTAAAACTCCATTGAAATCAAAGACATATAAACACACCGTCATTTTTGGCATCATTTCCACAGAGGCACTCAAGAGAATTAGGATTCCTTAGTTAAGGTAAGAAAAGATATTAGGACTAGAAGCGACCAAAGGGAACTATAGAATACCCCTTTTAGTAACCAATTTCCCTGCTATCCTACATACCGGGGCATGATAGATGCATTAAAACTATAAATAAAAACTTTCAAAAATTTTGTGGTGCACTAGGATCTTGCCATATTAACATCTTGGCGAGTAAATTTGGGAAAGGAATCTCGTTGGGACCCCAATGAAAATACTTAAAGCATGATACGAAAACATTGTAAGGAATAAATACCAATATTGGAGGAAGAAGTTGTCACCAATGGGAGGACCTGAAAGTTATGAAGATTCCAATAAGGTTCCAAAGAATTAATAACCAAATTCCCAAACAAGAATAATTTTTAGGAAAAGGGGGTGAAGAAGAAATTAAACCTAATAACCCTATTATGTATAAATTACGATGTATATTTCAACTTCTCATGATTTTTTATTCAAAATCACAAGACACAAACCTACTCTACTGCTTTGCGGAAAGTAATTCACAATATAGAACAAAAAATTTAGACATGCAATGAGAAATAACACACATGCAACAAGTATTATCCTTTGGGGAAATAAATCTACTAAAAAACCCCAATGTGTGCTTTCATTAATCTGATGAATAGAGATGTATTGCAATTTATTTTTTCAACTGAGCACAACCTGCAAGTGAATAAACCATCTCTCTGCTCACTGAAAGGATCTGACCCAAAATTGGTCTATTTCTGCCTCTGCTTGAGCTCTTATTTACTTTCATTGTTCCTTGAGGAATTTAGCCCCTATTAAGTAGGAAATTCCTTAAATTGATTGCACAATTCCTAAATATGGTCCACTTGACCTCATGCAACACCTGTACACTGAACTAGTTTACAACTACTCATTAACTGCCTTGGAAACTGCACCACAAGTGGGAAATTCAAATTATTTTCATGCATGAGCTAATTAATAGTTGATTGATCAGTTAACTAGATAATTTCTGAGTTATAATGATGTCCCTCTACTGAGCTAACCACCAACTAGTTCTATTAACAGTTGTAACTAATTTAACTAATTACATATGGAATTAACTCAACCTAGGCTCCTAAAATTTAGGAATCACTACATACAACTGAACCTCTTACCCTTAACTCTAATTAACTGAGCTAACTGAGTTACAACATCCATGTCACCTTAGTTAAGTCATCCAATCTGTTTGTTGATGTGGAATTTTGAATTTTCCCAATTTAATCAAGGAAAAATTAAAATTGAGAATTTCTTGCTGAATTTTTCAACATATTACATTTGAATTCCCTATCCAATAACACAATGGAATGTTTCATATGAGAAATATACATCCCTTTGTTCTTCCTAACTTTCATGGTCTACTAAGTGAAGACCTAGATACCTTTTTGTTTGAGTTAGATGCCCTTTATCATAGCTATGATTACTCTATAGCTACAAAACAAATTAAAACTATTTCTAGCTACTCTAAAGGATGTGGCTCTTCATTGGTTTATGGGGCTTGGAGGAAGCTCTATCCAAATTGGGATGAAATGATTTTTTTTTTTTTTAAGAAATATCAAGACTACTTTATAGTTAGATACATTAAAGAAAAAATCTTTAAAATGTCGCAAAGAGATGATGAAATATTGAAAGATTGCATTTAAAGGTTTCAATACATCTACAAAGAATAAAACAAAATAGTTTAGATAATGACACTATGTGTATTATTTTTATAAGAGGATTATGGGAAGACTATATTGATACATTAAACCTTATGGGATAAATGCATGTCTCTAAATTAACCTATGAGGATATCTATGAGTTATGTTGAAATTATTATCAAGGAGCTCCAAGTATGGAAGTTATTCTTCGAATACCACCTTTATAAATAACCTACCACATGGGAATAGAGTAATGAAAGTTGAACTAGGAAACCTATTAGACAACTTTAAGGTTGATATATTTAGTACACTAAGTTACTAGATGGATACTTTGCAAGCTAAAAAAGGGAGGAAGTTGAGCTAACCTTGGCAATATTTTTTCTCTAGATGTCAAAAGAAACACACTATTTGGGAATTTCCCCTAGAAGGTGTTGAAATATGCAACCTATGTGAGAAAAAACATGCCACTAAAAAATTATATCTCTACTAGGACTTAAGGAAATATTCAAAGGGGCTATTGAAGAGACCGATAACATTTGTTTTGTAACTCAAAAGAAACCTTATCCATCCAGGACATTTGTATTAACACAAGATACTCCCCATTATTATGCTCCACAACAAAATCCATTCCTATGTTGGCATTTCCTAGCACCATGGAAACAATGGCCTGCCCAAGTGCATAATCAAACTTGGCCACAGGGCTAGAGGCCGGGACATTATCCTTTATAGAATATGCCACCATAGGCCCCACAATATTCTCCTCCTCAACTATCTCCATAAAAAATTCAAGACCCATCTAACCAACCACATTGAAGACCACAATTATCTACTCAACCCATAACTAACCCAAACAATAAAGTAGCACAACGTGCCTACAATATTGAACTATGGCATTTTTCCACTTATGTTATTTATCCAATGGATTTCTAGGATATTAATTTATAATAAAGGAAGATGATACATGATCCAGTTGCCCCCATTTATTCAATAATATGATGACAAGGAAGAAACTCTAAGACTAGCTAATTTAACTAATAAATCATCTCTTCCTAAACCTATACCAGAAAAGGAATCAGTTCCCCCATACCGAGAAAGGTTATGTTTAGAAAAAACTCCTTCACAACTAGAATTTAAATTTCTAGGGGAACTCAAAAAAGTATGTGTCAAGATTCCATTCCTCCAAGCCATAAAGGATTTCCCAACCTATGCTAAGGCTATCAAATAATTCTATCTTAAGAAGCTAAGAAAAAAAATGACCTCGAGACTTTTCAAGTGGTAGGGAAATTGGGAGACTTAATGTTGGGAAAATTTCTCATAGCCAAGTATATGGACCTAGATGTTCAATCATAAGTTTTAATATTAATAATACCCCTTATTATCTTAAATCTTGTAGGACTTGGAGAGATAAACCCTACAAGGTATAAACTAGACCTATAAGAAACAATGGGGTATTGGCCCACTGTCACCACAGCCAAAACCCCATGCTCTTTATGGGCTTTCACTAATGGGAGGAGTCCTGGTAGGAAAGAGATCACTTATAATAGGTATTCTAGGGTTGAATCATTAAATGATTTTTCTAGGAGGTCTTCATGAAAGACACAATTTTGGTTCAAGGCTTCACAAGGAAGAAATTATTTTTCGATGTAGATACCTAGAAATAAAGGCATAAGACCTAGCATTTGATTGATTTGATGAGTGTTGGAGTAACTCAAGGTCAAGGAAAGGATAAAATGTTCCTTGCTATGTATATTAGTTAAGCCAAGGCTCATGAAACCTTCAAGAAAGTCTTTAAGTTAAGGAAAGAAAAACTAGGGTTTCCCTCTTAAGGAAAACACCTAGGGAAAGAGAATTAATGGATGAAATTGAAGTGGGTACCAACCAAATTTATAGGGTTTATGGAAAATAATACCTACTTGATGTTTAGGCTCTCCAATCGCCAAAACCATCCTTCCCTAGACATTTCCACCAAGCCCTAGCTTTCTTCTCTAGCCTTAAAAGGATTGTATTTAGGAGAGAGAAAGTACGAAGAAAATGTGAGAGTGATCACCAACAATTTGGACTAGTATCTTGTCATTTTGGCATATGGATTCAAGGATGTGTTATATTAGCTAATATTTCTGCCAAGTAGTCCGAAATTTGATTCCATAGCAACAAATTTCAAGCATTTACCCACTCAATGAAATAATGAAATTTTATTGGAGAGCTATTAGGAGTTCACCACTAGGACAATTCTTAACATTTTCATGTATGACTAATGCATGCAACATTCATCTATATAACATTCAATTAATCTTCAATAAAATTAGGGCATAATTTAGCATGAATTAGAATCAATCATTCCATACATTAGACATAGAAAATAGGTCTTCAAAAATTAGGAGTACTTACATGAAAATTTGCAAGAAATCCATCCATTAATCAAATAATATCTACAAAGAATATCCAAAAATCAGCTCCAAATATCAAAATGCATCCAAGATCAAATATATTCCACAAAAGAGCATGTGTGAGTTCCTCTATGAGGCCAAAATTCCAATTGTGATGACGATGAGAGATCAAATGAGATATTTCTAATGCATATGTGCTCTATCATATCTTATTTTAACCTACAAGCCCCTCTAATCATAAAATAATGTGCAAGTAATAGCCTCGCTCACAATTTGACCTAGTAACTTTTGTAAATTTGTTTTTACCTCCACAAATGCTAGCTAAAATGATAACATCATGCTTGTGTCGGATTATTGAGGGTTGATGTTGAAGCATTTTGGTGCCATGACAAGTGTATAAGGGATATAACATTAATATATATGGTTTGGCCCCTGTATCTTGGTGTAAATCATTCTATGGACCCAAAATGTGTGTTTGGGGCACAAAACTAGTTCTCATGGGTCTCCATGTGGTGTAATATTTGTCACTGCTCCAATGTTGATGGCATTGAATATGGTTCTAGCCCTACCATGTCTCAAGTCATGAGACAAACCTCATTTAGGACCTGGATCAACTGTTTGGCCCTGTAGTACTATTAAACCGGTTGGGGGCATGCTAGTCCAGGTGCATCATCCCATGAATAATATAAGGAAAATTAAAAATATCTATGGGTACTAAAGGTTCCCATAGATACAAGTGATGCTCTACCATTTTCTGGAGTCCCATGGCTCTCAACAAATCACCTATGGGTGTAGTATGTCGCTCTAGAGAACTTAGCTCTTAGGGGCTACTAGCTGTCAGATGGAAGAGATGAATAAGAGAAACGGTTCTCCTAGGGGTCACCAACTTTTGGTGAGTAACACCCCCATACCTAATACGTTAATATATTTTGGGAAAACTATCAATTTTATGACAAAAGAGAGTATGGAAAAATATAATTATCCACATTACATCCAACACCAACAATACTTTAATTAGATTATAGGTCTATGGTCAAGCCAGAAGGAGTCCTATAAGATATAGTTGTTTATGTAGATTCATGGGAATATATGAATAATTTTAGGGTCTTAAAACCTAAATTTAATCTTGGGGGATATATTAGGAAGGCCATTTTTTCTATTGTTGATGCATCAATTAGTCGTAGGTCAAGGGATATGACCATTTCCAATGGAAATTCCACCAATAAACTTACTCTCTATTCCCCTTCCAAAACTATTTCCAATCATGAAAATCCAATTTGGCTCGGAGACAATGATGAAGAGGAACTCCAACCTCTTATTACTCTTAAATAAGCCTTATTTGTAAATAAAACACCAAGGATGATTTGAATTTCACCTTTATACCTCATCCTCACATATCTAGCCACCTACCTCTTACACAAATTATCGAAGGAGAATTTCATGAAAATTGCTCACCTGCTAAATTAGCTCATTAGGGGGACAATATGGCTCATTTGAATATTGTGTATGAGAGACATTCCATTTATATTAAGATCCATCTTCTTAAAATTTTGAACATTAAAATTGGGTTATAATATTTTCAGCAAAAGCAACTTATTCAGATGTTACAATAACGCAACAATGCTTTTGCATGGGACTATACTGATATGAAGGGGATCCATCCAAACATATGTACTCATAATATTTATATTAAAGAATATTATTGACCTATTTGGAAACCCCAATTAAGGATGAATCTAGCTTTCAAATATGTAGTTAAGGAAGAACTCCATAAACTACTCAGTGCAAGTTTTATCTATCTGATTTCCAAAAGTAAGTGGGTTTCACCCTAAGTTATTGTGCCCAAAAATATTGCTAAGTGGTGAGTGTGTATTGACCATATGGAGTTGAATAGGGTCACCTTTAAAGACTATTTCCCCCTACCATTCATTTATCAATTCCTTGATACCTTGGCAGTAAAGAAAATATTTTTATTTCTCGATAGATTTAATGATTATAACTAGATTCGGGTTCCCCTGAAGATCAAGAAAATACAACTTTTACATGTACCTAAGGTACTTATGCTTCCTGAGTCCTCCCATTTGGATTATGTAATGCTCCAACTACATTCCAAATCGTTTTTCTCAACATATTTACCAATGATCATTATGTATAGATCTATATGGATGATTTCATTTTTTGCGGAAACACTTTCAAAGATACTTTAGATAATCTTGAAAAAGTTGTAATTAGGTGTAAGTAAACCAACCTCGCTCTCAACAATGAAAAAGGTCAGGTGCTTCATACTGAGGGTATAGTGTTGGGACACCGTGTGTCTCATGAAGGGATAAAAGTAGACCCTGCCAAAATAGAGGTCATTTGTAATCTCCCAACTGTTGCTACACAAAAACATGCCCGCATTTTTCTAGGATATGTAGGGTACTATCTAAGGCTTATAGAAACATTTACTAATATAACATCCCCATTATTCCATTTGTTAACTAAAAATGTAGAATTATATTGGAATAAAAAATGTCAATTAACATTTGAAAACCTAAAGGATAAATTATATGTAGCCCTTCCTTTTCTCATTTTTACCGATGCTTGAGATACAACCATTGGAGTTGTATTAGGAAAAAATGAAGAAAAATGTGATATCTACTAGAATATAAAAAATGCTACCCCTGTCAAACACATCTACATTGACTGAGAAATAAGTTATTTTTATCACGAAGGCCATTAGTAAATTCCATAAGTACATCACCAAATATCTAGTATTTGTACATACTAATCACTCTACCATACATTATCTTATGAATA
The DNA here is from genome assembly GCA_034641835.2 of Pinus albicaulis. Taxonomy (NCBI): domain Eukaryota; kingdom Viridiplantae; phylum Streptophyta; class Pinopsida; order Pinales; family Pinaceae; genus Pinus; species Pinus albicaulis. The sequence goes on along the minus strand of CM076584.1, from coordinate 234,432,354 downwards.
AACTAGTCACTAAGGGAAGAGTAATTATATGGATTCTTCTCCTACAATAATTTTATATCACCATCTTACATAAACCTATGAATAAAAATGTCGTAGTTGACTTCCTTCGAATACTTAATAACAAACAGAAACTTGTTCTGATAGAATATTTGTTTCCTTATGAGAATTTATTCGCTTTATCTACTAATATAAACTATTTTTTATATATTTCTAATTATCTAGCTGTAGGAAATCATTCACAATATTTATTTCCAAGACAATGCCAAAATGTCATTAGACACAGTGCTATGTATTCCTAGGTTCAAGGATACTTGTTCTGCATAGGAATAGATCTTATGATCCAATGTTGTGTGTGGGAGGATGATATTTATGAAATTATTAAATCATGTCATGATGAGCCATGTGGACACTTTTTCAATAAATGGACTACAAACAAGGTATTACGAATGGGATACTGTTATCCAACTATCTTTAGGGACAAAAAGAATTATGTCGAGAATTGTGACAAATGTCAATGTATTGGAAGACATGTACAATCATATGATATGCCATTCCAACCATAGGTCATGACAAATCCCTTTAAAAAATGGGCCCTTGATTTTGTATGGCCAATAAAACCACCATCAAAACAAAAGGCATACATTTTGTCATGAATTGATTATGTAACTAAGTGGGTTGAAGAAAAATCCCTATTGAAAGCAACAAATAAAGGAGTGGATGATTATATATATGAATATATCTTCATTCGCTATGGAATTCCATAAGAAATTGTCACATATCAAGGAACCTAGTTCACACCTTGACTTGGTATCCAATCCATTACTGAGCAGTTTAAATTAAGCATCAAATGTCCACCCATACCATCCATGGGAAAATGGGAAAGTGGAGGTCACTAATTAAGTCTTAGAATAATGTACTTACTGTTAGCCCAGGTATGTCAGTGATCAAATGACTGTTTCAGTTGTTTTCCATTAATTCATAGGTCAAAAATTTTACTTTTTCGAACCTGTTCTCATAAATAATTTTGGTCACTGAAGTGGGATAAATCATGTTTTCTTCTCCTTCATTTCATTTATCATCACCATTTTCAAGGTCATCGCCATCATCAATTTCAAGATCACCCCTCCATCATCATCACTGAAGAGGTCTAGGGTTAGGTCATTCCATCTCATATAGGTCAAGTCTAGGTTCAACCATGCCTTTGGATAAATCTTCAAATTTTCACTGAACATAAGGCAGTAATCCTCCATTTCATTCATAAAACCCTAGTGAAGGAGCAAGCATGTTTGTGAAAATAAAATAAAGCCATCTCTCTTGTTTCATATGCCTCAAGTTTCAAAAACGTTTCAATTATCCCATCTTTGTCTCGCCATTTCATGAAAAATTGAATAATTTTTCTTGTTGTCTCATTTAAAAGATCAAAAAGTCATCTTGACTGTCAGAGTTTCAAAAGAGGTCACTTTGACCTATTTTCCCAGTCAAATACATAAAGGGTCATTTCAAGCTTCAAAGACTCCTTATCTGTTTTGAAAAGGTCATATCCAATGTGAAATTTCAAAGGTGTGAAAATATTTCGAAGTTTTAAGAAGCAGTCTCATTGTCCCATGAAAATAAACAAACAATGTCTTGATGTCTCATCTAGGATCTATAAATTCACCTCAAATTTCAAAGAATAAAAGGGTTTGTTTTGTCTTCTCATCTCACTTAAAATAGAAGCATGTCACTTTTCAAGTTCAAAAAAGGTTAAAAATTCATTGTAAATTCCATGGGAAAAGGTAAAAGGGTCATCAAAGTTATAAAAGGAAAAGCCAAATTCATTTTATTCATTATTTACCCTTTCATATGCATGAGAGAACAACTCTTCACTTCACTTGTTGACACCTAATCCTATGGGATGGGTGTGCACATTTAATATTGTATATTATTTAATATTAGGAAATAAGGAAGGCCAAGAGTCATTGGGAGATGAATCCCAATAGCCTCACCTCCATGTATAAATCCATATGCATTCTTCAGCTAATACACATTCTGATTTTGAGGAGTTACCTCCTGGTTTGACATGGTATCAGAGCCAGCTCCACTATTGGCATTTCTGCCTGTGGTGTAACTCCCTCTCCTTTGCTCAGTCAATTTTTATTAATAGTTTTTTGCTGCTCTTAATTGCTAGAATGTTATTCTGCATTTTTTTTCTTTGTATAGCCCTGACATTTGCAGCTCCAGCTCCTGCAGCTCCTGAAGACTCTGCAATCCTGCAGTTCCTGAAACACTGCAAATTGCAGGCCCCTCTGCAATCCTGCAAAGATTCCATTCCAAAAAAAATTTGTAACGGCCTTTTGGCCTCCTCCATTCTCCATCAACTCACCCATTTCCCCTACCTACCTGCTATCTACCCCCTCACAACAGCGCTCCACAACTCCCTATGCCGCTTACACCGCATCCCCTTAACGCATCTGCTCCACCTGCGTTCCGACTATCCACTGCATCGACTTCATATCAAACCAAATAACAATCTATCTCCTACGCATCTGTCATTACAACACTCGACCCTCACGTTTTACCCACGGCTCCTTACCACTTACGCCCCTGCTCTCTAATACACTGCGCCTACGGAGCTCCCATCTCACGCGTTCCTTCATTCCGCCCTCATTACATATTTGACAGTCGTATAATACAACGCTACCCACTTATGAAGATGTGTTGGTTTTTGTAACCTGGTTTGACATATACAGTCAAGTCCGCTCCCTTACAAGTCCGCTTTATATATACAAGTCTGCTTCTTTATATATACTGTCCACCCTCATTACATATATTACCACTGTTCATCGATCTTTGCACGCTGCCACTGTTCATATATTACCGCCCTCATTACATATATTACCACCCTCCCTCACGCTGTCTGCGTTTTAATAATACGTTGTGTTCAAGTTGTTAATACGCATTAATACGTTGTTAATACTTTGCATTGTGTTAATACGTTGTCTCCGTTATATTTTGTATGAAATACCACTGTCCGCCCACTCACCATTTGTAATACCGCTCCACTCATTTTATAACACCGCCCTTTATTCAATATGCCCTTCCCATTCCAGCGTTGTCACTACACAACGCTTCATTACCACGCACTGTCATTACAATACGCCCTTCCCATTCCACGCATACCGCCTTCCCATCCCTCAATTCCACTGTTGTAATACCATAACAAATTCACAATACCGCCCTCCATATTGTCTAACGCCCTCTCCCATATCCAATACCGCCCTTCATTCATATTCCAATTCCACCTGCGTTTAAAAATACCGCCCTTACATTGTGTATAGCGTTCTGTCCTTTATTTCCGCCCCCTCCCTTTTTTTTTAATACCACCCCTTCCACCATTTTTTCACATACAAATTTTTTTTTCCCAAACAAAACAAAAAATACACATATTTTTTGGTGCAGAATTCAGTTTTTAGCAAAGAGCTTGTGTTTTTTAAATTCAGTCTTTTAGCAAAAAGTGTTTCTGCCCTTTTAAATTCAGTATATTTGCAGCAAAGAGTTTTTTCAGTATATTTTCCAGCAAAGAGTGTTTTTTTGTTTTCTCTCCTTCAAAAGAGATTCTCCAGCAAAGTTTTTTTTCTTTTCTCCTTCAAAAGAAGATGACAGTCCCTTCATCTTCTAAAGAGGTTGCCTACTTGGCACAGAGATAAAAGAGACATGCTTCAGGTCAATCCAAAGGAAGAGAAGGCAGAAGACGAAGAAGAAACTTCAGAGAAAAGGGGGGTAGACAATCTAAAGCTCAGCAGCAAACAAATCAAGACAAAGGTAAAACTAATTACAAAGACAAAGGTAAACCAGCTGAATCAGCTCATTCTGTTCTAGCACATTGTAACAATGGAGTAACTGAAAACCTATTTGATGTTTCATTTACTTCATGGAGAGATGATTGGTTGCTAGATTCGGGAGCAACATGTCACATGACATTTAGAAAAGATTTTTTTGAAGAATTCACTAACAAAGTTGATGGAGCAGTATATTTCGCAGATAAATCCAAACTCAAGCCATCAGGGCTTGGCACAGTCAGGCTTAAACTGCCTGGTCTTCCTGATCATATCCTACATGAGGTTCTATACCTCCCGGAGTTGAAGAGAAACTTGCTGTCCCTGATCGAAATCCGGTAGCAAGGACACTCAGTTCACTTGTTTGATGGCAAGGCAGAGGTCAGATCAGCATCATATCACTCACTTGTCATGGAGGGAATAGAAGAAGGGAGACTCTTGAAGCTGAAAGGTTCATCTGCTCATGCTCAAAACTTTGCATTCAGTTCACATCATGATGAAAGTACATTCCCATCAAGTCTTTTATGGCATGCTAGATTTGGACACTTAAACTATGAAAGCCTTCGTTTGTTGAAGAAAAATGGTGTTAATGGACTGCCTACAATTCCTAGAAAACCTAAGGAATGTGATGCCTGTATTCTAGGAAAGCATAGCAAACAACGATTTCATGATTCACACTCCAGAGCACATAGAAAACTTGAGCTTGTTCATTCAGATTTATGTGGCCCTATGCCTATTGCTTCTGCAAATGGAAACAAATACATGATGACATTTATTGATGACTACACCAGAATGTGTTGGATTCACTTACTGAAGAATAAGTCTGATGCTTTTCAAACTTTCAAGAATTTTCATGCATGGATTGAAAATGATGCACAAACACATATTGGCTCTCTACGTATTGATAATGGAAAAGAATACACTTCAAACGAATTTGAAAATTATCTTCGTCAACATGGAATCAAACATCAAACAATTGTGCCATATAATCCACAACAGAACGGTGTAGCTGAAAGAATGAACAGAACTATTTAAATATGGTCCGCTCCATGTTATTTTTCAAGAATGTAAAATTGATGTTTTGGGCTGATGCAGTTCTATGTGCTGTTTACATAAAGAATAGGTGTCCTTCAAGTTCAATTAGAAACAAAACTCCTTTTGAAATGTGGCATGGCCATATTCCTTCGGTAAAGCATTTCAGGGTCTTTGGGTCCACCTGTTATGCCTTGATACCCAAGGGTCAAAGGAACAAACTTGGTGCTAGAAGCAGAAAATGTATCTTCTTGGGGTACTCCAATACCTCCAAAGGATATCGTCTCTATGATGAAGCAAATAAGAAGTTTGTGATAGCAAGAGATGTCATATTTCTTGAATCTTCCAAGAGTGACAAGGTTTTTGAGCGGCAACTTGATCGCCTGGATAGATTCACACATGCAAAGTCTTTCCAAGAATTTGATAATGTGATTCCACATCTTGAAGGGGGGATTCCGATATTGAACCAAACTGTGGAATCATCTTCCCCACATGAAGAAACAACCACAGATGACACATTGGATGATGTGATTGACAGAATTGGGAGATTGAATCTTGAATCAATCCCAACTCAGTCAAATGACCAGCCTGGGCCATCTCAGAAAGGTCCTCCCAAATGGCTGACAAAGACACTGAGAATGTTCATCCTGATGAGGTTGGAAAAACAGGAACAAGAAGTTCCACTCAACAAATCGAAGGTGATGTAGATAATTCTGATTCTCCTGTTGATATGGATATTGCTTATAACTGTGAATTGAGTTTGTCTACAGATCATGAACCAACTTCCTTCAAAGAAGCCGTTTCTCATGATGAATGGAAAGAAGCGATGCAGAAGGAGTATGATGCCTTGATAAAGAATGGCACTTGGAAGCTGGTTGATCCGCCTTTGGGAATGAAACCAATTGGCTGTAAGTGGGTCTACAAGAACAAGTACAAAGCAGACGGCTCACTTGACAAGCACAAGGCCAGGCTTGTGGCAAAAGGATTCGCACAAAAAGGAGGAGTCGATTATGAAGAAACTTTTGCTCCCACAGTAAAATGGACCACCATCCGGACTCTCTTTGCCTTAGCAGCTCGTAATGGATGGAAAGTCCATCAGATGGATGTAAAAACAGCCTTCTTGAATGGAGATCTAAAGGAGAAAGTTTATATGTCCCAGCCAGAAGGATTTGTGATAAAGGGTCAAGAACACAAAGTTTGCAAACTTGTAAAATCCTTGTATGGCCTCAAGCAAGCACCACGAGCTTGGTATGAGAAATTGACCGAGCATCTTCTGAAACTTGATTTCAAACATTTTGATCTTGATGATGCAACTTTTTTTGTTAAGAAAGTTGGAAAAAAAGTTGTATATCTTGTGGTATATGTAGATGATCTTTTGATAACAGGAAACAATGAGAGCTATATTGCATCCATGAAGAAAGAGTTGAAGAAAGGTTTTGAAATGACCGATTTGGGTCATGTTCATTACTATTTGGGTATTGAAGTAATTCAACATCCTAAATTCATATTTCTTTCTCAAAAGAAGTACATTGGAGATCTCTTGAACAAATTTGGCATGGATAACTGTAATCCCTTAACCACTCCAATGGAACAAAACTTGAAGCTCACATCTATTGAAGGGAAGGAATTTGAGGATGCAACTAAGTATAGACAGCTTGTAGGAAGTCTTATCTACCTGACCACCACCAGACCTGACATTTCATTTGCCGTTGGAATCCTCTCAAGGTTCATGCAAAAACCTTGTGAAGGACATTGGTCTGCTGCAAAAAGAGTGTTAAGGTACTTGAAGGGGACTCAAGACTTTGGACTCAAATATACACAAGTAGGCGACTTCAGCTTGATCGGATACTCTGATTCAGACTTTGATGGCGACAAAGAAACAGGGGTGTCTACTACAGGTTACACCATGAGTCTTGGATCAGGAGCTGTCTCATGGAGATCACGCAAACAGTCAGTTCCAGCAGATTCCACGACCGAGGCAGAATATGTGGCAGCAGCTGAAGCAAAAAAAGAAATTGTGTGGCTCCGGAAGATCCTGGAAGATTTGCAGATGAAACAAATGTATTCCACTCCACTCATGATCGACAACACTTCTGCAATAAAGTTGGCCAAGAACCCAAAGTTCCATGATCGAACAAAGCACATCAATACAAAGTACCATCTAATTCGACATCATGTTCAAGCCAAAACCATCCATCTACATCATTGTTCCACAAATGAGCAAACTGCTGATATCTTCACCAAAGCACTTGGAAGAGAAAAGTTTGAAAAGTTCAGATCGATGCTTGGGCTCACCAACATCCCTTCTGATTAAAGGGGGGAATGTTGACACCTAATCCTATGGGATGGGTGTGCACATTTAATATTGTATATTATTTAATATTAGGAAATAAGGAAGGCCAAGAGTCATTGGGAGATGAATCCCAATAGCCTCACCTCCATGTATAAATCCATATGCATTCTTCAGCTAATACACATTCTGATTTTGAGGAGTTACCTCCTGGTTTGACATCACTTACCCTCTATACTCTCTAAGCTCTGAAAAAAGCCTTAAAATATCATCAAAACTCGCTTACAACCCTTAAAAACCACTTGTGTTACGTTTTTAGGCATCTTATTACAATGTTGGATTGGTTTTTTATGCCTATGGGCAACTCTGTTATGTTTCTAGCCACAGTTGTTACTCTTTTCCAACAGTTGTTACGCTTCTGTGCGTGTTGTTACGCTTATGAAAAAGAAGCATTTTTCAGTCTAGGGCTCCAAAAAATTCCAAACAAACTCACAACTTGTCTCCATTACCTTGTAACATCTTCAATAAAGGTAAGTCTTCATTCTTATGCTATATTTTGGTCAAATTTTTTAGGGTTTAAAACAATTTCATGTTCATTGTGTTTTTCTCCACAATATCACTTGTCCATGTATAAAAAAATTTCATGTGGCAAACCCTAACTTACACATTGACCTAAACCCTAACCCATCATCTAAACCATGATTCCTACACCCCCATGCCCCATCTATACATATGCCTATCACCTACACTACCATCCATAACATATTTTAACCATCAAAACCCTAATTCTAAGCTATTTTACACATTAAAAATAGTGAAAACATAGGTTGACTGTGTTTTAGGGTTCTGACTGCCCTACACCCCTCCATTTGCTTTCATTCCACTTTCAATGTGGAGCTAAAATGTCATGCTATTTTTTAGCACTAGTATTTACATCCCACCCATCCCGCCTTATTTTACTCTGCTTTCACCTCATCTTCGTCATTATCATTGACCTCGCTTCCTTTTTTCACCATTCTTTCCAAGGGTGCCCAAATCATCATTTTCCACAAGCACCGAAGCCTAATTTCCCCTCCTACTAAGCTAGGGTTTTCTATGGGATTAGAGACATCTAAGCAAAGGAGGCATAATTTAGGTCATATCAGTAATTATGAGGTCATTTCAGCTCATAAACATCATGTCTCCATCATTTTTTAAGAAATCATTCCATGGGTCAAGTCATTTGCCACTCATAGGGCCGTGTTTTCTTCAAACTGTGTTTCAAACAAAACAAAGATGAATTTGACAAAAGTGAGAGAATTTTTTTTCAATAATAGGTCAAGGAAGAAAACCCTCCTTCTGTTTTTACACTGGTGTAATGGTTTTGGAGATATGTCAAACATACAGGTGCTTCAAGAGGTTTTCTGCACTTCTAAAGTGACCTTGGGAAAATCAAGTTTTCTCATAGTTGGAGTGTCCAAATGAATTTCTTGATATGTCAAATGATAGTTGGACAAATAGATATTTCCAATGAGCTATCATGAGCTCAATTTGGAGTTGAGGAAAGCCTCCAAAAGTTGCCTACAACAGCGCTCTGCATTTATGCACCCTCATTCTACACTTTTTGACCAGTCTTGGGAAAATCAACTTTTGACAAGGCAAATCAACTCCAATCAGAAAACTGAAAGTATTTATGTAAATCATACTTGAAGGGATTTCCAAAAATCTATCTTGGAGCCAATTAGGACATCTGAAACCTAGTCAAAAATAACCTTCGAGTTGGGGTAAAATGGCGCTGTGTGTTTTACAATTGACTGATTTTTTCTGAGTTTTTCTACAAATTTGAATTTTACCTTGGGGAATCATGTTTTTACCTCATGTAATTGATGATGTAAATGTAATTATCATGTTTTTACTATTTACTAGGGTAAATACATTAGGTAAATCAAACAAATGAAGTGTAATGAATCAGTTCACAAAAGTTAGGGATGAGTCACTTTGACCACCCTACACTCTAGGTTTCAGTTCATACTTTAGTGGATCAGCTCCTCCTCTCATAGATTCGACATCTGAGGTTGGGAGAGGATTTTTGAGGCCTATATCATGTCATTTTTTACTCATTTTGAAAATTTTGGAAGTTGGAATCAATTTGATTTTTCTAGTTGATCAAGGGAACTTGTACTCATTTTTGTCCAAGCTAATAAAGAGGAGTTGCAGCTACATTTATGGGATACCTGTGGTATTGAATGTATTTCATAGTTTCTTCTTCAGTCACATATGTTTGAATGTATTGTTCATGTCACTTTCATGTCTATTTTATGATCTTTTACAAGTTTGAAATTCAGAATACATGCTTGCACATGCTTTGTTTTGGGTAACCGGTCATATTTTGTTCATTATCTTTTTTCTGAGAGAAATACATCCCTTATGATTTTCTCAGCCTTCTTACAGTTTCAAAACCATTCCATAACCATTATCTTCAAGTGATTGGCATTGTACCTACCTTTCCCCATTGATCCCTACAACCCTAACTCCATTTTCTCTGACCTAGCTTTCCTTGGCCTAATTCCTTTATCCATTGATTTTCCCAACCAAATAAATTCAAAATGACCCCCTGGACTCATTATCTATCCTAAAACCCTTATTTCTCCAGCCCTCATGGCTGTGACCCTTTTGGAGAGAGCCCTCTCCGGCTTGATAGGGCTAGCTATCAAGTCAAAATCTTAGTTTTTGGTTACCTCTATTGGGATTCCTTCCTCAGCCTTGGGAATCTGGTGGAGTGATAACACTATTCACATAAATTTTCATAGAATTTTTTATTAGCTCCATAGCCCTCATTTCACCTTCTATACCTAAAACACTTTTACACTAGTTATTCACACAACATAAATTGGAAATTTCCGGTGTTTCAAGATTTTTACCACCTTACACTTACCCATTTCTCCTCATTCCACTTTCATTGTGAATTAAAGACACTACCCTATCCATTGAATTTTTATCAGAATTTTTACTCAACCCTATCACCCCCATTTCATCTCACTAACTTACCCTACTATCACAGGGAAAATTTGGCTTCAAAATCCATTTCTGAAGTAATCGAGATGAATTTTACAAACGTGAAAGAGGTTTTGTCAATAATAGGCCAAAGAAAAAAAAAATCCTTCAATTTATGCACAGGTTTTGTGGGTTGAGATAAATTCCAACAATACACTTTCTCCATGTCATTTTCTGCAATTCTGGACAATTTGTCTTCAAATCAACTTTTCAGGGGTTTGGAACAAGGTTTTGCAGTGCTTGAGGACTCCATTTTGTAGAATACATCCTAATATTTTCAACCATACCACTTGTAGCCCCAAAATCCTCTGGGAAGACCTCCAAAATCCCTCTCAAAGGGCTTTGTTACGCTTTTGGAACACATTGGAGTAACCTTGGGAAAATGAACTTTTGGAGGCCTTCCCATGGGTAATTTTGCAAAATTCAAGATGTTATGGAAAATAGACACACAGGGCTAGTTGACCATTCTTTCAGAAGTGGATTTTGACTCTTAAACTTGCCTCAAAAGTTCCTCCAAAGTTCTCTTACGCTTCTACAAATTGTTTTTAAAATCTTTAGTCAAAATTGTCACAGATCAGCATTGGATTCCCTCAGGACACTTGTCAAGCTCAGAAATGGTCACAAATTTGAGGCTATGAGTTTTAATTAGATTTATTAGGTTGTTTTTTTCTTCTTATTATGATGGAATTTTTAATAATGTTAGGGACAAACACTTCTAGTTTATAGCTAAAAAATAGGGAATGGTTTCTAACCTCCCTAGAAACTAGGAAATGACTCATATTTTGCATTTATGATCCATTTTGGATGGGTTTTGACCTGATGAGGTGTATTTTTTTATATAAGTAGACTCTCTTTTGTCTTTGGTTGGGTTGGATAGTTTTTATTTGCAGTGGATATATTGTACAAGCTTTTGCTAATGAAACCAAGGACATTGTTGCAAACATAGTGTTGAGACTCTTGTGGTATGCCTTTGAGCATTTGTTTTTCTCTGTAAACTCATGATGTTTAATTTTATGTTACTCATCTTTCACATATATGCTTCTTTATGCTAATTATTATCAGTTTATTGACAGAAAACATGTTTTCCATGCTCTGTTTTTCATAATATTTTCATGAAATTGTCTTGCTCTTCTGATGAATGAATTAAGTTTAATGCTCATTTTGATTCCCTCTCATTTCACTCTATACACAATGAAAAATTAATCATTATTCTTAGCTTACCTACCTAGCCTTACGTCTGCAACTAAACCTTTGAAATCATATTCAAACCCTAGACCTAGTCTCCTAACTGTCATTCCTATCCAGCAAAACTCCAAACAAACAAAAACCTTAATTATTGAGCATCATAAATAGCCTAAAACATTATATCCAGTCATCCCTTTGACTGCAAAGTGACATAGAGAGAGCCCTCTCTGGTCCGAGTAGGGCTAGCTACCTGACCTAAAGTTTGGTCTATGGTTACTTTTTCCAATCCTACTGTCAGCCTTAGGAAGTTGGGGAGAGTGATAACACTTACCAAGATAGTCTAGCAATATCATAAGGATAGGGCCAAAAGCTTCTAGAAGCACTTTAGGATTATCGAATCAATTGGAGAAATACCACAAGCTTCACTCCTTATGAGCTTGTGTATGGAAAAAAAACAATTCTCCCAATCGAATTTGACATCAAAACATCGAGAATAACACTTCAAGTTTGGATGGACCTCTTGGAAGCACAAAACATTGCCAAATAAATTTAAAGAAATTAATGAAAATTTCCAAGATTTGATACAAAAAACAACTCTCATCCAACAACAATGACTGAAATAGCATGATAAATCCATCAAAAAGAAGAATTTTAAGGAAGGAGATTGTGCCCTCTTGTTAGATTCTAGATATAAATATGTTAAGAGTAAATTCCTATACTAGATCGATTGGGCCATATGTAGTTGACACTGTGTATGACAATGGTTTCATTAAGATATGCACCATTATTGACAACATGACTCCATTAGTGGAAAATGGGCATAGGTTAAGGTTATACCAAAGCCTCTACCAAAGTAGTAGTTTATCTAGAGTCTTTTTGATCAAGTTGATATGGAAGTTGTGGATATGGTGGATTCCCCACATGATCTCATTGTTGAGAAATATAGGGCATATAAATTAGGAAATTTCTCTTCAATGATAACTGCTTGTGAATGTTTTTTCATTCTTTATATTAGGGTCTTCTCTTTTATTATATTATTATAGTGTTCTTATTCATCAAACAACTACCAAGGCATAAAAATTAAAGAGATAAGAGACACAAAATATATGGGATCAGCCAGGGCCAAAACCTCTCTAACTTGAGAGGAAAACCCAAACGAAGTCTTCTTCTTATAGAGACTTCAGTCGATGAATACCAAGACCATGACCAAGACCCTTTACACAACAACCTCTTCAGGAGAAAGTCACAAGATCCTTTATTTCACTGCTTCATCTTCTTTCCCAAATCAACACTTGGTCAAACTGACTTCTAGCATAGACACCTTCAACTACTCTAACTTTTCAACCTCCTACCACATTCGGCATGAATGTACTACTGCAATTCCCATGTGCGATCTCGATTAGGGACCCTTTCCTTCTTCACTTATCCTGAGGACTTCATTAGGTGATATCGACTAGCAAGGGAGATGGAATGGATACCCTTTATATGACTTTCTTTAGGAATGATATATTACCGTTACAGAAACCCTAATTTTTTTCACACATGTGAGGATATTAGCCCTAAAATAGTGCCCAAAAAATTCAATATTTCTTATTCTCATTGGTTATGAGGTTATCTTCCTTCTAATTTTTGCACCTCTTCTTGCTTCAGATTTTCTTGACCAAATTTTTTTCTCCAAATGAAGGTCGAGCTGCCTATATATAGTGGCCAGTGCCTCCAAAATAAGATGACTTGAACCTAGTTCCTAAGCCAACATGTATTTTCTAGAATCATCCTTAGTCTGACTTTAAGAAGAGTTTTTGACCATATCTTGGAGGGTTTATGACACAAATAAATTCTCTTTTACAATGTGTAACATACCCAAATGGGTCTTCAATACTTTACATTGACTCATTATACTTTTATGACTTGATGACAAAACCTAAAAACTCATAATGGGAGCTTTCACTATAAAATAAAATCCCTTGATCATGAATCCCATGAATCAAGTATTGCAAAAATAATTTTATTTTATTATTTAAATCAATTACATAAAATCACAATTACATATGTCATTATGAATACCAAACGTAGTTACACTTTTCAACACTCCCTCTAAACTAGGGAGGTATTCATACTCTACACAAGGTACTTGGACATTCTCAATATAAATAATTCTCATAAGAAGAATTGTACTAGTGACCCATCTATATAGAATAATATCATCCAAAATTGTCACATAGAAAGGCATTGAATAATAAGTCTATCTCTCCACTAGATCAAAGCACAATGTTGGTGAGACCAATGATGTATAGACACCCTCATCATTATCTCTCTTGAAACATACCCTACCCATGTTCTTAGAGTGTGTTCCACTAGGACTATTCTTATCTTGGATTCCCAGTCCTCAAAGAATATCGGTCCTCTACGAATACTCTTATCTTAGATGCCCTAACTCATCCTCAAAGAGCATAGGATGCCATATGTTTACCCAATCCTCCATTCTGTCTTCCCAAGTGAATACAAGAATGATGTGTCTATCTCTCCCTCTCAACTTAGGGAGTACATACCCATTCCATTAAAGGAATGTACCCATTCCTATAAGAGGAATGTACCCAATATCCCTCATAACTAGGGACTTCTCCAAGCTCCCTCTTTACCAAGGACTTTCTTCCAGCAGCTCTTCAGGTGGAGATCATGGGACAATCTGCTGCTTGTAGAAATCTTTCCTTCGATGTCATGAATTTATTCTTTTTCATAGAGTCTAAATATTTCGGGACATTTTCTTAGGGCACATACCATCCATCACTTACTTCCATGAGTCAGTCATGCTATCATTCCTTTCATTGGAATATGATTCATTAGTTCATATATGGCCTTCCTTTATTCCATTTTTCCTTCTTCATGCCATGTTTCCTAAAGGATATTTCATCCTATTATATGGTCATCAGTGGTGGAAGACATATATATTTCTTCCGTTGTAACCCCTGCATAAGCCCATCCAAATATCATATGAAATTAACATTACAGATTTTTTATGGTCTTTCGTCGTGACATCTTCTTGTTTGCATCAACATCCTGCATACGAGTTGACACATCTCCAAAAGATATACATTTTCAAGGGTCTCGTTCTTTTTCCGGACTCCATCAGGGTCTTCATATCTTTCATGGAGATATCATAGTCAAATCTTTTATTCCTCAAATGACGATTTCCTTTCTTCATAGGTACATATTTCACGATCTCTTCCTTCATTTCTTTACACATTTCCTTCCAGGAAATTTTGATCACATTTCCTATAATTATTTTCAACCAACTCATATTTCATATGATGAAATATTATGTTTATTTCAGCTATTTAATATGTGATCCATGCCTTCCTGCATCTTTCAATGGATGAGATCCTTTTCTTTTGATCATGCTCTTGAGGTAGATCATTTATCCATGTTAGTAGCAACCACATGACATGACTCTAGTTTATTAAATAAAAGCATACATACCTCATTTTTATTTTAGGTCATCTAGACTTCCTTCATAATCTTCCTTGATTGAAATAAATTCAATCCTTGACCTAATTTTTGACATCATACCATGAATTCCTCCAAGTTGGGATTCTCGATGAAACACTTGTTCCCTTTCTTATTGGTGAACCTTCTTATGAAGATTCCAATAGAGGATCTTAAGTTCCCTATTCAACAATTGTTTCCCTTTTAACTGATGTATGATGAGTTTTGTATTAGATGACCTTTTATTTCTCCCATAAGTACCACATATATTTCTAATGAGGTTACCAAGGGCTATATCCTTTCATAGGTGACTGCCATAGACTTCTATTTCAGCTATCTTACATGCTTCTCTATTATGATGTCACGAGCTCTTCCTTTTAATGGTTTTATGATGCAATCTATCCTACTTCTTGGAAAATCATGATTTCCATATCTTACAACAAAAACTTGAAAAACATAAACTTGAAAGGAAATAGATCAGGAATACTATCTCAATCATAGTAGAGATATTTTACCTCCTCTTCCTTGGACTTCTTATTTTCAACTTCCTCCACTTCTTTGGTGATATGAACTTCTTCTCTTCCTCTTTTGTTATTTTCCTTCTTGAGCTTAGTACAATATCTCTTTTAATTCCCATATTCTTGACATCCATAGCATTGAATCTCAACCATTTTCTTCTTCTTCTTTTGAGGAACAAACTTTCCAAATTTTCCTTTTCTTTTCATCATTGTGCCATATTCTTGATTTTTCTCATTTGATCCCACGTCATTTTTTCTTTTAGTAGAGTTTCTTCAATATTGCATAGAGACCATATATCCTAGAATGGAGTAGCTTCCTTCTTCCCACAAATACTTGAAGTAAAGTTAGCCCACTCCTCTAGTAGTGCATTTAGTACTATAGTGGTCATCTCCTTGTTAGACATTATTTCTCCCAGATCTTGAAGTTGATCCCTAATCTCAGATATCCTCATAAAGTATTAGGCTATTAATTCTTCCTTTGATATCCTTAGTTTGTAGATTTATTGCCTTAATGAGATGACTTCTCCTATAGTTATTATGGAAAACAGCTCTACCAATTTGTCATAATTTATTTTGAGGTTTTGAGTTTTTATACATATGGAATGAGGGTATCCTTGATGGATTATATGAGAATCCTTTGAGCCCTTACTTCCCCTTTCATAAATCTTGAAATTTCTTGAGAATATTCCTTTGGAGGTTTTGTGGTTGAACCCTTTACATGATCCATGACCTCATTTTCAATGATATTCAGGTTTGTCATTTTCTTCCATTCAAGAAAATTTGAAGCCCCAACCAATTTGTTTCTTTCCTTGCAAAAAGACATTTTTACATATTTAGATGTAGAAATAAATATACATACTTTTTGAGATGCTTCTTCCACTTTTTGCCTTCTTGAATTTGATGGTGATAGATATATTAGAAAACTTCTTCCTGATGAATATATTTCTCTTCAAAAGTGATCCTTGATTAAGAGAGAGAGAGAGATCACTTTATATCCTTTGATGATGATGTAATTGTTGATAATGATTGATGATGACTCATTGATGTCTTAATGCTACTTAGATGATCTTCTTCAATGAAAAGGATTTCCTTTAGAGATGAAACTCAATGAGAGAGAAATTTCCTTAGAACTTTTGATGATGATGACAATGTCCTTGAAATTGCTTCTCTTGGACGATTGAATTTAAGTAGATTTCTTCATCTTTATTAGCATATTCGTGGTCTTTTGATGATAGCTTAAGGATCCCAAGACTTCTTTCTGGTGTAGACGTATTCTTCGATATATGGTTTTGACACTTCTTTTATAGATCTTGACTTCACTGATGATCTTCTAAATAGTCCCTTAAATGATTGAATGTCTCTTTGATAAGATGCACTTTCTTGATTTTGTCACCTTAGCTCCGAAACCATGTTGATAAATCTAGGGAATATGAATTCGGAGATTTCTCTTCAATGATAACTGCTTGTGAAGGTTTTTTACTTCTTTATATTAGGATATTCTCTTTGATTAGATTATTACAGTTTTATTCTTCATCAAACAAATACCAAGGCATAAAAAATAAAGAGACAAGAGACACATAATATGAGCGATTAGCCAAGGCCAAAACCTCTCCAACTTGAGATGAAAACCCAAATGAATTCTTCTTCTTATAGAGACTTCAATTGACGAGTACCAAGACCATGACCAAAACCCTTGACACAAAAACCTTTTCAAGACCAAGTCACAATATCCTTTCTTTCACCACTTCTTCTTCTTTCCCAAATCAACACTTGGTCAAATTGACTTCTAGCACAACTACCTTCGGCTACTTTGAATATTTTGGACTCCTACCACAGTTGACTTGATTGTACTACTGCCATTCCCACGTGTGAGATTTATTAGAAACCATTTCCTTCTTCTCTTATCCTAAATAATTCTTTAGGTGATCTCGACTAGCAAAGGAGATGGAATGGAGACCCTTTAGATGAATTTCTTTAGGAATGATATATTATTGCTACAGAAACCCTAGTTTTTGTCACACACGCGAGGATATTAACCCTAATATAGTGCCCAAAAACTTTGATCTTCTCTTCCTTCTTCTAGTTGGTTATGAGGCTATCTTCCTTGTGATTTTCACACCTATTCTTGCTTCATGTTTTCTTGACCGAAAATATGTCTTCAAACGAAGGTCGAGTTGCCATGGTCAACATGTCTTTTCTAGAATCATCCATAGGCCAACTTTAAGGAGAGATTGTGACAACGTATTGCATGGTTTATGACACAAATAAATTCTCTTTTACAATTTGTAACATACCCAAATGGGTATTCAATACTTGACATTGACTCAATATGCTTTTATGACTTGATGACCAAACCTAAAAGCTCACAATGTGAGCTTTCAGTATTAAAATAAAATTCCTTGTTCATGAAACCCATGAATCAAGTATTACAAAAATAATTTTATTTTCTTATTTACATCAATTACATAAAATCAAAATTACATATATCATTATGAATACCTAACCTAGTTACACTTTTCAACACTCGCAACCCCTTAATTCTTTATTTTTGTTTAAAAAAAAAACCTAAAAACTAAAATTAAGAGAGAGAGAGAGAGAGAGAGAGAGAGAGAGAAGATCTAGTAGTGAAAACATATTTTTAGGTTCTTACAATAGTTAATGACATTAAAAAACTAGTTTTTGGCTAATGTCACCTAGCAAAAGAAATTTTCCAACTACAAAAACCATCCTAGAAGGTGTAGTTACTAAAACTTATGCTAGAAAAACGAATATATATATATATATATATATATATATATATATATATATATATATATATATATATATATATAAGTTTGCATATTATTGTTTTCTTAATTTATCTATGAAACACCTAAAGAAGGCATGTCATGAACCACTTTATGATCTCATAGGAGTGACATACAGGATGTTCACAAGACCCAAGGCTACTTGCAAGAAGATTGTGCACAAGATGAATCAACTAAGGAATAATAACATTACATGTCTTCCAACAACTCAAGTGCTCTCTTTAATATTACCTTGATTTATTTTATAGAAAAAACATTTAAAAGAATTATGATGAGTTGAAATATCTGAGCTAACCAATGTCTCTCTAAATTTTTCTCCTGGTCATGATTAACTCTTTTCCTACCGTTTTTACCTAATTAAAATCCCCTTCCAAGACTAAATTACTATCATTACCCCTCTCATTGGCTATATAAATAGAGGAGACCATTTTTTTACAAGTTCTAGTTATATTGCAAACTTTAAAATGCTTGTATTATATCTACTACAAGACCTATCCCTTGTTTCATTTGACCACATTATCAAAATGTCAAAACTATCTTATAAGTCTCCCCTGGCCTTTCTGCATTTATGGCATGGATTTCGACCTTATATACAATTTTATGTTGTAAATGGGTCAAAATTTTCTAAATTTATGGTATAAGTCATGAATTGCGTTATACAATTTTTACGCCTTGGGGGGCATTTTATACAGTTGCGTTATAAAACTTATGTTATAAGTCCCAAAGGTCACATTATAGGTTGACCCCATTGCCAAAATACTTATACAATGCTTGCATATTTGACCTTATTACCAATGGTCACATTATAGAGTTGACCCTGCATCCAAAGCTACAAGTCAACTATGTCACAAAAGCTTGCATTGTGGACTCCACCATTGAAGGCCACATCACAAGCCAACCCTACACTAAAATTTATGCAAACGAATTAGCACTATAATTTTAGAAAATAAACAACACCTCATTACAACACTGTCATTTTTGGCACCATTGAAATTTTTGGCTTATCGTATGATTATGATTAACATTATGGATTAATTCTCTTCCACCCTGTGAAATGATCATTTCACAACATTGAAAAGAGGTCATTTGGTAGCCTAAGAACGTATCCATCATTGTAGTTTGCGCAAATAAAGGAAAAGCTATGGAAGTAACTCTAGTTCATTACCCAGGGTTTCAAAAGAAATAATCATGCTTGTATAGGATTGAAACTAAGGTTTGTGTTGTCAATTTAGATAATGGGTGGGTTAGTTAACAAGGTTGAGCCTTCTAGTGTGGAGGTAGCTCAAATCGGTCTAAAAGTGTGGGAAGATTTTGTTAGAGTTGGATGGGCTGAATTTCTCACGATATTCCAATGGAATGATACTTCCATTGCACTAAAATTCGCATAGACATTCAATGGTGCTCGAGCTTTGGTGAGGTATCTCACCTGGTGGTGAATAAAAATATGATTAAAGAAGCTATAGGAATATCCCGGTAGGGAAAAGTGTGGTTTAATAACTTCAAAATTCCCAACGAAAGTAGGTTCTCCTTCCGGGAAAATCCTTCACCATTACCAAAATTGAGACGAGGGGTTCGTAGGGAGGATCTACTCCTTCTATGGTGTGAGGTAGTGTTTGTTGTTCAGAAATTCATTACCTGAGAAGGTTGCTACATCATGGTGTACCATTACCACATTTGGATTCTTATGAATTTAGTAGGGGAGAAACCATTGAATATGACCTATTATTTGTTGGACATAGTGTTTTCATTGATGAAAACCAGTGTCATTGATGTTAAATGGTGGGCCAAAAGAAGTACACTATTGAGTATCATAGTTTGATAATTTGAAAGATCATATCAAATGATGTTAAAATGGCTTAACATTTATTGAGTTTTTTTGTTGAAGTTATGTTGCTCAAATGAATATATGGATGGCATGGCTAGATAGTCCTCTCTAATTCCTTTCCAATAGTATATCACACTTGGTGATACTTTTCCCATAAGAGAAGATATGTCAGTTTGAATTTGGTAGTGGAAAAAAGGGAAAACACACCAAATTTTTAAATAAAAACACCAAATTGTTAAATTTCATGCATCTTTGGATTAGATTCAAAAATTTGAGGGAAATCAACAATATATGATTTGTGAACTTGCACATTGGTTAATAAGCTTAACGTTCGAACATCTCCAGGTGAATCTAGTCATTGAAAAATTAATGAACAGTGGATGGAATTTTAACATGAGAAAATTTTAACGGTGGTTGCATCCCCACATCGAACCAATGGAATAGTTGGTGTCAAATAGACCCTTTGTTTGGATGCCACATGGAATCCCCAATGTAGGTGATCATGATATGTCCCCTCTGGCGTGGATACTTAGGTGGAAAATTTAAATTGGAAAGATTGCAATACAGTGACACATGGAGGCTCAAGACTAGCTTAAGGATTATGACATAGACATGATGATGTGGCAAGATGATGATGGCATGGAATCCTGATAGGATGCCGCGTGACATGCTGAAATGAAATTTTTTGTCGGCCAATAGGGGATAATTTTAATGACTTATGGCACCACTCAGAGAGTACCACATGGTAGTTTTGATGTCATGATTACATTAGCATGAGGGTGACCATTGATCCCTAAATCTGAGTCACATGGTATGGTCCCATAAAGTTTCTCGAAGGTAATCCCCATGCCAAATTAATCCCCCACAGTCATATAAATATATGGACATATGGCTTGAGGTGATATGAAATTTGAATGAGCATGAGACGACGAGCATAGGCTTTGCCTTTATGGTCTGAGCGAGGTGGTTTATTCCTGGTCTCTTGGTAGGCAAAGGTTCAAGACTCTTTACTGTTTTTATTTCTGTTTTGAAGTTTTATCAAAAATATGTTTGATTTGTCTCTCTACAGTTTGATTGGCACAAAGAGTATGATTTGGAAACTCATAGAATGATTGGCACAATTTTTTGTTTCTAACTCCTTATGGTATGGCTCTTGTGGCACACTTCATATGACTAGCACGATGCAAAGGTTTGATTGGAAAATTTATTTATGACTTGAATCTCTATGAGTTGATTGGTGAAAGGTTTATGCCTTGGCTAATTTTGAGGTTAATCGACTGTGTGTTTGACCTGGCTCTCTATGGTTTGATTGGTGGAAGGATTATTACTTGACTCGTCGTGAGGTTGATCGACTATGTGTTTGACCTATATCTTTGAGGTTTGGTTGGCATAAGTATTTATGATATGGATCGTTATTATTTTATTGGTGGAAGGTTCATGACTATTGAAATTGGCAACAAGAAGGGCTTCTAATTTAATTTTCCCTTAATTAAATTAGAAGTAAATTGTAATTCCACATCACATGACAGCTTGTACGAGCTAACTGAGTTGGAAAGACTTGGTGAGCTCAGTCAATTTGAGTTGGGGGTCAAACTGGAGGCATCAAGAGTTCACTATAAGTTTTAGGGGGTCCAGTTGTAGTTTATTTTGAGTTGTAATTGTTTAACTTAATTATTTGAGTTAAAATTAGTTTAACTAGTTCTAACTAATAGACAAGCTAGTGAGAGGTCCAATGAATTAAATATGATTTAATCCACATCCAGTGATCAATCAAATAACTGATAATTTGCTATAGTTGTTTAATGTCAGTTATAAGAGTGACCTAGTTGAGATTAGAGTTAAAGGAAAGTAGATTATCAATTGTATAATTAGAAAATTGTACAAGTCATCCATGAGGTCATCAGGATGCCTTGGATGGATTGCGCAATCAAATTATGGGAATTTCCTAATTAATAGGGGCTCAATTCCCTCAGGAATGCGTGAGAAAGGTTGGTCAGACATGGGCAAGGAATTGGTTAAGTATTGGACCAAACCTGCTCAGATCAAAGTGAGACAATCAGAGATATTGCAGAGAGCACTCAAGCGTAAGAAAAGCATTGTATTGTTTCATACTCTTGACTTAATGCAATATACAATAGCGTGGTTTTTAGCTGATTATTTTCATAGATACATCTTTGTGTTATGCAATTGAAATTATTTCTCTTACTTGTTCATGTGATTGTGCAATCGTAATTGGTTTCCGTAATTTGTAAAATAGATTCAAATATTTTTTTATTCATATTAAAAGTTCATTTGAATCTATGTGGATTTTATACATGGTATAAGAGCAGGAATCACTATAGAAGAGAAGAACTAGAGTTTGTTTTGAAAAAGTGAATTAAATTTGCAGATTTATTCTTCAGGATCAGCAGCAGATCAGGATATCTTTCTCTAGATTAAAACTCAAATATTCCCTTGAGGGTAATTCAAATTACATAGCTTGGAAGGACATGATGGAGGCAGTGCTGGAGGAAAACGAACGGAAGGAATTCATATACAATGATATTCCCAGGCTCGCAACACCAGATGCTAAAAATCTTGATGCATGGAAGAAGAATGTAGCAAATGCGAGTAGCATTTTGTTAGAAGGAGTTCAAGATGATATTGTCTCAAACCTCCGTAGAAAGGAAACTCCATATGTTATGGGGAAGGCCTTAATAGATCTGTTTCATAATATCATCTACCACAGGAAGTTGGCGCTAAGGGACAAGCTAAAAAAATATCAAGATGGAGAAGGGCGACACGATACCAAAATACTTGACGAAGTTCACTCAATTTCGAGATGAGCTTGGAAATGTTCATGTGACAGTTTCCCATGATGATTTGGTGAGCGAATAACTACCAGGACTCGGTGAATGGGAGGGAGAAGCTACCAGAGTGGGAGAAATTGTGGTCCTACTTGGTACAAGAAGAGATTCAGCGAAGCACCAAAGATGGATCCTCATCAAAGATTGACGATGAGGAGAATTTTTCCTTGGCTGGAAAGACGAAGAAAGGGAAAGGGCAGGCGTCCCATTCCAAATTGTATTCTGGTCAGCAAGGAAAGAAGTGAGACTTGTCAAAGTTTAAAAAAATTCACTGTCATGAGCTTGGATACTATGCTACAAAGTGTATGTGCTAGAAGACCGACAAGAATCCCTCAGGAGGAGTGGCAAGTGAAGCACTTGCTTCACAGTTCGAGTTGTATTTCACCCTCATCGCATGCATGGTTTCATCGATAATGATTTCGGTGTGGTACTTAGATAGCGGATATTCATTCCATATGACTGAGAACAAATAATTCTTCAGTAGCTTGGAGGATAAGGATCTCTAGATGCAAATCGAGATGGGATATGATGGGAGGTATAGTGTTACCGACATAGGTACAGTTACATTTCAGAGGGGGTTTGGTACTCCTCTCACATTAAAATATGTCATGTATGTTCTTGGTTTAAAGAAGATTTTGTTGTTGTTGTTGTTATGTTGTAATATTGTGGCTATGATGTGATATTTAGAAAAGGAAAGGCATTCCTCCGTCACACAACCACGGGACAGGTGAAGAAGTTTGGGGTTTGAGTAAATAACCTCTACAAATTGGATGTAGAATATTGTGTTTCCTTGAGTACGAAAGTAGAGAAGGTGGAGAGTCTAGAAATCAATGGGTTATGGCACAAAATATTGTGTCATATATACCATGGTTCTTTGAAGATCATCAAACAGATTTCTACAGGAATTCCCAAGGGTGTGTTGATTTTTGTAGCATCGTATGTGCTCTAGCTTCAAGATTTTGCAGAGAGGCTAAGATACGTGCATCCCACAATACCCAAATTTTTTTTTTGGAAATTCCACCTGGAGAGTATTTAATTAAAATAATGAAACATTTTTTAATGTATTCCTAAGTCTAAAATTAGGAAATGTGATTAATTAAAGTGTATTAATTAGATCGGATGTGAATCTTCTAAATAAAGAAACGGATCAACTCCTAGTTAATCTTAGCATTTGATTATGTTTTAATCTTGGTCGTTGATATGTCAACAAGAGATTATAAGAAGGAGCTTGATGGTAATTTGGAAAATACATCGAGTGAGAGATCAAGGGATCGAATTCTCAAGAGAGTAGCGCAATAGTTACTGGAGGAAGATCGAAGTGATTTCTTGTGGTGAGGGGCAGAGATAATTTCCTAGAGGAATTTTTCCCTGATCCTGTGACTACATAGAAGAGGAGGCAGAGAGAGATCCAAAAGAGGCTACGCAGTGCCACACTAGACAGCATAGAGTTGAGGCAGTGCAAAGCTACACTGAGGCAATACAGAGCCTCTGGGTAGATCTACAGTTTTGTTGAGGAGAAGTTCAGATCTAGTGTTGGGATTTGGGGTGTGAGACCATAGGGTCAGAGATCTAAGCATCCATATCAACAGATCGATTAACTAGAGCGGTGGCATAGTCCCTAGAGTTTGTGATGAAGAGCTAGCGCAGTGACTGCGCAGAGGTAGCGTGGGGCTATCCATTCAGAGGCTAGTTCGGTGTCAAGTTGCCACTGATAGTGTGAGATCATTTCTCACTATATTTTTTCCAGTTTATTGTCTATATCAGATTTCCAGTTTGGGCATCCAAAGACTAGTACTCAGAAACTATTACATAATAACTAAAACCCTCCGCTGCTCCATCAGCTTTCCCGCATTGGGTTTTTCGGGGACATTGTCCAAAAACAATGGTGTATATGTGTGTGTTTTATTCTCAGTACTTGTTTCCACGATATTTTTTTTTTTTTGAAGGTTATAGTAGTATTTATTTCAATTTTTACTGTGTAACATTGTAAATAACTTGATTCAGAATTAACAAGTAGAAGAAATAACATCATATTGTTGCAGTACGGATTCCAATATTGAAATTTCCACATGGTATCAGAGTGCAGGTGAAGCAAGAAAGAGAAGAAGGAAGATACCAGCACTGAGAAAAAGAGGGAGTTCAATAAGATTGCATAGGAAGCAGATCGAACCCCATAAGTTTTGTGCAGTCCATTGGCAGGGAGGTTGATTTTCTGTAAAATTACTTCTCTGAGTGAATCAACAGAGAGTAAATTTTCCAGATCAATATCTTGTTAGAGACAGAGGGAGCAGTGCAGAGCAGATCTTCAGTTGGGGCTTAGTTTTCTGCAACAGTTTCTGGGACAAAAAAGTGTCAGAAGAGGAAAGAAGACACATACTAAGGGAATTTCTTCCTCGAAGGATTCCTAGCCAAGGAATTCAATTTCTCATTGGAGAGCAATAATAGCAGAGAGAATATATGCTTACTCTAGTATGGAGTGCGTAGAGCTAGTTAGCAGCTACATAGAGGAGAGAGGAGGCAGTTCGACATTTTTTTGGTGTGATGGCAATAGTTGGGTTGTGATATCAAGATCGGCTGGAGGGTGCCTCCAACTGTGTTATCTGGAAGGCATGGGCTTCCTTCCTTATAGGCGAGCATGATCTTAAAACTTATATCATTAGTGTGTTAGTTGAACCCATAGATGGATATCAACTTAAGGCCTACAAGAAGGAGATGGCGAAGGCCAAGAGGCTGATTCTTGATGGAGTGAGGGATCACATTGTATCTCACATAGCAGGTAAAGACACAACCAAAGAGATGTGGGATACATTGGCCATGTTATATTAGGGATCTTTCGAGCAGCTAAATATGTACTTGGAGGAGAATATGATATGCACAAGGATGTAGAAGGGGGAGTGCATAGACCCCTTCCTAACGAGACTTCAGGATACTCGAGATAAGCTGGCTACTATGGGAGAAGTGCCTCAGGGTACTGATTTTTTACGGTTGTCCCTTAACAGTGTTTATGAGGAGTGGAAATTATTTTTCCAGATTATCTTGGGAAAAGAGAAATTTCCTGATTGGGAGAGATTTTGAGCTGATCTACAACAAGAGGAGATGAGGCATGATTTGGTGAAGAGCACCATAAGTGGCCGAAACAACAATGGGGTGAAGATCAAGAAGGAAGAGAAGAATGAAAACCTCACATCAAAGCGGTAGCAGGTGCAGCTCAGGTGAAAGAAGGATATTTCAAAGATCAAGTGTTTTCGATGTGGTGAGATGGGCCACTTTAGTTCTCATTGTCCTCTTCGAAAGAAGGACAAGGAGAAGGAACAGGATTAGCAAGATACTACCACAAATATTGATAGGTTGTCCTCCAAATTGGAGGAGTATTTTTCCATGATTTCCCATAGACCTCCAGGGGAGAGGTGGGGTGATATGGTTTTGTAGCCTCGGAGAGCTATAGGATTGGAAGGATCCTTGAGGAGTCCACCTCTTCGATCAATTCCTATCTACGAGAGCCCATAACAGTAGTAGAAGGATAGACCAGTGTTAGTTGGTGCAGTCAGGTGCCACAGTGACAGATGCAGTGGTTAGCAGCGTTAGGAACTGAGCA
This sequence comes from Pinus albicaulis, assembly GCA_034641835.2. Lineage (NCBI taxonomy): Eukaryota > Viridiplantae > Streptophyta > Pinopsida > Pinales > Pinaceae > Pinus > Pinus albicaulis. Next base: position 234,405,925 of record CM076584.1, on the reverse strand, counting down.
GCGCAGAACAGAGTTGGTAGAAGTGCAGTTGGCACAGTGCAGAGTCAACAATAGCATAGAGGCCTCAGTGACAGTGTAGAGGCTAGCAACAGTCAAAACTTGGTTGGCATATGCATAAATATGAACACATTTGGTTCAATTTATGGACATCTCTCAGTTGTAGCATTAGCAGATGATAGACCATTGCAGATGTTGCAGTGGAAGCAAAAAAAAAATTGCAGTGCAAATGCAGTAGCTGACAACAACATGCAAAGTAAGCAACAACACAGATGTAGCGCAGAGAGAGCTATGTAGTATTTGGTGGGAAGTAGCATCCACACATCAGCAACACAATTAGGATGGTGCAGAAGTCTGATTGATGCTTCAGAACACTGCAGTGCTTGATCATATTCCTCGAATGTGCTCTAGCCTCAATATTTTGCAAAGAGGCTAAGACACATGCATTCCACAATACCCATAAAGTGTTTTGGGAAATTCCACCCGAAGAGGATTTAATTAAAATAATTAATAATTTTTAATGTATTCATAAGTCTAAACTTAGGAAATGTGATTAATTAAAGTGTATTAATTAGATCGGGTGTGAATCTTCTAGATAAATTCACGGATCAACTCCCAGTTAATATTAGCCTTTGATTATGTTTTAATCTTGGTTGTTGATATGTCAACGAGAGATTATAAGAAGGATTTTGGTGGGCATTTGGAAAATACATCGAGTGAGAGATCAAGAGATCAAATTCTCAAGAGAGTAGCGCAATAGTTCTCGGAGGAAGATCAAAGTGATTTCTTGCAGTGAGGGGTTGGGATAGTTTGTTGGAGGAATTTTTCCTTGATTCGATGAATACATTGCAAAGGAGAGAGCGAGAGAGACAGAATAGGTTGCGCAGTTGCACGCTAGGTAGCGCAGAGCTTAGGCAAGAAGAACTACACTGAGGCAGCATAGAGCCTCTGAGGAGATCCACAGTTTTGTTGAGAATTAGTCCAAATCTAGTGTCGTGAGTCGGGGTGTGAGACCATAGGGTCAGAGATATAAGGATCCAGTTCAACATATCGATCAGCTAGAGGGGTGACGCAGTCCCTAGAGGCTGTGATACAAAGCCAACACAGTGACTGTGTAGATACTACACAGAGGTAGCATGGGGCTAGCCATTCAGAGGTTGGATCAGTATCGGATCGCCAGTGACAGTGTGAGGTAATTTCTCACTATATTTTTTCCAGTTTATTCTCTATATCGGATTTCCAGTTTGGGAATCCAAATATTTGTATTCATAAACTACTGTATAATAATTAAAACACTCAGCTATTGCACCCATTTTCCCAGATTGGGTTATTCGAGACATTGTCCAAAAACAACAATGTATATGTGTGTGCTTTCTGCTCAGTACTTGTTTCCGCAATATTTTTTATGTTGTGAAGGGTGCAGTAGTATTTATTTCGATGTTTATTGTGTAACACCATAAATAATTTGATTCAAAATTAACAAGTAGAAGAAATAACATCAGATTTCTACAGTAGGGATTCCAATCTTGGAATTTTCACAGGGTGTACTTGAGCAGCGGGATAGATGCAAAGGGTGTACATTGGGGAAGTACACCAAAGCCACCTTTCATGATAAGGAGATCTGATCAAAGGCGATCCTTGAGAGAGTTCACTCAGATGTGTGTGGATCGTTCTCGACAGGCTCCACAACAAAACACGGGTATTATGTGATTTTTGTAGATGATTTTTCATGCAAGTGTTGTATTTTATTCATGCAGAAGAAATATGAGACGTTCCCAAAGTTTTGTGGGTTCAAATCACTTGTCAAGAAAGATACGGGTAAGAAGGTGAAGTCTCTTAGAAGCGACAATGGTGGGGAATATGTCTCGAATGAATTCAAGAAATTTTGTGCTTTAGAAGGAATTCGATGGGAATTGATAGCACCTCATAACCCACAATAGAATGGGGTTGCAGAAAGGAAGAACAAAACCATTGTCGGAGCAACACGAGTGATGTTGCATGATCAGGGCCTACCATTTCATCTTTGTGCCGAAGCATGCAACACAACAATATTTGTGTAGAACATAAGTCCTCATCGGATACTTGGAATGAGTACACCATAGAAATTTTTTCCAGGTAAGAGAGCAGATGTGTCACATTTTAAAATTTTTGGTTCATGATTTTATTTCCATGTGACCAAAGATTCTAGGAAGAATATAGAGCCAATAAGTGAGTTGGGAATATTTGTTCGAACACTAATACACTTCACAACTATCGGGTGTACTTTACAGCACACGGGATGAAAGTGGTCAGAAGAGATGTGAAATTTGATGAAGAGAATGTCATGTGAATTTCCCTTGAGAGGGAGCTTCAGTTTCATGCAGTTGAGAAGCTCTTAGCTCCAAAAGAAGAACCTCAAGATGTGGAGCAACCACAAGCAAAGGAACAGAGAGTGGAAGCACTCACTCATGCAGAGACATCCCGAGATGGAAGGAAGCGCACCAGAGAACCTGACAGGTCGGTGCTTGATGCTAGAGAGAATGTGGGAGCACCCACATCACAGTGCAGGAAAAGAAGGTCCCCAAAGTGGTACACTAGCTACATGGCTCTTATGAGCGAAAGTGTAGAGATAAAGCCATCCTCTTTTGAGGAAGCAGTGCAACAACCAATTTGGGTTGATGCCATGGTTGAGGACTATGACTCCATTATCAAAAACAGTGCATGGAAATTTTTCCCAAGACTGGAGGGTAAGTCATTTGTAGGATCCATGTGGATCTACAAGGTGAAGCAGGCAGCAGATGGGAGTGTGGAGAAACACAAGGCCAAATTTGTGGCCAGAGGGTTCTCTTAGGTGGAGGGGATTGATTATGATGATACCTTTGCGCCAGTCACAAGGTACTCATCAATCAGATCCATCCTTTCACTTTCAGCGTAGATGGGATGGCAGATACATCAGATGGATGTAAAGACAACCTTCCTTAATGGATTGATTGAGGAAGAGGCGTACATCGAGCAGTTGGAAGGTTTTAAGACCTTCGACATAGATTCGCATGTGTGCAGACTCAAATAAGAATTGTATGGGCTGAAACAAGCACCTCATGCTTGGTACACCAAGATCGACAGCTACTTCACTAGCTTGGGCTTCAAAAATAATGAAGCAGATGTGAACCTTTACCATATTGTGGTAGAAGGTAAACTTTTGATCATTGTAATTTATGTCGATGATTTGATACTAACAAGTAATGAGCATCTCATGAAGTCTTGCAAAGAGGATCTTGCAAGAGAATTTGATATGAAGGACATGGGGCTCTGGCACTATTTCCTAAGATTGGAAATTTATCAAAGAGATGGGGAGATATTTGTATCTCAGGGAAAATATGCCAATGAGATTATGAATAAGTCCCACATGGAGGGAAGCAAACCCATGGAGACTCCTCTAGAATAATTGCGAAAAACAACATTCAAGAAGCAAACAATGTAAGAGATAAATGGTGACCTGACCAAGCCTCAGCTCAACCAAAGTGGTCACATATCATTCATAGGCTATAATCTACTCAGTATCATGAATTTGGAGTAAATTTGGGTAAGGAATATCCCGAAAGTAAACTTCTACAAGATTGCTACAGGATGTCTGCCTCTCGAGTTAAATTTCTAAATGCCTAAGAAAATAAAATTAAAATGAGATGGGGTAAAAAAAATTATTAAGTATGATTTCCTAGAGCTCCAATCCAAGTGGAATCACCTAAAAATACCCTTGTTAACATGTGCTAAAAAATAGCAGAAAATTACTGCTCTAAAAACCGAAATTTCTAGATCTAGTGAGCTAGTTAACCTACAAAATGTCTAATATGATCAAGTGACAATGATATGGGGTGAATTTTTTTATTAAATATAATTTTTTGAGGACTCAATCCAATTGGAATCAACTCAAAAGAGCCTCATTAACATGTGCTAAAAAATAGCAGAAAATTACTAGTGTTTTTCTACAGGATTGTTGGGAATGGTTGTCTATCCTCTTTATTAACCAAAGAAAAGTTCCTACTAGGTATACAAATAAATTTTACTCACTTTTATGGTATTATGATTATTATGGAGTTCCTATGGGTGGTTAGGAGTGTTGTGGGGAAAATTGAAATGCATTTGGAGGATTTTTTCATAGTGCTACAAGATACGATTGAGCGTAATTTGAGCGTAGAAAAGGGTGGAAATAGGATTGTCAGTGGTTGGGGTAGGCCCGAAAGGGATGAAAGTTCCTGATTCAATACTCAGAAATCAAATAGCTCCTCTTGTAGAAGAAAATACAAATTCTCCTCTTCCTGTAGAAAAACCGCATATGCTGGTAGACTGTAGAGTGTTGTAACAGAAGTGAGAGAAGGGATATTTGGGGAACCTAGAGAATTCAAAGATGTTTATTAAAGGCACATAACAATATTATTTTATGAAGAGAAGATATATATTAATTCTAATTTCACCAAAGTCATTAACCAATTGCAAACTAGCTAATGTGCAGGATTTAGAAATAAAAGTGCAGAGAATCAAATGGATGAAAACTAAGCTATAAATGATGCATGCATGAAAATAGATATTTTTGTTAGTATTGAACCAAAAAAACCATGTAGACAATGGAAAGATAAATCTGGAGCCAACTCTGTAATCAAGATTGTTTTTAAACGGAAATAACCAAAAAACCAAAGTACACTGAATGCATAAAGAAGGTAAAAAAAATACAAAGGGACTTGCTCCTAGCTCCAGAGCTCTAATCTCTAATTCAAATCCCATGTAGGCTGCTAGGCCTTATTATTTATACAAAAATACTTGAGGGGAAGCCTCCTTGAAGAGGGGTATTTTTTCCCTCCAATTCCCTAAAATTGTGGATTTGGTTCCCTGATTGATTTTGAATGCTAAGGAGGATAGATCTTATGTAAGCCATCCAAGCTCAAGATCCTCTTTTTGTGGGAAAAACATCCCTACATTTTATCAATCAATGAAGCTTCATAATATGTTCAATAACTTCATAATATTCCATTCGTTTATTGGCAGGGAACAAGTCCCCAGATTCTCTCATTCAGAATTTACTCAATATTCTCTCAATATGGTGCAAAAATAAATAATAGTAGGCACATAATATGAAATTATCTCTAAACCTTCCTAAGAACATATTAAATCTAAAAAAAACATTTTTAAGTGTAGAAGGGTAGATTTAATATAGTCTTTATGTGTTTAAGAAGGGTTAGATGGGTCTTAATTTGTGTCTAGTTTGGAGGTCCATTATACACCCCTACTGAAATTGTTGTTCATCCTCTGAGCAACCTACTCATCTTCCTTGCTCTATTTTTCTTATGTATGTCTCTAATTACTTTTATAACTCCCCATACTAATGTGGATGTAGTTTCCCCTACTGGATGGAAGCCTACATGTTCTTCAATTATTTCCATTTACTTGTGTATCATGGGGCCTTCTACTTCCTCCTTTCTCTTCTTAGATAGTCTTCTTGGTGTTTCAATGTATTTTCAAGGCTCCTGATCCTATATAGTGTTGCTGGAAATTTTAATCTTTGATCATGCTAAATGAAGCTCAACCCGCTCTATTTCATATATTATTGTCTCTATTTTTATTTGGATGTACCTCTGTCTTTTCTTTCATTTCTTTCCTAGTTTCTATGAGCTTGGTAAGGCCCATTACACTCTTCAACAACTTTCTACTACCTCTCCCACCTTGAGGCCGCTTTTAGAACCCTTAGATGCAATCCTATAGAAATACAGGGCATCATGTAGCAGTCTTGTAACATCCTGTAGCACTTCACAGAATTCATCAAAACTCAGCCAAAATTTCCTTTTAAGCCTATTTTTTGCTTTTCATCACTTTACAATGTCCCCTAAGCATTGGAATCCAAATTAAAGAGACTAGAGACCATTTTCACATCATCCTTTCATCACTATAGCAGGGTTTCGTATGACAACAAGGGATCCTGTAGCATAGGAAAGATGCATATTTTTTTCAAGGAGAGGAAACAATATGAAGGTTAACCAATTATATCATGCAAATTTTCACCATTTTTCACGTTAATAATAGTCATACTACCCAATTATTTTAGTGTTTCATTCAAACTATAGAATGCAAAAAATTTCCCTTTGATAACTGATATATTTTGAACACTTTTGCCAAATGTAACTAGAAATAATTTTTGACTTACATTTCCTCTGAAGATTCCCTTGCTTTTCAAGTCATTTGAGGCTTTAGTGGTTGTTTTGGGTAAAAAAAAATGTCTTCTTGTAGCAATTTGTTAACTTCTTGTAGTAGCATGTATGATCCTATAGCATCCTATCGATATCCTGTAGCAATATGTCAGTATCATGTAGCAGTGCCTGTAGAAGCCAGTTTTCATACCAAGGGGTGGTGGGTCCACCATTTTTTTTTAACTATTCTTCTCTCTCTCTTTTTTTTTTTTTAAACAACATTGTATGAAAAAATTTGAGTTAAGTGAGCTGGCCCCACCTATATTTTTTTTTCCTTAACGATATTGCATGAAAAATAAGCTTGGATTTATTTGAGTTAACTGAGTTGGCCTCCAACTACTTTTTGAACTCCATGATAACATCCCACTTTCTTCAGTATTTTTCACTTTTGTCTCATTTATATCCCACACGTGTGGTTGTTCTTTGGAGAAAAGTTAAGCGACTTGCTAGATAAGATTGAGGCTTCATGCTATTAAGTTTGGCTATGAAAGACCTTTCCTTCTCAAACTTTTAATGTTTTCTCAAGCTAGAATAGTTTCGAAGGTTAGAGACTTGCATACTTGTGTCTTATGATAAATATTTTTTTTTGTAGGATGTTATTGTAGACGTGGAGGCTTCCTTTGATGATACTGAAGCTACATGTGATAATTTATTAGAGGTCCTAATGTTGATAACCTTGTTTATGGAGGTCTTCTAGGTTTTTTGTTGTTGTTGTTGTTGCTCTGTTATTGAGATGCTCCTAATGTGAGTGTTGTAGCTGATCATTTGGTGTTTGCATGTCATTTCTGAATAGAGGTAAGGTTGCTTTGCATTTCTTCTACCATTTCTTGAGAAAGATATGTAATTTTTATGTTATCTTTTTTATTGATGTTCGATGATGCAGGTCCTTACTTCATGTTGGTGCTATTTGGATCAAATGTTGTTACTCGTTGGGTGATAAAGAATCTTGTAGTAGCTAATAGAGGGTATGGTATCTGCTCCAGACCAAAGTAGTGACCCTCCAATACCTTCATGTTGGTTTCCCTTTCAATTTGGTGCTCCAACTGGTTTTATAGGGTTTGTGCAAGATGATATATGATTGGATTCTTTCCAATAGCAGTCACACAGACCCCTCCAAGATCACAAAAATCTTCATGAAATGTATTCAGAAGTTCTAATAATTCATGGTGAGCTCATGGATATGGACTACAAACTCTCGTGGTGGTGAAAATTGTTGAAGAAGGGATGAAAATGGGTTCGTTTCATGGACAAAGATGATTTTTTGGATGGAGAAGTGACCAAATGGTGTGGAGGATGGATTATGGAGTTTTGGTAGACTTAATTTTCATTCCCACAAAGAAAACATAAGATCTGGCCCCTCTCTCTAAGTTGATCACAATCATATAGCAAATTTGGATCAATCTTGTAGAAGTTCTAGGACAATCTTGTAGCAGATTTGTTTAAGCCATATATTTCAAATGGTAAATTGGATTCACCTAAAAAATTTTGATCATGTTTCCATCATCCTTATGCATATCCCCATAAAAAATATTAGCCAACGGATGCACGAATGTGGAGAAAAATGGAAAACGGTTGTGGGTGATGGTGGCCAATTTCTCGAAATGTATGAATTGGAATCTGTTGGAATTTCTTGAGCATGTTACCATCATCCTGCTGCATATCCCCATGAAACAACTCAGTCAAATGATGCATGTTTTTTGAGATATGGTCAAAACAATTTATGACATGTGTATTTTGGTAATCATGTAGCAAAATAGAAATTTCATGTAGCAACTATAGAACAACGAGGAAAATGAATGGGAAAGGTATGGGAATGATTGGTGAATGTTGGAAATGGGTGAGGGTGATGGATTGACATGGCCTTGGTTCTATTGGAGCATCTGGGCAAAGGAGGAAAAAGCTCAAGTTTGACTTCCTTTGACTATATTTTTTATCAATTTTTTCTTATGGTGTTAACTTGTTCTTTGTTGCTTGCAAAGGTTGGAGAGCACATGCATTCATCAAAGAGAGATATTTGGGGAAAAGAATTTTCTTTTCTTTTCATTTTTTTCTTTTTTCCTAAGCCTATTAGTTGCCTCAATGAGGTTTTCAACCAGCAGGTCTCCCTAGGTGCCTCAAAAGAGGTTTTAACCTAATATATTTTTCCTTTTTTATTTCCAACCCACTGACCACCTCATGGAGGATTTCAATCAGTGAGCCAATCTGAAGTGCCTCAAACGAGGTTTTCACCTGAATTTTTTTTTTCTTTTCCTCTTTTCGTTTTTTTCTTTTATTCCTCTATCCTACTCTACTTCAAACAAACAAAAAAGGACCTCTTTCAAGCATAGGAATACTTCCAATGGAACCATGTGCATAACAAGATGAAAGATAAAATCATGTATAGGCTCTAAACATATGCTTTGACAGGTACTTGAATATGAGAGACCAAATTATTTGACTTTGACGACGCCAAACATTGTTGAATAGAGTGGTTCTCTTGCTTAGTGATTGGCACGAACCAAAATTCAATATAGTTGTGATGCCCTTGGTTCACTTGCTCATTTGGATCATTCTGTATGTATTATTCTTCCATGCCATTCAAATCTTCTACTATTTTCTGATTAGTCCATTAAACACAAAGAATCTGACGATAGGCATAGTAGAAATTCTTGAATCTCATACTCCAATGGCTGCTCTCCATCAAATGTAGTACATGATTCTTTCGGATCGAGAGAATCTCTTTTTTGAAATACTCTTCCCGATCTAAAATGAATACCATTTAGATTAAGAGGAGTTATTTGGAAGTGTTATACCTCAGCATGGTAAGAGGGTTGATTTACTTTATTGTTTGGATTCAGAAATGGTGTACAGGTAATTGAGTGGAAGTGGATCTTTGAGATGGATATGGTTGAGGTTGTGATTTTGGTGGAGGGAGATGGTATGGATTGTGTGGAGTTAGGTATGGAGGATATTGAGGAAAATATTGAGGATGTTGTGTATGTCTCCCATAAGGTCATTTCCAACCTTGTGGCCAAGATTGGTTTTGGGGTTGATATGGCCAAGTTTTCCAAGGAAATGGTGTGTTCCAATTACTTCAAGATTCTTGTGTGTAACCTTGAAATTGTGAATTAGGATGTTGCATCATACCAGGTTAAATAAGTTGCTATGGTCTTCTTGGAGCTACATAAAAAAACTACTTTGACATTTTATTTGCTCCACTGTCCTCTTGGTAAACTTCTTTCAACCTTATTAATGATGGGAAATCTTTAGTAGCATGTGATTATGCACAGATAACACAAATTTTAGCAACAAATTTTTGCTCATTTTTCCTCCTTAACACATCTATTTTTTCACCTAGATTGATAAGAATTTATGTTTATGAAACAAATTTCCAAGTTCAGCTTGGCGTACCAATATCGATGTTGATTTACTTACTCTTTCCCTTCCTCTTGATATCTGCTTGCATGTTTCACAAATTTATTCAAATGATAATTTGTATGCATCGCATTTACTCATGAGATCAAGGAGATCAATCCACTCATCTCTAATTGTTCTAAGTAAGAGGAATTTTAGTGTGTCAAATCCTAAATGATGTAATTTTTCCCTCTTAACATTATACATGAGTCTCTCTATTAGATCCTCATGGCTCTCATCTTTTTTTTTTAATTCATTCTAAATACTTCTTCTTTAAGATCATGAACTTTATATTTTTCTAGAAATATCATTTGTGTAACATTCCATGATCTTATTGAATTAGTCCTTAAAGTCATGAACCATTTAAGAATTATATCCTTCAATGTTGTTGGAAACAATCTCAATTTTTGAGTGTTTAATAAGAAACCATAAGATCTACAAGTATTTGAAATTCAAAGAGAAAGGTTTCCGAATCCTCTGACACCATAACATGGAAGTTGGGAAGGAAAGATGGAGGGTTTTTCTTCATATGAACACTAATATCAGTATCTTGAATGGGAAATCCAAGAGGATCTTCTTTATTGCATGATCTCCATCCAATTTTTATACCTTCTCTATGACCTCTTCTTCTTCTACCTACAAAAGTGGATGGCGATGTGGTTCATACTGCAGCATGCGATCAAATGGGGGGACAGGGCGGGGTGGGGGGGTTTGATGTTGGAGAAGTATTTTTTTTGTTTTTGTAAATTTTTTGAATAAGAATGATAATACAATGCAATTTTTTGCTTTCGAAATGAAATATGTCTAATGCATTTTTTTCTTTTTGAGGAAGTAAAAGAGATGAATCAACTAGGAAAGAAAAGAGTGCATACTTTGACACCTTCCCAACAATGGCACCAAAAAGTGATGAGCCCTAGTATTGCAACAAGAATGTTGCAACTCTTGAGGCTATGAACTTAAATTTTCAACCTGTGGTTCGTACAAACTTAAGAGGGTTCGACACTATATGTGCAGCAGGAACATTCCTCTTCCTAGTCTGAATCCTTTTGATGCAAGTGAAAGAAGGAGCTAGAGCAACTTCAAATGAGAAAAGATCTAGGTAAGTCATCAATCCTAGTTGAAAAGGGTAAATAACAATAAGCAAATTTATTCTACTTTTGTTGGAAAGTAAATATAGACTAATTACGGAAATCAACATTCAAGAAGCAAACAATGTAAGAGCTAAATGGAGACCTAACCAAGCATCAGCTCAACCAACGTGTTCTCGAAGCATTTATATGCTATAAATATACTTCTATCATGAATTTGGAGTGAATCTGGGAAAGGAAGATCTTGAAAGAAAATTGCTACAAGATTGCTACAGGATTGCTACAAGATGTTTGTATCTCGAGTTAACTTGCCAAATTCCCAAGAAAATAAAATTCAAATGAGATAGGGTAATTTTTTTTATTAATTAGGATATCCTAGAACTGCAATCAAAGTGGAATCAACCAAAAATACCCTTGTTAACATGTGCTAAGAAATGGCAGAAAATTACTACTCTAAAAACCAGATTTTCTAGAACTTGTGAGCTAGTTAACCTACCAAATGTCTAATTTGATCGAGTGCAAATGATATGGGGTAGATTTTGTTATAAAGTAGATATTTTTAAGACTCAATCCAAGTGGAATCAACTCAAAAGAGCCTCGTTAACATGTGCTAAAAAATAGCAAAAAATTATTATTGTTTTGCTACATGATTGTTGCGAATGACTATTTATCTACTTTATTAACCAAAGCAAAGTTCCTACTAGGTCTATGAATTTATTTTATTCATTTTTATGGTCTTATGATCATTATGGAGTGCCTAGCCATGGTCGAGAGCGTTGTGGGGCAAGTCGAAATGGATTTGGAAGCTTTTTTTCATGTTGTTATAAGATAGGCTTGAGATTTATTTAAGCATATGAAAGGGTGGAAATAGGAGTGCTAGTGGTTTGGGTAGGTCAGAAAGGGATGAAAGAGTCTACTTCAATCCTCAGCGGAATCAAATAGCTTGTTTTGTAGTAGAAAATACAAATTCCCCTCTTCTTGTAGCAAAATTGTGTATGTTGGAAGACTGTAGAGTGTTCTAACAAAAGTGAGAGAAGGGATATCCTAGGAAATTGGAGCATTCAAAGATGTTTATTAAAGACATAAAAATCCTATTTTACCAAGAGCAAATATATACTAAAGCTAACTTCATCAAAGTCATTAACCAATTGCAAACTAGCTAATATGCAGGATTTAGAAAGTGCAGAGAAGCAAATGGATGAAAACTAAGCTATAAACGATGCATGCATGAAAATAAATAATTTTGTTAGTCTTGAACCAAAAAAACCATGTAGACAATGGAAAGATAATTCTGCAGCTAACTTTGTAATCAAAACTATATTTAAATGTTCCGGGCCTCAAACCGTCCTCAGGTTCGGCTCCCCTAAACCACTCTCTTTTCGCAGATGATTCCCTCCTCCTTGGAGGTGCATCGTCCAGAATTGCGAAAGCATTTGATTCTGTCCTGAGTAGTTATTGCAGGGTTTCTGGCGCTTTGGTTAACGAGAGAAAAAGTGAAATATTCAATTGGAACTCTGACCAACAAGAGATGTCAAACATTGCGAAGATCCTCGGTTTCAAAGGACATGCTCATTGGGACAGGTTTAAGTACCTGGGACTTCCTATCTCTTCTAGGGTAAACAAGAGGTCCCTTTGGAACGACATTATCAGTAAAATCAAATCTAAAATCACTGCATGGGGTGGCTTCTGGTTAACTAAAGGCGGCAAAGCTATCCTAATCAAAACTCAGCTCTCAGCTCTTCCAATTTACTTTTCTTCTGGCACCAAAAAATGTCATGGAGCAGATCTCTACTCTCCTTAGGAATTTCTTATGGCAAGGCGGGAAAGGCAATGAAAAAAAAATACATTTGGTTAACTGGGATACTGTCAAGAGGCCGATCGATGAGGGAGGGCTGAACATCTGAGACCCCTCCCTTGTGAACTCTGCGCTGGGAGGCAAGATTCTCTGGAAACTGATCTACGACCCCTCTCACCCAGTGAGTGTAACTCTCAGGTCAAAATACACAAATAATGAAGCTCTCAGGCACATGCGCTTGGACAATTCTGCCAACAGCACGCAGATATGGAGGCTATGCAGTAAAAGTAGTAAATTTTTCAAAAATCACATGTATAAAATACCAGGCAACGGCAAGCGCTCTCATCTTTGGAAAGACCGCATAATGGGGTGTGATCCTCTGGCTGAAAACGATGAAATCGTGGATCTCAGAAAATGGCTGGAAAGCGCTGGGGTGAATAGCATTTATGAGCTGTCAAAATGGGATAATCGTGGTGACTGGGCAGGTTGGGACTTCCACGGAGTCCCTGTGCATTTAATAGAGCAACTGAATCGGCTAGAGGATCTGCTTGAAGACGCAGCCCCAGTTAATAGAACTACGAAGGACAAGTGGGGTTGGGGCCGGACAGGAATCTACACAACTGCTGAAGGATACAGAGCTCTGCAGGGCGTTAAGAACAACAATCATCCTCCCTCCTTCTGGAATCAGGTCTGGGAGCCGTTAGCCCTCCCAAAAATTATTTTTTTCTTCTGGACTCTGGTGCATAATAAACTCTTAACAGGAGATAATATGATAAAAAGGAAGATAGAAGGGCCTCACAGATGCGCCCTTTACAAATGTAATACTGAAACTGCCCAACATCTTTTTTTGGATTGTCTCTTTGCCAAAGAGGTGTGGGGTCTGCTCCTTCACCCATTTCAGATTACCCTCCCATCTCAGATCTCAGTTCCGGATCTCTTTGCCAATTGGGGTTCCTGCTATCCACATCGAATCCCTCCCAAGTCATTCTGGCGCAAAGTTTGGACAGCGTTCCCTAAATTCGTGTGTTGGCAACTGTGGCTGACTCGTAACCAACAGACCTTCAATGAATTACAGCAGACCCCGACTCAGGTTGCAGAAAAGGCCAAGTCCCTCCTTTTGGAAGCAGCGCAACAGCTTTACTTCAAAGAAGACACACTGCTGACACCAGAAGAAAAGAGGTGGCTAGCATTAGAGCCTCATCCTCGAAAGTACCTCCTCACTCCTCAGAAAGAGAACCCGGACTGGCGAATAAGAGTTGCAGATGACATTTTCCAAATCTGGTGGAGGGCTCAAAACTTAACCACTATATTTTTCGATGGGGCGTCAAAAGGTAACCCCGGTGCTGCTGGTGCGGGTGGGGTCATCTATACACTGGACCGGTCACATAGAGACACTTTCTGTTGGGGTCTCGGGATGAAAACTAACAATCAAGCCGAGATTCTTGGGCTGTTTAAAGCTTGTCTCCTCTCTAGAGAGAATGGCGCCAAAAACCTCCAAGTTTTTGGAGATTCAGAGATACTAATCAAAAAATTAATCAAGGAGGATCCTTTCAAAAATGCTGGTCTAGACAAAATGGTGTGCAGATTGAAGAGAGTCTTACTTGACTTTGACTCGTATAAGTTTTACCACATCCTTAGAAACTCTAACAGTGAAGCTGACGGGATGGCAAACAAAGGTTGTGCACTCATGAAAGGGCTTGCCATTGTAAATGGGGAAAATACCTTTCAAAATGCTTGAATCTGTCATAACCAAAAAGCAGAATGTGAAGGATTCCAGCTATGTAATAGGGGTTGTCACAGCAAAGGCCCATCTTTTCTTTCCACAATAAATAAAATCCACAACCGTTTCAGTTAAAAAAAAAAAAAAAACTATATTTAAATGGAAATAACCAAAAAATGAAACTACACTAAATGCATAAAGAAAATAACAAAATAAAAAGGGACTTGCTCCTAGCTCCAGAACTCTAATCTCTAATATGAATCCCTTGTGAGCTGCAAGGCCCTCTTATTCATACAAAAAGACTTGAGGGGAAAGCTCCTTGAAGAGTGGGATTTTTCCCCTCCAATTCCCTAAAATTGTGGATATGGTTCCCTGATTGATTTTGAATGCCAAGGAGGACAGATCCTCTGTAAGCCATCTAAGCTCAAGATCCTATTTTGGTGGGAAACACATCCCTACATTTTCTCAATCAACAGAGCTCCAGAATTTGTTCAATAAATTCATAATATTATATTCATTTATTGGCAGGGAACAAATCCCTAAATTCCTTTATTCGGGATTTACTTAATATTCTCTCAATATTCTGCAAAAATAAATAATGTTAGGCACATAATGTGCAATTATCTCTAAACCTTCCTAAGAACATGTTAAAGCTAGAAAATATAGTATTAAGTGTAGAAGGAGATATCTAATATAGAGTTAGATGGGCCTTAATTTGTGTCTAATTTGGAGGCTCATCATATGTAGTTATACCTCTAGGAGTGAGGTGGGGCGATGTAGAGCCTTAGTCCCAGAGTTGCAAATATTTGAGAGGGTCCATAGGAGAGAAGTAGTAGTTGTAATATACTCTTCTCATGGATCATTACCCTTTCTACAGGGGCCCATAGTATTAAGAAGCAAAGGGATCAGTTTCAACTGATGCAGTAATATCTTGAGAAACAGTTGCAAGCTAGTCGCAATCAGAGACTCGGGAGACAGTTGCAGCTCAAAGACATGGTTGGTTTAGTGTTTTGGACGCTTATTAGTTACAGTAGAAACAACAACAGTGAGAGGGAGTGTTAGCGTGTTACATTAAATTTCTACAGAGGAGTAGGATTGGGGTTGTGTATAACCCTTTTCTTGCTAAGAGGGAGTGTTAAATCGTCGCAAGAAAAGGCTTCATTTGACTTGTGCCTTAGTCAAATGAAGAAATTTGAATTTCCACATCAGCAGGATGACATGAGTTGCAATTAGTGGGAGTGACATGGCCAAGTTGCTTAGTTAATTCATTCAATTCGAGTTTGTGGGAAAGAAGTAAAGTTGCACGTGAGTTGATTGCTAAGATATAGCAATCTAGTGGAGTTATAGCTAGTGAAAATCGATGATTTGAGCTCTAGTCATTAATAGAGTCAGTAGGAGTTCAGTTGAGTAGTTGTAACTATCTTTAACTCATTGATCTCTCAGTTAACTAGTCATTTTACTAAAAATAGCCCTAGTCATGAATGCAATTCAAATTGTCTAGTTGAAGATCAAAACAACAAGGAGACAAGATGTAGGCTCTCAGAAAGGGCTAAAACCCTCGTTCTAAGGGAAAACCCAAAAATTCTCTTCTCTTACTTTAGAACCAAATCAAATGAGTCAACCAAGACCTTTTGACCAATACAAAGACTTCCTCCAATCCACCAAGTCAGCCTCCCAAAATAGTCCTTCCAAGATTATCAAGATCAGTTTCTAGTCAACAATAGTCAACCTTCTACAATACCGCAACAATCACAGATTTCATCCTCCTGCAAAAACATTTCATCCCTATTGCAAATCTGCAACTTCAACCCTCCTTGCAACCCAAAAACTAACATGTGTGGTAGAAAAGAGAGAATTGTATCTTCCTTTGCTAGACAAAATGATCCTTCTTCCTTCAGTTTGGATTTCCTTCCTTTCTAGGTATTTTTCACTTTTTTCTTCCATTTGCAACTGCAAATCGAAACTTGCTTGATTAATATCCAAATGACGTCAAATTTCACTTCCATTTATAGTCTCTTTAAGGTGGTTCAATTCCTTCATGAGGTCGACTTGACTGGAGGGTAGGTTCACTTGGTGGAGGAGCCATATTAGACCAATTTTAATAAATTTTCTTCTTTGATACAAAATGCCCAATAAGAGTCTAGGACAAGATGGCATGGACAATGACTCATGACATAAACCTTAGAAGAACACAATGGGTGCTTTGACCTATAAATAAAATAAATAAAACATGAAACTCATGCTTATAAATAATAATAAATAAATTAATAATAATTTTTCTTTCTTTCTTTTGACAAATACATTACATTATGACTCAAATACAATTATGAAGACCGATACTAGTTACATTTCTCAACATGAGCAAAGTAGGGTAGAATAGATGATTTCTAGATTGATCTTTTCTGTCACGTGTACAACCTCAACATGGCAAGATGATGCTCAAGGAAGATGTCAAGGAGAAGGAACAAAGAGCACTTGTAGAGAAGAAGCACAAAGAGGAACCAACATAAAGACATGGAGAGATCCTAAACCAAGACAAGTTGATGGCATTTCATGATAATTCAGAAGGTACCCATAAGGATCCAAGACCCTTTGGAGGGTGAAGATGAAGTACAAACTAGATCTATCATCAAGAATGCAAGACACAACTGCAAGGAGAGCAGCGTGGCATTGCCACATCATCATGAAGTTCCATGTTATCACTGTCAAGTTATGTCTTGTACAAGTGTCATCACAATGTCATAAGTGTCAATGTGTCTTTCCACATGATGTGGAATGTAATTATGTATTATCAAAAGGAAAATGAAAAATGTAACGTGTGGAAGTCTAGGGGTCACATGTGGAATATGAAAAATCAGATGTGAACCAAAGAGTAAATAGAAGTTCAAAGGTCACTTAAGAGTCCAAAAGTCACGAGGGTAACTCAAGTGTCATAGGGGATATTAAAGGTCATTCCTCTTATTATAAAAGAAAACCCATAACTCAAGTGAAGGGTTTTTGGAGGCTTAGAATTTGGAGGCTTAGGGTTTGGAGAGCTAGATTTGGCTTCTCTAGCTTGCCATAGGAGAGAGGATCATTCCTTGGAGAAGTAAGAAGTGACTTAATGTTCCATTATTGGAGCTCGTGTCTCATCATTCTAACTATGTACTTGGATCTTTCACTTAATAATCAGAAACTCATTGAGCCAACACATTTTCATGCATGTATCGCGAATGTTGTAAGACTATTCTTTAGATGTTTGTGATATGTGTTTATGTTCTGAAGTACTATAGAAACTGACCTATTCCATTGGCTTTGGTACTTATCTTGTTGGATATGTGTTGTATTTGCTTTAATAATCGTTGTGTCTATGTGAACTATTTTGCTAGATAATTAATGAATATTTCATTGCTCTCATGTGTCTCTCCTGGGATAGTATTATTACTTTCCTTCTACAAACTCACTCATGTCTCCCCTCCCGTGAAAGTCTCATTTACACATTGCAATTGGTGTTTCACAGTGTCAACTAACTGATTTCAAGGGATATGTGTGTAATCTCTTATGTTATACATTGCAGCCAAGGCAAACCTTAGAGTTATGGTGGTCAGGTCGGTACTCTGAATGGGGTTCCTATTCCAAAAGGTGTGAAGTCTAATTGGGACTTCACACCAGGGAAGCCACTTGTATGTTGGCGGTATCCAACACTGTCAACACCATGGAAACTCTTAACTACTTATGGCCCTACTTATAATAAGAGCTTACTAACTTGAGTCTTATTAACAAAAATGGTCATCAAAATAAGTAACTATTAACTACCTATTTAATGGGCTTGTACATTAATTACATCGATACACATTTCTATTTTGGAATAGGTATTCCAAAATTTTAATTTAATTATCAATAATTATTAGGTGGATGGTGGAGATTTAACTTCCACAAAATATTCTAGAATATTCATAGTATACACAAATAAAATGTTGAAATTTATCTCCAAAATAGTTATGCCCTATTTGTTCTTTTAATTAAATTGATTTATCAAAAAATAATGTCGTATGAACAAATCATTCTTACATATTAAAAATCTCCATAGTAAAGTGATACATGGTTAAAATTTGTGTTGCACGTTCTTGTTCCATATATATATATATATATATATATATATATATATATATTATACAGTGAGAACTTATCATAACTCAATTGTTAAACCAACAATGAGGACAATCATCACTAGTTGCTATCCGCGAATGCAGGGTAACTCACCACTACTATTCAAAGAAACCACACCACTTAGAATTATTTGTTGGTGGTCCGTAAGAGGTCGGACTTTCACTCCTACTAGATGCCTCTAGACCTCGGGGTGTTACCTTGTTTTTTTGCATCCGAGAAAGATGATCTCTTAACCAAGCATAAACAACTTTAGGGCATTACTCCAGGCACATGTTTATATATATGTGTGTTATATATATATATATATATATATATTAATTTTTTTTTTAATTTAAAACAAACAAACAAACAAAAATTAAAGTAAAGTCATAGTTTAGTTAATTAAATTTATAACTTTTTAAATTTTAGTAACATAAAAATATATTGTGAAATAAATGTTGTGATGCTTATTATGAATTAATATATTTCAGTATTTACTAACCAATTAATTTATATAACTGCTCTAATAAAATATCTAAATAAAAATATTAAGATAATGCTTTAACAAGCAACAATATTTTCTTCTTTCTAAAACCCAATGCATTTCTTTTCTCTTGATATATATACATGATCTTATTAACATCAAATTAACAAATTCTTAAACATCGAATAAAATCCAATTTTTAACCATTGCATAAAATCCATTTTACAATTTTGAAAATACAAAATTGATCCTGAAACCCAATTACTCTAGAGTCTACGAAGTGTCCAAGAATAAGTAACAACATTACTTGAATAAGTAACAACATTAATTTTCTTGGCATTAGTAAGGAAGTCCATGCAGTATTAGATAAAGAACTAATCTCCATTTGACAAAGTTTCAAGTCAATGTTTTAAGTTTTTCTCAAGTTTTTCCTATTCCTATGAAAGTGATAACATGCAGTGAATCAGCCATATGCGCATGTAGCATTGCAACGAGAATACATAACCCATATATTGTTTAAAACTTGGATTTTCTGAAACACATTCAGCTTTGATGATTACAGAGGCACTCAAATGCATAGAGATCGGAAACTGCATTATAATAAGGGCACTCAAATGCGTAGAGAACACAGGGAAAGTGGTACATAGGCTACGTACAATGAAATATATGTAGCCTTTTCAGTATGAAAGGACTCAAAAGACTAGCTTAGAAAGGAATATAAGAATTGGACAAGAAATGTGGAACTTTGGAACTTTCAAACCTTCTTTCATAGGGTTACAATTTCACATTACATTGGAAAACTGCACAAGATGTTCTACCCACCTCAACATGACATTCTGGCAACTTCTATCTAATTAGTAACAGAGGATAGATAAATCAGCTGCTAAATGGAAAGAATACAAGGATGCTAATGAAATATGACACAAAAAATTTATATCTATGGCGTCAACCCCAAGCCTTTACGAGTTTTTCCAACAAACAAACCTCTGGACTTTATCCTTCCTGGGATGCAACCGATTGTTGTTCCAAATGGCAGCTGAGCAACTGCAACATTTCTCCCCAGAGATACCATTGCCATTGGGGAGGCAGCCTTGTATGTAGTTAATTTCTGCTTAGAATTCAGCATCAACTTCTTAATATTGCCAGCCACCATCGTTGCATGCCTCTCAGCAAGGAAGCCTTGCTTGATTTCCTGTTTTTGTCAAAACCCAATTTCTAGTCATACAAAAGACCAAGCTCAAGATCCAAATTGGATTAGCCAAACATCCATTTGCGTGAAGAAGAGATTGAACAAGAAATACAGAGAACATAATAATAATACACACATTTATTGTTGAAAGGGTTACAACTAGCAGCCTACCTTAATGAACCATTGAGAGTTTTTAGACCACTGTGTGAATTCCCTGAGGTGTCTAACATTTTAGCTGAAGTGTTAACCCGAAATATTGGATACCTCAACGAATTCATTGAATTCATACAGTAACGTTGGATATCTCAACAAGTTCACATAGTATGCCAGAAACTCTCAACATCATTTTATTAACTGTGAAAATCTACATGCTAAAAGCCTACCTTAATGTATAGAAATACAAAAATTAATTGAAAAACTAAGGAAGGGAATGTAGAATCTGTAGCAGCAAGGGTAACGATTAGCAGCATACCTTAACATCTGTAATATCTCCGACTGCAAACACGTTGGTCTTCCCTCTTAATCGCAGACAATCATCAACTTTCAGGTGCCCATCTTTATCAACAGAGTCTTTGAAAACGGATTCCTGAAGCCAAGAGGAGGCAACACGGTTCCCCACGCACACGAAATGACAATCTGCAGAGATAGTCATTCCACTTGATGTGGTATATGTGTCGTTTGATTCCGAGAGGCTTTCCAAATCAATGCGTTCATTCAGGTGGACCTCAACCTTTTTGGAAACTAGCCAATCCAAAGCTTTCTGTGAGGCCTTTTCTCCAAGAAAGTTAATAAGTCTGTGACTTGCATGTATGATAATAACCTTCTTATCAGGGAAATCTACTTTGATTTCTGCAGCTAACTCAACCCCGGTTGGTCCCCCACCGATGATCAAAATTCTGCTCGCATTCTTTATCTTCTCGTGCTCTGAAATCAACGAAGAGAAGGCTAGGTTATATTAATTGAAATTTTAATTTTTTTACAGTGGCATGGATTAGATAGACAACTCATATTATCTAAAAGCGATATATGGTACTAAACTAAAATGAAAATTTACGTGTTTTTATGGGTAAGGGGGAAAGATAGACTTTATAAGTATTCAGTGGGGATGAGAAAAGATAATTTTATTAAATGTTTAAAACCTGATTACATAAGGTCAATGGGACTGCTAAGTACAGTAGACTAAAATCAAAAGGACCAAAAGCAGGTCTAAACTCTGACAGCTACGAAAGAAAAGTGACTACAAAAAGGTCAATAGGACTGTTAAGTACAATAGTATCAATACATTGGGGGAGCACCAAAGCACTTCTATAAGAGGACCAAAAGTAGATCTAAACTCTGATAGCTAGGAAAGAAATAATTAGGGAAAAAGTGCTATCATAAAACCTGGAGTATTAAATGGACTGTTAAGGGCCAAAGCCACAGAAGCCAGCCAAACAAAAACCAAGCCAAAACTACCCAGAGGGAAAACATGCTTAGTGAGTAGTGCAAATGAAATCAGTGATAAATTTACCTATAGCGTAGAGAAAAGACCAAGTGCATTTACTATATTGGCAAGAACTTAAATCTTGTGGAGCGTATACTTAACCCAATTGCCTAGATGTAAAATCAGAGAGACATAAAAGAAGCTTTTTTACTCGGTCAGGGGGAAAGATAGACTTTATAAGTATTCAGTGGGGATGAGAAAAGATAATTTTATTAAATGTTTAAAACCTGATTACATAAGGTCAATGGGACTGCTAAGTGCACAGTAGACTAAAAATCAAAAGGACCAAAAGCAGGCCCAAACCCTGACAGCTACGAAAGAAAAGTGACTACAAAAGGTCAATAGGACTGTTAAGTATGGGACTGTTAAGTACAACAGTATTGATACACCTGGGAGCACCAAAGTACCATGAGAGGACCAAAAGTAGATCTAAAACTTTGATAGCTAGGAAGAATAGGGAAAAAGTGCTATCATAAAACCTGGAGTATTAAATGGACTGTTAAGGGCCAAAGCCACAGAAGCCAGCCAAACAAAAAAAACCAAGCCAAACTACCCAGAGGGAAACATGCTTAGTGAGTAGTGCAAATGAAATCAGTGATACCCTACTTCCATAGCGGGAGAAAATTCAAGTGCATTTACTATATTGGCAAGAACTTTAAACTTTGTGATATGATTAACCCAATTGCCTAGATGTAAAATCAGAGAGACAAAAAGAAGCTTTTTTACTCGGTCAGGGATGCAACAAGTGTTAATTGCCTAGATGTAAAATCAGAGAGACATAAAAGAAGCTTTTTTACTCGGTCAGGGATGCAACAAGTGTTCCAGAGGACAAAAGATTAAGCAAAGGCCTTAAAGCGGAAAATGAAAACACCAACAGCAGAATTTTAAGAAATTAAATTACAAACACAACAACCACAATCACAGATAAATTTTCTCAAAACATCAAACAGAGTTGTTCTATTAATCTCTTCTCTATTAATGCAATGTCACACAATTTGTCTATCTCAAACAGTAGAATCCGTACAATTAAACAGAGACCTCTGCATTATATTATTCTACATGACTACTAAAGAATCAAAGATCATTCACCACAAAATAGAAAAGAGAAAAACTAAACATATTTTGTAACCGTATCTACTTACCAAGGATCCTTTCTCTAAGAATAGCTTTCAAAGCAAACCTGATTTTGTGCTTATCACTAGGAATAGAAGCTATGCTTCTTCAGCAGTTTATCATTCAAAATCTTAGACCAACACCAATAAAACGAGCAACACTCAGAAAAGAGAAGATCACAGTGGCCCACAACAGCAAGCAGGAAAGCATTCAATCAGTCAACAAATACCAAACACCATCAGAGCATATAGAGCAGACTCCAGTCAGACGTGAAGAAATGAAACGAAAGCTCTGGGGTGAAGGATTGTCACACGAGCCCTGGGATGAAGGAATGTCTTATGAAAACTGGAAAACCCAAAGTAATGATTGCAGACATATTTTAACGGATCCAGAGATGTAGAATATCAACCCCTGAAGATACAACAAATCCGACAGTGAAACAAGAAGACAGGGAAAAAAAAAAATAGCACCCCAATGGTATGACCAGAACAACAGTTTAGAGAGCAGACTCAAGAAACTCATGCTGCCCACTGACAGAATTTAAAACCGAATTGAATCCGAATTAGGTGGGGAATTTGGCCGAATCAAATCCCTGGATAAATATCCACACTAAAAGGCATGATTCAGACGAATTCTACTACTGTGAACTTATGAAATCCTTCATGGAATACATATTATCTTAATAGGAAATGTACCAGTCAAGAAAATGATACAAGATGTCTTAGGAGATGTCAAAGTAACTGTAAATCTCACTCTAGTTTTAAACTAGAGTGCCTGGGTAGTTGGTCCTCCATAATAGTTTAACACCTAAGATAGGCTACACCTTCTAATCTTACAGATAGTTGTATGGTTTGGCACAAAGCTAAAACTTTTAACTTTTAAGCATGCTATGAGGAGCTGTGAAATTGATGGCCCCTTTTGGGCAGGGGTTGCTACTAAGTATGATGCTATTTTTGTTGCACTTGATTGGAAAGGGGTATTTCAAGACGAATGGATCCTTAGTTTGGTGGGCAAAAGCATTTGGTATATCATCAAACTGACAAGCATATCCCTATTATGAAAAAAAATGTCCCCTATTTTTTTATTGGGGAACTTATCCATTCCAATTAAAAGAAGCCACAACTTTTAAAATAGAGTTCGCTGTCAAGATTTCAGGATTGACACTTCTGGGAAAGACAGATAGGATTGACACTTCTGGGAAAGACAGATACCGTCTTGAGGTCAGAGTCAAAGTGGGCATGTTTCTTGTCTAGATTTCTGAGTTGTCTTTAGTGAGATTTTTTGAAAGTTTTTCTGGTGGATTTTTTTGTCTAATTTCTCTAAAATACGGCAGGAATTTATTGAAATCACAAGCTTGATCGGTAACCCTGCAAAATCAAAGTGCCTTAGAGGTTTTTCAGAATGCTGAATCCATATATACAGTCAAAAAACCAGTTTAAATAACACAAATCAAGATTTCATCTCAAATTTTTCTACCAGATTCCGGCACCGAAAAGTCCAAAAAATCACACTAAAAACGTCTCCCTAAATTTCAACCAAGATTAACACTTCCGAGAAAAACATAAACGCTCTTAAGATCAGAGTGGGCATGCTACCTCCCCTAGCAGGGGAAAACTCTTTGATTGTTCTTGATTGATAATTAAATACGAGATGGATTTATCAATAAGACCAAATAGAACATTTAAAAAAGCATTTGAGATATATTTGATAATAAGTGGAGAGTCCGCTCAAAATTTTGGAAATTTCAAAATATGACATACAATTTCAATCCAAAAATTCCATTAACAGCGATTCGGAATGTCATCAAACTGGCATCTCCTCGTATCAGAGCATATCCTTGTCATGGAAAAGATAATATCGTGCAACCTTTCATAGAGCGACTTACCCGTTCCAATCAAACCACAACTTTTAAATCATAGTTTCCTGTCCAGATTTTAGCCAGGGTATTTCACTTTTTTTTTTTGAAAAGATACAATGCCACTGTAAACATGTTTGTTATCCAAATAATATGCCGTTCACAACAGTGTATTATACAAGTTGGGATATATATGGTTGAATATATACCAGGATATACATCACTTAAATCCAAAATCCAACCGTATATATCCCAACTTATACAGCATTTAATACATTATTGCCAAGTGCACATATTGTTTGCCCACCGCAACAAAATGCAAACCTCTTCTATCGTTATTGTTCATTAATGATATATGAGATGCATTTACAAAGGAAAACCCCCCTCCCAAAAATCACCAAAACCTTTATTCTAATTGGAAAATAATCACCATAATATTTTGGTACCACGGATCAAGATATAGAATGTACACTAAATTAAATTCAGATCAATTCCCTAGGATATCTGAATTGTAGCCAGTCTTGACTTCTTCAAGATGTCAAAGCCTAAAAGCCTCTGAGCGAGCAGTCAGGAAATCAATACATTAAGAGTTGTGTGGGTGGATATATACTGACCTGCTTCAAACTGTTTCAGCCTTTCTTGCTTTGTGGAAGACCCATTAAATTTGCCCCCAGTTCCAATCACCAGGTAATCATAAGGAATGTGCTCCCCCAATGCAGTGACAACATGCGTGTCTGTAGCATTCACTGCACTGCTCTTGACCAGCCTTCCACTATGCATATAATCCTTGTGATCAAAAACAGACCTCTCCGCAAAACTTGGCTCCACCATGCTTCTCAACATGGCCCATGGTATTTCAAAATAATCCTTCCTGTTAACATAACAATTATATCAAAATCATACCAAATTTATATTTATATGCAGGACCAAAATCAAAATTGCTAAGAAGGGTGTGGTCTGAAAACATACGGATCAATAAGTGTGACAGCTGCATCTAATTGGAGAGCTTTAACGACATGGGCTCCTGCAACTCCACCTCCTACAACCACCACCCGCTTAGCTTCTGCCATTGTTATAACTTACTGAATGAAAATATCATATCAGGCATTGCAAAGGCTACTTTATATAATTAATGTAGAGACCAATTGGGATTTGAAAACCGCTTTCGACATCCAGCCTGGCAGAACAACATAGCGCGTACGGGATTGGACCCTTAAAAACCTCTTTTGCCAGGGCACGTCTCTGAAGCGATTTTCTAAGAGTCCAGGGTAAACTTCCCTCACACTGATACGCTGGTTTGTGGGCTCGCTTTCTAATTTTAATTTTACGCGTTTCACGGGTCTGTGTATTCGCTTTGCATACGGTCGTGCCTTGGAGAGGAAGGAAGCTTAATGAGCACGAGGATTTGTTTGACTATGAGCAGAGACGGCTTGGAGTCAGCGGTTTTAATTATTCTTCGTGTGTAGTTCTGTCAATGTGGAAGTTTCTGGAAGCTTCATGGAACGTTTAGTTTGTTTTTTTAGAAGTTATAAGCTGTGATGTTATAGGTTGGTGTGTTTTTTGAAATTTTTAATGGTGGTGGTGATGATGAGGAGTTGTTGTTTTACAGTTGAAAATATGATGAGGAATACTTTTGGATCACTCATTGAGATTATAGATTGGTGTTTTTCTTTTAATTAAGAAATTTATGATTGAGATAATGATGATGATAATAATAATATAATTATTTTTTTCAGCATGTAGATTTTATAGAAAAAAATATTTTGATGAAAACTTGTGAAACAAACAATGAAATCATATAGCTTTTATCATTATAATTATGTTTTTATTAGAATAATTGGTAGATCTCTGGTTTGTTATTGAGGAGGTTTGGTATTTTATTGGGAGGTATTGTCTTTATATTTGTAATATTCTCTTTCTTAATCTATGTAATATTTCTTTTCTTGATCTAGTCAAAGTGGATAGAATCGATCCATGGTATTGACCCATGGTATTTCTTGTTGGTATTGACCCATCAAGCCTATAAAAGGGGAGAGAAGCTAAGCATTTAGAGCATTCTGGATTATCTATCTTATTGTGTTTGGGTTGAAAACCTGGCCTGGCCAGTTCTAGCATTGATCCCAGGATGAAAACCCCGCGGTGATGTTTATGTGGTGGATCCATCTAGGATTCACAAGTGGGGTTCAGTTTCTTTTATTTGTCATTGTCAAGCAGTTGTGCATGCCATTTGCAGGATTTTATGGTCTGGGCATGTATTTTACTTTCAGTGAATAATATAAATAAAATAGTTGCAATTCTTGTGTTCTGGTTCTTGATGAAAGACTTATGCAAGAAACTTCGGTGAAATTTAATTTTCACCCTAGCTAGCATTTCTCACTTCGGTGATATTTATCACCCTAGTTGGATTTTTATTTTTTAGTAAATTATTTTTATCGGGAGACATAAGTGAATGGAAAATCATTTATAAGTCTATGGGTTAAATTTGTGAAAATATTTGAAGGCATTTGGGAGCAAAAAAAAAAAAGAGAGAAAGAAGAAGAAAAAGAAAAGGAGGGTGTTTTAAATGAGAATCTTTAGGAGATGGATCGTCTTGAAGAAATTTTGAAAAACACCCAGAAAATCCTTGATGTACTAGTGAGGTTATATGGTCCTTTAAGTAGCCATATCTCCATAGACCAAAATGATAATCAAAGCAAGAATGAAATCTGCAGCAAGAATGAACTAAGGAGGAGAGGACTATGCTTTATCTGCAAGGGACATTGGGCCCTTAACCATTCCTGTCCAGGTAATAAGAAGAAGGCAACAAAGACAGAACCAGAGGAGATTACTTCAAATCATGAGGAATATTTTGTAGATGGGTCTATTGATCTTCAGGATGGTGAGCAACATCATGACATTATTCAGGGAAGCTTATAGGACGACAAACATTTGGAAGTGGGCGGAAATGTGAAGCTGGGTTACACTTTTGTGAGAATCGGGGGCAGAAATTTTTTTTCGGCAATAGTTCGGCCGAACATTTTATAAAGTTTGGCCGAACTATATAATAGTTCGGCCGAACTTTTGAGTCCGTTTAGATTGACGGCACAGTGACAGCGCAGCAAACAGAATTTTTGCCGGAGGTTTGGAAAACCGGCAACAGGAGTTCAGCCGAACTTATTTAAAAGTTCGGCCGAACTATTTTCTATAAATAAATCGCCCGCGAAAGTTGTAAGGTTACTGTTTTCATTGTTGGCGCGATTTTTGCTGCTCTGTTTCTGATTGCCGCGTTGGTCGAGTTGTTGTTGTGTTTCTGATTGCCACGTTGGTCGAGTTGTTGTTGGTCGAGTTGTTGCTGGTCGTAGTTACGTCCGCCATCGTGAAAATCTGCCGGGTAAGTAGTTTATTACCTTTGGCAGTTCACAATCACATCCCATTTTTTTCTGGTTAAGAGACTCATAATTTGCAAAGCAATTTCAGGTTAATAGTTTTATAATTGCAATTGCATTCAAGTTTACAAAAAGTTATATATTCTTAATCGGTGATCTTCAATTCTTTTTGAATTTTCGTTGCATCCCTCGAAAATCTTTTTGAGATTCTTCTGGACGTTTTGAAAACGTCCTTCCTCAGGTCCTTAACAATCTTCTCTCCATCTTCTCTGTATATTTCCTTTATTTGAGAAATCTCATTATCTGCCAAATCAAATAAACATATCAATATTTTAATAATAAAAAATATATCTCCATCAAAAGTCATTAAATAAAAAAAATTATTTACCTGAGAAAAACTTTTCCGTGTTTCCTCTATCCCTTTTATTGTGTTGTTTGATGCAACTGGAAATCCGCATATTTAACATAATCCTATATAATAAGTAGTTACTAGTCGTTCTGTTGAGTTGAGTTTTTCGCTTTAAAAATCAAGCTAACAAAATGAATTTACTAAAGCAATGCTTAAACAAAATCAATTGCTTGACTAATGAATAACACTAACAAAATGAAATTGTTTAAACATAAATAAATACTCACATTATAGAAAGATCTTCCAATTTCTTCCTTTTATCTTGTGTTTCTGCTTCATATTGCTTCGCTTTCTCCTCCAAAGTACTTGAAAGCTTGAGCAGACCCTTATAACCATTGGACAGTAGTTCACATAATTCTGGGTCTACTTGTTTTAGGGCATGCTCCAGAAAATCATGCAGGTTAAAGTCCATTTTTTTCGTTCCCTCATTGGACCATTTTTTCAGGTTGACATGATTTATTAACAGGGTCACCCTATCCATGGCAGATTTGATCGAAAGAAGTGGTCGATTTAACTCAAATCTGTATAAAAGACAATATAATAATCACTAGTGAAAACTTACAAGGAAAAAAAAATGCTTTTAATGGTATAAATTATATAGTTATTTAATTTTTAGATTTTTATTTGATGTTTGATGAGGAATAGAACACTTTATATTAGAACACTTTATATCAGTCCAAAAAACTAATACAGTCAGATACATGCCAGCCAGTAGGTATGAAAACAGTCCCAAATATAAACATATTTTCAGGAATATTTCAAATGTTTGCATAGTAAGCTCGGTGCTTAACTTACTATACCTTTTTAATACTAGTTATATCATCATGGTATCTAATACTATGTTTTGACTTTCGAAGAGCAATGAACAATTATGGTTTTCATTGTAATATGATTTAATACATATTTGCTTTATAAAATAGATTAATCAGCATGGTATCATGGTTTCTAATGTAATATGTAACTTTTTAAGAGCAATATATTGTGAAGGTTTCTAATAGTATTCTTCACTATCCTTCTCTATGTCCTCTTCAACTATGGTTCAAATATCCTTCACTATGTCCTTCTCTTCAACTATAGTTCAAATATCCTTCTCTATGTCCTCTTCAACTATAGTTCAAATATCCTTACCCTTCTCTTCAAATATAGTTCAAATATCCTTACCCTTCTCTTCAAATATAGTTCAAATATCTTTTTATACAATGATGCCAACTTCTAAATTCGTCCTCCTCTTCATCTATAGTTCAAATATCTTTGTCTTTAACCATAGTTCAAATATATTTTTCTATAGTTCAAATATCTTTCTCTTCAACCATAGTTCAAATAACTTTTTCTACATGGATGCCAACTTCTAAATTCCTATCGTTCAAATATCCTTTTCTACATAAATGCCAACTTCTAAATTCTTTGTCTTGATTCTTTTTCCTTTTTTTCCCTGAATAGCTAGTTGCTTGTAAAATTTGAGTTTCCAAAAATCTGAATATGTCTATTGCTCTTCTCTTCAACTATGGTTCAAATATCCTTCCCTATGTCTCTCTCTTCAACTATAGTTCAAATATCCTTTTCTATATGTCTAAATTCTTTTATAGAAATAAAATAATTTGGCCCCTATTTTTAAGGTCATTTGAATTGATGCATAATCAAAGTAAAACCCCATGGCTTTCGATTGATCATTATCATTACTTTATGGAGGGATAAACTTGTAGCATGCACCATTGAAACTCCTTCAATATGTCCATTGTTCTTTGGCTCATATCCTTCTTTATCTCCTCCTCTTCAACTATCGTTCAAACATTGTTCAAATATCCTTTTCCAGATGCATGTCAATTTTAGATAAATTCTTTGTCTTGATTCTTTTCTTTTCCCTTTTCCCCTGTATAGCCAGTTGATTGTAAACTTTGAGTTTCCAAAAATGTGAATTTGTGAAAGCTCTTTTTCGTTTGTAAATAGTGGTCGATTTTTGTAGGTGATTTGAAGATAAAAATAAAATAATTTGACCCCCTTTTTTATGGCCATTTGCAATTGATGCACTTTAACTAAAGTAACTCCATGGATTTGGATTATTACTGGGGCATTAGACTCTTTTCCTTGAAGCAAATGGCTAAGAAATTGTTAGTGCGTGAAGGATCACATCTTTCTTTTGAAAGGAAACCTTCTCCTTAGCGAGTCAAAATCCCCCATCGGAAGAGCTTCTGAAGACCTACATGTCTTTAGATGATTTCCACAAATGCTAGGTCACCTCCAGATTTGAACTAGACCAATATTGAATGACCTAATACAAGTTTTACATATTCCAAACATTTTGAAAGAAGGAATATTCCAGGAAAACATGCCAAGAACATTTCTTATTGTTTCTAGAAAAATTAGTGTTGTTATCACCTTCAGCGAACTAGATGGCTCTACTTTGAAGTCTTCATTAAACTGTTTCCTTTTCTAATAATGCTTGCTTTCTCCCCTCCAAAATTTTCAAAGACTGCAAGTCTTTTTCAGTAAAAATTTCATTTACATTATTGTCAAAAAGCCTAGAAATGAATTCTTCTACTTCTAAAAGATCCTTTTTATCTTCTGTTGCCTTCTTTTTAGACTAGTTAGTAGCCACTTTCTTAACTCTTTTGATATTGTCCACAAAGTGTTTCATTAAAATCCCCCCAAAGCTTCATCATATTTTACCCAAATGTTTGTAATTAAGAATCCATCCATATCAATAAAGGTATAATACTTTGGTTCATATTATCCATTATGTTTGTTATTCTATTTCCTTTTGTGATATATTTGAGTAATATTTGTAAGTTGTAACTTTCGCTTTGAATATTTCTATTTGGCACACCACAAATAGGAATTTAAACTATTAAATTAATTAATATAGATTTAATTTGATTTCAGATTCAGGCATTGAAACAACACACCATGATCTATTTCAAATTCAAAAATAATAGTTTTAGTCCTAGGTGAATTTGATGAGGAAATTACATCCTATTTCTCCCCCTAGCACAATTACCAGTACAGTTAGAATTTAACAGCCCCAAACTGGATTTTACTCTCAGGTTCGACCTGAAAACATAGTTTTTCCTAAGGTTTCTCCACTGGTTCTATGTCCAACTTGGATAACCTACAGTTCAATATCCTTCTTTTCATTTTTTATATCCCCTCTTGGATAACCATAATATCTTGAAATGGAGCTAGCCAACTCAAATACAGTATTGCAAATCCCTGGCTAAGTTAGATGAGGATTACATATGGTCTTGAATGAGCATTTGGAATCTTTATATATATATATATATATCTAAAGAGTCCAAAAGCTCATTCAAGACCATATGTAATACATAGCGTATTCATATAATATATAAAACTTTAATCCATGTGCTTAACCTTAACATTGACACAAATGGAATTTACAATTTTACTCACTGCTTTATGATAGAAAAATATGCAAATGAATATTGCCCACATATACGAAGTCAAAAGGGATAGATTAAAAAGGGATGCTTCGGTCATCTATAAAAGATAAATTAAAGAAGCATGACATATTAAAGTAATGTAAATTAGATATGCGTACCAATTATGTTCATATAACACAACAAATAGATGATCCAATACAAATGTCACATAGAAGCATTTGAATGTAAATTAAAAATGTGTAATAATTATGTCCTCGTTTAATATGTACAATATGTTTGGTTGAATCCACATGAAAAACAAGACTCCCAATCGTGAGAAGAGGAAATTGCATCCTATTTCTCCCCCTAGCACAATTACCAGTACAGTTAGAATTTAACAGCCCCAAATTGGATTTTACTCTCAGGTACTGGAACCTCTACAAAGGTTCGACCTGGAAACATAGGTTTTCCTTAGGTTTCTCCACTGGTTCTATGTTCGACTTGGATAACCTACAACAACATTCTTCTTTTCATTTTTTATATCCCCTCTTGGATAACCATAATATCTTGAAATGGAGCTAGCCAACTCAAATATAGTATTGCAAATCCCTGGCTAAGTTAGATGAGGATTACATATGGTCTTGAATGAGCATTTGGACTCTTTATATATGCGTACCAATTATGTTCATATAACACAACAAATAGATGATTTAATTTACAAATGTCACATAGAAGTCATATTTATCTCACGGGCCTTCAACTTAAATTATATATAATCGTTTGACCCCCAGAAATGTCATTTAATACCTCAAAATGACTCCAAAAGGTTTTAGACCTGAATTATCCACCCCCCATTAAAATGACCCTACAAGTTGATTCTTTTAGTTTTTTCACTCTATAAGCATCAACGTACGATTATGCATGATGGAGGATCTCTAGCGCTTTCCCTTGTTAATATATTTAATAATCTCAATATTTATTTAAAAGTATCAATAGTATTTCGACCATGAGATTTGAACAATGTGATGTCGTAGAAATACTATTGATACTTTTAAATAAATATTGAGATTATTAAATATATTAACAAGGGAAAGCGCTAGAGATTCTCCATCATGCATAATCGTACGTTGGATTTGGTGATAATTGTATCCATATTTTGGCTTTCTGACCCGCAAAACATAATTATTTTACAAGGGAGGGAAGGAGGGATGATCACATTGACTTGCTTGATGACATGTCTATGAAGATTAACTACCTCAAGATCTATTTTTTTGCATAGGGAAAGAGACACATTCCCATGTCTGAGCATGAAAACGTTCTTTGATATTGTTAATGCCTATAGTGTTTACTTCTACAAGTTCTATAGGCAGAGTCTGTAAAGGGCCAGGTAGCCTCTAGATCTCATCTTTTATGAAAGGTGACATATCTAGTAAATGCCCCTGCAATCAGTCTCTGGAATGGATCTAAATAGAAGTTCTTCATTTTAATATCCGTAAAACACAACTCTAAGGTAAACTATGTACATGTTCCATTCATCATGAACACAAACTTCACAAGCTTGAGGTAATGAACATGAAATAAAATTCCTTATTGGAACAACTTCATGTGCCTCCTTGGCTTTGGAGCATTTTCCATGTTTTCCATAACCAAGACCCAAATAATTAGGCCCTTCTTGAAGAACATTTGGATCAACTATGCCTTGTACATGCTTGCCTTTAAAACCCTTTACTTTCATAGCACATTTTCATCAAAAATTTGGACCTTATTCCTCTAATGTCTCTCAAAAGCACATACACATTCATTTTCAGAGGAAATTGAAGGCAGAAACCAATAGTTAATTCTTCTAACTAACCTTGACTAAAATGAGCTAAATTGTACTTTGATACGAACTTGATTTAAATTGTCCACCCCACATTAGGCACCAATGATTATAACCTTTAATTGGCTAGCACTGATTTGTAATCATCATCTCAAAATGACCTAGTAGATGAAAAATTACCATGTTTGTAATCATCGTTTCACACCATCTACATATGACCCTTCTACACATTATATGATTGAATTCATCCCCTCTACCTAGACCATGATTGATTGTGATATTAGGTGAATAAAGGAAATTTGATAAGGAAGGGATCACTATAAGTTTGTCCTCCACCCACTCCATATCCAGTGATTGCCTATTTTTTCTCTTCCAACATTTTATTTTGGAAATTCATTTTGGTAGTTAATTCTACTAATAGTCACAACACACTTGGAAGTCAAAGAAATTGTTATATACACTACTAAACTCAATTAACATTGTTTGTTATTGGACTTTACAATAACAAACAACGTAGAGTTCATTAATGTAGTAGTGTATATGATAATTTCTTTAACTTCTAGGTGTGGTGTGGCTATCGATAAAATTATCTGCTAATGAATTTCGAGAATAGAAAGTTGGAAGTGGAAAATTGAGAAATCACTAGCTATGGGGCGGATGGAGGAGGACAAACTAGAAACTATCCTCTGCTTATAAATTGTATTTTATTCAACTGTTGTCACAATCATTCATGGGATAGGTAGAGAGGATGACATGCCAAAAATTCATGCATATAATATGTAGAAGGGGTCATGTATGAGATGGTGTGAAGTGATGATGATGGACATGGTAAATTTTCATCTGCCAGGTCATTTTGAGATGATGATGACAAAACAATACTAGCCATTTTAAGGTTATAATCATTAACAAGAAATATGGGGAGTAAATTCAAATGTCTCATCATGGAAATTATAAAAATTGTAAGGATGGGGTTATAAGCGTTATGGAAATTGTAAGTGCCAAATACTGAGGAACAAGCCATATTTGCTTCTCAAAAACTTTATTTGATATATTCTTAAAAAACCAAGTACAAATTGTAGTAATCCTTCTTGCCTTCCATATAGATAATGAAAATGATTGTCCAAGTCTCATGTTGCTTCTCATGTTATTTTATAAACCTTGATTGGAAAGAAAAATAGGAGGGCAAAAATGTAAGAAATATAGAACATACTGGATTTAACAGCCCCAAACTGGATTTTACTCTCAGGTACTAGAACCTCTACAAAGGTTCGACTTGGAAACATAGTTTTTCCTTAGGTTTCTCCACTAGTTCTATGTTTCACACATGATCAATTATTGTTTTGAAAGTTGTGTTCTACATAATTTGTGTACACTAAATTACAAATTGATTTTTTGAAATCTATTTTGTGAATGTCTACCAATAGATATATATCATGGAGGATGAAAGACGAAGATCAGTCGAATCCCATATGGAGGCTCAGGGATCGGAGGATGTTCACGGTATTTGAATATAATCTTAAATCTCCACACATGTGTGTACATATGGAATTGATTTTTTTATTAACTTTGTGAGTGAAGTTAGTTGTTAATAAGTTTCATATTTTAATTTTTAGGAGGCAAGAGGAGAAGGGTTTCTACTCCGTCCACGGAGCGTGGCCAAGGTTCAACCGGTCGAGGGATGACTGGTAGCAGGTTGCGGGAAGGTGGTGATATTTATTCCCAGAAAGATAAATCAGCAGCTCTTCAGTTACGAGCAGGGGTCAGCATTAGTCCCGGATTCTCGGCGAGCGTCATTCTGGGGCTAGTTCTCGGCGGGGTCATGTTGGGGCTGATGGTAACCAACAGCATCAAAGTTTACCCATCAATTTCAATATTTTTTCATTAAATTTAATACAACTTTTTTTTTTACGTGTTTTTTTCTAATATACGAAATTTTATATATATTGATGCGAGGGAAATTTGAAAATGTTCAAGGCAGTGGTAAAAGCGCACGAGACGTGGCACTTCCACATTGAGAAGAAGAGGCATCAATAGCTTGCTGTCAGGATTGAAAATTCTGATATACAGCGAGGAAACGAACATGGCGGAATGCACCTTGTGAAGGTGTCGAAGCCTTCAATGCAAAAATTACGAAAGAGATCTTGAGGATTTGACTATACCTGCTGAGAGTAGACAAAGCCTACAGATAGTTGCACATTCATTGAGTGAAATGGTAAAAGTGTACAAAGATTTGGGGCCAACCACTGATTCGTTTGTAGAAGTGATGAGACAGAGAAGAGAAGAAGTGATAGGTCCCGATAAATGGCAGGACATAAAACAAAAGTTTCAAGATGATGCTAAGTTTACTAAGTGTTGAGTATAAGGATGGGCCAAAGAAAAATGTTGAAAGTCAGTGTTCAAGCACCCGGACAAAGCAAAATATTTGTATGATGAGCATCTTGGCCTTTAAGGAGGAAACGTGGAACTATGAGGTTCACTGTTTGACTGCACAAATGTTTTATACGAAGAATTTTTTGGATAAATGGCGGCCTATAATAGCCTTCCTTCGGAATTTTTTGGCCCGGGGAAAGGTCGATTATATAACCATAAGGGCGCTAAGCGAGATGTGGAGTTGCCTCACCCTGAGCCGCCATTGGTGAGTCGACCGTTTCGAGTCGAAACTCTGCGATCAGAGATGGATGCGACTTCTCAAATAAGTCGAGAAGCAAGGGATGTTATGATTGACAATGTTCATAGCGGATTGAGTGGAGTCGATCTTTGTTTAAATCGACAAAGAGCACGTGAAAATGCACGTGCCAATTTTTTTTATTGTACATATGAGGAGATTTACAACATGAATGTTGAAGATCTCCGAACATATGCAATAAATTGTCGCAATGGTCTGCAAGACCTAATTTTTCATGAGGAAGAGGGCACCGGAACAGTATGTGTTAGTGACCTTAGGGTTTGAAATTATATTTACATATACATGTGTACAATTTGTAATAAATACATGTGTATGTACATGTATACACTTATTTGTATGTGTACATTAATCTAACAAAAATGTATGATTATATGTTAAAACACCATTTGCAGTTCTCAGGCATGATGCGTGATGAAAATGTTAATATTACGTTCGGAACCTCTAGCTCAAACGATGCAGATGGGTCTGACCATCATGATATGTTGGCACATGTATGTTAGTGTTTTTTAAGTGACTCTAAAATAAATAATTGTTGCCACACATGTACATGTATGTATATATATAATTTGATTTTAAATGTTTTAACAAATTCCGATTCCATCTGATGTTTTTGGGATGGTTGTACCTTCTTCTTCCTTAGGAGATATACCTTCTACTTCATTGGGAGATGTACAAGTATGGACAATTTTTCACAAGTTCAAAATTTATGTTACCTCAAAAAGTTCCATTAAAAATTGAGATATATAGAGAGAAAGATCTATATTTTGAGTTATTTAAAAAATTTTGAATTTAGTTTCGTGTAGAAGATTTTTTTAATCCGAGGACTTTAGCGATGGAGATAGGAACATCCATAGCATTTAAACAAGTTTTCTTTAGTTCTTTTTTTTAATATTATTGTTAAAATAAGTTATATTTATTAGTATATATATTTATATTTATATTTAACTGTACATGTATATTGTACAGGTTACCACTGCAGATGTTTCTATGGCAGAACCTGTCCATCAAATGGAGAGGGAACCTTATGAGGTATTGCATGATTTTTTTGTTATATTTTGTTTTTTACATGAATTTCTAGATATATATATTCTCATTCATTTTTAAAACTTCAAATTTTAATGTTCAAGTACATGTGCATTGTGTATGATGGTTTCCTATTCACAGGATAGGGCGACTCGAGACCCAGACGCTAGAGATCCTCCTTTTGATGGACAAGATTTACAGATTTGATTTCAAAATTTAGATGGTTTTAAAATTTGTTAAACTTGATACAGTTTGATACTCAAGTGAGGTTTACAATTTTTGGACATATTTTATTACAATGAACTAAATTATATAATTTGTTTTATTTAATTTTTGGATGGTTTTAGTACTTTTGGCATGTGAATGTGAAGTAATGTTGTCATCTGAATTACATTTGACATGTGATATTTAATGTTCAATGTTTTTGTTGGATATTTGAATTATAATTGGCATGGCATGTGATAATTAATGTTAAATGTT
Source organism: Pinus albicaulis (assembly GCA_034641835.2). Taxonomy (NCBI): domain Eukaryota; kingdom Viridiplantae; phylum Streptophyta; class Pinopsida; order Pinales; family Pinaceae; genus Pinus; species Pinus albicaulis. Next base: position 234,368,309 of record CM076584.1, on the reverse strand, counting down.
TTTGTTGGATAGTTGAATTATAATTGGCATGGCATCTGAGTTTTTAAAACTACATGAATGATAGAATGTGAACCTACATTTGCACATGTGGTAAATTGAAATGTTACTTGTAACAAGACAATCCCCATTGATTTCATTACAGTGTATGTTGATTTCTGATTTGATATAATTGCATGTATGATGGTACATTACTTGTAAAGTCATTGGATTAATAGTGTTCATTGATTTCAGTGTTCTTTGGATGGTTTTAGTACTTTTGGCATGTGAATGTGAAGTAATGTTGTCATTTGAATTACATTTGACATGTGATATTTAATGTTAAATGTTTTTGTTGGATAGTTGAATTATAATTGGCATGGCATGTGATATTTAATGTTAAATGTTTTTTGTTGGATCTAGTTGAATTATAATTGGCATGCCATCTGAAGTTTTTAAAACTACATGAATGATAGAATGTGAACCTACATTTGCACATGTGGTAAATTGAAATGTTACTTGTAACAAGACAATCCCCATTGATTTCATTACAGTATATGTTGATTTCTGATTTGATATAATTGCATGTATGATGGTACATTACTTGTGAAGTCATTGGATTAATAGTGTTCATTGATTTCAGTGTTCTTTGGATGGTTTTAGTACTTTTGGCATGTGAATGTGAAGTAATGTTGTCATCTGAATTACATTTGACATGTGATATTTAATGTTAAATTTTTTTGTTGGATAGTTGAATTATAATTGGTATGGCATGTGATATTTAATGTTAAATGTTTTTGTTGGATAGTTGAATTATAATTGGCATGGCATCTGAGTTTTTAAAACTACATGAATGATAGAATGTGAACCTACATTTGCACATGTGGTAAATTGAAATGTTACTTGTAACAAGATAATCCCCATTGATTTCATTACAGTATATGTTGATTTCTGATTTGATATAATTGCATGTATGATGGTACATTACTTGTAAAGTCATTGGATTAATAGTGTTCATTGATTTTAGTGTTCTTTGGATGGTTTTAGTACTTTTGGCATGTGAATGTGAAGTAATGTTTTCATCTGAATTATATTTGACATGTGATATTTAATGTTAAATGTTTTTGTTGGATAGTTGAATTATAATTGGTATGGCATGTGATATTTAATGTTAAATGTTTTTGTTGGATCTAGTTGAATTATAATTGGCATGGCATCTGAAGTTTTTAAAACTACATGAATGATAGAATGTGAACCTACATTTGCACATGTGGTAAATTGAAATGTTACTTGTAACAAGACAATCCCCATTGATTTCATTACGGTATATGTTGATTTCTGATTTGATATAATTGCATGTATGATGGTACATTACTTGTAAAGTCATTGGATTAATAGTGTTCATTGATTTCAGTGTAAGCGCAAAAAATTATTGACAATGTAGAATGATTTTTGTGTTATAATAATTAAACCTAATAATATTGGAGAGAAAGAGAGACTTGAGGTATGGTGTTTACTACAAGAGTTCGAGCTAAATATTTAAATGGTTTATCTATCTTTCAGAAAATAGTTTAAGATTGATCACAAGAATTAAGAGAATGTCTCAGTCCATCATTGGTATGGCTTATGCTGCAACCATGAAGTCTCGTCCCAACACCATAAAATGATCATCCATGTCAATGACTCTTAAGTCTATCTTTCCAAACCATGACACTACTCTCACATGTGTGCCTTTCATGACACCAGTCACTGCTTTCATCCTCGAGTTGACTGCCTTGAAAGCACTCAACTCTTTCTCGATGCTAGCCTTCCTCTTTTTAAGAGATGAAGCTGCCTTTTGACTTAGGAAGCTATGGGTAGCCCCCGTGTCTATCAAAGCAGAGAACTTTTTCCCATGTACGGTTGTAGACATGAATCTCAAGAAGGAACTTTCATCATCATTCCTCCTCCTTGTCTTGCGCCTTACTTCCGCAATCTTCTTCAACATTTCCTCTTCCAATATGTCTTTTGAACTAGCCCTTGGCTTAACAGTCCTTTTCACATATCTCTTCTCATGAAGCTCTATAGAACAATCCGATCCTGGGTCTGCTTGAATTGGTTCAAGCTCTTTCCTTTTCGAATTCTGTCTAATTGCTCCAATACGACATATATTGACTCCTTCCAAACGAAGTGCACCAATCCTCTTAGTGTGTTCGTCTTCTTTTCCAAGTGTGCCAACACATGCATTTTCTTTCTTCAAACCAATAGGTTTCGGATCAAGAAAGTCCCTCTTGATCTTATCTTACATGTTCTTGACTTTAGCCTGCAACGTGGTGCTTCTTTCCTTCAAGTGAGCCCTTTCCATAAAGAGTTCCTGAAGTCTTTGTTCACCTTGTCGTATCTCCATGTCAAGCTTTTCAATTTCAGCGGTTTGTCTAGAAAGTCCATCCTTGGAATTTCTTGGGTGAAAAACCAAGTAGGTTGAACCAACTTTGGTCTAGTGCATTGGAATTCATTAAAGAATTGGTCATTGGCGCTGCTTCAAGCTAGGAGTGAGCATCGTCACCAACCTACATTGAATATTTTACACTCTCTAGGGTGAATGATACTTTAAATTGATTGACAGTCTAAGACTTTCGAATTTTTCCGAATGCCAAATGATCTTACAAAGTTAGTATTTATAATATCCTAGTAGGTCATTCGGTGACAAATTTTACCGGAAACTTGAAACAACTTTGGCATGTGATATTTAATCTGTTAAATGGTTTTGTTGGATAGTTGAATTATAATTGGCATGGCATGTGAAGTTTTTAAAAATCGAGTTTTGGATGGTTTCAATCTACATTTTGCATGTGATATTTAATGAACTTTAAATGTTTAATGTTTTAATGTTGCACAATATATAATCAAAAGGGTTTTAAAACTTAAAGTTTTGGATGGTTTCAACCTACATTTGCACATATGGTAAATTAAAATTATGTTACTTGTAACAAGACAATCCCCATTGATTTCATTGTATATGTTGATTTCTAATTTGATATAATTGCATGTATGATGGTACATTACTTGTAAAGACATTGGATTAATAGTGTTCATTGATTTTAGTGTAAGCGCAAAAAATTATTGACAATGTAGAACGATTTTTGTGTTATAATAATTAAACCTAATAATATTGGAGAACAAGAGAGATGAGGTATGGTGTTTACTACAAGAGTTCGAGCAGGTCATTCGGTGACAACTTTTACTGGAAACTTGAAACAAAGAGAATCTATCTTTGGCTAGGACATCATGTAAGATGCTTGACATAAACAGTAAAATTGTACTTAAAAGCTGAGAGTCGGGCAAGTGGGGACAACCACTTGTTATCTCGTCCCTTGGAGGCTAGGCCATATGGGGACCGAATCTGACCTTACAAAATAAAGTGAAATAATTTGTACCATATGGTCGGAGAACATATACAAGAACAATTAATATACAAGAACAATTAATTTATCCAATATTGGATATATATATATATATATATATATATATATATATATCCAATACATATAACATTTTTAATCAATGCACATGTATAGAAAAACTACTTTCAGTTGATACTAGAGCACGTGCTTGTACCCAAACAATTTGTTACATCTGCAAACCACAAATAACATAAGCAGCTCAATTTTTAGTTGAGTACTGAAAGTTCTAAAACATATTTAATCCAAAGATAATAAATTGTTGGACACTTCACTCAAAAAAATTCTAATGGAATTCCATCCTCAATAATCCGTTCATGATTGGATTTTGACATTTTCCATTTCTTAATTTTTGATTTTTTCTTTGATTGAACTTCTATCAACTTTATGCGTGCTGCACACACCAAGTGACTATATTGACAACTTATGGAATTAGGTTCATAGTCTTCGAAGTAAACAAAGTCTCCACTTTGACGAGTTTGTTTGAAAAAATAACCTTTCGGTATAATAGACCCTTTGTCATACTGAAATCCGTGATCATTATAGTCTTGTAATAATTTCATTTTTTGTTCAGTGCAACGCATCAAATAATACTTCACATTTTCATCGTTGTCAATAGGTGCAATTACGGCAAAAACATCTCCTGCACAATAAAATAAATTTAACATTTAATTATGCATATTTAAATTTATTTGTAGATCTTTAAATCATTAAAAAGTAATTCAAATGTTACCTTCTCTAACAAGATCAGAAACTCGATCACCATCGGATGATATTGTAGTTTCCTCTTATTCCATTTCTTCAAACATTGCAACAGACATTTTTCCCTTTGTATTTAGCTATGTATGTTTCCAATCGTTCACATACATTTTGTTTTCACAGACGTCATTGGATTTTGTGTTGTCTATGCAAACATCACAAAAACAAGAATATTTTCTTTTATCCAATGCAAACACATTTGTGGACAAATTTGTTTGAATTGAATGCAATTTTCGAGTCCCTTTTATTGTTTCAACGTCATTTCCAATTGATCTATTTACGTCTCCGATTCCAATATGCCAGAAAAATCTTTATATGGAAAATTAGAAAAATAATTTGTAAATATGATATCAAAATACAATTAAAAATAATCATTGCATGATAAATGTACAATGTTTAAAATTAGATTTCCAATATAAATTAAATTGAATGTACCTTCGCACTTCTCTTGATGGGTTAAACTCATGGCTTAGAGCAGTTTTGCACCATTGAACAACTTCTTCAGCGTTCACAAGTCGGCGTGCAAAGTGGTTCATTTGATATCTTCGAAGTACTCGTTTTATGCATGCTCCTGCACCGTCATGTTCTCCTTTTCCATGGCCAGTCTCAAATAAATTCCAACAATGTTTAATGCGGGTTTTCTTATGAAGACAACACAACCAAAAAAATGATCGTGCAGATTTGAATTGACCTGCGCATCCGTCTGACCATATCCAATGTTCATTGAATGTTATTCCACGATTTTTCAATGAATCATAAATTCTTCCAAAACAATGTTGTACAAAACATGTATCATGTGTACGATAGTCACTGATATAAAAGTGATATTCTTTAATGATATGTCGATTTTCACTCGTGCTTTCTATATGATCGACATTTTGTTCAGCATGTCTATATAGAATATGGACGAGCATGGAGACTTGGTCAGAGTGATAGTATTCACTCTGAATTTCTTTTGTGGAACAAATGTGTAGTTTTATGCAAAATCAATCACTGACAAAATGGTCCCTGGTGGAAAAACTTCACGAGATTTTTTGAATTGCAAGTCTTGCCATCGAGCTCTATGGGAATGCTTGGTGTATTTGTAAATTTCTGCCTCAAACTTTCTCAAAAAGTCTATCAGAAAAATTTCGTCTTCTAGTAATTCAATTCTTTTAACATTATTTGCACCTTGAATCGATGTATCGATATATTCATATCTCTTCCATTTCACTTTCATGTTGGAAAATGATTGATCATTTATATCAATACGATATTTGTTTGAAATTTAGTCAAATTTCCACAATCATCGCATTTTTTACCACCAACACATTTCTTTTTGTAAAATAGTTCATCGCTTTCTCTTTCACATAGAATTTGAGATATGAAATCACGGATAGTGGAAGGAGGAGGTGAATCCTTTCATAATGTTCTACCGAAATCAAGGAATGTGTCATAATATAACTCAAATTCCACATGATAACGGCAACAACAAGTGTCGCGTACGGTGATAGGTTTTACATACCATGGTTTTTGTTGAACAAAAGCACTGAGTGAAACTTGAATTTGACGATTCTCTTCTTTGAACTTGTTGAATAACTCTATTTGAGTGGTTTCCAAGAGATTTTTTTCATGTTCTTCGTATTGATTTCGCGCTATTCTTCTTCGCATCACATGTCTTGCAGTGGGTGAAACACGCGAATTGTTCTTCCAATATTCATATATTATTTTTTTAACATCTTCTCCAAGTCTATCTTTGTATGGTTGCCTACAAATAGCTCTCAAACAAGCGAGTTCATCATTTACGTCTATTTGCAGTCGAAATTTTCGATGTTTGTGCAGAGTTTTTCGCGAGGTTCCCAGTGCTCGTGCCATAGATGTTAGATTCAAACGTTTCTCTTGAGTACTTGGTGAAACCATTGCCATTTGTATTCCTCTACGTATATTTGAAACATCTTTATCTCTAGATCTCTTAATTGACTCTATAGCACTACTCATATTTTTTATCACCTCTTCTTTCATTTTTTTATCTTTGGTTGATTTTCGAATACCCAATAGTGTCGTCGCTTCTTTTAATTTCCTTGATGATATGAGACCTTTCAACATTTGAGCTTGAACTGTCACTTGCTCATTTTTGAAAAACATTTCAAAAATTTTATCGACACGATATCGTATAACATGGTCAGGTTTTTTATCTCCATATGTGTGAGTGTCGACATTTTCTAACATTTCATTATCGATAGTGATTTCATCTGTACATATTCGAAAAAATAGTACATATTCAATAAATAACTAAATTAATAAATATGTCAATAAATATTAGGAAAATTTTAAATATATCAATAGAACATAATATTTACATTTACATACCCGATTCAATTTCTGCTTGAGGTTGATTTTCTTCTTCAATATTTTGAGGAGTATCTCTGTCTGTTTACATTAAACAAAATATTTTTCAAACTAGTTCATCAAATAAAAATCAAGCTTCACATTTTACATTGGGAAAACTTTAAAAATATATCAATAGATCATAATATTTACATTTACATACCTGCTTCAATTTCTGCTTGAGGTTGATTTTCTTCTTCAATATTTTGAGGAATATCTCTGTTTGTTTACATCAAACAAAATATTTTTCAAACTAGTTCATCAAATAAAAATTACGCTTCACATTTTACATTAGGAAAATTTTAAATATATATCAATAGATCATGTAATATTTACATTTACATACCTACTTCAATTTATGCTTGAGGTTGATTTTCCTCTTCAATATTTGAGAGAGCTTCTAACTTTCTTTTGCGATATTGTCTCGTCTCTTCTCTACGTTCTTCAGGGTTTCTTTTTCGATCATATTTTCTCACACAAGTTCTTCGATTTCCCATGATAATAGGGTATGAGGTTCAAAAAATTTCCTTCAAAAAATTAGACAATAACTCAATTACAAACAATATCACAAAAGATTTAATTTAAAAAAGTATTTTCTAAAAAATATGTAATCCAATCCAAAACACATACTTCAACACAAAACACGTACATACCTCTAAGAAAAATCACACCGCCTCCAAGAAATGTCTTCCAAAAAAATTCTTTAAATCCAAAATTTGAGGAAAAGTTTTTGAACAAAGAAGCGCAAAAGATTTATTTCAACACAAAACACGTACATACCTCCAAGAAAAATCACGCCGCCTCCAAAAAATGTCTTTCAAAAAAGTTTTTTAAACTCAAACTTTGAACCTCCAAGAAAAATCACGCCACCTCCAAAAAATGTCTTCCAAAAAAGTTCTTTAAACCCAAACTTTGAAGAAAAGTTTTTGAATTCAAACCAAGTTGTAAAATGAAATGACTTGTGCATGAGGAAATTCTACCTAATGCCATTGATGAGGTTGATTCCAATACAATGGAGTTTGTATATCCCTAGGGGAATATCCATGAAGAATATGAACAATCAAGTATACATAAAATTCAACCAATGCATCTATGTTCAACAGTTGAAAGGGATGAACAAATTGTCTCCACAGATGAAGAAGACCTGGGAGATTTGAGTGAGGATCCAGCCATAATGAACCAGCATGATGAGTATGATCACGAGGAGCAACACGACAAACATAATGTGCAAAATGGACCATTCCTAGAGAGTTGGTCAAAGACTCAAGTTGAAGATGTGGTCGTTGGGCATCAGGTGCAAACAGATACAGAGACAGTCAACATGGCACTAGAATTGCCAAAAGAAGACTTTCGAGAAAGGATCAAGCATTTCAAGACAGATCTTATGTTGTTGAAGTAGAAAGTCTAGATTGTCCGAGACATTATCTTACAAGAGAACACAAAAATTGAGGAACTCATAGGGAAATGTGCCAAATCATCGACCAAGTTGTCTAGTATTGAGGAACAACTCAAGTCCCTCACAAGGCCGCATGAGGAGTACAATTGGGAGTCTCGTAGCAGTGCTCTACAAGAATACATAGATAAAGCTTGCAGCGCCAACAACCCACCTTTATACATTGGGAAGAGCAGGGCAGAGTTCTCCAAATACATCATGTTGAGTAACCAAGTAGAGCAGCATGAATCGAGCATCGAACAACATCAACATAGTAGATTTGCAGATATTCATTCTTTCCCAAGTATGGATTGGTGAGAGATTATGTGTTGGTATTCTATTAATAGGTTGATTATTTGGAGGATACCCATAGCCAAGGCAAAATTACAGCCTGAACCACTTGGTGCAGACAACGATGGAGGGTTGAAATGGTACCATAACCCACAGGTCCCAGGATTTAGGTGGCATTGGGATCCAGGAGAATCCATTGGGGAAATGATTGGCCAAAGGATTGTTTGGAATCCAGGTAAATCTATTGAGGGAAGGATTGGTCAGAGGATTGTTTGGGATCCAGGTATTGAAGGATCCATTTAGGACCATTCAACATGGAGGGCGCATCGGATTGTATGGGATCCTGGTATTAATGTACAAATGCTTCTGTTGTGGATAGAAGTGGATCGCTTGAGGACAAGAAATCTTTGGGCGGGAGGATTTGTAATATTCCCTTTCTTGATCCAGTCAAAGTGGATAGAATCGATCTATGGTATTTTCCCATGGTATTGACCCATGGTATTTCTTGTTGGTATTGACCCATCAAGCCTATAAAAGGGGAGAGAAGTTAGGCATTTAGAGAATTCTGGATTATCTATCTTATTGTGTTTGGGTTGAGAACCTGGCCTAGCCAATTCTAGCATTGATCCCGGGACGAAAACCCTGCAGTGATGTTTATGTGGTGGATCCATCCAGGATTCACAAGTGGGCTTCAATTTCTTATATTTGTCACTGTCAAGCAGCTATGCATGCCATTTGTAGGATTTTATGGTCTGGGCATGTATTTTACTTTCAGTGAATAATAATAATATAAATAAATGGTTGCATTTCTTGTGTTCTGGTTCTTGATGAAACACTGTATTAAATGAGAACACTAAGATGTTTTAGATCTATCCAAATTTTTATTGTTTGGAATCTTACAATCTAATTAAAATGGAAGGAATCTATCCATGGTATTTACTGTGGTGGATTTTCATGGTATCATCCCATGGTATTTGCTTTCGATTTTCAAGGGGATAGAAGCTGGGCATTGGGCATCATTCGGGTTTATCTATCTTATTGTGTTTTTCTTGAGAACTTGGTGTGGCTAGTTCTAGCTTGATCCCAAGGACGAAAACCCTGTGGGTGTTATTTTGTCTGGTGGATCCACCCAGGGTCCACGATTGTGCTTCAATCTTTGTTTTTGCGCCGAGAGGCGCCCAATATATAGAGATGTGTAGCCTAGTAAATAGAGATGTGTAGATGTAATGTGTGTAGATGTCATGTGAGTAATGTAAACTTTTGATATGTCCGAGTATATAGAGATGTGTAGATGTAATGTAAACTTTATGGAGATAATGAAATATATTTTTATTTATTTACAGGGTACGGTATGTAAATAAATGTAATGTAAGTAAATATTTAAAATGTACAGGGGGTATATTTTTATTTATTTACTGAGATATTTATTTACTTCATAAACCTCTTTATATTTAAAGAAAAATTTAAAAAATGTTTTATTTAGGTGAAGCCTATTGGAAAAATACCATTTTAATACTATGGGCTAAATACTGTGGGCCAAATATCATGATGTATGGTAAATAAATAAATATATTGTAAGTAAACATTTGAAATGTACAAGGGATATTTTTATTTATTTATTGGTGTATGGTAAATAAATAAAAACTCTTTTTATATTTATTTCATAAACCTTTTATTCCTGAGCTAAATACCATGGGCCAAATTATTATTAATACCATGCAAAAAAACATTATTAACCCTAATATTAATATTAATGTTATGATTAATTCTAATATTCACATTAATATATTATAATATTAATATTATTAAATTTAATAAATTTGGATCAGGTTGGTATTTGAGTACACTATATGCATTGTCTATGTCACGTAATAGTAAACATGTAAAAATAATGTTTAATATTTAACATTTAAAATTTAATCTATTTAATCTAATGTCGGCCCTAATGAAAAATCACTTATCTCCATACATATATAAATTTAACACAAACAAAATCTCAATTTTTATTTGTGAGGAAGCATCTCTGTGATTGTGCAAACAATCAAATAATATTTGTGAGAAAGGATTTCTGGAGTTGTTCTAAAGTAATATTTGTGGGAAAGGATTTCAGTGTCAACGAATTGATTTGGATTGACAAAATCTCAAATTTTATTTGTGAGGAAGCATCTCTATGATTGTGCAAACAATCAAATAATATTTGTGAGAAAGGATTTCTCGAGTTGTTCGAAAGTAATATTTGTGGGAAAGGATTTCAGTGTCAACGAATTGATTTGGATTGATTTGGAAAATAATATTTGTGGGGAGGATTTCAGTGTCAACTAGCTGCTGCATTTTATTTTTTTTCTACCTTTTTGTTTATGTAATGTAAACTTTTGATATGTCGGAGTATAAGGCACATGTGAAGATTTAATGTGAGAAATGGAATGTAAGTAAATATTTGAAATGTAATGGGATTATATTTTTATTTATTTACCGGGAGTATGGTAAATAAATAAAATCTCTTTTTATATGTACTCTAAATGTATGAAAAATTATTTACGGGTTGTATGATAAATAAATGTAATGTAAGTAAACATTTGAAATGTACAAGGGTATATTTTTATTTATTTACGGGGTATGGTAAGTAAATAAAACCTCTTTCAATATTTACTCCATAAAACTCTTTATATTTAAAGAAAACTTTAAATATAACCCCATGGAAAAATACCATTTTAATACCATGGCTTTAAAATAAGTTTTATTTAAGCAAAGCCTATGGGAAAAATATCATTTTAATACCATGGGCTAAATACCGTGGGCCAAATACCATATTTTTATGTTGCTTCTGCATTTTATATTGGAGGTAAAAGAGAGAGAGAAAGAGATAGAGAGATGGGGTAAGAGAGAGGGAGGTAGGAGAGGAAGGGAAAGAGAGGAATGAAGAGAGAGGGAGGGAGATAGGAGGGGAGAGAGAGAGAGGGAAGAAGAAATACATAAAGAGTGAGAAGTGGAGAGAGAGAGGGAGTCGCAAGGGAGAAATAGAGAGAGTATGTGTATGTTTAGGGGTGAGATAAAGAGAAAAATAAGGAGAGATGGAGGGAATGGGGGGAGAAGGAGAGAGTCGGGGATATAGTAACATAGTTGGAGGGTGAAGAGAGGGATATAGAGAGAGAGATAGATGTGGGAGAGAAAGGGATACAAGGGAAGGAAGAGAGAGAGAGTATGTGAGAGATTGGAGAGATGGAGTTGGAGGGGGGAGATAGGGAAGATGATTTTTTGCACTCGATGCATTGATTTTAGTGTGGATGGTGACTTCTAATCATATTTTTCTTGCATTATATGCATTGATTTTAGTGTAGATGTTGAGAGAGAGAGAGAGAGAGAGATAATTGGATAGAAAAGAGAGAGATAGAGAGAGGAAAAGATAGAGGAAGGTAGGAGAGAACGGGAGAGAGTGGAAGGAAAAGAGAGAGGAAGAGAGTTATGGGGGAAGAGAGAAAATTGGAAGGCAAAGAAAGAGAGAGAGAGGGAGGGAGAGGAAGGACAAGAGAGAGGAGAAGAAAGGGAGGGAGATAGAAGGAGAGATGGAATTGGAGGGGGAGAGAGGGAGGGAAGAAGGAATACATAGAGAGTGAGAAGTGGAGAGAGAGATGAAGTGACAAGGGAGATATGGAGAGAGTGTGTGTATGTTTCGGGGTGAGATAAAGAGATAAAGAAGGAGATATGGAGAGAAGGGAGGAGAGAAGGAGAGAGGGAGAGATATAGTAACATAGTTGGAGGGTGAAGAGAGAGAGATATATATATGTGGGAAAGAAATGGAGAGAGAGGAAGGAAGAGAGAGGATGTGAAAGAGTGGAGAGATGGAGGGAAAGAGAGATGTAGTTTGAGGGGGGAGATAGGGAAGAATATTTCTTACTTTTTTTTGAATTGTTTTCAATGTAGATGGTGATTTATAATCCATTTTGATTGTTTGCACTAGATGCATTGATTTTAGTTTAGATGTTGATTTCTAATTATATTTAATTGCTTGCGCTAGATGCATTGATTTCAATGCAGATGATTTCTAATCCTATATGATTGCTTGCACTAAATGCATTGATTTCAATGTAGACGGTGATTTCATATGCAATTTGATTGCTTGCAATACTGCATTAATTTTAGTGTATATGTTGATTTCTAATTATATTTGACTGCTTGCACTAGATGCATTGATTTCAATGTAGATGATTTCTAATCCTATTTGATTGTTTGCGCCAAATGTGTTGATTTCAATGTAGATGGTGATTTCTAATCCTATTTGATTGCTTGCACTAGATGCATTGATATCAGTGTAGATGTTGGTTTCTAATCTTATTTTCTTACTTGCACTAGATGCATTGATTTCAGTGTAGATGTTGATTTCTAATCCTATTTGATTACCTGCATTAGATGCATTGATTTCAATGTAGATGTTGTTTTCTAATCTTATTTGATTGTTTGCATTAGGTACATTGATTTCAGTGTAGACATTGATTTATAATTTGACGTAATTGGATGTGCATTGATGGTACATTAATTTTAAAGTGATTGGATTAAGATTGTGCATTGATTTCAGTGTAAGCACACAAAATTATTGACAATGTACATTAATATTTGTGTTATAGTAAATCAACATATTAATATTAAAGAGCAAGAGAGACAATGTATGATGTTTAGCACAATAGTTCAAACTAAATATTTAAATGGTTTATTATTTCAATTGTTCTTTTCATATAATCGATATGAAAAGATGACAAAACTAACAGAAAATAATTTGAGATTGATCGCAATGAAGATTATTTGTAATTGCCTACATTATTATTATTTTCATTTTCTATTTATCATCTCAAAAAACTGAGGTAACTAAGAAAAATTTAAAATTAAAATGACCAGATAAATATTAGACATATTTAGCATATATAAAATTATTATATTTATATTATGTGTATTTACATATTATTGATAAAATTAATCATATGTTCAATAGATTTTCCTTGGCTGCACACGACTGAAACTAACCTAGATCCATCTTAACTCTGGATCTTCCAAGCGCCAAGAGGGATCAAATCTCTCAAGGTGCAAACCTTTCCTCAAGTTTTGCACTCAAAAAAGAGGTTTGCACCTCTAGATATTTGATCCCTCTCGGCGCTTGATAGATCTAGAGTTAAGATGGATCTAGGCTGGTCTATTTTAATGAGCAGTCGGGCATGCCACTACAGGGGCTCAGATATTTTTGTATGGGCATGTACTTGTTTATTTAGTTACTAATATAAATAAAGGTTGAAATTCCAAATCTCGTTGTGTTCAATGTTTTGAATGCAATTATTTTTAACTAGAACACCTAGATGTATCATATATGTTGATTATTTCGTTGTTTTGGATATTACAGTGGTATCAGAGTTGTGCATCATGGCAGCTTGAATGTTTCATGCAGAGATTTTAGGTGGAATTTATCCTCACCCTAGCCAGCGTTTTTGCACCTTTGGTTGTACTCGATATCACTCTAATTCGTCTATTACTTTTCACTTAATTATTTTTGGAAATCTCTTGCAATAAGTTCGAGAGTTTATTATTTTGCGGATCTTTATTAGATTGGATATGCTCTACAGATCTGAACATTCATATTCAAGTTCAAGTTCAGAAGGTCGAGATCTGAATCTTCAGCAAAAATTGAGCCCTTATGTGAGGAGATATGATCTCGTCAAGGAGGTGATTTCATTTTTGTATGGATTAAACTGCAGTAGCGCATTGGGAGAGTGATTTTGGTTTGAAAACTAAATCAAGGGCTTGTTAGATTGGATCTGGGTCAGTTGCACCATATTCCCATTCACAGCCAAATTCAAGGGCTGAGATTTATTGAAGAAAGACTGGGACGCTGAGAATCATACAGTGAGGTTGTGAGGCCATCTTCAGTGGCATTAAAAGGGAGGTCGGCATAGCACAATCCTCAATTTCGTGGAGTCATTGATAGTGTTATCGGGCTGCAGAGGGGTCTAAGTTTTGTTGAGAAACCCACGCTTCAAGTATCGATCAAGTGGGTAAAACGTCGATATCAAGAACTCAAGGTTTCCTATAATCTATTGGAATGCATCTACGGGAAGAATAGATCCCACTAGACTACCTGTCAAGGTGCTAAATGAAAATCTCATATATGCAACAGTAGTCTGCCTTATGAAGGTCGATCATTAGTTTGTGAACCAGCAACGCCCTCCCTTCCACAGTGTTTTCTTATCAGCACACTGATATCCATGAGGGTTGGAGATCGCACCACCGGCCCCTATTGACCACATCAGTCGTCTCTGTCATGATATCTTGAACGTAGCGGAGGGTTGACCCCATCGACACTATCAGTTGCAGTGAGTTTCTCACCACATGCATTATTTATCCTTCATGTGAGCCAGGGTGTGCGCCATTAGCGAAGGAGACGTCCAGAATGTGGATTCATTGTGCAAAAGGGTGCACCATCGATCTAGGAAGCGGACGAGATCTGGCACGAAGCAGAGAGAGTGGGCTGAGCAATCGGGTTGAATGCAGGAGTTGGGAATCTCTAGTGTGAGACGCAGAGATCGACAACCTCTCGTCTCTACCGCACAACTGAGGGTAATGAAGAATCTATTGATCTTCGCCAAATCGTGGATGGATCTAATGCATGCATAGCACTGCCAGAAAATCATTGAAGTTAATAAACTGCCATCCAGTTGTTGAAGATCGACCAAGGCACCATCACCGAGGAGCTCAACATGATCTTCCTAAAGTAATCCTTGTGCAGCGCAGTAAGAAGACAGGTCGACCCAAGGCACCAGAATAAACCATGGCAGTGCATAATAGGTGTTATGTGACGTGGGTCTGAGCAATTATTGAAAATTTTCTCTTTTGGGCACATGGTTCACTCAATTCTCCTTTATAATGTTATTAGCATTATTTGAGCACATGGTGAAGATATGGGAGATATAAGTGTTTATTTTTTTTTAACACGTGTTGAGATATAATACCACAAGTATATCCAGCGTGTCTACTCCTTGAGCCGGGATTATAATGCCATATACTCAATGAGATTTGAACTGTGGTCTCTTGGGTTTCACCCAAGAGAACTAACCATCAAACCACACATCACTGTATGAGATATAAGTGTTTATTAATCATAATAAAATAAATAGAATATGGGCACTCGATGGGTACTCGAGTGACTCAATTAGAGGGCCAAAGGAAGACTAATATTCCAAGACTTTTTTTTTGAAAATTATAGTTGTCTAATAAGGACCAATCACAGCAGAGTTAAGAGGCACATTTACAGATTCGGAGCATTGGTGTAGACGTGGAACTCGTTCTCATAGTCCGCGGTGATCCGAATGGAAAATGGCATCCACCCATGGTATTCATCCACCCATGGAATTTACCCATGGTATTGTAAGTGGCATTCACCCATGGAATTTACTTGCGGGATTGTAACAAAAAAGGGCTATAAGTAACAATTCACATTTTATAAAAGGACAAATTGTCCACCACAATGTAGCCTTTACAGTTATTCTTTGTTTTAATAAAAACTTTCTTCTTGGTTTTATTTACGGAGTGTACTCTTTTTTTTTTGGCATTTTAATCTTGCCATATTCTCTCAGTTGTTTGGTTGAATTATTCGAAGCATTAAATTCATACGGGATCAATGATATGAAATGTAAATAAATGTTGGAAGAAGTGAAGGGGTAATATTTGAAGGCATGATTGACAAAACCCCCATATGAAGAATTAAGAGAAGATGGATCGTCTTGAAGAGACCTTGGAAAACACCTAGAAACGTTTTGATGAACTAGTGAGAATATATGGTCTTTTACACAGTAGTACTTCCTTAGACCAAAATGATGATCAAAGTAGAAAACCATTCTCAAAAAGTGTACATGTCATTCTACAACAAAAGCAATCATGGAAACAGAAGGGAGGACAAGGAAGAGGAGCTAAGCTCTTCACACTTGGATCCGAATTGCAACAAACAAATTCAATCATAAACCTTCATAAATTGGAGGATAGACACATGTCTCTCGAAGATGGGGCAACCATAATGGAAGAAACTCAATTGGGCTCTCAAGCCATCTATGCTTGCATTAATACAACCCAAACTTTGGGAACATCCTTGTGAAGAGGTCAGACTCACAGTTGCTTCTTGTCTCAGCAGGTTCATAACTCTAACATTGCCACTACTGCCATACAATAATGATCTCATAACAGATATATTGCAGCTGATAGTAGAAGCCCTTTAGGGGTTGAATAAGATCATGCTTCCTACCTTTCATAAGTTGTGCAGAATTTTAAAATTCATGGCAGAATTTGACTTTGGCACCTTTATGTTGAATTTGGAATGTGACAACTTATTCTTTTAGTTACTACAAAGATTTTACACCAACTTTACATCAGCTCATCCAAACTGTGTCAAAACAAGCATGCAAAAGATTGTGTCTCTATTCTTAGATGGTGATGCTGACATCTGCAAGATGCTAAGGTCCAAATTACTTACCATTTAGAGGAAGGAACCAGGGGGATCACCAACTTCCTATGATCTAGTCGAAAAGTTGGTTAGAAAAAAACATAAAATTGCTCAAAAGGGTGCTGACTTGGAAAGAGTTGAGAAGGATTGATAGAAGAAGAAAGAACAAAATATGCAGCAAGAATGAACTAAGGAGGATAGGACTATGCTTTATCTGCAAGGGACCTTGGGCCCTTAACCATTCATGTCCAGGTGACAAGGAGGCAACAAGGGCAGAACAGTTAGAGACTTATTCAAATTAGGGGGATTTATCCGTAATTGGGTTCACCTATTTTCAGAAGAGAAGCTATGAAGGATCCAAGCACTCAAGTACATATGGTGAGTAGCAACACCGTGTTTTTCAGAGAAACTTGCAGGACAATTCGATCCATCATCTTGACAAAGTACATGGGGAAAGGAATGAGGTAATTTCTCCTGATGATGTGGAAGTTGAGCCTATAGATATCCAGGAGAACACCCATAAAGAGTATGGGCAATCAGCTGTAGATAACAGTCCACCAGTACATCCATGTTTAAAAACTAGAGAGGGTGGACAACTTATCCTCACATGTGGAGAAGGCCGAGAAAATACATTCAAGGAGAATCAAATGAGTCAGTAGTAATAAACTGACATGATGAGCATGATCATGTAGGGTAACATGACAAATATAGTATGTAGGATGAGCCATTTCTGGAGGGTCAGCCAAAGATTCAAGTTGAAGTTGTGGTTGTGGGGTATTCGGTGCAGACAGATACAGAGACATTCAGTAGGGCACTAGAATTTCCATAAGAGGACTTTCAGGAAAATATCATGCATTTCAAGACAGATCTTATGATGTTGAAGCAGAAATTTTGGAGAGTCCGAGACATTGTCTTATAGGAGAATAGAAAAATTGATGAGATCATAGGGGTATGTGTTGAATCAACGACCAAGTTTTCTAGCGTTGAGGAATGACTCAATTCCCTCACAAGGCAACAAGAGGAGTACATTTGGGAGTTCCAGAGCAACCCTCTACAAGAGTACATAGATGAGGCTTGCAACACTACTAACCCACCTTTATACATTGGGAAGAGTGGGGTAGAGTTCTCCAAATGCATCATGTTGGGTGACCAAATGGAGCAGCATGAATTGAGCATCGAACAACATCAACATATTAGATTTGTTGATATTCATATTTCTGAAGGTATGGATTGGTGAGATATTATGAGCTAGTACTCTATTTATGGGTTGATTCCTGGGAGGATACTCACAGCGAAGGGCATATTGCAGCTTGGGCCCTTTGGCACGAAAGTGATGGAGGGTTGAGATGGTACCATAACCCACAGGTCCCAGGACTTAGGTGGCATTGGGATCTAGGAGAATCCATTGGGGTCAGGATTGGCCAGAGGATTGTTTTGGATCCAGATGAATCTATCGAGGGAAGGATTGGTTGGAGTATTGTTTGGGATCCATGTATGGAAGGATCCATTCAGGATCATTTAGCATGGAGGTATGGAATATCACATTGGGTTGTATGGGATCCTAGTATCAATGCTTCTGTTGTGGATAGAAGCGAATTTCTTGAGGGCAAGTAATCTTTGGATGGGAGGATTTGTAATATTCCTTGTCTTGATCTGGTCAAAATGGAAGGAATTTTTCCATGGTATTTACTGTGGTGTTCTCCCATGGTATTTGCCTTCGGTTTTCGAGGTAAAATAATAAAATAAAGTCTCTAGAGGTTCCATCAAGCCTATAAAAGGGGATAGAAGCAAGGCATTGTGCATCATTCATTTTTATCTATCTTATTATGTTTTTCTTGAGAACTTCATGTGGCCAGTTCCAGTTTGATCCCAGGGACGAAAACCAATGGGTGTTATTTTGTTTGGTGGATCCATCCAGGGTCCACGATTGTGCTTCAGTCTTTGTTTTCTATTTTAATGAGCAGTCGGGCATGCCACTGCAGGGGCTCAGGTATTTTTGTATGGGCATGTACTCGTTTATTTAGTTACTAACATAAATAAAGGTTGCATTTCCATATCTCGTTGTGTTTAGTGTTTTGATTACAATTATTTTTAACTAGAACACCTATATGTGCTAGATCTGTTGACTATTTCGTTGTTCAGGATATTACAATACTCAACCTATGCAAGCCACGTGAAATAAGTTAATTGAATTTTGAATCTGAATAATTTTAAGTGCAAGATGCAGGGTAGTCCAATGAACTAATTTAATTTTAAAGTTGAAACTAAGACATCAAATTGATGTAGGATACTCTTTTGTTTATGGCACCAGGGATTTATTTATGAAATTAAGGTTGGATATGATTTTTGAATGGTGTTGTCATTTATGCCAACATTGGTCCTTGAATGCTCTTAATATTCATCCTATTTACATCGATTGGAAGCTTCAAATGTCAAGAAGACCTAGAATCCCATCCTTTAATGACAAATATGACAAGGAAAATCAAATCTTTTGGGGTCAAGATCACCTTCATTGGATGATTCTCATTATGTTGATTCCAACGTTATGTGTCTCGTCGTGAGGCTCCTCACAGTTTGAAATATATGCACAATCAAAGTCGGTGCACCCTTCATGTGGTCAAAGTCCCCAAAAGCTAGATGATGCGGCAGGTTGTTTTTGGCCTGAAAATTAATGATGAACCTATTCTTTTCAAGCTAATTCACAAAATGGTCAAAGGCATTTTATTTAAATTTACTTTTATGGCTACTAATTAAATTTAGGCTCCAAGTTAAGTCGACCTCAAATATTTTGGCTCCAAAATGAAATTTGAAATTATCTTCCCTCCAAAAAACTAGGCAGGCCTCCCTCCTAAAGGCCTCCTCGTATAGTATAAATAGGGAACTTTAGCCCTCCAAAAAAAAAAACACAAGTGTGCATAAGGAAGAGCATATTTGAAGCCTTTGTGGAATAGTGTTACATTTGAAGAAGAGGCGATTTAGAGGCGAATTGCTCTAGTTTAATTGCTTTACTATGGTTTTGGCTATTCATTGGGGTACTAGGATTTTGGGCTCCATCTAATCCAAGGGTATTCGCTAGGGTAATTGGTTATGAGGTCATTCAGCCATACATCTGAACTCATCTGGAGTATTTGCGAGCACATCCAAACAAATTCAGAGGTCCTTTACGTGATTAGACCTACGGTTATCTGTGGAGTATTTTCAGCCATGTGGTAGGGAAATGCCTTGTTTAAAATTCATCAACTTTTGTGGGAACAATAGCATGGCTTGAAACCTATATGTCCAAGTCAAGGGCCTTCTCAAGCAACAAATATAAGCCACAATTTTTTGCTCCAAAAGGGGAGACTCAGTGCAATGACATTTGAAACCTTCTAAAGGTAAGTCTATGTAAGGGCACATGCAATCTGTGACATACCTCCATGACCTATCTTTGTGGTTTTAGTCACTAAAAAAACAAGAGTTTATTGATCTGAGCTAAGGATTATTCTGAAAAAAGTATGGTGAAGTAGTTGCAGGGACTACATGCAGATCTCCTTGGAAAAATTACACAGTTGATATAAGCCCTAATCCAAGTCACATGCAAGTTAGTCGGGTATTTAGAAGCCCTTTTTGTGATCTTAACGACTTGTTGAAACACAAGTCTAAGGACTATATTTTGTCATTTATTTTTCCCTTTTGACCAACGGTGTGGCACACATATTAATTTTAGTCTGTTTTGGTGGCTTTTCAATGCCCTTTATAAGATAGATCAATAAGTTTAATAAAGGTTACTTGTGCATTGTTTTCGACCTCTCTCTTGACCATAACACTAAGGCTACTATTGGAATATGTTCATGGATTTTGAAGCACGCATCTAAAGCAATTTTTTTTATGGTTTGAAGGGTTCTATATTGGATCTAGACCTTTTTTTTTTTTTTCTCAATAAGACTAATTCTATTAAAAAAGGAAAAGTATAGTACAATCAAGCTTGCATGCAAGCGAAACAGAGAAGCTAGGGAGCCAGAGGTGATAGGCTATCAACCTCGCTCCTCATAGACAATCATAGAATGAGCAAAAGAGACACGGGAATACAAAAAGTTGGCTCTGAGTGAAGGAAACTACTCAGAGTGTGTGGTTACTGCCACACGACATTTTTTTCCTTTTTTCTTACTTACTTTGACCCAGCCAGTGGAGTTTGGATGAGCCATAACAAGTTGTAGACTGTTCTACTCTGGCGGCGGAATATCCTTGTCAGAATCTGAAGACGTGGATACAAGTGAGCGTTTCTGAGAGATCGGCGGGGCAGAGGGGATTGCCAGACTGTCTGAGGGAGCGTCCAGCGGAGTCTCATCATTTTGCCCATCTGCTTCAAATTCCTCCTCATCCGAACTAGAGGATTCTGTGTCCTCCATAGGAGGAGGGACATAGGGATTCCAGCTCTTGGGTTTGGGTTTACAATTTAGATTCTTCTTTTTGCCAGGGAGCTGGGAACATGTATTCTGGAGGTGCCCTGTTTGATGACAATGTTGGCAACGGAAGGCTGTATTTTCGTAGTCCAAGGTTTGTGTCCAGTGGAAATCTCCAATCTTAAGGTTGATCTGTTCCGGCAGTCCTTTGCTGATATCTATTTCTGCACATATTCTGCCATAGGTAAAAAGTCCATTTTCCTTTCTTGAGGAGTATGTAGCCAAAAAGCGTCCAAGGGTATCTCCAATGGCTATGAAGACAGAGATATTCCATAGATGTGCCAGTAGATTCGGAAGTCGGACCCAAATGGGAGTCTTGGTGATCACAACAGTAGAAGGGTCGAAGTCTGGGAACCATGGGGTGAGGAAAAGTCCAGCCGAACCCCAGAACCAAGGCCCTCCCGTTAAGGCCTTCTGATAATCTTCAGCTAAGTCAAAAGCCACGATGAAGAATCCTTTTGAACATAGGAAGATTTTGCTTCTTTTAGTCCAATTGGTATGGATCCATTGGTATAGATCTACTGTGTGTGGCCATAGCCCATTAAATCTGCATATGATTGCGGATTCTGCAAAGAACTAGCAGCGTTCGTCAATCTCAGAATGAATGAAATTGATAGATGGAACTTCCTCAGATTTATCTACCAAAAATGGCTTTGGAACCATAGTTGGTGGAGCTGCTTTCGAAGAGGCCTGAGGGTCGGTAGCATCTTTACGGACAACGTCTTTATAAGAGAAAGAAGGGGCAGAGGAAGTCTGCCCAATGGAGCCTCCTCTTAAACGAAAAGTAGCCGTAATGGAAGAATCCTTTTGAATGTTGTAATAGGAGAGGGGAAGAGTGTTCAGAAGTTGCTTACCTTTGTATAGCAATCTCAGGAAAGCAGAGGGGATCCCCAGGCGACGTTCGAGCTTTTGTAGTAGATCCTGCACAAGATCTGTCGCGCGCACCCATTACATTATCGTCTTGCTTGAGAGTGTGATTTGTATCTGATATTCAAGTGCTTGGCAGATCTGGTAGATCTGGCTGGTTCATAACAGCAGCCTGCAACCGGGCAGCAGAGGACAGATCCATGTCCAAGATCGCCAGGCGTTGAGCATTGGTCAACGCAGGACGAGGAGCACGGACGCAGTCAGTGTGTATACCTATCTTTGGTTCCTTTGCAGGCCGATCTGACGGGATCAATGAGTAGATCCGCTGCTTGCATACACCTGAGAAAAGATCATTGGGGTTTTCAGGGTTGCTTCTGTTTGCACATAGAGCAACTGCAAGAGCAGCGGCTTCAAAGCCGACTGAAGCTTTTGCCTTGAAAGCCGCCATCCAGACGGCGGCATCATTTATGCTGAAGGGCGATCTGATCATAGGCGCGCAGATCTGCAGGTTCAAGTCTGCGACCCAGACAATATGGATTGCCTTCACTGGTAATCCTGCAGGCCAAATTAGCCAATGCGAGGGGCAGATCCGTTGCGGGCATTCTGCTAAGGCGAGATCGGAGGCATCTGCAAAGTAAGTCTTGTTTGCGAAGCAAGCAGCTGGGAAGGCGGCCTCTTCAAAGCCCTCTGGATCATTTGCAGGGTGTGGAGCCACCCATACGGTGGCATCATCTCTTCCCGGGACAAACCTGAGCAGAAGCAAGCAAGCCGACATCTTCAAGTTTGCGATCCGGTCCATAAGCTGAAGGCGGCTGGCCCAGTGAGGGGCCGAGCTGGCGCAGACCATCGAAACATCGCCGCAAACCCTAGTTCCTTGTTTCTCCATCACAATACTCTCCCCCAACTGATCGAATATTGGATCTAGACCTTATCAGAGGTGTTGTTTACCATTTGTATTTTCTCATCATCTTGTGATTGCATCCAAGAAAACTTCAAGGTATAGGCTTCTTGAATTGCTGAAAAAAATCTAAATATTAAACCTGAATCAAGTCAATGAGAGGCAGAGTACTTGTGGACCTAGGTGGAAATATGAAGCTCTATTCATTGGAGGTTCAAGTTTTGGTTTCTATGATATACACTTTGATTTTTTTCAAAACCTTTTTGGCCCACTCATAGGCCTAATTCAAATCATTTGTGAGGACAAAATTCTAAGCCTTTATTGATCAAATTAGCTTGGAAATTCAAGTGTTTCTTGTGGGATATTTTCATGAAACCATGCCCTAATGAGAGATACAATTTTTCAAGGTTGAGGTAGGATTAAATTTGTCTCTATGATATGTTTCAAATTCTTCATGGACTACTCTCTCTGATGCATTATGATGCAATTTGAGAGTGGCAACATAGTAAGGTTTTATATATTTTCTAGTGAACCAAAGTAGTCCTAAATCTAGGTAACATGTTTGATGAGCAAAGTTTTCTTAAGTTATTTTTGGGCAGTGAGAATAAGTTGCTTGCCAAATATATCTGACAGTGAAATTTGTTGAGCAGAGAATGTTTAGACATATTAGTCTTGATGTCACAATTGAATGCATATTGATCCAGCCACATGGTTGACTACTAGTGACAATTATGGTTGAGCTAAAATTTTTATTAATTGCTATTAATCGTTAATGTAAGATTTTATGAGAAAGTAAAATACTTACCAAATATACTAGGGTTTGATGTTATTATTGCAAATTGGTTGTTGAGATGTTGTTAGTTAAGGGTTGATGTAATATCCAACAGATGTGTTTGTATCATAAATATCACATCGGTTACTAACAATTATTATTAGAAATATTGCATTATATACATTTGGTGCATTGCGTCAAAGGATGTTGGTACAATATTGATGCATGTTTGATATGTTATTATTGAGTTAGGGTTTGACAGAATTTGTTGAGAAATTTTATTGGCTTATGTGGACAGTTAATGAGTGTCAACCTTCAAGGTTTACAATAATTCTAACTTATTGAACCAAGGTTACATGGCTAAATGTTTGATGACGGGTTACTGCAACTTGAGCAGAGGTTAACTAGTTTTATGAAGCTAGGTTTTGATATTTTGAGCAGAATTTGTCTTGCAATTTGATACATTGATATTGAGCACAGTTGTATCCAGTCTAAAAATTGTGTAATGATTCGTAAATGGTCATAGATATTCCACTGGACAGTTCGTCACAACAGATCTAATAAAATTAAATTTAAAATATGAAGTTCTATACTATTATGTTTTTATTAGATTTATGGATCTGTAGATTTACTGTTAATAGTGCATGTATGAGTATTCAAAATTATGCAGAAAATAGAGAATGGGAAAATAAAATATCACACACATTTGACACAAGATATGCTATGGGAAACCATTTTAGGAGAAAATCCTAGCTGGAAGGTGAGGTCACTCTACTCTCTTTCTCATAATGGAAATATGGTTGCAAGTACAAAGAAGTATGGCATGTGGCCAGTGGATTCCTATAATGCACAAATCTTGTCTATGTGCTCTATCTCATATTCCTCTTGGATATTATTTCTCAGTTATGGAACAAATGCACTCGAAATAATGGAATTCCTTTTCCACCTAGTGGCACGGTTATAACAAAGCATGATATCCTGCTAATGGATAGGTTTGAATACCTCAACTCTTAACTAGAGTTACAATATGGACTATTCTAGGGTCTTATACATAATAATCACATGGCTAGCCCCATTTCTGTGAATATTGGGGGTTGGCATGGAATCATCTCGAATTATGGTGGTGAAAACAGGAAGGTCAAATTTTGAGTGGCCTAACTTTCACATACGGACGATTGATGTGATTCTTACATCGTTGGAAAGGTATTTGTGTGTATAATAGCATGAAAAGGTGTTACGCTAAAGTGGAAAAGTTTTACTCCCAAAAACCGTCATGATACCTAAAAATGCTTTCGGAAGGATTCAAACCTTGTTTTTCCAAATTGTGTAACGTTAGTAAAAACAATCTCGTGATAAATTACTACATTTTTTCCACTCTAAAAGCACTGAGATGGATGAAAAACAATATAATGATACAATATGGATCATGAAATGTGGTTCATTGTGGTGAATTGAAGGTGGTAGGGTGGTGCAAGGCAAGAGAGTAGAGTATCATTCGGGTTGGATTCTAATAACACTTCAAGGTGGTAGGGTGTTGCTAGGGCAATTCCAATCTTGTGCAGGGTGTTGGAGCATCCTTTCAATCAAAGATGATAAAACCAAAGCGTTGGAGCATCCTTACAGTTGGAGCTAGTAAATCAAGGCATTAGAGAGTCCTTCCAGTTGGAGATGGTAAACCAGGGCGTTGGAGCGTCTTTCTAGTTGGAGCCTCCTTCAATTAATGTTGTAAATGTTTGAAGTTGAAGCTTCCTAATTGATGTAAATTTTTGAAGACCTGTATTTAGAAGTGTTCAATGGTTTTTCTCCTAGAAGGGTTTCCACCTAAAAATCTTTTGTTTACTGCCATGATGTTGTGCAGTGTTGAATGGTGTTGTTTATTATTCATGTGATGTGTTGTTGATTTATGTTTGATATAATGTTAGTGTTAATTTAATGTTATGAAGTTTAAAAATTAACTAGTTGGAAGTAAATATTGATTCACCCCCTCTCAATACTTTCGACAATTGGAATCTGATCGAGTTCCTTCAGTCATAGCCTAACAGTTGGATGGAAAATCTAAAAAGTGCAGAGATGCCAAAGTCAAAGAAGCACACATCCAAATGATCAAAAGAAGTTTATGGGTATTGCAGTAGTCTCCAAATCTGAAGAGAATCAAGTTGGTCTACCAATGCCTAAGTTGGATGAAGCCAAATATGAAATATGGGAATCCAAAATGAAAGCCCATTTGCAAGCTCAAGGATATGATGTATAGAAGGTACAATTCAAAATCTATGAATGTAATTCTAGGAGCTTTGCTAGACTTTGTAAAATTCAAAGTAGATCAACGTTCATCAACCAAAAATCATTGGAATAAGCTCCATAGCCTCTAATCGAAGAAATATGCAGGTCAAGAATAAGATGATGATGATCATGACTCAAATAAAGTAGACTCTTAGGTCGAATAATATGACAATGATGAAGAAGAAGAAGAAGTAGTCGACATGGAGGCATAATTGATCAATGCCTTATGTGATCTTAACAAAGGAAGGAAGATAAATCAGATACTTGAAGAATAATTTTCCCTTCTAAGACTTCAAGTGCATCAATTTGAAAAGAAACCAAAAAACTTGAAAAGCCATCTAGAGGAGTCTGTAGCAGAATTTGGTCACAAGCAAAAGGAACTTGATGCATCTCTAATAGAAATAAACAAGATTAGAAAGGAAAATGAAAGGTAGAAGGAACAAATGAAATATTTTAACAAAGCAACAAAAAGATCACCCTTCTAAAACTACAAGTAGAATAGGTAGAAGAAAGAATAAAAGTCTTGAAATACCAATTTTAAGAAAGATATTGCTCAAAAGAAAAGAGAACCTGACACCTCCCTAATTGAAATATACAAACTCAGAAAATGGTAAAAGGAGAAATTGTTGGATGATGAAAGGAAGAACAATTTCGTTAATAAGAAATATCAATAAATCGCTCGATGAAAGATGAAGGGGAAGCAAGTAGATTAAGCCCCATGCAATGAAGGCACAAGCTCCAAGACCTTGCAAAGCAAGTTTGAAAAGAAGCTTAATAGAAATATATCTTGAAGGCCCAATCAAAGTGAAGGAAAAAATAAGATTGAAAATGATGTTGCTCCAAGAAGTAATGTTGAACTAATGAAGGATGAGGACCAACAAAGTGTCATACCTCCTACAAGGAAGAAAGTCTTCAGAATATCAAAAACGACAAGGCAAGTCATTTCATCCAGGTACCTAGTATATTTCTTGGTTATTATTATTCATGTACTAACTTTGGGAACAATTCTAGGGATTGTAAAGCTTATGGCAGGGATGATTATCAAAGACATTATTAAAACACTAGAAACAAGGCTATTGGAATACAAGACATATATTCAAATGGATATGTCAGTAGAAAGTATATGATAGTTACTCCATCATTCAAGTTCAACATTGAATGTTACAAATTCCATAATTATGGACACATAGCTTGTGATTGTACATACAAGATGAAATTTCCATGAAGGGGAACTTTAATATCAAGTACAAGAAGATTTGGAGAAAAAAACAAAAGCAATAATAGCAAGTAAATTTAGAATTCCCATAGGTTATGCTCTTCGTTTTTGTAAAGTCAAAAGGTCAGGATGAGTCTACAATTGAAGGTATCAAGGATCGTGATCATCCGGTTGCAAATCTGGTTCAAACATTATTTTAAGGAATCCAGCTTGAAGGCTCCCTATCCTATGAATATTGAATATGGGGAGCCTACGTAGTGGTGGATGAAGATCTATCCTTTGGTATTTTGATATAAGATATATGTGCAGAAGTCATTAAAATATTATTCAACATCGTTGGAAGATTAATCACTTGTGAAGTATTAGAAGTCAGCTTCCAAGATTGACAATTTGCAAAATGACACATTGTCGTCAATGCATATTGACAGGTAGATTCAACATGCGGCAAGCTATGAGAGGCATAGCATGTGAGCGGGAGAAAAGAGGTCAAAGGAATAAATTCATGTTGCAATAATTCAGTGGAATATATTTTGTCAGGGGGAGTAACCCTTTTAAATTGATGTCAAAGGGGGAGAGAAATCAAGAATAGAATATCATAAGCATGTAGAAAGTGGGAGTATGAGTGTTGCCATCAATGAAAAAGGGGGAGATTGTTGAATGGTGTTGTCATTGATGCCAATTTTGTTCCTTGGCCCCTCTTAATATTCATCCAGTTTACATCTATTGGATGCTCTAAATGACAAGAAGCCCTATAAGCCCTACCTTTTATGAAAAAGATAACAAGGAAAATAAAGTCTTTTGGGATCAAGATCACCTTCATTGGATGATTCTCGTTATGTCAATTCCAATGGTATGTGACTCGTAATGAGGCTCCTAATGGTTTGAAAATCAAATTTGGTGCCCCCTTCATGTGGTCAAAGTCCCCAAAATCTAGATGATGTGGTAGGTTGCCTTTGGCCTAAGAATTAATGATGAACCTACTCATTTCAAGCTTATTCACAAAATGGCCAAAGGAATTTTATTTAAATTTATTTTTATGGCCCCTAATTAAATTTAGGCTCCAAATTAAGTTAGCCTCAAATATTTTGGCTTCAAAATAAAATATAAAATAAATTTTGAAATTATCTTCCCTCCAAGACTCTAGGTATAACTCCCTCCTAAAGGCCTCCTTGTCTAGTATAAATATGGTACTTTAGCCCTCCAAATAAAATAAAATAAAATAAAAATAGTGCAAAAGGAAGAGCATATTTGTGTCCTTTGTGGAGTAACATTACATCTAAAGAAGAGGCAGGTCTGAGGCAAATTTCTCTAGTTTAATTACTTTACTTTGGTTATGGATATTCATTGAGGTACTAATCATTTGGCCTCAATCTGATCCAAGAGTATTTGCTAGGGTAATTGGTTCTGAGGTCATTCGACCTCCCATCTGGACTCATCTGGATTATTTGCAGGCACATCCAAACAAATTCTGAGGTCCTTTGCGTGATTAAACATGTGGTTATATGTGGAGTCTTTTCATCCTTGTGGTAGGGAAATGACTTGTTTAAAATTGATAAAATTTTGTGGGAAAAACAACATGGGTTGAAACCTATATGTCCAATTTTCCAACCTTCTCAAGACACAAATTTGAGCCACAAATTTTCGCTCTAAAAGGGGTGACTTAGTGTATCATATTTGAAACCTTCTAAAGGAAATTTTTCTAAAGGGCACAAAAGGCACATGCAATCTGTGACATATCTTCGTGACCTATCTCTGTGGTTTTATTCACTGAAAAAAAAAAAAAAAAAAAAAAAAAAAAACTATTAATTTGAGTTGAGGATTATTCTGAAGAAAGTCTAGCAAAGCAGTTGCAGGGACTAAATGTGGATGAACTTACAAACATTGCACAGTTTATATAATCCCTAATCTGAATCACACGCAAGTTAGTTGGGTATTCTAAATCCCCTTTTATGATCTCGACCCTTACTGAAAGACAAGTCTAAGGACTATATTTTGGCATTGCTTTCTCCTTTTGACCAGTTGTGTGGCACACATAATTTAAATATATTTTGGTGGAATTTTAGAGCTCATTTCTAAGATAATTCTTTAAGTGCAATAGAGGTTACCTATGCACTATTTCCTACCTCTCTCTTGACCATAACACTAAGGTTGTTATTGGCATATGCTTGTGGATTTTGAAGCACACATCAAAATCATTTTACTTGATGGTTTGAAGGGTTTTAGTATTGGATCCATACTTAAACATAAGTGTTGTTTTCCATTTGTATCTTCTCATTATCTTGTGATTGCATCCAAGCAGACTTTAAGGTCTAGGATTCTTGAATTGTTGAAAAAATATAAAGATTAAACCTGAAGCAAGTTGATCAAATGAAGAATACTTGTGGACCTAGATGGCAATCTGAAGCTCTATTCATTGGAGGTTCAAGGTTTGATTTCACTTATATACACTCTAATTTTTGTTGAAACCTTTCTGGACCACTTTGAGGCCTACTTCAGATCATTTTTTAGGAAATAATTATAAGAATTTTTTTATCAAATTAGCTGGGAAATTCAAGTGGTTCCTCTAGGAAATTTTCATGAAACGAAGCCCTAGTCAAAGGTACAGTTGTTCAAAGTTGAGGTAGGATTAAATTTACCTCTGTAAAATGCTTCAAAGTATTCATGAACTACTCTCTCTGATGCTTTATGATGCAACTTGATAGTGGCATATAGTAAGGGTTTCTACATTTTCCAATGAACCAAAGTAGTCATAAATCTAGGTAACAGGTTTCA
This sequence comes from Pinus albicaulis, assembly GCA_034641835.2. Lineage (NCBI taxonomy): Eukaryota > Viridiplantae > Streptophyta > Pinopsida > Pinales > Pinaceae > Pinus > Pinus albicaulis. The sequence goes on along the minus strand of CM076584.1, from coordinate 234,338,324 downwards.
TGAGAAAAAATTTTCTAAGCTATTGTTGGGAAGTGAGCATAAGTTGCTTACCAAAGATATCAGACAGTGAAACTTGTTGAGCATAGAATGTATTAACATATTAGTCTTGATGTCAGAATTGAATGCATATTGATCCAGCCACATACTTCATTGCTAGTGACAATTCTAGTTGAGCTAAAATAGCTATTAGTCATTAATGCAATATTTTATGAGAAAATAAACTAATTTCCAGATATATTAAGGTTTGATGTTATTACTGCAAATTGGTTGTCAAGATGTTGTCAAATAGAGGTTGATGCAGTATCCAATAGATTTGTTTGTCACGGAGATCACATTGGCTACTAACAATTATTATCAAAAATCTTGCATTATATATAGTTGGTGCATTGAGGTAGGGGATCTTGGTTCAATATCGATCCATTGTTGATATGTTATTGTTGAGTTAGGGTTTGACAAAATATGTTGAGCAATGTTATTAGCTTATGTGGATAGTTGATGAGTGTTAGGGTTTACAGTTCTAACTTGTTGAACCAAGGTTACATGGCTAAATGTTTGATGACAGGTTACTACAACTTGGGAAATTTTTAACTGGTTTTTATGAAGCTAGGGTTTTATATTTTTAGCAAAATAAAATTGTACTGTTGAGCAGAAATTGTCTTGCAGTTTGATACTTTTATATTGATCACAAATGGATCCAATCTAAAAATTTTGAAACATGGGCCATTGTGGTGAACTGAAGGGTAGAAGGGTGGTGCAAGGCAGAAGAGTGGAGTCTCCTTTAGGTTAGAGATTGATAACACTTCAAGGTTCCGAGGTTTTTCTAGGGAAGGTTAGATCCTGTGTAGGGTGTTAGAGCATCCTTTCAGTCGAAGTTGATAAAACTAGAGTGTTGAAGTGGGTAAATCAGTGTGTTGGAGCATCCTTCCAATTAGATTTGGTAAAACAAGGTATTGGAGTGTCCTTCCAGTTGGAGTTGCTAAATCATGGGGTTGGAGCTCCATTAGTTGATGGTGTAAATATTAGAATTTGGAGCTTCCTAATTGGTGTAGATTTTTGAAGACCTATATTAAGCGTTCGATGGTTTTTCTCAAAGAATGGTTTCCACCTAAAATTCTCTTGTGTATTTTATTGATGTCATGCATTGTTGAATAGTGTTGTTTATTTTTAAGGTGATGCGATGTTGATTTATATTTGATCTAATCACGATCTAATGCTAATGTGAATTTAATGCTCTGAAGATTAAAAATTAACTAGTTGGAAAGAGATATTGATTCACCCCCCTCTCAGTATTTCCAACAATTATTTGATAGCATAATGTTGATTTCCTTTCAATGTAGTCCAATGAAATAATTTTTTTATTTTAAAGTTGAAATCAACACATCAAATTGATATAGGATACTCTTTTGTTTATGGCACCAAGGATTTATATATGAAATTACAGTTGGATATTATTTGATTGTATAATGCTGAATTCCTTTTAGCATAGTCCAATGAACTAATTTAATTTTAAAGTTGAAATCAACATCAAATTGATGTAGGATAGGCTTTTGTGTATGGAACCAGGGATTTATATGTGAAATTAAGGTTGGATATTATTTGATAGTGTAATGGTGTCTTTTTTACAAAATATTATTTAGATTAAAATAATATTCTATTTTTCATATTTGGGATTATTTTTCTTCCAACATTATAGGGGGTGCTTACAAATTACGCGCACAGCTAGCGTTCGAAGCATTGAGTAGGATTTCAAGGATTTGTAGGTCTCAGAAGTCAAAAGCGACAGGCCACAAAAGTTAGGAAACTGACAGAGGCAATGGGGACACCATATGGGGGGGTGCGATCCCCTCCTATAGAAATGTTATAGCGGGAGAGGCGAGCAGGAGCAAAGGAAAACAATCAGGATCCCAGACAAATGATGAAGACCCAAGTCCAGTCCTTGGTGCAAAATGGCAGGCCAGAATGCAAGTTCAATTTCTTCCGAGGGTGACGAAGAAACCCAAATTCGTGATTCTAATAAACAAACTAGAGATATACCACAGCTATATGAATGATCACGCAATAATCTGTAAGTTTATAGGCACATGGCCAACAGAAAAGGACCTGAGCAAATGGATCCAATTGAAATGGCAGCCAAAAGGCCATATCAAACTAAATCTCAATGCCAAAGGCTTCTTTATAGTCATATTCTCGAACCTACAAGACAAAGAGAGAATATCTGAAAATGGGTCGTACTTCTACCATAATGTGGGACTATTCATGAGGTAATGGGAGGAATGTTATAATCTAGATAAGGAGTATTTCCTAGCGGCACCGATATGGGTGCAAATATTTTCCTTATTAGTTGATTTCTCAGATTTGGAAATACTAGAAATGATTGGAAACTCCATCAGCAAGTTTGTGAAGATTTCCAGATCCACCCCTAGAGGTAGATACACCTCATACACCCGCATCTGTGTGTATATGAATATAGCGGATCCCCTCTCGGACACTGTGGAACTGGAATACCATGATGAGGTCTGGTAACAACCCCTGGACTATGAACATACCATGTTCAGATGCCGATGGTGGCATTTGTACTACCATTTATACAAAGCCCGCCCTCTGAACAATCAAGATATAAGAGAAACAGAGGAGGGGAAAATACCAGCGAAGGAAACAAAAGAGGAGGATGGATTCACAGAGGTCAAAAGAAAAAAGAAAAATGCAAAAGAGATGCCAACCCTAAACCACAACCACCATAAACAAAATACAAGTCAAAATAGGTATGAAGTGTTATCGAAGGAAGGGGAAGCATCAAAAGAAGTGCAGAAGACAAATGAGGGAGATTGGGAGTTAGATCAAGAGAAGCCCAAGGAGATGGAGGTGGATACACAACAGGAAATAGATAAAGACCAACATAAACCAACAATGAAACTGAAAAGGAAAGCCCAAATAGAACCAATGGATAAGGAAGAACATGAAAAAACCATAGACAGCTCGGCCATGGAAATAGAGGCCTCCAAGGAGGAGATGAGTTCGGAGGAAACAGTGCTGAGAAGGCTACTAAATGAATGGAGGAACCTAAATGAAAGTTTATACTTGAAGACCATAATAAGTTATTCAAATATATGTTCCATAATTACATGGCCAAACAGAGACAAAAAAATGCGGACCAAGGGGAACAACAAGGATCTCACCCCGGGGCCAAAGGAAGGAAAAATATTCAGGAGTCAATACAAATTGTAGGAGAAGCGTTGGTGAATTCGGGCAAGGTAATACCGCTATCAGCAGTATTCCAAAAAATCTACAAGGTTTCCCAATGATAGTAATCTCCCGGAATGTCCGAGGCCTAAACAGCTAGAGAAAACAGAGGTACCTCTAAGAAAGACTACAAAAGGAGAAACCCCAGATCATGCTCCTACAAGAAACCAAGATATCGGGGGAAAGAATCATGACCATTCTCAACCAAATGAAACCCCAATACGAAGCAATCACAATTGATGCAAAGAGCAGCGCGGGAGGAATAGAGATATTTTGGAACCCCGCAGAGGTAACAGTAGATATGTGGATGAGTATGCCACATATATTATCAGGCAGATTCTGACCCATAAGAGCCAAATATTGGCTTATTATCTCATAAATATATGGGCCACACATTCGAGGAGAGAATGAGGCCTTCATACAGGTCATGGGTAAGCTAGGAGAGCTACATGATGAAAATTTATGGCTGATTGGTGGCGACTTCAATCTGATCACGTCGTTGGCTGAAAAAAAAGGAGGCATGCGAAGAGAAAAACCATAAATGGAATTATTTAGAAACATGCAAGATTAAATTCATATGGTGGAATTACCTACAATAAACAACCTCTATACCTTTAAAAATAGACGAGGAGGGAGGCACTAGGTTGCCTCGCGGAATGACCGGGTCATGGCTTCGGAGGACCTCATCGGTAGAGATATTTATTACGAAGCCTCGATACTTCCATGCTTAGGATCTGACCATTGGCCCATCAGGTTAGAGGTATACCTGAAAGAAGGGCACAATAATAGGCCCTTATGGTTCGAGTCCTTCTGGCTGTGAGCCCCAACCTTCTTGTAAAGACTTAAATAATGGTGGAGCTCAGGTACATAACAAGGGAGAAATGACATGCGTACATTCCAATCGAAACTGAAGGAGTTAAAAAAAAATCAAGAAATGGAACATGGAATAATTTTGGCATATTCAAATAGAAAGGAACTATTTCAAGGGAGGATGAAACATATCCAACAAAATATGATCATGCAGGGAAGAACAAAAGAATTAGTAGAGGAGGAAGAGAAACTGGTTACTTAGATTGAGGAAATAAGGAAGCGGGAGGAGATATTATGGAGGCAGAAATCACGAGTTCAATGGCTTAGGGAAGGAGAAAGGAACACCAGATTTTTCCATAAGGCGATGATCCAACACATACAACAAAATAGAATATTCTTCTTGAAGGACCCAGCCGATAACAAGGTGGTTGAGCATGCATACATGGAAAATCATGGTAAACCACTTCCAAGATATTCTATTAGAACCAAACCTGAACCGGTCAACAAAAATTAACAAGATCACTTAGCACATACCCCAGTTGGTAAACATGGACCAGAACCTTGCACTAATGTGGGTTTTCACTATGTAAGAGTTGGAGGAAGTAGTTAAAGGGCTAGCTAAAAATAAGGCGCCAGGCTGGGATGGATTCACAGTTGAATTTTACCAAGCAGTGTGGCCTATCATCGAACCGGAAATTCTGAAGGTGGTAGAAGAATCAAGGAGAATGAGAAAGGTAAAACCTTCCCTCAACTCTACTTTTCTAGCTCTGATTCCACAACAAGATCACTCAAAAGAACCCCATGGTTTTCGTCCTATCTCTTTATGCAATGTAATTCAAAAAATTATTTCCACTATTATGGTAAACTGTCTCAAACCCCTTCTCCCAGTTTTGATCTCCCCTAAACAAACTAGTTTCATAAAAGGGCACCAAATCATGGACGAATTTGTGACTGCTAAAAAATAATTCCATTCCCTCAAGACCCTCTGATCTAAAGCCATGATAATAAAAATGGACCTCTCGAAATCTTATGATTGGCTAAGCTGGACCTATCTCCTCCGGATACTTCCGGCTTATGGATTTTTGCTCGATGGATCAAGTGGATCTATTCCCTTATTTGAACCCTAGTATTCTCCATTCTACTCAATGGCTCTTTAAGCCACACCTTTAATGCCTCACGCAGTTTAAGACAAGGGGATCCTATCTGCCCTTTCCTATTCATTCTAGCCACTAAAGTCTTGGGAAGATATATCAAAGCCAAAATTTAAGAAGGGAAATTCAGAGGCATGAGGATGTGGTGTAATGAATTAGCCCTCACACACCAAAAAATTGTAGATGATATAATGATGTTCTGTCAGGCTAACCTGAAAGAGGCAAGAATCCTTCTAAATATATTCTAGGTCTTAATGCAAGCCTCTAGAACACAGATAAACAAGGAAAAATCGGGCATATATTTCTTCAACACCACTGCCCAAACTCAAACCTTATTAGACAAGACTATGGGCTTTCATATTGGGGCTCTCCCAACCAAATATTTGGGCATCCCCTTAAGCCTAAATTCCCTGCGGGCCTCAAACTGGAAGCCCCTTCTAGGGTTGATTCATGGGCACCTTCAAAATTGAACCTTCAGGGCTCTTAACATGGCTAGTCGGGTGGTACTCTTGAAAGCAATGCTTCAATCTATTCCCATCTACCAGTTGTCAGGTCTTGCTGCACCTAAAATGGCCTGCAATGAAATGGCTGATATATTTAAAATATTCTTGTGGCAAGGGCTGAAAAAATAAAAAATATGGGCTCTCTTGTCACGACATTATCTTTTCAAACCTTGGATGGAAGGTGGTTTGGGTCTCCGAGACCCGCACACCCTTAACCACGTGATGGGGGAAAAGTTATGGTGGCGATGAATTCAAGGGGGTGACGACCTATGGGGAAAAATTTGGGAAAGGAAATACAGGATGCCATAAGCCATGGAAGAGAGACTCAAAATTCAAGAAACACCAAGAGGATCTTCAATTTGGAATATGGCAGCGGAAAACAAGGATTTAATCCATACACACATCTTCTGGGAAATTCGACGAGGGGACGAGGCATTGTTCTGGGAAGAGGGATGGAAACAACGAGAGAAGCTCTTAAACAGATAAGACCTGGCTAAAATCTTCTTGCTTACGAACAAACTAGATAATAGGAAGGTCAATAGATACTGGCAACCATAACCGGGGAATAACTAGCATACATGGAAATCAAGAGAACACTGGCAGAATGCACCAGATTCTCCACAATATATAGAATTTGAGTAAGAGATGCAATCCAAGAAAATTTCCATCACAAAGGGACCTGACATTCTCAGGGGTATGTTTACTAACCAGGAAGGCTACAAAATAAAATTTTAACACCGAAGGAAAATCCTCCCAACTATTTGGGACAAAATATGGAATCAAAACCTTTGGCCTAAAGTAGCCTTCTTCCTTTTTCTAGTCTACCATGGTAGTGACCTCACTTAGGACCAACTACAGAAATGAGGGGTGTAGGGCCCTTCAATTTTTTCCATGTGTAGCGCTCAACAAGAAACGCTGGAACATATTCTCAATTCGTGCCCCTGGTGCCTAGCAGTTGTGGAAAAGCCATGAAGGCCTCTTATGGTACTTGTATCATGATCTTAACAACATTCCAATCACTATGGAAAAATTGAGGAAGAAAGATACAAGAACCCAATTCTAAACATAATGTGCGGCATATCCCTAGGATTCCTACTGGGGGTAGTATGGAAGGAAAGAAATAGAAGAATATTGAAAGAGGAAAAGAAGATAGAGAAGGAAGCCTGGGGGACCACTATACAAAATATATTGGAATAAATACTGTCAGAGAAATGGCACCAGGATAACTGGAAAGCATCGGGGCAGGAAGCAAGGATACTCAGTATGCTAAACCTTTCACCACATATGTTAGAACTAAGCTCGTGGAAGCCCCAAACTCAACATACCCTAGAGGATACCTGATTCAAGAATCCGCCTATTGGGTTCACAAAATTAAATGTTGACGGCACCTCGAAAGGAAACCCTATTTAGGTAGGGTATGGAGGCATCTTCAAAGACCATACAGGAAAGGCAGTCAGAGTGTTTACAACTGATTGTGGCATAGCAATAAATAACGAGGCGGAATTCAATGCAGTGAAGCAGGGACTAATCCTGGCACAACGAGAAAGATTTCGGAAATTAGTGGTGGAAGGATACTCCACCTTGGTGATAAAGACAATCATAAAAAATTCACCAAAGATCCAAATGGGAGACGATAAGAAAAATTTGGAGAACGGCCATAATTACACACGAGATAGGTGTGTTAATCTTAGGAATGCACTATATTATCCTAAGGCATGTGCAACACTCTGGTAATGCAACAACGAACTTATTAGAAAAATAGGGATGCCATAATCAGGACAAGGATTAGACCTTTCAGGGGAAATGGTCGAGCGGGAGAATGAGCAAATAGAACTAATGGAAATTCTGGAGAAATATGCAGAGGGGAATGAGACACACTACCCCCGATCGAGGTGTGAACATGACAGATGGTCTGATTGAACCACTCGTGGATGAAGGGTCCAACAAGAAGCTATGGAGAAGGGAGCGGAACATGATGCCGCCATATGAGAATGGTAATGAATGCATGACAGGTGGGCCACCTTGCTCACAATAGTGGAGACATATGACAAATGTTATGAAAGTGCATGCATGCAACTTGGAGAATGTCAAAGTGGGAAGCAGTTGCAGATATGCACGCGCAGGAGGAGGCAATAGTGGATTCATCTACGCTACAAAGCACCAGCAAAGTAAAGACACCAGTATGTAGCCTAGACCCTTTCTATGCATTAATCTAGAAAGAGGAAAATGAATCCTTTGTGGTTCTGGTTAGTTGGGGATGGCAAGGCGGGCTTATTTTTTCTTGTTATGCTTGGACCTGTGTTGCATGGACCCTTGAACCTCTCAATTTCTGCGAGCGAACCTTTTGGTTGCTACTCAAAACCCTCTTTCATGCTTAATCCTGTGGGAATCTGGGACCTGAGGAGGCCTTGGGTAGAATGGTTTGGTGAGGGGTTTTGGGATGGTTGGGGGGCGAGAGTGTATGGATATTTGCTGCTGGGACAAGGTGGGATATGGAATTTTCATAGCAACCCAAGGAACTCGCTAGGTGAGACTGGGGATAATTGGAGGATAGGGGTCGTCAATGGTCAATATTGGGAGGGTGGTAGGGAGAAGAGAAGCACTTTTAGGACTACGAAAGAGAGGGAACGGCTCAATTCCCTGGACCGTGTCTAAAATTAGGGAGTGGAGAGCAGTGCTACCCAATTAGCAGGCCAGTCAAGTCCCTGGGACTAGTGTAGAGAGCCCTATCGCAGGGGTAAGGGAAGCATAAGGATGGAGAATATGTATGGGGGGGAAGTGTCTTGTTTGTAACTTTACAACCCGCTCTTCCTGCAATAAATGTAAACTCATAGGCACCATCGCATTTGGGAAACTGGATAATTGTACCAGAAATGAAGACCACTATAATTTTATTAATGGGAATTGATTGTTCTGCAGGCCCAAGTAATAGCCATGAGGTTGTGACCAATGCTCTATTCTATAGGCTACCGATGTGGCCGTTTATGGTTTTCCTGTGGGTTGTAAGGGCAGAAGACAGTAAAATGAAGAAAGTAGAGGCAACAGGGAAGAGGGGTCGGGAGGGCCTACCGAAGAGTGACAGAGGAAAAAGGTAGGCACCTACATCCTCGAGCGGGTCACCCTGGAAAACAGGAAGGAGGTTAGTGGCAGAGATAATGTATAATTCACTGCATGTGAACAGTGAAAGCTCGGCTGCACTGGTGAAAGCCGAAATTTTTAGGTGGGATACTGAAGTGAAAGGAAGAGCTACAAGAGATCAAATGCAAGAAGAGGAATGTGATCTGTTGGTTGTGGATGTAGGCAACACTAGAGGAAGCATGATAATGTTTAGGCAATTCATCCAAACGTACTGGATCATGAAGAATTTCTTGGTGAAAGCCATATTTGAAAATTACCAGCAGAGAGAGGAGCCTGACCAACAGGGATGAAATCAAAAGAGGGAAGAAGAACCAAGTCAGATGGTGCTCTGAAAGGAAATTCAGTCAGTACAGGTTTAGTTTTTCCACAAAAACGTGAAGCTAGGAAGATTGGAGAAGATGTTGCAGAGCATACAACAACAATAAATTACAGGTTCAAGTGCGAAGGATCTGGCACCGGTGGATTCTTCTGATGACTATGTTAGTGTCAAGATATACATTTTGCCATCAATGATCAATATCATTCCTTCATTTTTCATTTTAGGTGTCTCACTCTGAAATTTTCATATTATTCCATTAGGTCATGCTAAAAATTGTTTCACTAATGGTATCCTCCCTCAAAAAATCACATTTTTTGACTCACTTGTTGAGGACAAGGGTCAAACTTCATGCCCGGAAAGAGAGAATTGCATTGGCCAAGCTCAAACGAGTCCGTCCAAAAATTGAAGATTTGACCAAGCAAGAAGAGAAAGAGAAGTTAGACATACTTGCTGAGGTGTCACTCCATGCCTCAAAAACTTAATCAGCAAGTACCCTAACAATTTTGACAAAATTTTGGCAAACTTAGCATTTTTTTCATTTTTGTGTTTTTAAGGATATATTTCACACAAAAAATTTGCTAAATGTGTAGCGCCTTGGACGCTACACTCTTTTTTGGAGAATCCAAAGGAAAAATGGCCACCACCAGCAAATTTGTAATGATGAGGACATCAACCTTGTGAAGTTTCAAAGTTTTTGGAGGAGAACTGGTCCATCAAAAATTCAAAAAACCATAAAAAAATTCATGTTTCTGCCTCAAATTATGCCTGGTCACTGCGCATTTACTAGTGTTGGGAGAAGTGGTTTTTTACAAGGAAAATGGGCATCATTTTGAAAACTAAAGGTATTTTTGGAAATTATACTCGAAGGAATTTCCAATGAGCCATCATGGAGCAGATTTGGACATCGGGAGGCACTCAAATTCAGCCTTGAACAGAGGTCATTATTTCTTCCTAGACACTACGCGTTTTACAAGGAAATTGTGTTTTTATAGTCTTCATAATTTTTTTGAGTTTCACTCCAATTTTGATTTTTACCTTGGGAAATGTTGAATTTACCTATGTAAATGATGAAGATGAATGTAATTATTATGTTTTTACTATTTACTAGGGTAAATAAATTAGGTAAATCAAGCATATGAGGTGTAATGAATCAGTTCATTTGAGATAAGAATGAGTCACTTTCATCATCCTATACTCTAGCTATCAGTTTAGATTTTTCTGTAATATCTCCCTCACCTCATGGGTTCGAACCCTGAGGATGAGTGTAGGTGGTTTTCATGTCTATTTAGCTCAGTTTTTCACATGAGTCAAAGGTTGGAATATTTATCATTTTGCTAGCTGATCAAGGTAACTTGTACTCAGTTTTGGCCAAGCTAATAAAGAGGAGTTTCAGTTACATTTATGGGATACCTGTTGTATTGAATGTCTTTCATTGTTTTTTCTTCAGTCACATATGTTTGAATGTATTCTTCATCTTCACTTTCATGTCTATGTTATGATCTTTTATAAGTGTGAAATTCAGAATACATGCTTGCACATGCTTTGTTTTGGGTAGCTGATCATATTTTGTTTCATTATCTTCTGTCTAAGAGAAATACATCTCTTATGCTTCCCTCAACCTCCTTATATTTTCTAAACCATTCCATAACCATTATCTTCAAGTGATTGGAATTATACCTACCTTGCCCCATTCATCCCTGCAACCCTAAATATATTGCCCTGACCTAGATTTTCCTTGACCTAATTCCATTATCCATTGATTTACCCAACCAAAACCAAATCATAATAACCCCTTGCACTCATTATCTAGCCTAAAACCTTAATTTCTCCAACCCTCCTGGCTATGACCCTTTTGGAGAGAGCCCTCTCCGGATTGATAGGGCTAGCTATCAAGTCAAAAGCCTAGTTTGTGGCTACCTCTGTTGGGATTCCTTCCTCAGCCTTGGTAATCTGGTGGAGTGATAACAAACTAGCACCATTGCCTAGGAACGAAGAGAAACTTTTCCGTGGGTGTACGACAAATATTTATTGGAAATTAATTCATTGGATGATAAGATCGAGTTTCGTAAGGCTGATTTCATTAGTGCAATGCCTCACTGCAGATCTGGCTTCTACAAGATACACCAGAGAAAATCTCGACCCTGATCCATTTGATCCCGTTGATGATCCAGAGAAATTATTTCGAAGACACTGATATCAAACTTTGCATATTCAATCAAGACCAGCTTCGTTGGTAAGATCAGTATCTCTACCTGCAAAATTGCTTTCTCTAGAAGATATAACCTATGACATAAAGTTTGAATTATCTTTATATAATTCCAAATCCGAAACTTCCTTGTTAGATATAGATTTTGATCCTCTGAGATTATCTGAAGTAAAATATTTGTCTGAATTAGATTTAGGTTCTTTGAAAGGTTGGTTTTTCGAAGAAATTAAGCCTAAATCTGACCTAGACATTAAGGAATGGAACAATTTTTTTCATCCTGAATAAGTTTTTGTTACATATGAACCTCAAACTTGGTAAATTTTAGTATATTCATCAGCACCTTCGACTTCATCATACATACCTGCTACTTCAGTACTAATAACTTCAGCCCCTTTACCCATTCATCCCATCCCTCTGGTTGTTAACCCAATATACCATCTAGCCGGAATTATGGCTCGTTTTGGACCTTTAGTTCTGCCTGCTAATATTTTTGATCTACCTCAAGGGTATGGTCAAAGGCTTCCAAATTTTTATGAAAACCCTAAAATCACTTCCCGTTAACACATAATCAAAATCAAAACCTTTATAGATTTGGAAGATTTAGATGCAGATGATGCCAAGATGCAAATCATCGCACAAATTTTTTCAGGTGAAGTGAAAGTTTGGTTCTGTGCCCTAGCAACAAATTAAATTACGAATCCCACTGAATTGACTGAGCCTTTCTTATCCAGGTGAGATGAAAATAAAAAACCTTTACAGATCCTTGTTGAATATGATTCCTTGAAACGTAATCCCAATGAGTCAGTGCCTGATTACAATGCCCAATATCTCAGAATCTATAATTCCTTTCCTAATGAAATGAAACCACCTCCTGGTTTAGCCCTTCTGCATTATCCCGATGCCTTTGATCTAGATATGACCTACTCATTAAGAGAAATAAATCCTGCCACCCTTGAATATGTGATAAAAAATTCAGTGAGTGTTGAAGCAGATCTATTAATTAAAAAGGCCAAACTTAAAAATGAACGTAAAGTGACTATCAAAGAGGAACCCTCCACTTCATCTGATACCAAATTTGATGCCTTGTTGAAAAATATGGAGAGAATGGTTGATAGGATGTCTATTTTAGATAGACAGACTGAGCCTCAAATTATAAATCCAAACTTCTGAGGCCAGTAGAAACCTCAGTTCTGAATAAAGCAGAGAGAACAAAGAGATCCTGAAACACAACATCAGCAGTAAATCAGAACACCACTTCAAAAGAACTATGCCCAGAGTGATGAAGAGGAAGAACCAACGGTAGAGGAGAATCTTTTTTTCACAGCCGATGGTCAACCTATTTTTCTCACCAAGGATGAAGAATATGTGGAGAATACAAGTTCACCTAATGACAAAAATTTCATAATGGAGAATGATCATGAGTTAGAAGTAGAATCTGATGAATATCAGAGAGGGTACCTAAATGCATTGAGTTCCCAACAAGGGCAATATACCTGGAGAGGTCGAGATGTTCCAATAACTCTACTTCCGAATAAAACAGTTCAGTAGAAAGAAGTACCACCGAAACAATCTCAGAATAAGGGTAAAGAGATTGTAACACCGAATCAGAACAGAAATAATCAGCCTACTACCAAGGCATAGGTTAAAGAAAGAGACATTCAGAGAAAGGAAGCTACACTGAGAGATCATGTTGAGAAAAGGGATGTTATCATAAAAGAGGTAGACAAAACTACACCTTTTAATTTTGAGTCTGAAATTTCTAAATTAAAAGTGTCTATTCCTCTTATCGAATTGGTCAAAATTGATAAGTTAAAAACCCATGTAGCCAAAACCTTAAAATTTGACCCTTTATCCGACATGGTTAATGTAGAGGATGATCAGCCTGAGTTGATATTTGGTCCTGCCATTGATGGCCAATCCAAAGATAGTGAAGTCCCACCATTTTATCTGAGTCTTAAGGTTCATCAGTGCATTCTTCAGAATACTATGTTAGACTTCAGAGCTTCTCACAACCTCATGCCCAAAGCCATCATGGAGAAGCTTGGACTTGATATTACCCACCCATATCATGATCTATATTCTTTTGATTCTAGCCACGTTCGTTGTTTAGGTCTAATCAAAGATGTAGTGGTATTCTTAGAGAAAATCCCAGCCAAAATGGTCCTTATGGACGTGGTAGTTGTTGATATTCCACCACGTTTTGGTATGTTGTTTTCGAGATCTTGGGGGGAAAAATTAAGAGGTACACTGCAGTTAGACTTTTCCTATGCCACTATCACTGTCTTTGGTCAAATGAGAAAGCTATACCATGAGACCAAAATGAAGTACATGATTACTAATAAGGAAAGGCCTAATAATCATCCAATCAATGATGTACATACAGACTTAGAGTCCTTTATATTGTACAATGATTCTGGATTAAATGATATAGATTTTCAAATAGTATAAATAGAGGATGTTCCTGAAGTTTTAGATTGTATCAAAACAGTGCTAGAGGAAGAGAAATAAAATCTGCCTACTGTAACTGAACAACCATCAGAGAAGGTAGATCAAATTTCAGAGCAGCATGAAGAATCAGACTGCCAAATAGTGTCAAATCAAAATCAAGAAGTTCAGCACCTTGAAGAAGAATAAGATGGTCTTTGGAGCATGGACTTTGATGGTTCTGTTGGTAAAGATGGAGCTTGAATTGGTTTATGGATTCGCAGCCCATTTGAACATAAAAATAAGGTCCCAAATAATGTAAGGTTGTGTTCCTACAAACTAGCGTTTGATTGTACAAATAATGAGGCTGAATATGAAGCACTCATTACCGGTTTGAAAATTCTAAAAAAATTGGGAGCTAGGAGAATTGCAGTCTACGGTGATTAGAGCTAGTGATCAAACAAATCAAAGGTGAGTACCAATATAATCACCCAAGGATGAGGCAATATAGGAATGCAACACTTCACATTTTAAGAATGTTTCCGGAATATACACTTAAGGTAGTGATTAGATTGAAAAACTTGATGGATGATTCATTAGCTACTGCTGCGAGTAATTTCAGATCTACAATGTTTTCTAATAAAAAGTTTGAGATCCATATAAAGCACAGGCATGCCATTCTGGATAACTTGAAATTTTAGCAAGTTTTCTGGGATGATAAACAACTAAACAACTTCCCGCAGAGTGAAGGAGAATTTGAAAAATTTTCTATGGACGAAGTGTATGGTAAATATGAATAGGTTATTGAAGCAGATCATATTGACATTCTTTAGCTTAAAGATAATAACATTCTAAAATTTCTCATACCTTTGGAAGAGTTATTTGATCAGGATGATGTGGCGAGAAAACCAGCTTTAGTTCCCACGGAAAAAGGAGTAGAAGATATGAATATTGGAACAATCGATTAGTCAAAGTTCATCATGCTCTCAAAGTCCTTTCCATCAGAGGTAAAGCCTAAATATATTCATTTGTTTACTGATTTTTCCGACGTATTTTCTTGGGATTATTCAGATCTAAAGGTGTATAATCAAGATATCATTCAGCACACAATCCTGATTAAGCCAAATCAGAAGCCCTTTAGAAAAAATCTTAGGAGAATAAATCCAAAATTGTTTCCATCCATTGAGAAGGAGGTAGACAAGCTTTATAAGGCAGGCATCATTTTTCCAGTAAAATTTTCAAATTGGATCTCCAATTTGGTTCCAGTGCGGAAGAAGACCGATGAGATTCAACTTTGTGTGGATTTCGGAAATCTAAACAAAGTGTCGTTGAAAGACAATTACCCGTTGCCCATGATGGATCACATACTTCAGCAAGTTGTAGGAGCCAGCAGGATGTCATTGTTGGATGGCTACTCTGGTTACAATCAGATCTTGGTAGATGAAGATGATCAAGATAAGACAACATTCACTACACCACGGGGCACCTTTAAATATGCCAAAATGTCATTCAGTTTGAAGAATTTCGAGGCCACTTTCTAGCGTGCCATGGACATAGATTTTGGTAATGAAAAAGATGTCTTCCTGGTAGTTTATTTAGATGATCTTACTTTTTATTCAAATTTATATGAAGAGAACTTACATCATTTGAGATTTGCATTCCAGCGATGTAGAAAGTTTAGAATTTCTTTAAATCCTAAAAAAATCCTATTTTCTATGGAAGAGGGTAATTTGTTGGGAGTCGGGAGTCGGGACACATCATCTCAAAATATGGAATCTGAATGGATCCCGCTAGAGTTGAAGCAATTCAGAAAATATATTTCCCTAGAAACAAAAAGGAAATTCAAGCCTTCAATGGTAGGATGAATTTCCTACGCAGGTTCATTCCCAACCTAGCAGAACATCTCAGAGAATTAACCAATATGTTGAAGAAGGAAAATGATGTTAGATGGTTAGAAAATGCTCGTAAATCATTCAGCTCGGTAAAATTTTCTTTAACCACTGCTCCATTGTTGACAAGTCCTAATTATTCTTTAGATTTCATCATATTTTCTTTTTCTTCTGAGCATACCTTGGCAGCAATGCTTATGCAGAAAAAAGATGGGACAGAGCTGCCTATAGAATTTTTCAATCACACCAAAGAGATGTAGCTCTCTGATACAAAATAATTGAGAAACGGGCCTTGGCCTTAGTAAAAGCACTCAAATACTTTCATGTTTACATTCTATAGTCTCATATTTTAGCATATGTTCCAAATGCAACGGTTAAAGAAGTACTTGTGCAAACAGATCCAGAGGGAAGAAGAGGTAGGTGGATAGTAGCACTTTTAGAGTATAACCTTGAGATCAAGCCGAACAAGTTGATCAAAGGGGAAGGCTTAGCCAAGCTCATGGTTGAGTCTAATTTACATGCACTTGACATCAATCTCATATCAACATTGTCTAATGACGAAGAAAATTTAAGTTTAGTTCAGATATCATATCTCTTTTCATCGTCTTCGCGGTATGCTGATATTATTTATGTTTTACAACATTTGAATCCTCCTCTAGACATGACAAAGAGTAAGGCAAGGTCCTTAAAGCTTAAGGCATCGAAATACTGCATACTTGATAGTGCACTCTATTGGAAGGATCCAGGAGGAGTATTGCTCAATTGTTTGGTGGAAGATGAATCCAGAGAAGTGGTGAAACATTTCCACAAGGGAGATTGTGGAGGTCATTTGTACTGGAAGACTATAGCCAAAAAATTACTGAGAGCGGGTTACTATTATTGGCCTACTTCGTTTGCAAATCTGTACAAGACGATCATGAGTTGTCATGAGTGCCAACTTTTCCAAGGTAAACGTAAGCTCCTTCATTTACCATTACAACCCATTTCAGTTGAAGCTCCCTTCCAGCAGTGGGGCTTAGATTTTATTGGTGAGATACACCCACCTTCATTTGCTCAACATAAATGTATACTTACCGCTACAGATTATTTCACAAAGTGGATCAAATCGATCCTGACCAGGAAAGCTACTGACTCGGTCATTATTCATTTTATTGAAGCTAACATTTTGTCCTAGTTTGGTTGTCCTAGAAAGATAACCAAGGACAATGCTACAACTTCCAAATCAAAGAAGATGACAGAATTATACGATAAATATAACATTAAATTGGGTCATTATAAAACATATTATCCACTTGGAAACATATTGGTGGAGTCTTCCAACAAGTCTCTAATTATCATCATCAAAAATATGTTGGAAGATAACAAAAAGAATTGGCACAAGAAGATGATAAATGCACTATGGGTAGATCGAGTAAGCGGAAAAATATCCATTGGCATGTCTCCATTTTAGTATTTTACGGTGTGGATACAATTTTCCCTACTTCATTGGTTGTCCCAGTCATGAAACTTCTATAAGAGGCTAGAAGCGAAGAAAATGATATTCAACGAAGAATAAACAAAATGATTCACTTACATCAAACAAGGGAAGAAGTGTTCCACAACACTTCCAAGCTTCATGATAAGATCAAGCATATTTATGACAGGAAAACTAAACAAGATGATTTCAAGATTGATGATGTGGTACTCCACTGGGATGCCAGGAATGAAGACAAAGGTAAGCACGGGAAGTTTGATAATCTATGGAAAGGTCCCTTTAGAGTTGTAGCTTCTCTTGGACAGAATTCATATCTTTTAGAAGAAAAGGATGGGAAAAGTTGCTTAGGAGGGCCAGTAAATGGTACGCTCCTGAAGAACTATCTATTTTGATCTGAAACTTATGAGAATTTTTCATCCTCATTGTATATATCAGTTTAATATTTCTGCAAGTGTGAAGTGGAAAAAGCATTGGAGTTTGGAGCCCGAAGTGAAGGCCATGGAGCTTCAATGGAGTTTCTAGTTTTTCAAGTTAAGTTTTCATTAGGGTAAGTTCAGTTTTTGAGTCTTTGTTTCAGTCAAGTCAAGTTAAATTGAGTCAATTTAATTTAGTTTGTGTCATTGAATTATCAAAAAAATAGTCCTACCTTTCAGTTTCAATTATTTTTTACCGTATTTGGCCCAATGGAAGAAAACACTGATATGCTCAGCTCGGAGATCTGTGGTTCTTGACACCTCTGTTAGAGTTTCCATCCCCAATAAGGCCAATGTTAGTGTCAGAAAATACATTCTACCATCAGTGATCAATATCATTCCTTCATTTTTCATTTTAGGTGTCTCATTCAGACATTTTTATATCATTCCATTAGGTCATGCTAAAAATTGTTTCATTGATGATATCCTCCCTCAAACAATCACATTTTTTGACTCACTTCCATGTCTTCTTGAGCATAATAACACCTATGAAAATCTCATTTCACTATGTCTTGTCTCAGTTAAAAGTCAACCATGGAAATCAGGTTTCAAAATTCTCATTAGGTCATTAGGGTTTTGTCTTTCAAGGTCCAAAATGCATTATTTCATCTCAATAAAGTCAACAAACACAAAAGAGTGACTCAATGACATTTTATTTTTATCTATAGAAGATCATCACTATGTAAATATCATATTTTCTAAGTTGTAATTTTGATTTCACATGATTTTCATATCAAAATGTCATTTTGATATGAAATCAAAAATGTAATTTATTATTAATATTTTTATTTGAAATCAAAAATGTAATTTATTTTTTATATTAATAATTTATTCCCTAGCTGCAAACTTAAGCACTCATTCCAAACTAAAAGAAATAAAATCCAAACTCCATCAAATGATCAACCTACAAAACAAAAAGTCAGATGTCAAAGAGTATCAGTGTGAAAGTTTGAAAAATGAAAGTGAACATAAGGAAAGTCAGTTTTTAAGTTATAAATTAAGTCCTCTAGAGTATAAAAGCCCTCAAAAATTCAAGACAAAGCCCATTTGTCTCATGCATCCTCAAGCAAACTTCAACAAGAGATAAATTTTGAATTTCAGAGTGTAACTGTGCAAATTGGAGTTGGTAGCTACATGTTCAGTAGGTCGTTGCGCGTTCAGCAAAGACGTTGCACGTTCAGTAGGTCATTGTGCGTTTGGTCGAAGTTTTCAGTGCAATTTTCAACTGGCTTTGTGTGTTCAGAGAGGTGTTGCACGTTCAGGAGGGACCTACGCGTTCAGCAAGTCACTGCGCGTTCACCTAGGAAATGCCAAAAAACACTCTGTCAGCCTGCCACTCCACCAATTGATGCTCAATCTTTGCAAATTGGTTCTTCAAAGCTTCATTTATCAGTAAGTAACCTAGCCACCCTCTCTTTGATGTATTTTTGTGCTTCAAGTTAATCCAAAACATACTTCTAAAAGTAAGAAAACCCTAGTACTTATTGAAACCTAATTCACACCCTAAACCTAATCCCTAACTGTTATACACTTCCCCTCACATTCCTAAAATCATTCTCCCTTTTCCCTATCCCCATTCCCTAAACAATATCATCCCTAATAGCCCTAAGTCCTAGGGTTTTTACTTACCTAGGCTCCCTTCACATTCCCATTTCCTTCATTTCCCAACACTTCCCTTCACCTCATATTCCTCCATTTCATTCCATCATCCCTATGGTTTTTGACATTAATCATGGCTAAAGAGGAGAACAGAAGTTCTAGTGAGGAAGAGAGATGGGAGAGAAATCCATATAAGAAGGGAGGGAAAGTCATCAGACATGAACCAACAACTACCAGAGAGATTATGGCATCTCCCCTCACTGTTTCATGCTTTAAGCATGTAGGATATTTCGAGTTTTGTGAAAAAGTGCAAGGAATCCAATACCACCCTATGTTGACAAGATTGTTCATTTCTAGCCTTCATGACAAACAGGTCACCCTTGCCAGGATCAATTTCACTATGTCCACTGAAATTATTGTTGCTTCTACAGGGATCCCAAATGTAGGGGAAAGATGGTTTAAAAGAGGAAATCTGAATCATTATTATTATGAACCATATCTTAAACCAAGGTACAAGAATGACAAAAAGATGATTTTCCCTTTCTCCAACCTCCTTGACATATATGTACCCATGATGAAAATCATCATGAAATACTTCATCTGTGAGGGAAGTTTTTCTAGACTCTATTCCTATCATATATGGCTCCTCATGCACTTCACTAGGGTTAGAATGCTTCACATACCCTATTATCTCTACCAGAGCATTGATAATATGTCATTTTTTGCCCAAAAGAGATATTATGATCATCAAATGCAGTCTCTTTCACCACTCCCTAATCAAAATGATAGTCATGCATCAACTTGATGAGGTAAACATTCCATGGGACGCCTTCATTTCCAATGAGATTTTTGTTGCTCCACCTATTAAGCATGGCCATCATGCACCTTTATCATCTCATCTATCCCTCCATATAAGCCTACTATTCATACATCATTACCAGATCATCTCCCCTTACCTCTTTCATCTCCATTTCACATTGAGCCTTCTTATTCATCTTTTTACAGACCTTCATCATCATCACCACATCATCATTCTAATTCATTAAGAAGTGATGAGGACATTGAGGCAAAGTGGGCTAGTTTGGTTGAGGTCGATCCATTGAAAAAAACTTACCAAAGAGGCTATAGGAATGTGTTTTATTCACTTGGAGTGAAAGGGGCCATGCCTTCTTCATCAACACAATAGGTAGATAAAGGTAAGGAACATGTGATATAGCCAGTCATCCATGAGGAGGAGGACAATCATGAAACAGAGCAATAATTTCAGTTGATTGAATTAGATGAGGAGCATGAAGACAAAATCACAAATGCAGCAATCAAAGGTAAAGAGGCTAAGATTAGTGAGCTCCAAGCTAGTCTTGAGAGAGCTAAATATGTGATTCACTTCCTTGAGCATGAAAAGCAGCAGCTGAAGACCAAAAGGGTCATCAATGGGGTGAAATGCATCAAAGCACAAAAAGAGGCCAAGAAGGCTAAAGCCTTGCTTGAGGAGACATTATAAAAGTTTGGTGAACTTGATTATCATGAAGATCAGCCTCCAAGATAGATACCTAGGACTAGAGGGCTGAAAAGAGCTCTAGCCCTAGAGAGACAAAGGGAAGTTGAGCTAGCAGACCAACTTACACTAAATGAACAACTTGCCCTAGAATTTAGCAAGAACAGGGAACCATGGCTTGATAGAGTTGATCTACATTTGGAGAAGTCGCTAGATAAGGCCAGCAAGGACAATGAATGGTTGAGGACAAGGGTCAAACTTCATGCCCAAAAAGAGAGAATTGCAATGCCCAAGCTCAAACGAGCCCATGCAAAAATTGAAGATTTGACCAAGAAAGAAGAGAAAGAGAAGTTAGACATTTTTTCGAGGTGTCACTCCATGCCTCAAAAACTTAATCAGCAACTACCCCAACAATTTTGACAAAATTTTAGCAAACTTAGCATTTTGTTCATTTTTGTGTTTTTAAGGATATTTTTCACATAGAAAATTTTCTAAACGTGTAGCGCCTTGGATGCTACGCTCTTTTTTGGAGCATGTAAAGGAAAAATGGCCACAACCAATAGATTTGTAATGATGAGGACATCAACCCGGAAGTTTCAAAGTTTTTAGAGGAGAATTGGTCCATCAAAAAGTCAAAAAACCATCAAAAATTCATGTTTCTGCCTCAAATTATGCCTGGTCATTGCGTGTTTACTAGTCTTGAAGAAGTGGTTTTTGACAAGGAAAATGGGCATTAATATTAAAACTAAAGGTAGTTCTATAAAGTAGACTCAAAGGGATTTCTAGCGAGCCATCATGGAGCGGATTTGGACACTGGGAAGGCAGTCAAATTTAGCCTTGAACAGAGATCATTATTTATGCCTAGATGCTGCACGTTTTACAAGGAAATTCTGTTTTTGCAGTCTTCAGAAATTTTTTGAGTTTCACTCCAGTTTTGATTTTTAACTTGGGAAATGTTGAATTTACCTATGTAAATGATTAATATGAATGTAATTATTATGTTTTTACTATTTACTAGGGTAAATACATTAGGTAAATCA
Organism: Pinus albicaulis; assembly: GCA_034641835.2. Lineage (NCBI taxonomy): Eukaryota > Viridiplantae > Streptophyta > Pinopsida > Pinales > Pinaceae > Pinus > Pinus albicaulis. The sequence goes on along the minus strand of CM076584.1, from coordinate 234,316,563 downwards.
AGCATATGAGGTGTAATGAATCAATTCATTTGAGATAGGAATGAATCACTTTCATCATCCTATACTCTAGCTATCAGTTCAGCTTTTTGTGGAATATCTCCCTCACCTCATGGATTCGACCCCTAAGGATGATTGGAGTTGGTGTTCATGTCTATTTAGCTCCTTTTTTCACATGAGTCAAAGGTTGGAATCAATATCATTTTTCTAGTTGATCAAGGGAACTCGTACTCAGTTTTGGCCAAGCTAATAAAGAGGAGTTGCAGCTACATTTATGGGATACCTGTGGTATTGAATGTCTTTCAATTTTTTTCTTCAGCCACATATGTTTGAATGTATTGTTCATCTTCACTTGCATGTCTATGTTATGATATTTTATAAGTGTGAAATTCAGAATACATGCTTGCACATGCTTTGTTTTGGGTAACTGATCATATTTTGTTTCATTATCTTCTGTTTGAGAGAAATACATCTCTTATGCTTCCCTTAGCCTACTTACATTTTCTAAACCATTCCATAACCATTATCTTCAATTGATTGGAATTATACCTACCTTTCCCCATTCATCCCTGCAACCCTAAATCTATTGCCCTAACCCAGATTTTCTTTGGCCTAATTCCATTATCCACTTATCTACCCAACCAAAACCAAATCAAAACAACCCCTTGCACTCATTATCTAGCCTAAAACCCTAATTTATCTAGCCTTCCTGGTTGTGACCCTTTTGGAGAGAGCCCTATCCATCTTGATAGGGCTAGCTATCAATTCAAAATCCTGGTTTGTGGTTACCTCTTTTGGGATTCCTTCCTCAGCCTTGGGAATCTAGTGGAGTGATAACAGACTAGTTGGTTGTTGTTTCTATGGTTTTTCTGTAAATTTTGTTACAATGATGTCGGCTAGATTTGACAATACCAGTTGTTTAGGTTGTTGTAGTAGGATATTATACTGCATAGGATCAAAAACTCGGTTGAACGTCCTCGATATTTAAACTTTGGGTGGCGTATAATGCAAACCAGTGGCCAGCGGACCTGGTTTCCTTCGGGAAATTTGAGGTCGCTGGGAAAATATTTTTTGTAAACCTACTTTAAATTTTATGAATGAAGAAGTACTACCAAGTTCAAAAAAAAAAATTCAAATAAAATTTAAAATGGATTTTGATTAGTTAATAATTTATTTTTTGGGGCAACACTACTTCTTTGTCACTCTACATTCATCTACGCTTCTATCGACATGTCATTGCACCTTTTGGTGCAAATATTAGTACATTCATATACTCTCTTAAGGTATGTCTATCGGCATGTCATTGCACCTTTTGGTGCAAATACTAGTACATTCATATACTCTCTTAAGGTATGTCTTAAGATCATATCTACACAGAAAATAGATTTTCTTTGAAGCTATCAGAAAATGGCCAATCAACATCGATCATAGTAAATATATTGTGGAGAAGCCTATATTGATATTGTGTTGATTTTTTTACAACAACACTTCATGACACCTCATCGAATTCGTTGAAAATTGCATCAGATTAAGGCATATTCATTCAAGAACTAATGATGAACTCGTGTTCTCTTTCTTCCCAACATTTCAAAGATGAAAACACAAGCAATCTAGGATCTCAATTAATTTGATTTTTGCCCTCATCTTTAGCATATTTAGGTAAGAGACCGAAGCACTTTCATGGAAATTGATACATCAAATATCTTGGTTCCATTGGGGTGAAGCATTAAGTACTTCAGATAAAGCTTATTCATGGTATTTTCATTCAAAATGAAGAATTTATTAGAAAATTATCTCACTATGTTGCTAATATTCAGTAGTCAAAGGTTGTAAGCCTGATAATGGCGTGTTTTGATATAATTATTTCATTTATGATCCTAATCTATGATGTGGAGGCTCTGCGGAAACCCTACCCATGGAAACAGGCAAGGTTTTTGGATCTGCACACAGTTTAATGCACGAATTGGACATTGATCACACCTACAGTAGTATTGTTAACTCTATTTTGGGATTTTGGATATGTGGATCCATAAATTGTATGATGTAACAGGGTTTTCTAAAGATGCAGATGGTTGGATTTTGAGTGGTTGTTCTGATTCCAGCCTCGGTCGCTTTCCTTTTCTATGAAATTCCAACTCTAGTATCACTAATGAATGGATCTTGAGGAACTTGTTGATTATGAGGGAGAGGACTCTCTATGTGAACACATTTTTGTTGATTTTCTGAGAAGTGGGGAAGGAACTAACCCTATATCCAATTCACGTTGGTTCCCTAGGTGCTTGTCTACCAAATGACATACTGATTGGCGAGGCTCAAGATAAGGACATAACAAGGATGACCCTCAAAAGAAATCACATTGTAGTGGGGAAGTCAAGATGAATAGGGTTTCTAACCTTACAAAAAAATATTTGGTTGGAAGGGTTCAGTGTCAGCGGTTTTTAATTCAAATATTGAAAGAATGGGTTAAAAAATATATAACCACCATTGTCAATTCTTCCCCTAAAGGTTGAATAGTTAGCAAAAGGGTGGATACACTTGCAGTTCACATAAGTTGAGGATGTTAAAATAATTGAACAAAAGATATGGCACATAGATTATTCTCCTATTATTTTCAAATTTTAGATTCACCTATTTGATTCTTGGAGGGAGAGGTTAGATCTAGTCCCATGATGGATTCATCTCTCTGATTTTCCTATGGCCTTTTGGGTAGATGAAATTTTTCATGATATTGGAAATTCCCTTGGTACCTACCTTTCTCGTGACTCTTTGTATCTTACTTCGGCCCAACTGACTATGGACAAAATACTAATAAAAGTGGATCTTAGAGAAGGTATTCGAGCTAAAATTGACCTCAGAGGGTAGGAAGGTTTTATTAAGGCCTTAGATTACGAAGGAGTTTCGTTTAAATGTTGACATTGTCTCCAACATGTACACCTTGTCAAGCATTGTGTTGTTTAGTTGTCCTAAACGGAGGAGGAGGATGGGTATTGTTAGGTAGGATTCTCTCCACCAAAATAGGGTGTCGTTGTCTTGTGGGGGATTTGGTGGATTTTATAAACATTTATAGGAGATAGTTTCGACTGTTGCAACACCTCTAATGGACCCTATGCACCTAGATAGTGTGCCTCGGGACCCCTTGAGCTCCATGTCCTAGGTATTCATCCTTCTTCTTCTCCTTTTTTTATCTTCATTATATGAAAAATGTATCGCTCGTTCTCCCTCTGGTTCTCTTGGGTATGCAGGTCCATGATATACTCCCGTGTTTTTTCCTTTATCTCATGCTTCCCCCCACCCCTTTTCCTAGGTCCAATGTCCCTTCCATTTTTCTCAGAGTGATTTCTCTTCCCCATAAATTTCCCTATATAATTTGATATCCCTTTCCTTAGGTCGGGTAAAATCCTCCTACAATATTCTTCCCCGCTCAAATGGTCTCCCGCTCAACCCTCCCAACTCGATTCTAGGGTATATTCAATTTTCCTTTTCAGAGAATAAGGGAAGGGAACAAAAATACAATCTAACCAATGCACAAGAGGAAGCCAGGGATGATCTGATTTTTGGTAGAAAAGCATCAATCCAAGGGGCCCTTATAGACGTTATAACCCCTATGGGAGTGCTCAAATGAAAAAAATTATCATTTAATTTTAGGGGTCTCGTAAGTCACCATAAATTACTTGCATTCAAATGACTAGATGAGTCTTGTTATCCTAATATAATCTTCCTTCAGGAAAATATTGAAGATGGTGTTTTAGTTGTTCAGTGGCAGGAAAGCCTCTTAGGTGGTTAGAGATTTATTGGATCAGATTCTTCTGCACGGTCAAGGGGCCTCATTGTGGGTTGGAACTGACAATGTATTTGTTTACTAAACTCATGGAGCATTGAATTAGTTCTAGGTACAGATGTTTTTTCTAAGGATTTGGGTAGATCTCTCTCTGTGCTCAACATTTATGTGCATTCTCAAAATCAAAAGGAATTTTGGGAGGTATTTTCTATAAAATCTGTATTAAATTTTCCATAATTAATTATAGGGGGGGATCATAACTTCTCTTTGGGATCCTCTAAATGTTGAGGATAGAGAGCCTTCCCATACCCTTTGACATACTTTTTTTCATAGCATTTTAGCAAGATTATACCTAATTGATTTGGATCCTATAAAGATATTCCCGACCTAGAGAAAAAAAAAATGGTTCAAATACGGTGGCTAAGTGGCTCAATCGTTTTATCTTGGATGAGGCATTGATAGAGTAGTTTATATTCATCAAACAATGGGTTGTGGTTGGTGGTGACTTGAACCACTCTCCAATTTTTTCAGAACTAAAAGGTGACACTCATAAGCCAACCTACCCTTTCAAAATGAATTCTAGATGGCTCAAGGAAGAAGATTTCATATCTATGGTCAAAAAACATTGGTAACCCTTCACCCTTGAGGCCAGAGTATCAATCAGTCTTTACTTTGAAAATGTTCTGAAGCTCATCAAATAAAAAATTAAAGAGTGGGCTAAGAATAGGAAATATTCTAACTCTCTCGAACTTCAATAGATTGAAAATTAATTAAATACAATAACAACTCAGGAAGGGGAAGGTTATGGCTTCGTGGAATCCATAAAGGATATTTTTTCGGTTGGAGAAGAGAAAGAGAAAATTATTAGAAGACCGAGAGGCAGAGTGGAGGCTTAAGAGTAGTGATATTTGGCTTGAGTGTGGTGATGACAACACTAAATTTTTCCAGGCATATGCCAAGGGGAGAAAAATGTGGAACATTATCTGGAACCTAAGAGATCAAACATGGAGGGAGGTTTCATATTTCCCAAAATTGGATGAAATAGGTATGCGAAATTTTGAAGGTATATTTAAAGCCCAGGAAGAAGCCTTGATTGTGGAATTCATTCATACAACTCTCCCCTTTCCAAGATTTATAGATGAGGAAGGAAATAGAGATCTGAAGAATAAAGTTTCAACGGATGAATTAAATAAAGTCTTACATAATTTTAAAAAATATGAAATCCCTGGCACCAGTGGTAGGGGGTGGAATTCTTTCTGGATCTATTTGAAATCATTGGTAACGACCTACCAGTGGTGGTTAAATATTCCAAGAGGGAGGGAAGAATTCTTCCAGCCTTTAATTCCACTTGTATTTATCTAATTCCTAAGCTTGATTCCCTCTATAATTTTTAATTTTTAACCTATTGGGGTTCCTATGCTTTGGCCAGATTGGCAAAACCAAAAGATAAGACAACATCAAACCGCTTTGGGATTCAAGGATCTAGCCCTCCTGAATCTAGAGAGGGATCTCTCTATGAATGAGCTTAAAGATGTGATCTTTAAAACCTGAAATGTGATATTAGGCTAGTTATGAAGAGCTTGGGTTTTGTTTTGTTTGCTTTGGTTGGGCAAAGACATGATGAAGGTGAACGCAGTTTCAAAATGAAGGGTGAAGGTGTCTGCAGGTGAAGGAATGATTCGGATGACAGAAAGGCAAAGACAGTTTTAACCCATTGGGCTATGGAGTCATAGGAGGATTTTAATTGGATAACAAGGTTAAAGCAGGATCCATGGGGCAAGTTGCTTATGTCAAAGGATTTCTTAAAGTGATTTTATGGAATGAAACAAAGAGGAAGTGTAGAACCAAACAAATGAAGAAAACAGTGAAACAACCTTAGATCAAGTAAGTGCTTTCAAACTATCTTGCTTCGGCATGTACTTAAGGGGAAACATAAAAGTATTCTGATATCAAGGAAGTGCTTTTAAACTAGCCTGCTTTGAAGTACTTTCAGTCAGAAAACATTTTTTTTTAAAAATAGTTCGAATAGCTAAAGATCAGGTAAGTGCTTCTAAACTACCCTGCTTTCAGCATATTCTAAAGGAAAGCACAGATAACAGTCACAAAGAGTGATTTAGATCAAGAAAGTGCTTTTAAATCGACCTACTTTAATACACTCTTCAAGGAAAACACAGAAAATACTCGTTTTAAAGAGCAATCTAGATCAGGCAAGTACTTTTAAACCGACCTGCATTAATATACTCTTCAAATAGGACGTTCGAATGAAGAAAACATAGAAAAATAAAGCTTTCAGTGAGAGTAAGGTACTGTTGAGAGTAAATCCTAGCTCTATGTTTGCTGCTCTTTATCAGAGAAAGTGGACAGAGTGAAAACATTAAACAAAATAACAATTGATAGTGAGGAACACATCACCATTGACATAAATCAGGATCCCATAAATCAACAGCTTGTATTGATGTTCAAACCAGTTACAATCAGCAAGCTCGGTGGGTCTCTACAACTTCGAACTTCCCATATTAGCTTATATATCTTTAAGTTGTAAATAGGGCATCAATAGCTTCAGAATAACTATTAAATACATTCAGATGTCTAGAGACCAATATTTTCTTATCTTCTACAGAAGTATTTATAGAAGAAAAAGGAGGTGGAATTTGATGAAAAGATCTGCTGGGTCAATTAATACAGATTGATGACTTCTCAGCCTTTGAGGGCTTTGTGTCATGTTGAAGTAACTCTGTTTTCTACTTCCCGAGGCCTAATGATAAAAAATATTTACTTTTGGGTTGTTCTTAATATTTAAAATAGTTTTTCCGAAAATTAGAGATAAGATCTTTGATTTGTATTAATTGTTCATCCGTCCTCGGGTAAACACCTCTTGTTTTAGAAAATGACTAAGCCTTCTATGATTACTGCAAGGCTGCAGGTGCCTTTAGGAGCTGGAGAGGGTTCGATTAGCCTCTGCTTCAAGTGGTGGAGGCTTTCTCGGATTGACAGATATCTTCGTTTCTTCCCAAAAAACTTTTAAGTTACTTGAGATCTGTGTTTTAGGTCTGATCCGGCTTATCTTGTATCTTCCGTTCTTTATGATGCTTTTATCCATGGATTTCGGCTTTGATTTACTGAATACATGCTTTAATCCTTCAAACTGTGCTGGGAAGTCTTCAAACACTGATACTCTTTATTTCTTTAATGTATTGCTGTGTCTTGTTAATGTGCAGGCCGTGTGGGGCTCATATGGCATCAATTCTTCATGAAACAATGATGAAACGTCGAATCCCAACCTTGCGAATGGTCTCCATTGATGAATCAATGGCACGGGAAATGTCTTTCCCGGCCTTTGGCCTTTCTTTCGATACTATGGAAAACCAATAATCCCTGCAAAATACACAAAATATTAAGAAATCCTGCGTTGTTGGGTTCACTGCTTCAGAGGCATGGGATGAGAGCAGAGCCGTTGGATGGCATCATCCAATGGTGGAGATTAGCCGAGAGGAGGTTTAAAAGCAGCGGAAGGAATAATTGAACAGAACCGTTGATCGCGTGATGATCGACGGTGGAGATCGGTTTTGAAAACCCTTTGGCGAAAGGTGGAGGGCGATGGTATGAAGCGAAATTAGATCCGGGCCGTTCGATCTGGACACGTGGACAGTCCAGATTCAATCAGAGGATCGCAATCAACGGGACAAACAAAAGTATGCGATTGAAACTTTGCGATGCGATTGAGTGATCACTGTTGATCTGAGGATCAAATCAACGACGGGGAATGGATCAGAGGGATGGGCGATCAGGGGGACAAACAAAGGTATGCGATTGAAACTTTGTGATTTTGCGTGGGCCGTTGATCAGCTTTAGATCAACGGTAAATATCTTTTCAACTTTGTACCGGCGGAAACCTTTACACTTTATGAAAAACCCACAATATTTAAATAAAACCAAGGTTTTAGTGGATCGGGGCAGAATATAAATATATAAAGTGGCTGGCACCCAATTGCGGGGCCACTGGATGTATGGAATAAAATGGGCCCAGGGCTTTATATAACAAGGTCCAATCGCAATCGGAGCTTCGGGCCAGGTCTTTCAATCAACCCATTCAAAACTTGCGATGCGATTAAGCGCTTCGGGACTTCAACACTTGGTCCTAGGGTGTAGGTTGCATGGGATGAAAGTGAAGGGGGTGGGGTTTATATATCAAGGGCCAATCACAATCGGAGCTTTCGGGCCCGGTCTTTCAATCAACCCATTTGGATTTCTCCGATGCGATTTCGCATCAGTCTTTTTGATCTAACCATTTTTATATTATAAAAAGCATTGTATGGGCGCGTTAGACCAAACTTTGGGTAAAAGGGTTTTTGGATTTATGAAAGAAATAATGGACCGGAGATGGATTTTCAAAAAGGTTTAGCACCCAATTGCGGGCTCAAAGGGTTATATAAGGTAACAACATGATCGGGGGCTGTGACACACAGGGCCAATCGCATCGGAACTTTTGTCAATACAATGAAAACAAACTTGTGCGCTTTGGATTTTCTCTGATGCGATAAGCGTAGAAAGGCTTAGCACTTGGTCTTAGCACCATGGGCATACGGTGGGGAAGTGGTTGAGACTTGGCCCAAAGGGGCTTAAACCCTTAATACAAAATGGGTTTTTTCATGATTTTCTCTAGTTTTCAAAGGAATTCGAGGGTTTCGCTATAGTTTAAAAAAGGAGTTTTAAACTATGCCAGGTGGATTATATGAAGGGAAAAATGAGGAAAAATGGAAATCAGAGGAAAATGATGGGGAAAAAGAGTAAAAATGAAGGTTAGCTTGTGAGTGAAGGAAGGGGAGGAAAGGGGATTTTGTAGCAGTTCTCTCATGGAATTTTTAGCAGAATTTCTGAGTTCTGAAGGGAAACAGCAGTGAAGAATTTTTTAGACCTGGGCATGACATCTTCCAGAGGCTTCAAGAGGCAACATTTGGCAATGAAACTATTTCTTGAAGGCTCCAACAAATGTTTTGGCCACCTTTAGATAGAACAAATTTTATAGGTGGCCAACAGTGGCTCCACTTGGGGATGGTGCCTTCTTGAAGGCATCAAGAAATTCAGACCTGTATTTCTCTGGGAGGCTGACCTGTACCTCATCCATTGGGCTTCTTTCTTTACTGGAATGATCTTACTCTTCTCTGAAAACATGTCAGCAGCTATGAAAAACAATGGATCTTCATTCAACCAGCTTTCTACCTACCCAATCCTATTGATCTAACATTTTTTCTTCATTAGAGTGCATTTGGATTGGCAAACTCTTTTACAATATTTTATTCTTTTGAAAACAGGAAATCTAATCTAATTCTACTCCTTATTTCTCCATGGACTTAGATTAAACAGTTGAGCCCATATAATTCTCTACCTAATCTACTATCTGTTGGGATTAAACTGTCTAACAAATTTTATTCTCTAAATTCTACAACAGAAATTTAAAAACAGTCAAGTCAAGATTAAGTTGTTTGACTTGCTGTGATATATGGCATAAAAACAAGCTACACACAGATATTTATTTTGCATAAAATTTAAAAAAACGGAAGGCTTAAGATCTGAAAGTTTCAAGCACTTCCTTCACCTTTTTACAGCTCTGTTTTTTTTCCTCTTTTTTGAGTTGTTCTTCCTTTGTCAACTGGGTCAGATTTTGAGCTGATTAGAACTAGATTTACCTCTGTTTTGACTCAGAATTAAACATAGATTGGAGTCAATTCTTGCTTGGGAACTTAGGTTCAGGTTTTGAGCATGTTTGAACCTTTAATTTCTATCCTAATCTATCTACTGATAAGCCAAGATTAAACAGTTTGGAAAATTGAATTCACCATCCTATCAGCAGTAAATTTAAAACTAATTAGTCAAGATTAGGCTATTTGACTAACTAGGAGTGTGTCTTTCAGGAGTGGCATTTAAGCTTGCACACTTTCAGAATTTATTTCTCTTTTTTGGTATGGGGTTGTACCTTTATTGTTTTTTACAATCTGTCCTCTTTTCTCTTTTTCATTGTTTTTGTATTTTTTCTTTTGTGAGACTGAACAAAAAAAATGGTATTTACAATGGGAATGAAAGCTTTAAAATCGAACTCAGCAGTAATAATGCTTAAGGACCCTGCCATTGACAGGACCCCCAAACAGATCTGTGCCATCTAATTCTTCCAGAAAAAAGGCATTTGGACCAATGGTGGACTGAATAATGTAAGGACCTTGCCACAAACTGTCAAATTTTCCATGTTTACCCTTATCCTCTCTTATGGAATCCCATTTGAGTACCTTGTCTCCAATATTGAAATCACAAGCCTTTTTTCTCTTGTCAAACAACTTCTTTATGTTCTCTTGCACCTTCTGAGCTCTGTTGTAAACCTCTTCCCTTGTCTGTTGGAGATGTATGGTTTGATTGATCCTCCTCAGCATGTTGTCCTCTTCTAACTGTATTTCTTGGACCAATTTTATCACTGGTACACCTAGGCTGGTAGGAAACACTGCATCTGCTCCATAAAAAAGCTGGTAAGGGGACATTCCAATGGACTTCTTTGTGGTCAATTTGTCTGCCCACAGAGCATGCACCAACTTTTTATGCCATGATTTTTTATTTTCCTCAAGCAGCTTCTTGATGATGGTCACCAAACTTTTATTTGATGATTCTGCTAACCCATTACCTTGAGGGTAATAAGCAGTAGAATGACCAAGTGTAATCTGATACCTGTGACAAAAAGCAATCATCCTTTTGGAACCAAAAGCATCAGCATTATCAGTAATAATCTTCCTAGGATAGCCGAATCTAGATAGGATATGGTCTTCAAGAAATTTTACAATGACATAATCTGTGGCATTCCTAGAAGGGATGGCCTCTATCCACTTTGTGAAGTAGTTAGTGGCTGTGAGAATCCATTTGTGTTGTGCAGATGAAGCAGGATGGATTTCTCCTATGAAATCTAGGCCCCACTATTGAAAAGGAGCTTCAACAATGATAGGTTGTAATGGTAAAGGAAGGAGTTTTCTTTTGCCCTCAAAAACTTGGCACTTGTGGCAAGCTACTATAATTTTATGGACATCTTGGAAGAGGGTGGGCCAGTAATAGCCAGCTCTAAGGATTTTATTGGCTGTGGTTTTCCAGTAAAGATGACCTCCACACTCTCCTTCATGGAATTCATGTTTGGTCCTTTCTGCATCAACTTCAAGCAAACATTTAAGCAATAAACCATTATCATTTTTCCAATATAAACATTCATTTAAAATGCAATAGTTCCTAGCTTTCAAATTTAAAAACCTTGCCTTTGTTTTTGATAAATCAGGAGGAGCATTAAGATTTGTAAGTACATACAAGATGTCAGCATACCAAGGTGAGTTTTGGAACTGCTCTTCCACAGTGGGAGCAGGTAATTCTTCTTGTTCATCCAAGGCATCTATCATGTAATGTCAAGGGCTTGTAGATTAGATTCAGCCATTAATTGAGCTAAGCCCTAACCTTTAATGAGTTTTGTGGGTTTGATTTCCAAATCATACTCTAATATTACCGCAATCGATTTGCCCCTCTTTCCATCTGGGTCTTGTGACAAAATGTCCTTTACCACTATGTCAGGCACATAAGCAATGATGTGGGAATGCAGAATATACACCCTGAAGTCTTTTAATGCCTTTACCAAAGCATAGGCTTGTTTTTCCATTATGTTATATTTTAAGGGTGCATCCCTTAAAGCCTTACTGAAACAAGCAATAGGTTGTTCCTGTCCTTCTGGGTTTTTCTGCAATAGGACTGTAGCCACTGTATGTTCTGAGGCAAAGGAAAAAATAAGGAAATATTTTGAAAAGTACAGGTTGATTAGGACTGGAGCCCGGGTGAGTGCATGTTTTACTAATTCGAAGGATATTTTGGCTTCTACAATCCACTTCACTCCCACTTCTTTTTTGAGAAATTAGTCATGTTTCTAAGGAGCTCTACTAAGTTGGGAATAAACCTCCTTAGGAAGTTAATTTTTCCAATAAAGGACTGCAATTATTTTATGTTCCTTGGGTGGCTAATCTGTAGTATTCCCTCAACTCTTTTTGGATCTAATTTAATCCCCTTTTCTGATATAATATGGCCAAGGAGTTTACCCTCTTGTAGGCCAAATACTGTCTTTTTGGGATTTAAAGATAGCCCAAATCTCCTGCATTTTTCAAAGACCTTCCTTAGATGTTTAAGGTGATCTTCATCAGATTTGGAATAAACTGTTATGTCATCAAGGTAAATTACAATGAAGTGCCCTATTTCCTCTGAAAATGCAATGTCCATGGCCCTTTGAAAAGTGGCCCCAGCATTCATTAATCCAGAAGGCATTTTCACATACATGAAAGTGCCCCAAGGAGTAGTGAAAGCTGTCTTGAGTTAGTCTTCTGGGAGTACTAAAACTTGGTTATATCCTGAAAACCATCTAACAGAGAAATCCTCTTTGACCCAACTACCCTCTGTAGGATGTGTTCCATTTTAGGTAAAGGGTAATTGTCCTTTAGGGAGGCTCTGTTGAGGTTCCTAAAATCGATGCACAGTCTGATTTCTCCTGTCTTTTTCCTCATAGCTACAAGGTTAGAAACCCAATCTGAAAACCTCACAGACACAATGATTCTTGCCTCATACATTTTCTTGATTTCTTTTTCCACTAGAGGCAGTTGTATTGGATTAATTCGACGCAGTTTTTGCTTAAAGGGTTTTTGGTTTTCATTCAAAGGGATCTTGTGCTGGATGATTTTTGTATCGTAGGCTTTTAAGTCTTCATAGCTCCAGGCAAACACATCGACAAACTCTTTAAACAAGTCAATGTATTTATTTTTCATGTCTGGTGGCAAGGACCTAGCTAATTTAATCATTTTAGGCTAATATTTGGTGCCTATGTTGCATTCCTCGACCTTAGACTCTGTGTATTCTACAGTGGGTTTCTTTGCTACGTCGTTAAAATCAAACATGTCTTCTAAAGGTGCTAACCCCCTAGGTATGTTCTTGTCCTTTGACGGCAATACCTCTATGTCTTCATCTTCTGCGTCCTCGTACTCTTTAGTATGAGTTCCAAGTTTTTTAGTTAACATGTTGATTTTCACGGAGCTAAATAGTTTATCTCCCTTAGGGGATTCTTTGCTGAGGCAATTTTCGTCGAATTTAGCATGTGAATCAGATAACTCAAATTTATTCTTGCCGAGCAAGAAATCCTCTATCTGCTTGTCACCCTCAAAGACCTGCCAATATTTTTCATTATCTAGCACTGCAGGCCTATATTTTGTTTGAATGATGATCTGTTTATCACCAGGTGATTCTTGACATGAACTAGCAGCGCGGGCCAGCCCGTTTGCAAATATGTTTTGATTCCTTGGGACAAACACGAGTTCATATTTTGCAAACGTTTTTAGGAAATCTATAGCGTTATTTCAATATACCTTTAGTCTAGGATGCTTAACGGCATACTCTCCATTTAGTTGTTTGATGACTAATTCTAAGTCTCCCTGAACAATTATCTTCTTGGCTCCTAGTTCTTTCAATAGATGCAATCCTAGGATGAGAGCCTCATACTCTGCGATGTTTTTAGTGCATTTGAAATTTAGCCTGAACACATGGCTCTCGGAGTAATTGTTTACAGTGTCGACCAACCATACCCCAGCTCCCGCACTCTTTTCAGTGCAAGACCCGTCGAATTTCATGCACCATAAGGGATTGTTTGTAGGGTTAACATCATTTTCATCCCTATTGCCTTGTTCATCATTATGTTATGTTCTGAGATCTGCAACATGTGGTGATGGGTCTATTTTTTCAGGATTTTCAAGGAGTCTAGCGTGATGGGTAATCTGTTGTTCACATTCTTGATTTTTTACACTCTGGTTTGTTGTTTCAACACGTTGTCCAGAATTTTCTCTCCCGTTCTCTTCCATATCTAGAACTGCCATTATTCCTAAATTTGGGGCCTCTAACTGGTTGTCCAAGTCACTGTCTTCTGGCTCTGGCTTATTTGTGGATTCACGATTGTAAAGGATAAACGAATCCAGGTCTGTATGGATAGAGTAAATGGGAGAATTTTCAGGCTTTTCTGGGCTACTGACCATGAATTTCATGTGTGCCTCTCTGTATAGTCTTCTAAACTGGCTAAAGACAGGGATAGTGGCATATGTCCCATCCATTTGCATTGTACCTTGCAGCTTGGCACCCCATGATCTTGACAACAACATGTTGTACTTAGGAGGCACATTAGCCACTACGACATCCATGACCATGCACTTGGCCGGGATTTGAGTTAAATTCGCACAAAGGTCTTTAATTAGGCCAAGGCATTTTACTCTGCTAGAGTCAAAAGAATATAAATCCTTGTAAGGTATGGTTATTTCTACTCCTAGCCTTTCCATTATCACCTTTGGCATAAGGTTGTGTGAAGCTCCAGAGTCATGCATAGCACTATGCAAGATTTTTTCATGGATATTTAGGCTGACATAAAAAAGAGGTACTACCCCTTCTTGAAATTTCCCTTCAATTTTTGGGCCAAACAAGAGAGTTGGTTGCTCATCATTCAAATTTACGGTGTCACTATTTTCTCCTAAGTTTAAAGCTTTCAAAATTTGATTCTTATATACATCCTGGGTGGCCAACTCAACAAGGGGGACAAAAATTTTAATTTTGGCAATCTCACTTTCCAAATTAAAAGAAGACTGACTCTTTGAAAGATTCAATTCTGTCTTGTTGGGCATCGTTTTATTAGAAATATCAACTTGTTGATTTTCAGTATGTACAATGTTTGAAGCTGTTTTATCAGGAGCATTATATGCAATGCTAGTGCTACTAGGTCCTTGACTTGATTTGTTACTGGTTAGGATGTCCTTATATTTGTTTTTACCAGAACTCTCAGTTGTCGGTTTCCTTCTTTCAACAGGCACTTTAGGAGTCTTTCTAGGCTTTTTCTTAATGGTGATTTCAGAAGCCTTTGGTTTAGGATCATCTATGTTCTTTTTGATCCTGAGGTCATATTGTTCTCGGATCTGCATGATGGCATTTTCGAATCCTAACCTATAGTCCTCAGTTTCCAACCCTTCCTCGTTCCAACATGAGTATGAGGCTTGGTTTTATTCTGTGGGGAAGGTATGGTCTAATTCATCCACATCCATCATATTCATGTCGGTTTCCTCTGACTCTTCTATTATTCCTTCATCCTCATCAAGGAAGTTCTCTTGAAATGGAGGGATGACCTTTTGATCAGAGTCTCTTTGTCTATTTGGGGGGTTATTTCTCCTAAAGTCTTGGTTTTGATTTTGGTTCCTGTTTTGATTGCTGACTTGGATAGTCAAGTTTTCTACCATTTTTCCTAGTCTCTCCATGGTTTTAGCTAGACTATCATATTTGGGATCAGATGCAGAAGTTGTGTTGTCATCCCTATAGGTTACATTTTTCTCAGCCCTCATCCTGGCCTTTTTCTCAATCAGGTTCGCCTCAACACTCACTGCTCCTTTTTGTATGTCTTCCAATGTATTATAATCTCTCTCCCTCAGCTAGTAGGCCATATCAGCATCAAAGCCTTCAGGGTATTTTACTAGGGCCATTCCTTGGGGAGGTTTCATGTGTGGTGGAAGAGCATTGTAGACATTGTTAAATCTTGTAGAGTAGTCTTGGACACTCTCTCCTAGATTCCTTTTAAGATTCTTATATTCAGCTAGGATTTGGAGAGGGTTACTTCTAACTTCCCATTTATTTATGAAAGTTTGATGTAAGGCAGGAAGATCATTAATGCTATTAGGAGGCAAAGCTTTAAACCACTTCTTCACTTCTCCTCCTAGACTCTGAGCGAAAATACTCATTTTAATTATTTCATCCTTTATTTCCATATAGTCAAAGGCATCTCCCATCGTAACTACATGGTGTTGAGCAGTGGAGGATTCTTTGCCGGTGAAATGAGGGATTTTAGACTGATATTCATTGGGTAAAGGAGCTAAAGGCTGGGGCAGCACCAAGGGAGCATACCATGCTGCCATGATTGGAGGTGGGGGTGGATTCACAGGAGGTGGATTAACAACAAGGACAGTGGATGTTGGACGAAGAGATGTGGATGGACCAGGGATTGATTGTTGAGCTGATTTTGGATGAGAGACACCTAGATCAAGAAGGAAATGTAAATCAGGTGGTGTGGTTTCTCTACTACCAGGTTGTTCACTTTGTTCTAGGGATGAAAGTGAAGACCGTGAATCTAGTTGATCTAAATCGTCGAGAGACCGTGTTCTAAATGGATTTCTTGGGTCTACTGGTAATTGTTGTAGAGCTGCTAAGTTTTCAAGAACTGAGTTAGCTCTCAAGGGTGGTTTGAAAACAGTTGAGAATTTAGAAGGCTTCCTAAGTAATCTTTCAGGGTCATCAACTGTCTCAGGTGGGTTAGGGTCAGGATAGGCTCTAGTGTTAATCTTTCTAAGAGCCACTATGCTGTGTTTTTAGACCCAACTAAACAAAAACAATTTAACCAGGTATGAAAGTCTTTGAGAGGTTAACTATTCTGTTTATAAGAAGACTTTAATCCAAATCCCTCTTACTGAGTTTGAATTATTTTATAATGATAAGAGTTCTTCCCAGTGAGTCTTAAGGTCTGTTCAGGATTGTGGAGTCGCCAAGTGGAAGTTTTTAGCTCTTTTGAAGGTAAAAGGTTTTTAGCCATTATGTTGGTGACTCAACTGGCTAACACATCAAATATTCTTAAATAAAGGGATTTCTGGTATCTTATGATTGCCTTTAATCTAAAAAAAAAACACTCAGATTCCTCAGTGGAGTCGCCATTATGTTGGGGTTCCTATTTTTTGGCCAGATTGGCAAAACCAAAAGATAAGACAACATCAAACCGCTTTGGGATTCAAGGATCTAGCCCTCCTGAATCCAGAGAGGGATCTCTCTATGAATGAGCTTAAAGATGTGATCTTTAAAACCTGAAATGTGATATTAGGCTAGTTATGAAAAGCTTGGGTTTTGTTTTGTTTGTTTTGGTTGGGCAAAAACATGATGAAGGTGAAGGCAGTTTCAAAATGAAGGGTGAAGTTGTCTGCAGGTGAAGGAATGATTAGGCTGACAGAAAGGCAAAGACAGTTTTAACCCATTGGGCTATGGATTCATAGGAGGATTTTAATTGGACAGCAAGGTTCAAGCAGGATCCATGGGGCAAGTTGCTTATGTCAAAGGATCTCTTAAAGTGATTTTATGGAATGAAACTGAGAGGAAGTGTAGAACCAAACAAATGAAGAAAACAGTGAAACAACATTAGATCAAGTAAGTGCTTTCAAACTATCTTGCTTCGGCATGTACTTAAGGGGAAACATAAAAGTATTCTGAGATCAAGGAAGTGCTTTTAAACTAGCCTGCTTTGAAGTACTTTCAGTCAGAAAACATTTTTTTTTTAAAACAGTTTGAACAGCTTAAGATCAGGTAAGTACTTCTAAACTACCTTGCTTTCATCATATTCTAAAGGAAAGCACAGATAACAGTCACAAAGAGCGATTTAGATCAGGCAAGTGCTTTTAAACCGACCTGCTTTAATACACTCTTCAAGGAAAACACAGAAAACACTCATTTTAAAGAGCAATCTAGATCATGCAAGTACTTTTAAACCGACCTGCATTAATATACTCTTCAAAGAGGACGTTCGAATGAAGAAAACATAGAAAAATAAAGCTTTCAGTGAGAGTAAGGTACTGTTGAGAGTAAATCCTAGCTCTATGTTTGCCGCTCTTTATCAGAGAAAGTGGACAGAGTGAAAACATTAAACAAAATAACAATTGACAATGAGGAACACATCACCATTGACATAAATCAGGATCCCATAAATCAACATCTTGTATTGATGTTCAAACCAGTTACAATCAGCAAGCCCGGTGGGTCTCTACAACTTCGAACTTCCCATATCAGCTTATATATCTTTAAGTTGCAGACAGGGAATCAGTAGCTTCAGAATAACTATTACATACATTCAGATGTCCACAGACCAACATTTTCTCATCTTCTACAGAAGTATTTATAGAAGAATGAGGAGGTGGGATTTGATAAAAGATTTCCTGGATCAATTAATACAGATTGATGACTCTTTGGCCTTTGAGGGCCTTGATGAAGAAATTTACAGGTGTTAATCTGCATTAATTGATTTACACTTAGGATTAAGCTCGGTGGGAGCTTTTGTTGACTTTGGAGGCTTGGTGTCACATTGAAGTAACTATGTTGCTGCTCCTCAAGGTCCAATGATCGAAAAGATTAGCTTCTGGGCTGTTCTTAATCTTTAAAATAGTTTTGCCGACAATTAGAGATAAGATCCTTGAGTAGTATTAATTGTCGGTTGTCTTCGGGCAAACACCTCTTGTTTGAAATAATGACTAAGCCTTCTTTAATTACCATGAGGCTGCAGGTGCCTTTAGGAGCTGGAGAGGGTTCGATTAGCCTCTGCTTAACGCGGTGGAAGCTTTCTCGGATCGACAGATGTCTTCGGCCTTTCCTAAAACACTTTTAATTCACTTTAGTTCAATGTTTTCAGGACAGATCACGCTCGGTCTGAGTCTTCGATCTTTGTTCTGGTAAAAAATGATACTCTTTTAATTGTGATTTCAAAAACACAGTGTCTTGTTGATGTGCAGGCAGCACAGGGCTCATAAGGCATCGATGCCTCATAAAACATTGACAGAACGTATATTTTGAGCCGAGCGGATGGTTCCCTTTGATAAATCAAGGCACGAGAATCATCTTTCCCAACCTTTGGCCTTTCCTTCGATACTATGGAAAACCATTAATCCTTGCAAAATACACAAAATATTAAGAAATCCTGCGTTGTTGGGTTCATTGCTTCAGAGGCGTGGGATGAGAGCAGAGCCGTTGGATGGCATCATCCAATGGTGGAGATTTTCCGAGAGGAGGTTTAGAAGGAGCGGAAGGAAGAATTGAACAGAACCGTTGATCACGCAATGATCGACGGTGGAGATTGGTTTTGAAAACCCTTTGGCGAAAGGTGGAGGGCGATGGTATGAAGCGAAATTAGATCTGGGCCGTCCGATCTGGACACGTGGACGGTCCAGATTCAATCGGAGGATCGCAATCGGCGGGACAAACAAACATATGCGATTGAAACTTTGCGATGCGATTGAGCGATGACCATTGATCTGAGGATCAGATCAACGGCGAGGAATGAATCAGAGGGATGGGTGGTCGGGGGGACAAACAAAGGTATGCGATTGAAACTTTGCAATTTTGCGCGGGCCGTTGATCAGCTTTAGATCAACGGTAAATATCTTTTCAACTTTGTACCGGCGGAAACCTTAACACTTTATGAAAAACCCACAAATTTAAATAAAACCAAGGTTTTAGTGGATCGGGGCAGAATATATATATATATATATATATATATATAAAATGGCTGGCACACGATTGCGGGGTCGCTGGATGTATGGAATACAATGGGCCCGGGGCTTTATATAACAAGGGCCAATCGCAATCGGAGCTTCGAGCCCGGTCTTTCAATCAACCCATTCAAAACTTGTGATGCGATTAAGCGCTTCGGGACTTCAACACTTGGTCCCGGGGTGTAGGTTGCATGGGATGAAAGCGAAAGGGGCGGGGTTTATATATCAAGGGCCAATCGCAATCAGACCTTTCGGGCCCGGTCTTTCAATCAACCCATTCAGATTTCTCCGATGCGATTGCGCATCGGTCTTTTTGATCTAACCATTTTTATATTATAAAAAGCATTGTATGGGTGCGTTAGACCAAACTTTGGGTAAAAGGGTTTTTGGATTTATGAAATAAATAACGGACCGGAGATGGATTTTCAAAAATGTTTAGCGCCCGATTGCAGGCCTAAAGGGTTATATAAGGTAACAACATGATCGGGGGTTGCGACACACAAGGACAATCGCATTGGAACTTTTGTCAACACAATGAAAACAGACTTGTGCACTTTGGATTTTCTCCGATGTGATAAGCGCCGAAATGCTTAGTGCTTGGTCTTAAACCCTTAATACAAAATGGGTTTTTTCATGATTTTCTTTGGTTTTCAAAGGAATTCGAGGGTTTTGCTATAGTTTAAAAAAGGAGTTTTAAACTATACCAGGTGGATTATATGAAGGGAAAAATGAGGAAAAATGGAAATCAGAGGAAAATGATGGGGAAAAAGAGTAAAAATGAAGGTTATCTTGTGAGTGAAGGAAGGGGAGGAAAGGGGATTTTGCAGCAGTTCTCTCATGGAATTTTTAGCAGAATTTCTGAGTTCTGAAGGGAAACAGCAGTGAAGAATTTTTTAGACCTGGGCATGAGATCTTCCAGAGGCTTCAAGAGAAAACATTTGGCAATGAAATTGTTTCTTGAAGGCTCCAAAAAATGTTTTGGCCACCTTTTGATAGAACAAATTTTATAGGTGGCCAACATAACCTATATCAATATGCAATGGAATCTATAAGGTTATTACTAAATTGATTTCTTTAAGACTCAAACTGGTCCTCTCCTCCTCCATATCAAAAGGAGAACTTTGGTTTTCTTGAATGTAGATAAATACACAAAGAAATAGGGGTGGGACAAGAAGGTTTTCACAGCTTAAAAACCATGAAACTAAAAGGTGTTTTGATTAAAATTGATTTATCCAAATCCTATGACCGTGTTATTTGGATTTACTTAAGACTTCTTCTTTATCACGTGGGATTCTACTTGGATTTCGTCACATAGGTCATGAGTTGCATCTAATATATGTATATTTTTGTCCTTATCAACAACACAACTTCTCCTTTTTTCATGCTCAAAGGGCACTTAATTAGGGATTCCTCTCTCTCTTGTACTTGTATTTCTTATTGCAGAAGGTCTTAGCCACCTCTTAGAGGAGACCAAACAAAGAGGGGACTTTTATGGTTGTCTACTGACCAAAACATTGGATTTAAAATATTTTATTTGTAGATGATATTATTATATTTTGCAATGGTTCTCCTGGAGAGGTGGATAATTTGGGGGGGATTCTCTCTTTTCTTTTTTGGGGCCTTCATTTTTTAAAAGAACAAGGAAATTTTGGAACAGCTAGAGTGATAGTGGGTTGTGGGATAGCCGTTGAAAAGTTGCATAAAATATGGGGAGTAAACTGGAGAGAAATCCGAGTTGTGGAAGGAAAGCGGGAAAAAATAGAAACAACCAAGCAACGGATGCAACCGAGCGAAGGAAGAGGAGATACTAGCAGTTTAGTTGGGAAAGGTAGGATAAAGAAAGAAATACATGAAGGAAACAGAGGAGAAGTCAGTTGTGCAAGGATGAGAACCACACTATGATGTATTTATCTAGTCGTTCTATGTTGTTTAGTCTCAAATGTTCTCTATGAAAGACACCAATGTGTTGATTGTAGTGTATTATGATGAAGGAATAGAAGATGATGTTCCGTGATCTATGCATTGTGTGTGTGTGCTCTAGACTATTATGGTTATCTGAATATTCAGTAGTTAAAACTTTTTATTATGTATATTGCAGTCTTCTTTACTTAATTTTATGTGTAGCTCTTGCAGAATGGTTGCTTGGTTATCATAACAGTTTTATAGAGAAGTAATGGCTGATAGTTTCTTTATGATACCCAAATCTCAACTCCCTCATTTCACTAAGGTCGCGACATGCCTCGGTTGAGACTCCTTGC
Source organism: Pinus albicaulis (assembly GCA_034641835.2). NCBI lineage: Eukaryota > Viridiplantae > Streptophyta > Pinopsida > Pinales > Pinaceae > Pinus > Pinus albicaulis. The sequence goes on along the minus strand of CM076584.1, from coordinate 234,295,159 downwards.
CATGTCTTGGGTAAGGTGAAAATGTTGGCATTGTCCTAGACTACAACAGATCCTTATTGGCCCCTGCCCCTGAACTTGGGTCTCCACCCGATTATTATTTTTATCCAAAAAATGAATCTATTGTCGGGACCTAAAATATAGAAGGGGTTTGGAATATGGTATCAAGGATTTATAAGAGAGAACTATGAATTTGGTGGGATGACCACATATATCGATTTATCTCACAAAAAGCCCAGCTTTGATGACAAAAGGAAAGAAAATTGAAGGATCGGACCTTGTACTCATATTTGGCTAGTGATCAGTACAAGATCTTTTGGGGTAAATTTCCTAAAGAGTTTTATAACTGGTTGCGGAGGATGTAGATCAAAGGGAAATCAAGCGAGTACATCAGATATTTTGTACCTGGATGTAACCATATCTATTGACACTACATCGGTTGGATATTAATCTAACCCGAGCTATAAAATTCTAGGTACATACTACGCTAGAAGGGTATATTATTGATTTTTCTATAGAAAGCCACCAATATTTTTCTAAATCTGAGGATATATTTAAATTAGGGTTGTGAGGGAAGTTTCTCAAGGAAATCCCTCTGTGGATTAAAGTTCTAATGGTGGAAGAAGGTTTGTTGGTGTTCCAAAATCCAAGCATGGAAGCCTAAATACCCAATATTGGGGGCAGGACCTAAAGGGAGGGATGTTATAGAACGGGGAGATATGAAGGGATCGATGAAATGGACACAGATGGCTTCAAGAAATCTAGGGATATAAGGGCACATCGAAGAGAAAAAATAGTTCATAAAGGGAAACACGGGAGACCAATAGGCAAAAGAATGATGTGCACCAAGCAAGAGAGGTGTTGCAAAGTTCAATAAGAGAATAAATAGCAGTAGGACCAGCAAGGAAAGAAGAATATGTTGTAAGGGTTAATAATCGAGAAGATAATAGGAGCCCATCCCGATCCGCAGAAGGAGAGATATCAAACAAAATAGAAGGTGCAAGCATGATGAAAAGATTATTTGCAGAAAAAAGGTGTCCAAGCTAAAAGGAAATACAATATCCCCGTGTCTGAGTAGCACCTCCCCCAACCTTCCCGTGGTACTTTATAAAAATGCTATTCAATTTTTATCTAAGTTAATTAAAGTTATTAAAGTTCATAGTGTGAAAAATACACATAAAGCTAGCACTAGTAGCGGTGGTAATACTGGAAAGATCCCGCAAGGATCATCACATCCTGGATAAAAAGGATGTGTACTTCTTCCTCAAGCATAGTTTGATATGGCAAGGTCATTCAAGCGATACTAGGAATTCTCTGGAAAAGGGAATGATGACGTGGAGCAACATTGGTATATGTGTGAAGCCGTATGGAGGGCCCGCTAAACACCATATGCTGCAAAACCGATTGAATTTCAAACTACTCTCAGAGAAATGGCTTTGAGGTGGTTCATCAAATGGTTAGAGCTACATAAAAATCCCGTAGTATATGATTCAAAAGAGAATTTGTGCAGGAATTCAAACTTCTGCAAACAAATCAACAAGGATTGTATGGATTATGTGAAATTAAGCAGCAGGAAGGAGAGAGAGCTTGGGAATTGATGCGGTGACTTAAAGATGCAATTGGAAATTAATTTATCCTATAGACTTAAATCACCAGCACTTATGGTTTATTAAATCATTGTTGCCTCTTATACGAACATTGAAAACCCAACAAAAGATTGACACATTAGAGGATTATTTAGAGCAAGCAACAAGGATTGAAGTCATGGCCAGATATCCTCATGAATATCGGGGAGGAACAATAATCCAAGACCCTTCTATATTAGGCTTGCAACACCAGATAGCAAGTTTGACAGAAAAATTGAAAGATATGCAGCGAGCACGACTATCAAGACCGAATGTATGGTGTAAACATTGCTTGGTTGAAGGACACCTAATCACTGAGTGCCAAAGGTTGCATGACCCAAGAGGTGTATCTAGACTAGGGGGCCCTCAGGAACCCCTCCTGTTGCAGGAGTTTCACAGGTAGGAGCAAAAGGTATATATCAAGGCCAAACACAATTCCATGGATTTCCAAATCAATAGAATCCAACACCAACTGATTACTGCGAGATCTGTAGAGAATATGGACATATTCCACGCCTTTGCCTCATTTTGTAGAAATATTCAAATGTCCCTAACAATACTTATACTGAATTATGTGCCTCGCCAACTCATAACACAAACCAATGCAGGGTGTTGGATGCATTAGCTAACCGATTGGACAGAACAACATATCGGGTCAATGAAACTCATCGAGGATGAGGAGGAGGAGGAACAAGGGGGAGTAGGATGGGAGGATGAGGTCCCATGCGATGTTAAAACTATGACCAAGAACGTCATGTTGTGAGAGAGTGTTCGCTATCGAGAAGGCCATGGTGTTCTCAATGCAGGGTCAACACACATGCTACAGAAGATTATCGTAATTTATTAAGAGATGGGAAGAGTGCACTAGATAGAGGGGAACGAATTTAATTAATGAAGAAACAATAATAAAAGAGACCACCCATCTCCCAAGTGTGCCTATAGTAACTTGGGGAGGAAAGAAGATTGGAGATGATGTGGGAAATACAGAGCAACCAAAAATTATAAGACCAACGTCGCTGAAGCGCTCATATAATCCAGAACAACAGAAAAAATACTACAAAGAAGCATTGGAAACATCCATTAAGTTAAATCCAAGCAAAGAATCATAGGCAGTATAACTAATGGTTGGGAAATAAAAGGGCCCATATCCATCATAGCCCATAGAGGAATGGTTCAATTTATTTTTAAATATCGTGAATGATGAGGAGATGCTTGGTCAGTTGTGGTAGAATATGAAGTCAGCCATCAAAGGAGGGACATATCATAATAGCACAATCTCTGCCAATTTACCAGAGAGACAATCAAGAATAATTTGAAGGAATAAAAGGTGAACAGGGAAGGAGTTCAGGATTGATGCCCAGATTGCAGGTTTCCAAATAAAGGATACCATGCTAGACCTGGGCTTAGATGTTAATATCCTACCAAGAAATACATGGGAAGCCTTGGATAGACCCAAGCTAGCATTCTCTCTAATTCAATTGCACATGGAAAATCAGTAGTGCATCATAGAAATTGGGAGGTTAGAAGATGTGGAAGTTAACATTGCGGGGGTCAAGAACTATGCATATTTTGAAGTAGTAGATATAATGGGAGATAAGGATCCTTACCCATCACTTGTTGGAATAGATTGGGCATTCAAGAACTATGCAAAAATTGATTTGAAAAAATATCTAATGATTTTTGAAGTTGAAGGGGTTAGAGTAATCCAACCCCTAGATCCTTATCAAGAGCCAAGATTCAATGAACCAACAGATGAAAGGGAAGAGCCTGGACTACTAGACTAGTTGTACTAGTTAACTAGAGGGAAGAGGGATGATTATATCAACCCAATAGCAGAAGGGTTAATCAGTTTGTGCAATGTTCAAAGATCAGACATTGGACCATAGGTTGCTTGGGATAATTGGCAACAAGGAGGATACGAAATGAATACCTGACGATGTGCAACAATCCAAGGAGTAAACTAGATCAGGACGGAGGTAAGAGGATATCCTACTTTCACTAATATGTACTTAGTTAATAGTTTTATTAGTGAGGTTGCAAAATTATTCCTAAGGAGCACAAAGTACCACTAATTAATGTGGTCCTACAAGCAACATCGACCTGGTGGTAGGGAACCCCTCGCAACAATATCAAGAAATGGGATGAAATTTCAACAACGTTGAGAGTCAAATTTGGACAGTCTGGAGGTCCACAACCATATACAAAGTACAAAGGTAGTTCATATCCCCAGCAACATGTGAAGGATTGTGAAGACCGTTGGAATAATGAATGTTTCCAAAGGGAATTGTGTGTGCATGAATTTGTGCATACCCTAGGAACATTTCCCCAAGCATGGTATGTTATAGAAGAAGGGAGAAGACAAATTGCATATTGGTATTTTCTAGCAATTCAGTTTGTTAGTAGTTTCTCTTTTACATATACCAACCAAAGAATTACAGATGCACTACAAGTCGTTAAAAGAATTTTTCTTACAACAAGACAGTTGACAGAAGGAACCATAGACTAGGTTATGCTGAAACATATATATGAGTCAATTTATAGGGAAGAAGTAGCTTGCGGGAAGGTAGATCAAGACCCATATGAAGAAGATTTAGAGGACTTGAGGCATTTATCTTTCAATGAAATGGAAGGGGAGCGAGGGGTTAGAGATGGACCAGTGACTAAAGGACCCCACTTACTTTCACTGAAGGTGAATAAATTCAATATAGGAAGTAAAGAAGATCCAAATCTAGAATCCATCAGAGAGTATTGGGACAATCAAACCACTAAAGAGATATTTTATCTACTAAGAGAATATTAAGACCTATTTTTGTCATCTGTTGCGGAATTAAAAGGAATCAAATGAGATTTAGGAGAAATGAGGATTGTGCTCAAACCAAACTCAAAACCAATGAAGTATTGACCCTATAGACTGAATCTGAGAGTAAAGGAAAAATTAAAGAAAGAAATAGACAAGATGTTAGACACAGGATTGATATTCCCAGTGGATGAGGTTGATTGGGTTAGCCCAATAGTGATACAAAATAAGAAGGATGCAACAAAGATCAGGGTCTATGTAGATTATCACAGTTTGAACAATGCTTGAATACATGACCCTTTCCCACACCCTTCATCGATGAAGTATTAGATAATGTGGCCTAAAATGAAGCTTACTCATTCATAGATGGATTCTTAGGCTATCATCAGGTCAAAATTGCAGAGGAAAATAAGAATAAAACCACTTTCACTACGGAGTGGGGGTCATATATATACCATGTGATGCCTTTTGGGCTTAAGAATGCACCAACAATATTCTCTCAAATTGTAATTGCGACATTCAGGGATTACATCCACAAATTTTTGGAAGTCTATATGGACGATTGGACGGTGTACAATGTTGAGATTCAACAAGATGATGAGCTTAGTGAAAATTAAGCACTTTCACTAAGTGGGGCCCGCGGGCTATTTTTAGGTGTATGTCTATTTTTAGACATGGTGAGCATATTCTATAAGTTGCAGGATGCTATTTGTAGATGGTTGGTCAAATGTGGAAAATATATGAAATTCTATTTTTAGAATATTGGGCGAAGTCTATTTATAGATAGTCGATCTAAAAATAGGTGCATGCCGATTATTATTAACTCTTAATAATAATCCGACAATAAACATCAACTTAGTCTCTTGGAGCACTTTATTTCAGTGAACAGATTTGGAAAATCAGTGGGATGAAGGAATTACATAATTCCTAGGGTTTATTGGTGGCTCATGCATGGAGGACTTAGTTAGAACTGAAGTGGCAAAGTTATGACAGGGTTGGAAGAGTATTTTATGGAGTTGTTATTTAGTTTAACTAAGTTAAGTGAGTTAAACTCAATTGAACTAGTTGTATCTAGTCTAACTGAAAGATACACTAGTGAGAGTTAAGTGAATTAATTAGTTAATTAATTCACAACTAATAACTCACTAAAAACTGAATGGAAACAATAGTTAACTACAGTGCATGTCAATTCTAGTGGAGACCCAGTGGAGAGATAGGTGAAAGGGTGAGATGGACTATTCGTTGTGACAATAGTGATGCATCCAATGCATTTGACACACATTGGAGTTTCCAATGAGGAATGCGCAGTAAAGGCAAGGCCAATTCGAATTCATTCAAGGGTCTTCTTCAGCAGGGATTGCGCAGTGGAGGCAGGCTATCACGAGGCAAGAAATTGGTGCATGGAGATGCAAATTTCTGCATGATAGTGTGTAATGATTTTTGATTGTACTAAGAGCTTGATGTACTAAGCTTTGTATGATATTATTACATGATTCCATTGATATACATAATATAAGATATTTGGGGTTTTTAGCCTTAAGCTTTCCCATTAAACAATTGTGTTATGTGTGATTGAATTGATTCACATGTGTTTGCGATTGAGCTTTAAATTTCGGCAAGTTTAACAGTGGAAGGATTCTGTATTTAGAAAGAAGATAAATATTTTTAGATCGGGGGAATCTGGCAATACATCAGTATTAATAAATTTATACATGGTATCAGAGCAGTATTGATCACTGGAGATTGCAATTATGAATAATTGCTGAATTTTTGTGTTGGTGGACAATTCGAATTTGCTGCAGAAATTTCGACAGTTGAGTATTCATTGAAATGTATTTCAATGGGTTGTGATTTGAGTATGCCCTTGATGGTAGCTCGAATTACATAGCCTGGAAGGATAGGATGGAGGGTGTGCTTGAAGATAATGGGCTGGAGGAGTTCATCGATAGCGATGTTCCTAAGCCTGCTTCTAGCGATACTGCAGGACTTGACGCATTGCAAAAGAAGGTAGCAAAGACAAGAAGAATTCTATTAGAAGGTGTGAAGGACCATATTGTGTTAATCCTTCACAGTAAAGCCACTCCATTTTCAATATTGAAGGGTTTGACAGATATTTTCCAAAGCAGCAACAACCAGAGGAAGTTGGCGCTAAAAGATAAGCTCATAAAAATAAAAATGGAGAAGGGCGACAGTATTCAAAAATATCTCACGAAGTTTTTCCACTGTAGGGATGAACTGGGAAGTGTGGGGATTACTTTTGATGATGATTACTTAGTGATCTTGGCTCTCCTTGGGCTTCCGAAGAGTTGGCATAGCTATGAAGACTCTGTCAATGGACGAGAGAAACTGCCGAGTTGGGAGTGACTTTGGTCGGATCTTGTGCAGGAGGAGATAAGACGAAGTACCAGGGATGGCTCTTCATCGAAGAATGATGATGAAGAGAATTGTGCTTTGGTTGCCAATCAAGGAAAGGGAAGGGGAATAAATCCCATCCAAAATCCGAAGCTAAAGGCAAGATGTTGGATTTGTCCAAAGTGAAGTGTTTTCACTGTCACGGACATGGGCATCTCGCCATTGACTGCCCACAGAAAAATAAGAACAAGAAGGTTGTTGGAGCTGTAGCTGGAGATACCTTAGCCTCGCAATTTGAAATTGATTTCTCTTTGATCGCATGCTTGGTTTCAAGCTCAATGGGATCGGTGTGGTATCTTGATAGTGGTGTGCCTTTCCATATAACGAGAGACAAGGAGTTGTTTAGTGACTTGGAGGAGAAGGATATCCAAATGCATATTAAGATGGGCGACGATGGCAGATACAGTGCGACTGACATTGGAACCATTACCTTTGAGAGGGAGTCAGGTAAACCATTTTTGTTGAAAGATGTTATGCATGTTCCAGGTCTGAAGAAGAACTTGGTCTCGGTTGCAATGTTGGAAGACAGAGGTTATGACGTTGTTTTTAGCGAGGGAAAAGCTTTCATGCGACATAAAACAATGGGTCAAACCAAGAGGATATGGATTCAAGTTAAAAATCTCTACAAGTTGGAGGTAGATGACCACGTTGCAATGATGGGAAAAGCAGAATAAGTGGTGAGCTGGGATGAGGGCGAATTATGGCACAGGAGATTGGGCCATCTTCACCATGGCGCCTTGAATATTTTGCAGCAAATTTCTAATGGACTTCCCAAGGGTACTCTTGCGTAGTTAGATAAGTGCAAGGGATGTACTATGGGTAAGTTTGTGAAGACCACCTTTCATAAGAAGGAGAACCGTGCTTCGGTGATCCTGAAGAGAATTCACACAGACGTGTGTGGACCTTTCTCAGTTGCTTCAACAACAAAACACAAGTATTATGTTATATTTGTTGATAAATATTCTCATAGATGCTGGATCTTATTCATGCAGAAGAAGAGAGAAACATTCTCAAAGTTCTGTGATTTTAAAGCATTGGTGGAGAAGGAGTCGAGGAAGCAAGTGAAGGCTCTGCGGAGCGATAATGGTGGTGAATATATCTCGAATGAATTCAAAGACTTCTGTAGAAAAGAAGGAATTCAAAGAGAACTCATAGCACCTCATAACCCACAGCAGATTGGGGTAGCGGAGAGGAAGAACATAACAATCATGAGTGTTGCACGAGCTATGCTGCATGACCAGGGCCTACCAATGTACTTGTGGGCATAAGCATGCAAGACTTCAGTTTATGTGCAAAACCGTTGTCCTCATAGATTACTTGGCATGAGTACACCTGAAGAAGCTTTTACTAGTAAGAAGCCTGATATTTCTCATTTGAATATTTTTGGCTCATTTGTTTACATTCATGTGACAAAGGACACTAGGAAGAAGCTGGAGTCGACTCCAGAAGTTGGGATATTTTTGGGGTACACAGACACACCCCATAATTATCGTTTGTATCTGCCAAACAGTCAAATGACTGTGGTGCGACGGGATATAAAATTCAATGAGGTGAAAGCCATGAAGTTGTCGCTTGAGAGAGAGTTACACTTGCATGCAGAGGAGGAGCTTATTGTTCCCAAATATGAGCCTCTTGATGTGGATCAGCCACAGGAGGAGATTGATGGAGTGGAGGAGTCCACTCATGCAGAACCAAACATCAAAACAGGTAGAAAGCGTACCACAGAAGTTGTGAGACTGAAGCTTGATGCAGTAGAGAATGTAGGAGTCCCTACATCATAGCGCAGACAGAGACAATCACCTGACCGATTTATTGGATACATGGCTCTTATGAGCAAGTGCGTCGTGACAAAGCCATCTTCCTTTGAGGAAGCAGCGCAGGAGCCCACATGGGTAGATGCCATAGTGGAGGAGTATGACTCCATTGTCAGAAACAGTGCTTGGGATATTGTTCCAAGGTCGGTGGGTAAATCAGTGGTAGATTCGAAATGTATCTACAAGGTAAAGCAAGTTGTTGATGGGAGAGTCGAGAAGTATACGACAATATTTGTTACCTGAGGCCTCTCACAGATCGAGGGGATTTATTATGAAGAAACCTTTGCACCTGTCACACAATATTCTTCTATAAGGACCATACTTGCTCTCTCAGCGCAGATGGGTTGGCACATTCATCAGATGGATGTGAAGACTGTGTTCCTTAATCAGATCATTGAGGAAGAGGTGTACATTGAGCAGCCTAAAGGATTTGAGATCTTCAGCAGCAAGTCACATGTGTGCAGACTCAAAAGAGCGTTGTATGGGTTGAATCAAGCACCACGTGCTTGGTACACATGGATCGAAAACTATTTCACTGGACTTGGCTTCACCAAGAGTGAGGTGGATGCAAACCTGTACCAAATTTTGGTGGAGGGTAAGCTTTTAATCATTGTTATTTATGTTGATGATTTAATACTAACAAGTGATGAGCAGTTGATACACTCATGCAAGGTAGATCTTGCAAAGGAGTTTGAGATGAAGGATTTGGGCCTCCTTCATTATTTCCTTGGATTGGAAATATGGCAGCGAGAAAGTGAATTGTTTATGTCTCAGGGCAAGTATGCTCGGGAGATACTTGGTAAGGTTCAAATGGAGGACTTCAAGCCCATGGATACTCCTCTTCCAGGAAATTGGAGGAAAGAGGATGCTACATCGGCAAAGGTAGTGGATGCCACTGTTTATCAATAGTTGGTGGGTTCGCTCATGTATTTAGTTAATACAAGACCAGACATATCCTATGCGGTGAACCAACTTTCACAAGTGATGGTTAAGCCTACCAAGCTCTTTTGGAAGGCAGGCAAGCATGTCTTGAGGTATCTCAGGGGCACATCTAAGTATGGCTTATGTTACAGACAGACGAATGAGGTGAAGGTGCATGGCTTCATGGATGTATATTGGGAAAGCAGCCCAATGGATAGAAAGAGCACATCAGAGGGGTTTTCAGTATCGAATCTACAGTAGTTTCTTGGTACAACAGGAAACAAAGATCTGTGGCACTCAGTTCAGCGGAAGCAGAATACATGGCAGCAAGTCAAGTTGAATGTGAGGCTATCTGGATGAGGAAGATCCTAGTTGGTTTGTTCGATTCACATTTAGATCCTATAGTGATACATTGTGATAATCAGAGTTGCATTAAACTCTCGATTAATCCTGTGTTTCATGATAGATCTAAACATATTGATATCCGATATCATCATATCAAATATTGTGTGTAGCGAAAGATCATGTTGCTTCAGTACATTCCTACAGAAGATCAGGATGCATACATTCTGAAGAAGGTGCTCGGCAGGAGAAAATTCGAATACCATAGAGGCAGGATCGGGGTGAAGGATAATCCCTATCTTGTTGAGAGGGACTGTTGAGATTCAACAAGATGATGAGCTTAATGAAAATTAAGCACCTCCACTAAGTGGGGCTCGCTGGCTATTTTTAGACATGGTGAGCATATTATATAAGTTGCAGGATGCTATTTGTAGATGGTTGGTCAAATGTGGAAAATAGATGAAATTCTGTTTTTAGAATATTGGGTGAAGTCTATTTATAGATCGTCGATCTAAAAATAGGTGCATGTCGATTATGATTAACTCTTAATAATAATCTGACAATAAACATCAACTTATTATCTTGGAGCACTTTATTTCAGTGAACAGATTGGAAAATCAGTGGGCTGAAGGAATTATGCAATTCCTAGGGTTTATTGGTGGCTCATGCATGGAGGACTCAGTTAGAACTGAAGTGGCAAAGTTATGATAGAGTTGGAAGAGTAGTTTATGGAGTTGTTATTTAGTTTAACTCAGTTAAGCGAGTTAAAATCAGTTGAGCTAGTTGTATCTAGTCTAACTAAAAGATACACTAGTGAGAGTTAAGTGAATTAATTAGTTAATTAATTCACAACTAATAACTCACTAACAACTCAACAGAAACAACAATCAACTACAGTGCATGTCAATTCCAGTGGAGACCCAGTGGAGAGATAGGTGAAAGGGTGAGATGGACCATCTGTTGTGTCTATAGTGATGCATTCAATGCATTGACACACATTGGAGTTGCCAATGAGGATTGCACAGTCAAGGCAAGGCCAATTCGAATTCATTCAAGGGTCTTCTTCAGCAGGGATTGTGCAGTGGAGGCAAGCTGTCAGGAGGCAAGAAATTGATGCATGGAGATGCAAATTTCTGCATGGCAGTGTGTAATGATTGTTGATTGTACTGAGAGCTTGATGTACTAAGCTTTGTATGAGATTATTACATGATTCCATTGATATACATAATATACGATAGTTGGGGTTTTAGCTTTAAGCTTTCCCGTTAAACAAATGTATTATGTGCGATTGAATTGATTCACATGTGTTTGCAATTGAGTTTTAAATTTCCGCAAGTTTAACAGTGGAAGGATTTTGTATTTAGCAAGAAGATAAATATTGTTAGATTAGGAGAATCTGGTAATACATCAGTATAAATAAATTTCTACATACAACTTGCTAAAGAAGCACTCCACCCTACTTCAAGTAATGTTGGACCGATGTAGACAACTACAAATATCGTTGAATGTGAAGAAGTGTATCTTTGTTGTTCCTTTAGGAACATTACTGGGCCATATTGTATGTAAAGAGGGGGTGCATGTGGACTCTTCCAAGGTTGCGAAAATTGTAAATATGGACCCAAAAACAAATTTCAAGCAACTGAGATCTGTGTTTGGGAATACTAGTTATTATCGAAGGTTTATCTGCAACTATGCTCTCATCACTGCTCCAATGGAAAAAATACTTAAGAAAATAGAAAATTTCGTATGGACCGAGGAATGTAATGCAAAATTAAACATATTAAAGGAGAAGTTTCCCTATGTATCAATCTTGATTTATCCTGATTGGAATGAACAATTTCATGTGGGGGCAGTGTTGGCTCAGCCATGTGAAGGAAACCTTGACCACCCAATCTACTTCGCCAGTAGGAAATTGTTGACAACATAAAATAATTACACAACAACAGAATGGGAGGAAATTGAGATGATGTATTCTCTTCAAAATTTTCATTGCTATATTCAGAGAGGACCTTTCAAATTCTTTACATACCACTCTGCATTGAAATACTTAGTGAACAAGCTTGTGTTGGAGGGGAGTATTTGTAGATGGCTACTACTGTTTCAAGAGTTCACATTCGAAGTGATATTCAAGCCAGGGCAGCGAAATGTCAGACCTGACCACTTATCACAAATTGAGTCAGGGGTAAGTGGAGGTTTTGTTGATGATCAACTACCATATGCATACCTATTCAGAGTAGAGGTAGTGTCAGACTATTTGGAGGAAATTTCAGCTTTCTTAGCTATTGGGAAGTTCCCCAAGGATTACAATGCAACGCAAAAGAGTTCATGCTCAACTACTTAAAAAGGCTACCCATATCTTACTTAGCCAAGCTAATGGGATTTATTCATATAGGTGGATTCCTTGTTGAACTGGTTCATCGATCAGTTCCTTCATATGTGCTTTCATATTCTCTTTTTCCTTACTTGGGCGTAGCTATGGATGGAGCTTCCAACATGTGGATCTCTGATGTCCACCCTTGTCGCAATGACTGCAATCGTTCTTCTTCCTCTAGAATTTCTTGACCTTCTTTGAATGATTGTCTTTGTTGTGGCTCTAGCGAGGAGAGTTTGCCTTATATTTTCCTTTGGAATGCTCACTATCACTAGAAGGTGGTGATATGCTTTTCTTTATCTTGGACTTATTTCTTGAATACTTCCATGTATCTTCCTTTCTAACATAGCCCAATCTTGTATATCAGGGTAATTCAATGTTGAAAAATGTAGCAATAAATTTTCAATTTGATTTTGCCTTGATTAAATTGAGAAAATTTGAATTTCCACGCCAACAAACAACTTATATGATGTTAACTTATGTGACATGGATTGTGTCACCCAATTTACTCAATAAATTTGAGCTGGAGGAGTTATAGTTTGGTTAAGCATGTGTGATTTCCAATTTGTAGCAAACAAGGTCAGTTATCTAAGGTTGTTTTCAGTTAAACTAATTTGAATTGTTTGAGGAAACTAGTGGAGCGTCAAGTTGTGTAGTGGGACTTAAGTCAAACTCAGTGATCATCTAGTTAACTAATCAATCAGCCTAAAATAGCTAGTGCATGTAGAGAATATGAGTTCCCTGGGATTGGTGGAGATTCCAAGGAAGTGTAACATTAATTGTAGACTAGTCCTGATTGTACATGTGTTGCATGAAGTTAGATGATCAACCTAAGGAATTACACAATTCAATTTGAGGAATCTCCTAAATAATAGGGGACTAATTCCTCAAGGAACAACACAAGGAAATAAGAGCTCATGAAGAGGCATAATTGGCTAAGTTTGGGTCAAATGCCCTGAGTGAGCAGAGAGATAGGTTGTGAACTTGCAGGGTGAGCTCAGTTGAACAAATAAATTTTAATACATTTATATTCATTTGATTAATGCAAGAGAAATTGCGGTTTTTAGCAGATTTCTTTTCCCAGATAAAAATACTTGTTGCATGTGCGTTATTTTTTATTGCAAATCTGATATTTTTGTTCTAAATTAATGCATTAATGTCTTTAAATCGATAGAGTAGGTTTCTGTCTTGTGACTCTAATTAAAAATTCATGAGCAGTTGCAAATATAGATCATAATTTCTACATGGTATCAAAGCAAGATTCACATTAGAGTAGGAATTTCGAAGTTTTTTCTGAGGAGGTTCGAATTTGAAGATAATTTTTGCAAGTTTTCTTCAGAGCTGAGAAGATGGCCTTCAATGGAATAAGTCTAGAGTATGCCTTGGAAGCCACCTCTAATTTTTCTGCATGGAATGATTGCATGGAGGCAGTATTGGATGAAAATGAACTATTATAATACATCAAGACAGATGTTGCACAACCACCATAATATGATGACTAGAACCATGCTCAGTGGAAGAAATATGTAGCAAAAGCTAGGAGAACCATATTGGAGGGAGTAAGGGATCACATTGTCTCAAATCTCCACAAAAAATAAACTTTTATCACGATGTGGAAAGCACTGACAGAATTTTTCGAGAATAATAGTTACCACGGGAAGCTAGCGCTCAAGGATAAACTTTGAAGTATCAAGATGTAGAATAATGACACAATTTTGCAGTATCTGAGAAATTTTACATTGTGTCATGATGAACTTGGCAGGGTCGATGTTAATGTCCCTAAAGAAGAATTGGTAAGCCTAACCCTTCTAGGCCTTACCAAGAGATGGCACAAATATCAAGATTCGGTGAATGGGAGGGAGAAACTACCGAATTGGGAGCGCTTATGGTCCGATTTGGCACAAGAGGAAATAAGGTGGAATACTATATGTGTGAATTCATCCAAGGGCGAGGATTAAGAAAAAAATTCATTGGATGGAGAGGAAAATAAGGGAAAAGGGAATAAATCCCAATCTAAACCAGAATCCAGTCAAGGGGGAAAGAAGAAATATTTGTCAAAAATTAAATGCTTCCATTATCATGAATTTAGGCATTATGCCATGAAGTTTCCACATAAGAATACAATCAATAAGACCTCATGAGGAGCAACAGGTGAATCCTTGGCTTCATAGTTTGAGCTTGACTTTACCCTCATTACATGCATGGCCAAAACAATGATGGAAAACATGTGGTACTTGGACTTAGGTGCATCGTTCCACTGACTGGGAATATATATATATTTTTAGGGACCTAGAGGATAAATACTTATAGATGCACATTGAGATGGGGGACGACAAAAGGTACAACATGACTTGGATTGGTACAGTCACCTTTCATAGGGATTTAGTCTCCCCCCTCAGGCTCAAGGATTTCATGTTCGTTCTAGGCCTAAGGAAAAATATAGTCTTTATTGCAGTTTTGGAAGATCGTGGTTATGATGTGATCTTTAGCAAAGGAAAGGAATTCCTAAGACACATCCCCATGGGACAAGTGAAGCATATTGGGGTTTGTGTGAAGAACCTTTACAAGCTAGATGTTGAGGAGTGTGCTACATTGAGCACAAAGGCATAGAAGGTGGATAACCATGATGTCGATGAACTTTGGCATATAAGAATTTTCCATTTGCATCATGGAACATTGAATATCATTGAATAGATAACCACGGGCCTCCGCAAAGGAGCACTTGAGCAACAAGATGTATGCAAAGGATGTATTTTGGGGAAGTACACAAAATCCACCTTCCATGATCGAGGCAAAAAAGCACATGCATTCCTTGAAAGGATCCACTATGATGTGTGTGGACCTTTCTCGACTGCCTCCACTGCTAGGCACAAATATTTTTTCATTTTTATTGATCTTCATGCAGAAGAAAGATGAGAAATTCTCCAAGTTTGTAGAATTCAAGGCACTGGTGGAGAAAGAAATAGTTAATAAGGTGAAGGCTCTCAGGAGCGATACTCAAGGTGAGTACATGTCGAATGAATTTAAAAAATCTGTGTGAAAGAAATCATTCAACGAGAGTTGAAAACACCCCACAACCAACATCAGAATGGGGTGACTGAGAGAAATAAGCATAGTATTGTGGGAGCAATGAGGGTGATGTTGCATGACCAAGATCTACCTCTGCACTTGTGAGCCGAATCATGCAACACAACAGTTTATTTTCAGAACCGTTGTGCCCATCGGCTTCTGGGCATGATTACACCAGAGGAGGTTTTCTCTGGGAGAAATTAAGATGTGTAGCACTTCAAGATTTTTGGAGCCTCTATCTACTTCCATGATTTCAAATATGCAAGGAAGAATCTAAATTCAACAATAGAGTTGGGTGTATTTGTGGGTTACACAGAAACTCCCCACAACTACCATGAGTACTTGTCATCCCTTATAATGATAATTTTGCAAAGGGATGTAAAATTTAATGAGGAGAAATCAATGTCATGCTCTCTTGAGAGGGAGCTTCAGATCCCACAAGAAGAGGAGATTTTAGCTCCAAAGGAGTAACCTGAAGAAGTTCTGGAGCAACCAAAAATTAAGGAGCAGAGAGTGGAGACATCAACTGAAGCAGAACCATCCAGATAAGGAAAGAAAATAACCAGGGAAGTTGAGAGATGTATGCAAGATGTGAGGGGAATGTGGGTGCTCCTTCAAATCAATGCAGGTAGATAAGGTCACCATATCGGTACACTAGCTACATGGATATAATAACTAAGCTTGTAGAGACTGAGCCATCCTCGTTCTAGGAAGCAATAGATAAACTATATGGGTTGTTGTAATGGTGGAGGAGTATGAATCCATTGTAAAGAACAGTGTTTGGGAAGTGGTCCCAAGACCAACAGACAAATCAATTGTGGGTTGGAGATGAATATTCAAGGTAAATCATGCAGCAAATGGAAGCATAAAAACAAACAAGGCCAGATTCATAGCCAAGGGGTACTCTCAAGTTGAAGGAATTGACTATGAGGATACCTCTTCTCATGTAGCAAGGTACCCATCCAATATATCAATTCTTGCTCTGGCTGCACATATGGGGTGGAAGATCCACCACATGGAAGTGAAAACAACATTCCTCAATGGATTTACTGAGAAGGTGGTGTACATCTAGAAACCAAAAGGCTTCGATACTTTTGATTGATATTCTCATGTGTGCAGACTCAAGCGAGCGTTGTACGATCTCAAGCAAGAACCATGTGCTTGGTACACTAGGATCGATAGCTATCTCACTGGTTTGGGCTTCACCAAAATTGAAGCGGATGAAAACCTATATCATATTTTGGTAGAAGGTAAATTGTTGAGTATTGTCTTATATATTGATGGATTTATTTTAACTAGTGAAGAACAACTAATCAGATCTTGCAAGGAAGACCTTGCAAGAGAGTTTGAAATGAAGGACATGGGTCTCATGCACTACTTCCTCGGTTTGGAAGCATGGAAAGTAAATGGGGAATTGTTTGTCTCTCAAGGAAAGTATGCTAAAAAGATACCTCAAATGTTCTGCATGGACAGTTGCAAACCCCCGAAGACACCTCTAGTGACCAACTAGAGGAAAGAGGAAGCCACTTCAAGTGAGGAAGTGGATGCTACTATTTACTGATAGTTGGTAGGTTTTGTTAGTGTCAGTATTTGCATTCGGCCACTAGTGATCAAATAGACTCTTATCATGTCTTGTTAGGGTCCCATTTTAAAATTTGTATCATTCCATTAGGTTATCATGCAAAAATTTGGTCACTCGATGTATATCTAGGTGTGATTTCACTCCTTTCAAAATTTTACTACTTGCTGGCTCATTTCACCTCTTTGCTGAGTGTACCATCATTCATGATTTTTCATCATCGTTAAATTAATTTTCATCATTGTTTCATTCAGTCTAGAGTCTCCATTAGGTCTTAGGTTTCCAAGGTCATCAAATCATCATTTCATGCCATAAAGTCCAACAAGTGAAGGAGTGACATTAAAGAAATTTCATCAGTAAATTTGATTTGTAAATTTGATTTCAAAGAAAAATGTAATTTTATGTTCCTAATTTGTAATAAGTACTTTAGAGTTCCAAGTAGTTGCAATACTCAAGGTTCCATCAGCAAAATATCAACGTTCTAAAAATAAATTCATTGTTCCTAAGCCATAAAAAAGATCAAGTTAAAAGGTTAAAGGTAAAAAAGCAATGTAAGGTTGATTTCAAAAAAGGAAATGTGGGTCCAAGTCTATTTAATGATATTTCTCCAAGTATAAAATGCCCTCAAAGTCCAAAAGCCACTCATTTTCACTCTTTAGCTTTGAGCTCTTAGCTTCTTCAAGTCAAAAACCAAGTTTTTATTTAAAAAACTAAGCTTCAAGGTCCATCGCTGCACTTTTTCCATAGGCGCTGCACTTTTTGCAGTGGGCATGATGTGCTTTTCTGAAGCACGATGCACTTTTTGCAGGGCTTAGTTGCGCCTTTCTCAAGCTTGTTGCGCTTTTTGCAATGAAGGAGCTACCACCTCAAAGCTTGTCTCCAAGGGTTCTAAAAAACAATTAAAGGTTTCTACACTCATTTGCAAGTAATTTACATCTTGCAAGCTCTTCCTTTCAGCTCATGGTCATAAGTTTATGATGGAAACCTCTCCTTTACTATCCATGTCATGCTCTAGGAATTAAACCCTAGTTTTCGTCTTTGTGAATTTAATTTGTTTTTCCCTAGACCCATCTACCTCCCTCACATTATAATTCACTACCCACTACCCTCACATCCCTTCATTCCCCATTCCCAAGCTATATTCCCTAAAACCCTACCCCTACGCTGCACTTTTATAGGCAGCTAGACTACCTCCCTGTATTTGAATTCCCTACCCCATTGCCCTTATCATTTCAACTCCCATCAATTCCCTAATATTCCTAACTCACTTACACACTTCCCCAAATTTTTCCTCACTTATCCCAACTCCCTAACCCTATAATCTTACTCCCTTTCCCTTCCCCTTCTTCCCTAGGGTTTCTAGACAAAACTGAACATAATGGAGGAGGAGAGAAAAATCATGGATGAAGAGAGAAACACCACAGAAGAAGAGAAGAAAACATACAATAAAGGAGGGAGAATTTTTAGGCTAGAGCCATCAGACAGTAGGGAATTGATGTCCTCACTCTAAGCAGTCAAATGTTTCCAGCATGTAGGTCGTTTTGAGTTTTGTGAGATGGTCCAAAGAGGGCAGATCCATCCTAATTTGACCAGGATTTTCATCACCAACCTACAAAAAAAAAAGTGACCATTATAGGGGTGACATTCACCATTTCTACTGATATCATTGTAGCAGCAACATGGATACCCAATGTAGGTGAAAAATGGTTCAAAACTAAATATTTGGATGCCTGGATGTATGAACCTTATCTCAAAGCACCATATAAAGACAACATCAAGAAAATATTTCCTTTTGGTCAGTTGATGAATAGGTTTTCTCCCATGATGAAGATCATCGTGAAATATTTCACTTGCGAGGGCACATTCTCGAGGTTGTACAACTATCACATTAGGTTACTCATGCATTTCACTAGGGTGAAATTGCTTTGTTAGGGTCCTATATTTCATAGGATCTCAAGGTGACTGAGTTTATTCTATCTATCAAATTTATTTTGTAAAATGATTTCCAATCTATAAATAATTTTTAAAAAAGAAGAAGAAGAAGAAGATAACATAAAAAAATCAAAAGAGGGTATATGTTATAAATAAAAAATATAGAATGTGAACCCCATCAAAAAGAAGAAAACCAATGAATTTTGAAAGTGTTTCACCTCCAAATGCCACTACTCTTAGTTTATCTTATTTCTGAAAATAAATTGTGTGTAGCTTGTTTAAAATGCCACAATAGTTCAATAAAATTCAATCATATAGTTTAAGCATGACTGAATTAGGTTTACTTGTTAATAAGTAGTGAAAAATAATTTGTCAAACTGTTTAATCTTGATAGATTAATTAGTTAGATAGAAAATAATATTGGTTCAATAGTTTAATCTGAACCAAAGGAGGTGTTGTAACATCATTTTTTTTTTATAAGTTAGCATAAGTAGTTAAATAAATTTCAAAATGATAAGGTAGAATATGGATGCAAAATAATGAAAAATTTAGAAAATGTTAGAAAAATTATTAATTTTGTAGGCATCCATGTCAATAAAATGATAGGTGTAAGACGCTTTAAACAAAGAAGGCAAAATAAAATGTTAGGTGGTAGATGCTCTAAACAAAGAAGGCAAATAAAATGTTGGGGAAGCAAGAAAGAAAGAAAAAAGCTTCATTTATGTTTCAAAATATTTGATTGGCTGCTAGTCTAAATGCACCTATGGAAAAATTTATTTGTATGGTTTAAATCCTCATTATTAACTTATATCTTAAATTTTTAAACCCTAGCAATATATCCCTGCCATACTTTCATTTCATTCCATTTCCCTTTATTTTCATTTCATTCCCCGCTCATATATTTCCATACATTTCATTACAATTTCCTTCATGTCTCCCAGCGCATTATTTAATAAAGCCCCGACCCCACCAATCACATCGTCGCATTACAATCCCTTTTCATTTTATTTTCCTTTAAAAAAACATTAAACCTTACCTTTTCTACTATATCTTTATACTTTACCTTTTTCGCCGCTATATCATTGTTTTACCTTCGCCTTCCCATTTCCCCGATTGTGATTGAAGTGGGACCATCCTCCCTAAAACGTAACCCTTTCCCCCACCATCCATCACATTTCACATGTTTTAACTTTTTTTCATCGTAACAAAACCTTAATACTTGCGATCGTCGATTTGCAATATATGGCATCGCACATTTTTTAACTTACCATTTGAAGCTCCCGCAATGTATTTGGTTTAACTTGCGATGCGGTTGGCCCCACCACAACAGCTCTGCCCCCCACTTCAGGCCGTTTTAAATGCATTGATAAATCATATGAAACATCATAAACTTTACGCCGAAATCATTCGCCGCTTTATAACTCCGCCAATGCAGTGGGCTCCATTTCTCCCTAACACATCATCCTCCAATCAACGCAAATCGCACTTCGTGGATTTAAGCGCTTATTGTATTTCCCAAATTCTAAACTTTGCGATGTGCGATCCGGGTGGGTCCCAATCACATACCTCACTTTGCAAGTTTTAGTATTTAACCCCCGCGCTCATAACAAAACCTAAGAATTGTGATTTGCAATGCGGTCGGTCCCACCTTACCTGCCATGTCACTTACCTTCTCCCCACACTTCGCACGTCGCATATTTTAGTGTTTACCTCCTCCGCTTATATTTAAACCTTAAGATTTGCGATTGAGATGTCATCGATCCCACCTTCCCTCCACTTCACCTCCCACTTCGCATCACATCGCCAATTACATTCTTCATATCATAAACTACAACATATGCGATGTGCAATTTTCTATGGATGCAATAAAGTTCATAACTAAAGTTTACGGAATTTCAAGTCTAGGTAATGATTTTTTTACGTTGTTTTGTTTAGAAAAAGTGTTAAAACACGGAAAAAAAGATTCGGGTAGCATAAAGACAAAAAGGGTCAAGTTGGGAAAATGCTTTGCGCAAAGTTGATCCATTTGTAACTGAAAGAGCAGAAAGGGCATTCATACAACAGTTCATCCACCAGCACAGCACTTAGCTTGCTAGCACATCAGTAAAATATGGTCCACATCCTAACTGTCCCACTACATCAACAACTGTAGTTGCACAGTGCATTCCACTGAAGCTATAATTTTGTAATAGTTAGAGTTTTAAGTTCAAGTTTGTTATAGACTATATTGTAGGAATTATCTTTGTAAAATTTTGTATAAATAATTCAGTTTTGGAAGTATCAAATGTCAATTTATTGAGATCATAATCATTACTGCCTTTTGGAGTACTATAAGCTTTTTCAAAGTACTGGAGCATCAATAATAATCATACCATTCACAAGATTCTTGTGGCTTAAATACTGGTGATGTTTTTCCTCTGTTATTATGTTTCATTGTCATCTTTCATTGTAATCATCTGAATTCCAATTGTAAAGCAGAAAGTGCAATGAATAGGATTTAATGTTGAGTACCTTATTCTGGCTGCGTCTACATTCATAATGTTTTCCGCTGAAGGCCAAACTAAAGAATTCTTAATTTCTCTTTAGTTCTGTTGAATGTTTTCATATTTCTGTCTTAATCCATTTATAAATTCGAAAGATCCAGTAAATAATCCTAGCTTGCCCTGTGTTTACTCTATGAAAATTTGATGCAACCATCTAGTCATATTTCGACTCCATTGCCCAATAGAAATTAATCCATAGAATACAATCAATTTTACAAACCCAAAACTCAAAACCCAAGTACAATCATAACTAGCCTAAAAACTTATCCAAAAAAAGTTAAATCTTATAGAAAGAGCACTCTCTAAAACTGGCAGGGCTAGATCCCAGTTTCCAAAGTTGGTTTGATGTTGGCCTATGTAGTTTTGCTTCAGCCTCGGAATTATAGAAAGCTAACATAGTGGAAACCATACTGGGGAAGAATTGAAATCAATCATAATTTCTTTCGAATTCATCTTTGGTTAAATAATCACTATATAAATATTTCATATTAGAGATTGTTATCTTTTTTATCTTTTTTCAGAGAACCCTCTCTGAAACTGGCAGGGCTAGATCCCAGTTTCCAAAGTTGGTTTGATGTTGGCCTGTGTATTTTTTATTCAGTCTCGGAATTACGGAGTGCTAACATGCTCAACCTTCCTTATTATTTATACAGAAGCATTGACGAGATGGCCTATATAGTGCATAACAGAGAGTATGAGCTTCAAATCAACAGTCTCTTCCATCATTCACTCATTAAAATAATTGTCCCTCATCACCTCAAAAAATTGAAAATATCATGGGAGACTTTCATTTGAGGCAGATATCTTCACAACACCACCAAATCAGCCTGTTAGACCTATTCCACCATTAGCATAAGTTTCTCATAAGAAAATTAGGTCATCTAGCAGGGCTACTGTGAAGAAGACTAAAAAAGACAAAGAGGTCAAAAACTCTTAGAGAGGACATAGGTAAGTGTTTTCTCCACAGATTATGGAAGGGGCATTTCCTTCCACATCAACAAAACAGGGATATCAAAAGCAGCAGGAAGCGGTTGTTCAAGAAAATGAAGTCCTTCACCATGAGGAAAAAAAGGAGTTTGAACTAGTGGAATTGGATGTCCAAGATGATCATGAAACCTTAAACCTGGTCATCAAAGAGAAAAATGCCAAAATCAGAGAGCTGCAAGATAATTTGGCAAGGGCACAATTTGTCATTTCCTTCCTTGAGCAAGAAAATGAACAGTTGAGTGACAAACAAGTACTCTTGTAAATGGAGTTGTTGAAGGTTAAGAGCCAAGATGTCAAAAGGAAAAGAAGTGATGGCAGATGATGAGTCTGATGAGGATGAGGCCCAAATCACCAAGAATAGACAAAAAACAAGGGTCTTAAGAGATCATTAGAGCATGAAAAACATGAGGTAGAAGAACTCACCTTTGAGGAAATAATTGCAAGAGAAATCAATGATGACAGAGAAGTTTGGCTTGACAAAGTGAAAATACACCTGGAGAGGCTCCTTCATAAATCCAACAAGGGAAATCATATTTTCAGGCACATGGCTAATCAATATCACACCAGAAACAAAATTTTCAATGTCAAGGTAAAGCAGTTGAGGGATAAGCTCAAGGCAACCCTAATCAGCCAAAAGGAGAAGGGTAAACTTGAGTTGATTGTTGATGCCTCCTTGGTAGCTTAACATACTTCATCCAGAAATTTGAAGGTTTTTTAGCAAGTTTTTGTGTTTTTTGGGCATTTTTGTCAAATTTTACAGACTTTTTGCACAGTCAGCCTGCAAAAAGTGCAGCATGGGCCACGCTACATTTTTTTCTAGAGGCCTCTAAATGCTAAAAAATATGCATGGATGGATACATAATGGTCTCTACATCAATTTTTTTACTATTGGCGCTCCGAAAACGGAGCTTTTGACAGGTGGAAAAGCCCAAAAACCTCCTAAAAAAACACCTTTCTGCCACCTTTTTCAGCCTCACACTGCGCTTTTTGACCACTGTTGGGAGCTTTCATTTTTTAGGAGCTTCACTCCATAATTTTCAAAGATTGAGGACATTTTTGACAACTAGACTAGAAGATATTTCAAGTTAGCCATCTTGGGCTCAATTTGGACTTCAAGAAATCAATCAAAAGTTGATTTGAAGGCCCACATTGTGCTTTTCCTAGGCACGTTGCGCTTTTTAAAGTATGTTGATTTCTTCAGAATTTTCATTTTTTCTCAGATGATTGATGGATTCCAAGGATTTTTAATTATGTAAATGTAATTATATCATTAATAGTTACTAGAGGTAGATACATCAAGTAAATATGTAATTTTGGGTCAAGTGAATCAGTTTCGTCAAAGAGAGGGATGAGTTTGTTGACCTCCCTAGTCATTAGGATTCCAGTTGAGGACTTTGGGGAATGGCTCCACAAGTCATGGATTCGACCCCTGAGAATGGGGAGAAGTTGTATTGTTCGATATATTTCATTTCCTTTGTCATTTCAAGGGTTGGATGTTGTGGAATTGACCTTTGAAGACTAGTGTGATCAGTCATTTTTGGTAGGAACTAATAGATAGAGTTGCAACTTTTTTGGTGAAATTATTGTGGTAATGTGTTTTAGCAGTGTTTACTCTTATGTTTACATATGTTTGAATGTATTATTATTTTCATATTCATTCATTCTCTTAATGTGATTAATTCCTAAGTTAGATAAGCATAATTCATTGCTTGATGCTCTGTTTTGGAGGAATTATTACAGTTGTGTTTCATTTTCTTCTGATTGAAAATAATTCATGATTTCCATGCTATTTTTGAAAACCCTAGGAGTCTCTCATACACATATTAATACCTAAACGTGCTAAAGTATGTGCCTACCTTGCCCCATCAGATCTCTGCAATTATGATCCTTTGTGCCCTGACCTAATTCACCATCCAACACCCAAAATCAATCAGCCAAATGTTGAGATTTTGTGTATTTGGGGTAGCTTCAGTTGTGCTCTAGGTCCCAAATTTTGAGGAAGGACTAGAGTTCACCTGATCTACCAGATCCATATATGGATTTGGGAAATTTCATTTGGTTTAGGAGATATTGAATTAATTAATTATTTTAATGTATTCCCTAAGTTAAAACTTAGGAAAATAAAATAATTAAAGTGAATTTAATTAAACATGTGATGAAATTGTCTTAAGTCACACGGATCAAGCTTTCTTTTAATCTTGGCCATTGATTAAAGATTTAATCTTGGTCGTTGATTTGTCAACAAGAAAAGTATAAAGGAAAGGCTTGGGGTCATTTGTAAGACACACAGAGGCAGAGCACTAAAGCTAAGCTGAGATTATAGGGCGAGGTTGCTAAGAATTCTCAAGTGTTTCAGTTGCAGAGAGGGGAATTTAGACCAAGGGGATGATCTGATCCTGGGGTCTAGAATACACAAGAAGTAGAGAAAAGATCAGGAAAGACAACACAGAGGAAGGCAACAGTAGATGGTAGTAGCAATAGCAACAGACGGTAGCAGTAGCAACAGCAACAAGGACAACGTGATTTTCAGGAGACCCTTCAGGGGTTACGCAGAGACCCTTAGGGGCAGCGTAGTGACTGCGTCACCTAGTATGGGGTAACGCAGTCCCTTCTAGTGATAGCGTTGAGCATTTGGAGGCCTTCAGAGGCTAACGCAGTGTCTTTCAAGGGCAGATCTGGGGTTTCTAGGCCTAGATCTGGTTGAGTTCTGTAAATCCCGTTTGAGGGTGTGGATTAGTCAATATTGTTGGTCTTTGATAAGCCAGGTGCTGCTGATCTAGAGTTTTCTCTGTAGGTTTTTCTAGATCTGGAACCCAGAGTCGTGTATTCAGAAATATTCTTAATAATAGAGCCCTCCAACAGCCAGAGACCGGTTTTCCCACATTGGATTTTTCCAGGGAAAATTTGTCCAGAAATAACTGTGTCACTTTGTCTATGTGTGCATGTGCTTATTCTAGATCTGAATTGGTAGAGATATGTTATGTGTTTTGCTTTGATGTTAATTTATTCAATTGATAACTTGTATAAGTAGAAGAAGCTTAATCGAATTAACAGAAATAATTTCTGCATAAGAATTAAGATTCATAAATTTCTACAGCAAACCCTAGTGCTACTATATCTAGCCTAAAATATTCATTATATAGTCATATTGGCTGTGATCTCGCGGAGAGATCCCTCTCCTACCTAGTAGGGATAGCTACTAGGCCAAAGCGGTTTTTGGTTACCTTTGTTGGTCTCCTTCTCAGCCTTCGAAGATCCGGTGGAGTGATAACAGGTTCATTAATGTATCTTGTAAACACACGAATAGGCATGTGCTATGCAGTCAACCAAATATGCCAAGCCATGGCTTGGTCGAGAAAATTATTTTGGAGGTAAGCTAAGCATGTTCTACAATACCTAAAAGGCACTACTCAATTTGGACTATGGTACAGACAGACAGAGGGAGTAAATCTATGCGGCTTCACAGATGAAGATTGGGCGGGGAGTCCATCAGACTGAAAGAGTACATCAGGTGGAATTTTCGATGTTGGGTCCACAACGATTCATTGGTACAAAAATAAGTAAATATATGTGGCACTCAACTCGACAAAAGTAGAATACATGGTTTCTAGTTAAGAAACATGTCAGGCGATATAGATGAGAAAGATACTAGTGCTAGTTGGATTGTTTGGTCGAATGATGGATATAACTGTGGTCTACTGTGATAATCATAGTTGCATCAAGATCTTTGAGAATCATGTTTTTCACGATCGATCCAAGAATATAGATATTTGATATCACCATTTACAGGATTGTGTGCAGAGGTAGATAATGTTGTTGTAGTACATTCCGATATAGGAACAAGATGTTGACATTTTGAAAAAGGCCTTGTCAAGAGGGAAGTTTGAGTTCCATAGGTGTAGGATAGGGTGGGTATAATCCCTTTCTTGCTGAGAGCGAGTGTTGAAAAATGTAGCAAGAAATTATCAAATTGATTTTTCCTTGATTAAATTGAGAAAATTTGAATTCCCACATCAATAGAAAACTTGGATGATTTAACTTGTATGACATGGCTTGTGTCACCTAGTTTACTCAGTAAATTTGAGTTGGAAGAATTAGAGTTCATTTAAGCATGAGTGACTGTTAATTTGTAGCAATCAAGGTTAGTTATCTAAGGTTGTTTTTAGTTAAACTAGTTCCAATTGTTGGAGGAACTACTGGAGGGTCAAGTTGTGCAGTGGGACTTCAGTCAAACATAGTGATCATCTAGTTAACTTATCTACCAGCCCAAAATAGCTACTGCATGAGTCAAGTTCCCCAAGCTTGGTGGAGATTCAAAGGGAGTGTAACATCATTTGTAGACTAGTCTTGAGTGTACAGGTGTTGCATGCATTCATATGATCAACCTAAGGAATTGTGAAATTCAATTTAAATAATTTCCTAAATAATAGGGGCCTAATTCCTCAAAGAACAATGCAAGGAAATAAGAGCTCAGGCAGTGACATAGGAAATAAGAGCCCAGGAAGTGACATAATTAGACTAATTCTGGGTCATAGGCCTTTAGTGAGCAGAGAGATAGATTGTGCACTTGTAGGGTAAGCTCAGTTAAGAAAATAAATTGTAATACATCTCTATTCATTTGATTAATGAAAGATACATTGGGGTTTTTGGCATATTTCTTTCCCCAAATAAAAATACTTGTTGCATGTGTGTTATTTATTATTTCGTGTCTGAGATTTTTGTTCTAAATTGTGAATTAGTGTCCGTAGAGAAGTAGAGTAGGTTTGTATCTTGTGATTTTGATTAAAACTTCATGAGTAGTTGAAAATATACAACACAATTTCTACATTCCACCACTTGGATGGAACTCAAAATTCCCTAGACATTAACTCCTAGGCCCTTTCCTTCATATCCCATCTTTTTCATTAGCTTCAAACCAATGTTTGTGGTGTGCCTTTCAAATGCACCAAAATCATCATGATAATGAGAACATGAAACTAAAGAATAGCTAACATTGTTTACCTCAATTGTTGATTCTGAAGTGGTTGATGATGGCTTCGCTCACTACAAGGAAAAGACCCTCAAGCAGAGGTTATAAAGGAGGTTTTTAGTGTTATAAAATTGTCCAAAATTGTCAAAAAGGCATTTTCTACAACATTTGTTTTTGGTAATGGAGGTTTTGGTGAAGCTTCTAATGAAACTTCAACACAACTAAAAAATACTAAGCGTCCTGAGGTTTTTACAGATGTTTTTCTCATCAGTGTGTGCATCAGGTGTGAACACACCAGTGCATTTTACCATGTACACACCGATACTGTAAACATACCAAGCACCGAGAGGGAAAAAAAAATCAGATGCCCTGGGGTGTTTAGCAACATCCCTGTGCATGTCACCCAGCAAGACGCACCAGGCCGTTAAGGTGTAAAACTGCACCGAGCCGTCTAGGTGATAAAACACACTAGGTTGTTAAGTTATAAAAATGCACTAGCGCATTAAAGGAAAATCGTATCGATGCATGCAACCCCTATTGGACCACTCGGGTGGTAGTCTTCGATAAATCACACCGAATGTTCTAATTGGTATTGGTATTTGTATGGTGCTCATAGGTCATAGAAACACACCGGTGCGCAGTATCATATAAACGCATCGGTGTTCATTTTGTATTTTTTAGAAACATCAACCTATGAAAGTGCAATTATTGTGATTTTTTAAAGTTCATTATTCATCAAAAGTCAACACATATCTTATAACAATGTTCATATCAATTAAATTTTTATTAGTGAATTTGAATGTGATGTTTGGATTAATTTGTTATATCATATCATCATATTTCACATCGCTTCATTATAATATTTAATCATCCATATATTTAATCAGTAGTGTAACATTTCACAGCGACAATGGAGAAGGCAATAGAATAAATTAAAACATATTATATATATATATATATATATATATGAATAAGACACTCTTTTTCATACAAAATGGGACATTTATTGGTATCCCTCTGTCTTTCAGTTGGGACACTATATCCACTACATTAAACAAAATGTCTGATTTCATAGACAAATATTTCAAAAAATACAACACCTTCCTTTCATATCCAAACATATTGATCATCATTTTTCGCTGCAACTGCTGTCACTACTCAAGCTACTTCCATGACTTGGGTTATTTGGAGGAATGTTTTATTCATTGTGTTGATTGTTTTCTTCTTCTTCAAGTTCCATCTACAAAAATAAAAATAAAGTGTAATGAGTGTATATACATTGGTGAGAATAATGAAAATTGCAATATTAAATAATATATATCAATGTAAATCAAGAAATGTACCATAGCAAGAATTGACTCATGAACTATACACATTCTTTCAAAACCAAATTTCATGTCATCTCTCAACAATTCATATGTTGGCACAATTCCATACTTTGTTTCCTACAAGTTTTATACCCCATAACAAATCATAGATTTAATATAAAAGATTTTTTTTTTGTTCTATTAATTATAGATGGATAGATGCTTACAAATTCCACAATTAATTTCTGAGATGCCAACATATACTGACAACCCATATTTAACCCAATGTCAATCAATTCTTCTAAGGGTTCTTATTTGTATGTTAGCACCTGTTTAAAGACATTCAATGATTGTTGTTAAACAACTTAAAATATACAAAAAGGAAATCTAGTTAAGTTGTTATAAGGAAGTAACAATTATTTACAAACATAGATATCAACCATTTTCTTCCTTGTCATCCTGTTTTATGTGTTGAATGGGATCCATTTTCTTTTCTTTGCTACAAGAAAATACTTGAAAATTAATATTTAATGTTAAATTGTTTATTTATTGTACCTAATCGAAAAATTCAATGATTACATATTACATTTGAAGCACATTGTTGTTGAAATGGCTCTTCGTGCGATGCAATTATGTCCATTTCTTTTATCATCTCCTTGTACACCTTTTTGGACATTCCTACTGGCATATTTATGATATCAGCTCGTTCATCCTTTCATATTTTCATAATCTTCCTGAAAATGTAACATGACAATAAACTATTTAATTTTATACTGATATATGAAAAGTAAATATAGCAAAAGTGATATTTATAAATGATTGCTTTGTAGTAATATATACATATAATTCTAGAAAAACATTTAAAGGAATATTACTTTTTCATTCCTTCTTTTTTGTTGTTGTATGTTTTTGTTATTGAAAGTCTGACATGTCTCATTGACCAATTCTCTGGAAACTCATCTTGTAGTTTAAATAAATTGGTTCTTGGAATCATTGGATCGATTTTTATATTGTAAGTGGAAAGAACGTCTATACATTCGTTCCACTAGATCCCTTAAATTTTTGTAAAATTTTTTCCCCTTTCGTTAACCTCCAACACCACTCCAGATGAGCTAAGGAGCAATTCATTTTCATTTGCATGTTCTATTTTTTTTTCTTTTCTTAGAACAACATTCGTTTTCTTTGTTGTTGGTCCCTGTAGAATATTAAACATACATGAATTAATAAATTGTTTGAAACATGTTATCTAATATTTTTAAGTATATTATCAATGAAAATTCAAAAAAGAAACTCATATTGAATCGATAGTAATTTTTCATTCACCTTATTCATCATTCTAGAATTTTTCCATCAAGCTTTTATGCTCTTCTGGTCTTAGATAAGAAATAATCTTATTGAGATTCATCATTTATGGCTCTTCATGATACACACTAAACAATACATAATAGTTAAACTTACATATAGTTCAAAAATAATATTTTTTGTAAATAATGTACAAATAACTTTCCTTTTTTGTTTTTCTTGATGTGCTATCAGTATTTTCGTTAAATAAACTCTTGTCAGCCATTTCTTTGTCAATATGAAACCTGTACCATACCATTCATTAATATATTTTATAAATAAATAAAATGCTTTTCAGGTAAAAAAAAATAAAAAAAAATAAAGAAAACAATGTGCCTTTCCCAAAGTACGCACCGAATGCGGTGCAATAGGTTCTTATAAGTGCACTGCCAATACAGTAGAAACACCATACGGTGCTCTTTGTCAACAAGGAGACCCCGTGCATTATATGTTAACCGATGCACCGATTAACACACACACACACATATATCTATTTATTTTTTTATTTTATTTTATTTTTTAATTTAATTTAATTTAATTTAATTTATTTATTTTTCAATGAGTGCTCGGTGCACTATTTTAAACAGGGAGCACGGATTAAAAATTAATTGTTTTTGTGCAAGAGCGGACATGGATTGGGATCCAACTCTGCAAGTGGTCCTGCGGGTTAGATGTCAAACACTTCATATATATATATATATATATATATATATACAAACCCTATAAATCTAAAATGAAAAGTCCTAATTGTGAAGTCACATAAACAAAAAGAAGCATGGGTTTAATGTGAGAATGGATTTTTTCTTTTTTTGAAAAGGCATAGTAAAATTTAAAATTTGTAGTATTCAACTAGAGGCAGATAGTTTGGTCAATGCACTGCACAAAAATATTCCCTTGTTTGGCGGTGCACAAACATTTTCCATGCGCACCAAGCGCGGTGCGCGATAAAAAAGTACGCATCGGTAACGGTACGTGACTGTTTTTTTGGGCGCACCGAGTGTTTTTTATTTTTTATTGTACTCGGTGCGCCCAAAAAAAATTCACACACCATTACCGTTGCATACTTTTTTATCGCGCTTGGTGCGCATGGAAAATGTTCGCACAACGCCAAACAAGGGAATATTTTTGTGCGGTGCATTGACCAAACTATCTTCCTCTGGGCGGATAGTTTGGTCAATGCACCGCACTCTCGACAGTATTACATAGTTAATGGTGCGATCTTGTAAACAAAAACATCGTTGACTATGTGATGTTGTCAGGCAGGCGGTGCGCTGACCTAACTATCTGCCCCAGGGCAGTTAGTTTGGTCAACGCAACGCCCTCCCGAATGTATTACATAGTCAACGGTGTGGTCATTTAAACGACCACATCGCCATGTTATTTTTTAAATTCTATTTGTGCGCGTTTTCTCGGTATTGCACTGGAACCCGATGCAGTTTCCGTTAACACCGTTCGCGATGCAGCCTGTAAATTTATCGGCAACACTGCGAATGGTGCGAGTCGAACGACTCGAACGCACCTCGCAGATTTTTTTTTTTTTTAAATAGTTAATTTCAAATTTTAATCCACTAAAAGGTTTAATTATTGAGAAACAAGTAGATTACCTGTACATTTGGGTGTCAATGAGGCATATTTGATGAGGAAATGAAGAAACCAAAATTTCCCACCGTTTTCGAAAATTCAAACTCCACACAGTGGGCAATGGACGTCAACAATGCATGGAATGGGAGCAACGATGGCAGGGCACCCCATAGAAGACAAACTCACACTGGTTTTTGAGAGGTCTAGAGAACTGAACAAGTAAAAATGAGGTTTTTTTTAAGTCGAACTGGGCGGTTTTATCAATGGCGCACTGCACATCGTTACGGTGCGCTGGATTACAGAGATGCACCGGGCCTGTTTATACATATAGACCGGTGCACTATAGTACTTAGACACACCGGGAGGGTTTGTACAGAGAGCACGATGTCTCGGTGTGTCAATTTTTAGTACACATAGGTGAGTTTTGCGTAAAATGCACCGGTGCATTTTATGATGAGAAATACACCACAAAAAATACATTAGCAAAAACCTTCGCCCGCCAACCTCCTCTAGAGACCTCTGCTACAAACAGATATTTGGGCTATTTTTATAAGGGTTTCCTCAAAAACATCCGCTAGAGGGTATTTTCCTTGTAGTGGCTAAGCCTTTGTTGCACTGCAAATTTTCCAAGGCCCCTTCTATGGCTTATAATTGAAGCTACAATCCTTGTTTCTTCTCTTCTGCTTTTTGTAGACGTCTTCTCAGTTCAACATTCTATACTTGAATGTTATGGTGATGATTATTTGAATGATGAGAAGAAGATGAAGAAGAAGAACACTCACTTGAATATGGAGATGGAGGTTATACTTCATTTATATAAGCATGGTCCTTTGCTTTCGCTTTATTCTTCTTTTCCTTCTTCAACAATTTCTTCTCATAATTTGCAAACAATTTATCTACCATGTTTGTCATCCTGTATAAATCTTGACGAAAATATTTATCATTCTCCATTTTCCTTCTTCGTGTTGCATGTACAATATTTGGTTATCATTCACACTCGCACATCAACAAGAGTATCACTCTGATACCAAATTTGATCTAGTATTCCTCTAATACCAACATTTTCCATGATATTTTCTTTGATTGATGTTAAAAGAATTGCATGAAAGAGCATGTAAAATCCATGTATAAAAACACTTAAAGAAGAATCAACATAAAGGAGGCCATAAAGACAATGCACACAAAATTTTGATAAATAATTTTGTCCAATGTGGACTACGTCTCTAAGCCCTACTTCAATAGTGGGGAGGTCGCTTCATTCATCTCATAAAAAACAAAGGCAAGTACATGGAAAATACATCATTATACCTCTAATCCTAAGAGTGACTTGAAATTTGACTACTCAAATCACAACAATCACAACACCAATAGGTTCATCTCATCCTCCTGATACTTTTGACTGTAAAAATGACCTAGTTCTGAAAGGTGCATTGTTATCTTGAATTTTGTGCCGAACGATTAATGAAGAATACGGGTTTTTACCATGACCCTTGAAATCCATTGCTTAAATGCAAAAATAGGTTGCACCATTGAGATCCTTACAAAATTTTGAATAATTTGAGTATGAACTTGACCTCGTTCTAACACTGTTAATTCTGGCCCTTCAAAGAATCTTTCAAATTCCTCCACCTGTTCTGCATAGAAATATTACCCCAAAAATATTCCTCTTATAGAACCGTGTTGTCAAGGTTCCACTTCAATATTCTGGGCTCCATCGAGGTTTCTCCATGCTAATTACAAAATTTTGAGTTTCACTCAACCGTTGGCTTACGATTCCACTTCACCACCAGTCGAATGAAAGAACAATGAGTTTAAATAACTTGTGGACGGGAAGAGTTTCCAATGTGTGAGTTGGAAATCCAAGTTGGTGTAATTAAATTGGGTTGTTGGTTTGAATGGAGGTCAAGGGTTCCAAACCTTCCAACCCCATGTTTTATAAAACAAACAACACAATTGTGAATCGTATACGGTGTAATAATACTAATTGTTATATATATATTTGGAAAGCCTCTTCATTATTGGTTGTTGATCATCGTTATTGTTATCCATAATCCATTGAATTCAAACCATTATATGTGTGTGTGTGTGTGTGGTTATAAACCATATAACAAACTTGTTATTAAATTATATATTACAGAGAAATGGAACACATAAAAATTGCAAAAACATAAACACAACAACGCATAAAACAAGAGAGACTCAGATATACATGGTTCACCCAATTTGGGCTACGTCCATGGATAAATAGCCATTCCTTCCTTTTATATTATCCATCAAAATGAAGAGATACAACCTACAGCAGATCCATTGTAATTTCCTCTTCGCTCTCACACAACCTTCTTTCTTTTTCTCGGTCAGAATTATAATGCACAGTCGCAATACAATTCCCTCATATAAATTGAGGGTTGCCTTCTAGGGGGGGGGGGAGCCCTAAATTAACATGACTTCTACCGTTAGATCATCCAATTAATGAAAGTGTGCGATTTCATTTAAAATCAAAAGACTGTGTTTGATTTAATTTTGAGTAAGCACGAACAAGTGTGTGGTTCATTTCAAGAAGAGTATGATCTCTCTTTTAAACTACAGAAATATAATTAATTTCATTTCCTTACTATTAGAAAAACATGTGAATTTTAATATCTGAACTTAGGGATTTTTTGAATAATAAAGACTTCTAGCACATACCGTGCACATACGCTTCATCAATATACTAGCCCTGGTTGACAATTTATGTTGGTAATTTAACCTCAATTAAATTACCCAACATTGGGTCCACACCCAACAAAACTTTTGTTTGAAACAAACATGCCCCCACCACTCCATATGTACGTTGGATTCAAAACCATGGGATATGGTTAATTTAATAACCATTTTTACGTTTTTTTGTTTTAATATATATTTTTTTGTTTTTTATGACTTTTGTTTTATTTGGGGCATTTTAATATATCATTTTTTGCTTTATATGTTTTTTATAACCATATTATAAAAGTAGCCAACCCAATGACCTAGTGACAAGTGTCCATGGTTGGTTGGGCCTTATTGACCACTAGCTTGCTACCACATCAAATGTGGGTCCCACCTAGCTTGCTCATTGGGATGACATGTGGCACATTGTGGGCCCCTTTTTGTTCCTATCCTATAAAACTTCAAATGGTGATAAGTTGGTCATACAAAATCAGATTGAGGCATCGTTTGTGTTGTTGGAAAGCTTGCGACGAGTTCTTTGATCTGGTCCTAGTTCTGTTGAGATTCGAGTGTTGAAATTATAGCAATAAAAGAATTCATTTGAATAATGCCTTATTCAAATGGATAAATTTTGATTTTCCACATCTGCAGGATGACTTGGTTTGCTTTTAGCTAGAGTTACGTGGCCTTGTCTACTAGTTAAGTTAGTAAATTCAAGTTTGTAGACTAGAAGTAGAGTTGTGCATGAGTTGATTGTTAATATGTAGCAATCTAGTTGAGTTATTGTTAGTTGAACTCATTTAACTGAGCTCTAGTCATTAGTTGAGTCAGTTGAAGGTCACTTGAGTAGTTATGATTGTTGCTAACTCATTGATCTCACAGTTAACTAGTCAATCAACTAAAAATAGATTCGGTCGTGCATGGAATTTGAATTTCCTAGTTGAGTGGATGGAAAAGACACATTTGTATTTATAATTGTGTATTGTTTTATAGAGTTATTTTTCACTGATCAGGTGATCAATTCCTTTGGATTTGTGCAAGGAAATATGGAATTCCCCTAATATTAGGAGTCTAATTTCTCCTAAATTGCAGAAGGAAGTAGGAGGAAGTTGGAGCCTTGAAGTGGCTAAGTGTTGTCCAAAGTAGGACAGTCAGCAGGAGAATAGGTTTATAGTGTAGGGTGTCCTTAAGAGTTGAAGCAAGACATTGTAATAGTTTCTCATTCTCATCTGATTAATGAAAAGCAATGGAGGGGTTTTTTCCCAATTGCGTTCCCCTGTAAATCATTGGGTTCTTGTGGTTTTGATGGTTGCATGTCATTGCATGTGGTTCTATTATGAGTTTTTTCTTTCCATTGAATAGTAGAAGAATTTTTTATCTCTTGATTTTAGTTCGATTTCATTAGCAGTAGTAAATTTATATTAATTTCTACATGGTGTCAGAGCCTTGAAAGACGACACAGAAACCTTGTTGTAGATAATCTCTCAAAGAAATTTTGATTTGCAGAGTTTTTGGTGCATATTCTCTTCAGTGTGGGAAAAATGTATTTCAACGGATTGAGGTTGGAATATGCATTAGAGGGCACCTCAAAGTTTTGACATTGGAAAGGCAGGACGAAATTTGTCCTAGATGACAATGAAGTATCGTAATATACTCAAACTAATATTGCAAAACCAGTAGCATCAAATGCACAAGAACTTGCTCATTGGAAGAAAGACACAACAAGATCCAGGAGGATTATTCTGGAGGGTGTCAAATATCATGTGGTTTTGAACTTGTATGGAAAGGAGACTCCTTTTGCAATTTGGAAAACCCTCACATGTCTCTTCTAGAGTAGTAGTGACGCAAGGAAATTGGCATTGAGAGATAAACACATGAGATTCGAAAGTAGAAAAATGAAACCATTCCTCGGTACCTATCCAGATTCACTCAGGTATGAGATGAACATGGAGAATTAGGAGAAAATGTTCCATCATATGAACTTGTGAACTTAGCACTCCTTGGCCCTCTCAAGTCCTGGCACAACTATCGGGATTTAATTAATGGAAGAGACAAGCTACCAGATTAAAAGAGACTTTTGTTTGATTTGGTGTAGGAGAAGATAAGAAGAAACACTAGAGAAGGTGTCACATCCATTGCATGTGAGGAATAAGATTGTGCTCTAGCTGGAAAAGGAAAGAAGGCCAAAAGCATGAAGGCCCAAGGCGGGGTAGAATCCAACCAGAAAAATGGCAAGAAGAAGGACCTCAGTAAAATAAAATGTGTTCACTGCCATGAATACAGACACTATGAAACCAAGTGTTCACACAAGAAATTCGGCAAGGAGCTTGCAACGGGAGCAAGAGTATATGATTTGGAATCTTAGTTCAAGTTAGATTTCACCCTCCTTGCTTGCATGGAAAGCACAGTAAGAGGGAGTGAGTGGTACCTAGATTTTGGTGCCTCATATCATATGACAAGAAACAAGGAATTTTTCAGTAGCCTAAAGGAGAAGGATCTCAAATTGCACATAGAATATGGAGATGATGGGAGGTATAGTACTAAAGGAATTGGTACTGTCACCTTTAAGAGGGAGTCAGGCTCCCATATTCACTTGAAAAATGTAATGTATGTGCCTGAGCTGAAGAAAAAATTGATTTATGTAGTTGTATTGGGGGACATAGTTTATGATGTTGTGTTTAGTAAGGGAAAATATTTTTCTTAAGCATGTTTCTACTGGACAAATGAAACATATTGGATTCAGAGTGAAAAATATCTACAAGCTAGAGGTAGATTTCACCATGCATGTAGTTATACTTCTAGGAGTGAGGTGGGGTGATGTAGAGCCTTAGTCCCAGAGTTGAAAATATTTGGGCAGGGTGCATAGGAGAGAAGTATCAATTGCAGCATACTATTCTCATGGATCATTAGCCTTGATATAGGGGCCCAAAATATTTAGTAGCAGAAGGGCCAGTGTCAATTGATGTAGTCAGATATTGAGCGATAGTTGCAATCGGATGTTGAGGATCACAGAGCATTATTGATAGTAATGCATGAGGAACAATGCAGAATCAACAACAATGTAGTTTTCCTTGTAGACAGTGCAGAGACTAGTAATAGTCAGATGCTAAAGAGATAGTTGCAGCCCAGATACATAATTGATTTAGTATTTTGAATAATTCCCAGTTGTAGTTGTTGCAGTAGCAACAACAACAGTGAGAGGGAGTCTTTTTACAGTACATTCCTAGAGGAGCAGGATTGGGGTTGTGCATAACCATTTTCTCGTTAAGAGGGAATGCTGAAATTGTATCAAGAAAATGCTTCATTTGACTAGTGCCTTAGTTAAATGGAGGAAATTCAATTTTCCACATCAACAGGATGACTTGGATTGCATTTAGCTAGAGTGACATGGCCTTGTCTACTAATTAGGTTAGTAAATTCAAGTTCTTAGGATTTAATTATATTTGTGCATGAGTTGATTTCTAATATTTAGCAATCTAGTTGAGTTATTGTTAGTTGAACTTAGTTAAATGAACTCTTGTCATTAGTTGAGTCATTTGAAGTTTAGTTGAGTAGTTATGATTGTTGTTAAATCATTGATCTCTCAATTAACTAGTCAATCAACTAAAAATAGACCCAGTCATGCATGGATTTCGAATTGCCTAGTTGAGTCACGATGGAAAATCCACATTTGTATTTATAATTATGTGTTGTTGAGTGTACAGTGATTTTGCACTAAGTGATCAATTCCTTGGGATTTATGCAAGGAAATAGGAAATTATCCTATTCTTTAGGAGCCTAATTTCTCCTAAATTGCACAAGGAAATAGGAGGAAGATGGAGTCTTGAATTTGCTAAGTGTTGGCCAAAGCGGGACAGACAACAGGAGAATAGGTTTACAATGGAGGATGTGCTTTAGAGTTGAAGCAAGACAGTGTAATAGTTTCTCATTCTCATTTGATTAATGAAAAGCAGTAGAGGGGCTTTTCCCAGTTGGGTTCCCCTATAAATCATTTTGTTCTCGTGGTTTTGATGGTTTTAAATTGTGATTTCCATTCTGCAATATTGTAGAGGAAAACTTTAATCTCTTTTTTTCAGTTCGAATTCATCATTAGTAGCAAATTTATATTAATTTCTATAATGAGGAATTTGATTTTTTATCCATTAGGAATCCTCCTGGATCACCCCCATTCTATAGCATGAATTATATTATTTTCATTTTCTCTTAATTAGCTAGTTCAATTGTAGATCTAAATTTCCTTGTATTGTTTTTTTCTTTTCATGCATCCATCTTCTGCCGAGGAATCCCCCCCACTGAAGGTCATTGGACAATGAGATACTCTCTCTTGAATTGCAGAAACACTTAGATTTAATCTCAATGAAAGAATGTGATTGGAACCATAAGAGTAGCCATGTTATCAGCCTAGTGTATAAGACATCTTTATGGAATTTATAGCATATTGTTTTCCTTCCTTTCACACATGCTTATTGTTCATTTCCTATAGTTTGTGTTTGAGAATAGTTTTCCGGCATTAATTGTTAGCATAAGCAAGAATAGGTTATGATCCTGCATTTCCTGTGCTTGCATATTGAAGCTTACGAGCCCAAATGTTGATATTTAATGTCAGGGATTTATGCATATATTTTACCCAAGACCAGCATTTCCTAAATGGTGGTGGAAGACTACCTGAAAATCTCGCTATGCTCCAAAATAAAAATAAAAAATATAATGTTGTGTATTATGGAAAACAAAGTCCCGACATGGGATGTATTAAAAAAAAGGATTTCTCATGGTCTTGGTTGGTGCTCTCTCTGTCATATTGATGAAGAATCTACATCACAACTTTTTCTCTCTTGTCCTTTCTATCTAGAACTATCATTAACATGCAGGTTAGTTAAAGAATAAATCATTCGAGGGATTGGTCAATATATGGAAGAGGCTTGGAAGTGTTGGTTCTCCTTTATCTCATCAAATTTTTTCAAATCCCACCCATTGGTCATCTGTTGGGGGGTATGGCTGACAAGTAACCGTGTAATCTTCATAGATGAGGCCACGATCCCTAGAAACATCGTTGTTGAAGCTATGGAAATTCTCAACCATTATCCACAAGATAAGGATGCCTACAAAGTTAGGGTCATTGAATCTTAATATCCTGATCACTCAAACCCATAGGACTTTTTTTATGGGGCCTCATCTAACGAGGGTCAAAGAGTGGACGTGTTTTTGTACTTAACATTTTTGACACTCATTCTTATCATGTCTCTATGGGTTTTGCCCTAGGCTCAAACAACCTTGCAGAACTTCAAGCTTGTTGGAATCTACTTATTTTTGCTATCGAGCATAGCATTACACAACTTCAATTTTTTGGTGATTCTATGCTTGTGATTAACTGGATGAGTAGTAATGAGTCTTGTTGCAATATCAATGCTTCTCCTATATTGGAAAATGCTTTACAATTAAAAAACGTATTTACTTCATTTTTGTGCCATCCCATTTACAAGGAGCTTAACCACGATGTCGACAGACTTTCCAAAATAGCTCTAGATTGTGATTAGAGGTCGTGTTAAACTATAGAAGATCGAGAGGGTACTAGTCATTCCTATTCATACAGATCTTTCCAGAATGCCTTTGTTCTATGAACAGAGGACCACACTAGACAATTTTTTTCATGACCTTTTTTCTCATAAAATCTTTCATATCTATTATTTAAAATATGTTATCGTTTTTGTATATTTTTGTTTTGAGAATTCCTACACAACAACAACCTTTTTGAGACACGGTAGTTTTTTTACTCACTAACCATACACACTTTGTGTGTCTACAAAATGTGATTTTTATATACTTAATAAAAATTACGGTTTTTTTTTTTTCGGGAAATAATAATAACAATAATAATAAATTATTTTAGTTTTTGGGGATGTAACTAATTTTTTATAGTGAAAGTCTGACATTACCTAAATATTATGCTAGTTTTGGAGTAAAATATAAAACTGGTTAGAACTACATAGGTATGTGAAATTTTGATAATAGATTTTTGCAAATATTATTTGAATTAAAACATATTGTAAATTCATTTTAAACTCATATTTATCAAGTAATGAGAGGAATCAAATTTCTTAAAATGTAAATATTTTTCTCA
The DNA here is from genome assembly GCA_034641835.2 of Pinus albicaulis. Taxonomy (NCBI): domain Eukaryota; kingdom Viridiplantae; phylum Streptophyta; class Pinopsida; order Pinales; family Pinaceae; genus Pinus; species Pinus albicaulis. The sequence goes on along the minus strand of CM076584.1, from coordinate 234,254,769 downwards.
CTTGATTCCATGTCATGTATTAACTCATTTCTATTATATAACTAGCCTAAATCCATCTTAACTTTTGATTTACCAAGCCCCTAGAGGGATCAAATAACTAGCCTAATTCCATCTTAACTTTGGATCTACCAAGCCCCTAGAGGGATCAAATCTCTTTCAAAAGATTTGATCGAGACACCTTGGTAGATTTGGAATTAAAATGGATCTAGGGTGGTAGAAAATATATATAATATTTCTTCTTACATAAGAATATCATTGGCAAAATAACCAACTGTAAATTAACTATTTTACCTCAACTTTATTTTAATTTATTTTAATTTTATTTTAATTTTATGTAATTTAAATAAATAAAAATGTTTACATAACATGATAGGACAGTACATTACAACATCTTCCATATTAGGCTAGAGACAAAATAAAAATAAAGTAACCTAGATATAGCTTAACTCCAAATCTATCGAGCTAGACACGGGTCAAATTTCTCAAGGTGCAAACCTAGTTTTTTTAGTGCAAAAGTTGAGGAAGGTTTGCTCTTTAAGATATTTGATCCCTTTAAGATCTTGATAGATATGGAGTTAAGATGGATATAGTGTGGTTTAATTATGAATACTTATTATTAATTAATAATAATTAATAATTTTATTTTATTTATATTTTTAATTTTATGGAATTTGAATAGTCAAAATTGTTTTAATTATTAGTTATAATTAGTTTATTTATATTATTGTACATTACAACATATCTTCCATACTCCATACTCGTCCCGAGCTTGGAGAGCACTTCTTTGTCTAGAATTAAACCTTAAGAACTTTAAAAAAATTGACGTATCCTTACTTGATAGATCCAAGTTTAAAATATATGAATGTTCATTGTATTTTATGTATGTTGTCTTTTTTTTTTTGTTAAATTTAGTAGTTCCTTACCATTTTCTATTTCTCAAAAATATAGAGCAAGTTGCAACATATTCACAGTTGGTAGCCTCAACCTGCCCGAAGGAAACCAGGTTTGTTGGCCACCTTAAAGCATTAAATGCCATCCAAAATTGCAATTGTTTCTTTCGTTTACTCGCTGCTATGGCCTGTTTATTGTTTACTACCAAGCCATTTAAACAACATGAAAAATAAAAGCTATCTGCAAAAAACATATTAAATTAAAGTCAATTAACCATTTAAAGAGTCTATTGGTGCCAGGTCTTTTGTTGTAGATCCTGGCATATCAACCTGTTGCATCTGTTGTAGTTGTCTTTCAATTCTGCCAATATGAGCAATGGCATGATACTGTGACACCCTTATCTCCCGTATATCTGTTTTGATTTCCTGTAGTATTGAAAGCACTTGAGGGTTCCCTTCACTTGCTTGGAAGCTTTGCAAAGCTTTAGCTAAAACACATTTCAGAGTCTAGTAGGTGTGTATTGATTGATGAAAGAGGGAAAGACGTCCTCTCGTACTCCCAGGATCAACAACAAAATCCATATTTTCCTCCTGAACCTCAATTTCTTCTTCTTTACTATCCATTTCTCTTTCCCATACGTAAATGACATTCCAAATCTGCAGAGAATTGCAAGTTGCTTAAACGTCAAAGAGATTTTCCATTATCTCCTTTTTCGTCTTTCTTCCTCTTTCACTGGTTGCGGCCTTATTTTTTGCGAGATTTTTCTTTCCTTTATCCTTAGGCTGGCGCTTTGCAGGCTGCCCTTTCACCATTGCGTTCCTCTGGCTGAGGATTACGAACCACTGCTTAACTAAACCTACAAAGTTTGAGAGAGGGCCTGTACACGGTAGCATGTTTTTTTTTACAAGAACAGGTATGGATTTATATTAGAATTTGGCCAAAATGCCTTTCACCGGTTACATTTGATCGGGCATAGCCCTTAAAATTTCTTCCACTAACTGATCAAAGGCCCCAAAACTTGGGAAACCGCAAGATTTACTCGAGACTATCGAGTCTATCTCCGTTATTTTCCCTATCTTAAATAGACAAACAAACTGATTCAGTAGAATGCAGAAAAACATGACAATCTTTATGGAATGGAATCCCAGTTCTCAATTCCGTCTGCCAAGAGACAGCCAGCGGGAAGTGGAACTGCCCTGTTGGCTTCCAAATCAGCAGCTTTATTATTTTCCCTCAAAACGTGGAGGAAGAATGTAGTCCGGAAAGATTTCACCAGGGTTCTGATTCTTGAAATCACTCTTGCCAGTCTAATATCTGCGGGAGAGGAATCCTCCACTAAGACTTTGATAATGGATTGAGAATCTCCTATAATACTGACATCTGAGAGACTAGTATCCTTTGCTTGCTTAAGACCTTGTAGAAGTGCCAAGGCTTCAGCTTGCATGCTAGTAGACTGCCCTAGTCCCCAAGCGAACTTTGCCACTATTATGCCCTCTTTATTTTTTTATAATTCCTCCTGCCCTTGCCAATCCAGGATTGCCTTTCGCTGCTCCATCGAAGAACAAAGAGAATCTGGATTGCCTGAGGAGAAAATCCGCTAGATCATTCTCCTTCCCTCTGAATTGCCACTCTTTTATGACCTTGTGATGCCTTGTTTCGCCAGAGAATTGGAGGTCCATCGAGGCACCCCATTCTAAGTCTTGCTGGCTCAGATTCAAATCTGGCAAATGTTCCCCCAGAATTTCTTTCCAAATACATTTTGTTTTGGTGATGATAAACTGTGGATTTAGACTTTCATCTCTGAAAACTCTTCTATTACGCTCGAGCCAGATTTGCCAGCAGACAAATTTCGTCAAGGAGAGCCATGCAGCTTTAAAATTTTCATTTTTTGGGAGCGTCTTTGGGTAGTAATTCCGCCAGTTTGCAAAAAGATCGGATATAGACATGGGTAAAATGAAATCAGATTTCCAGTAGCTCAAAAGGCCATGCCAAATTTCTCTTGAAAATTTGCAGTCCAATATGATATGTTGGGCATTCTCCTCACTGTCACAGCATAAGTGGCATCGAGAGGGACCATGAAATCCTTTCTTCTTCAATCTATCTGCTGTTAAAATCCCTCTGTGGCATAACAGCCAACAAAAGGAATCAACCTTAGGCATGGATTTGAAATTCCAGATCCCGTTCCACACAGCAGGATTAGGAGGGACGTTAGGACGATCATGAAGGCATTTATATCCCTGTGCAACCGTGTAAAGCCCTAGGGCGGCTCCCCAACCACGGGCATCCTTCTTACCCACGCGCAGAGGCGCCATACCGTTTAACAAAGAAAGGAGAAGATCATGTGCTTGAGACAGCTCAGGAGGGACGGGAGGGAGTCTCCAACGCAGCCAGTTTTTGCCTTCCCATTGTGAAATGTCCCAAATAGTAATGCAACCTGCGTTGTCCAACCACAAACGCAGCGCATGCAGAGAGCAATGGGATGATAAAGGAGGGTGCATCATAATGCTGTCGTCCCATATCTTAATTTCTTTGCCGTTTCCTGGAATCCAATACGCTCTGTCTCTGATTAAAGGGGCTGCTTTGTGACAGAGTTTGATCAGCTGCAAGCCTGTGGTGGGTAGGGCATCCAGAAATCTCTTCCTCTTCCCCATGAAATATTTCCTCCATAGAGCTCTTTGCGCCCAACCTGGATGTGGTCCAATGATTCTCCAGAAGATCTTGGCTCCCATGGCTATGTTTTGGAGGCTGAGATCTTTGAAGTTAAGGCCTCCTTCGCTTTGGGGCTTGCAGATTTTCTCCCAACTTACCAAAGGGATTTTCCTGTCATTGTGATTGCCCCCTTTCCAGAAGAACTTGCGAATGAAGGCTTCCATTTTTTTGATGATGCCTGAAGGGGCAAGAAGAACAGAGAATTGAAAAATGGGGAGGCTACTGAGAACGGATTTGATGAGGACAGTTTTGCCGGCAAGATTTAACCATGAGAATCCCCAAGCTTGGATTTTGGCCTTAAATTTGTCCAACAAAGGAATCCAATCTCTGTTGTATGCTAATTTTCAGAATATGGGGAGGCCCAAATAAGTAAAGGAGGACCAGTTGAGGAAGGCAGTAAAGCCCAGAATTCTTGAAATGGCAGAAAGGGTGGAAGCAGAGATATTCCAGCAAAAATATTTGCACTTACCTTTGTTTAAACTGCTACCTGTAGCTTCACTGTAGTCGTCCAAGACCTCCTTGAATCTTATAGCAGATCTGGCAGAGGCAGCCCCTAAAAAGAGGGTATCATCCGCAAACAGGGTGTGGTTAACATTTTTAACCCCTTTGGCTATATTGAGCCCCAAGATCTCTTGGTCAACCAGTTTCTGATCCAGGTAGAAACTCAGGACAGAAACATGAAGGACGAAGAGGAGCGGAGAGAGGGGGCAACCCTGCCTAAGCCCTCTTGAAGCTTTAAAAAAACCAGTTGCTCTCCCATTCACCAGGGGGGCGATCCAAGGGTCAGCAATACAAGCACGGATCCATTTTAAAAAGCCCATTCCAAAGCCAAAATTTTTCATAACTTCCCAAAGAAAGCTAACTCTGACCCGATCAAATGCATTAGCCAGATCTAATTTGATTACCATACCTTTCTCATTGCGAAGCTGGCTCGAGTGAATCGCCTCTTGCACAAGGATGAAGTTGTCAGCAAGTTGTCTCCCATGAACAAATCCGCCTTGGTTCTCCGGGATGATGGCTGGAAGGATACCTTTTAGTCTGTTGGCAATAACCTTTGTGATTAATTTTTATCCAATATTACAAAGAGAGATGGGGCGAAACCGATTAAATTATTTAGCACCCTTTTCCTTGGGAATGAGGGCAAGAAAAGATGAATTGGTGTTGCCCCCAATTTTCTGGCAATTTTGAGATTTCAAAATCATTTTGTAGAGGTCTTTCTCCACAATCTGCCAGCAGGTTTGAAGAAATCTTGCAGTGAAGCCATCCGGGCCTGGGGCTTTGTCAGGCTCCATGTCGGAGAGAGCTTCTTTTATTTCTTATATAGAGATCTTCGCTTCAAGCTGTTGATTCATTGAAGGTGAGATCCTAGGGGGAACCGCCTCCAAAAATTTAGAGAATGGGTCCGTCACGCCCTCTTCTCTATACAGATTTTGGAAGTGATTGAAAGCTGCTCTCTTTATGCTATCAAAGTCTTTGTGTGTCGAGTTGCCATCTTTGATTTCTGCGATAGAATTGAAGCTCTTTCTAGCTTGAGCTTGTTTGTGGAAGAAGGCAGAATTTGTGTCTCCTGCTTTAAGCCATAAACTCCTAGACTTCTGTCTCCAATGCTCTTCCTTCGAAAGGCAAGCTTTATGGAAGATTTGCTGGAGCTCAGCTTCCTTGTCTAATACTTCTTTAGTGATTTCTACATCTTCACTTTGGGCATGGTGCTGGGCAAGATTGACTTGGGCCTGCTTTCTCTCTTTTGCAGGGGAAGGAAGAGATTTGGCCCAAGTTTTAAGAACAGCTTTCAGTCTTCTAAGTTTTTCTTCCCAAATGAAGAAAGAAGAACCTTTCACTGGCGTATTCCAGCAGTCCTGAACCAAATTTAGAAACTCTGGTTCCTTGACCCAAAGAGGGTTGAATCTGAAGGGGATGGGGCCAAGATCTTTGTGGCCCAACATCTCAAGCAAAATGGGATTACGATCTGAAACACTGCATGGGAGGATATGCAATCTGAATTCTAAGCCCAGCAAAAGGAAGGAACTATGCACCAAACATCTATCAAGTCTAGCAGCAATATGACCAGGACCAATTCTTTTTTTAGACCAGGTGTACTTACCATTTTCTGGGGGGATGTCTAGCAGATCCCAGTCCTGCATGAGGTCTTCCTCCCATTCCCTTGCAGGGTCCCTTATGATTGTGCCTCCTCGCTTTTCCTCCATGTGCAAGGTAAGGTTTAGATCACCTGCAACAATGATGTTTTCCAGGTTTTCTGACTCCGACAGATGTCTGATGGAGTCCCAGCACTCCCTTTTCTCCCCTATATTTGTTGGAACATAGACATTGAAAAGGCTGACAGCCTCCCTCGAGTCCAAAGGCTGGAGCTTCAAAAACAGCCAGTGGATGTTGTGCAGCTCGATGACCATCCTATACTTGAGAGGGTTCCAGAGAGAGCCCAGTCCCCCAGAGGCTCCCCGTGCTGAAACTGCATGACCGCTGCTTCCTTTCCAAAAAATTTTACTGATTTGGATAAACTCATTGTCCTCCATTTTGGTCTCCTGAATCAGAAGAATGTCTGGGGCTTCTCTTCTTATAAGGCTTCTCGTTGCTTCTTCTTTCACTTTGCTCCCCATTCCTCTGTAGTTCCAGGAGACAATCTTCATCATTTATTTTTATGATGATGGGCTCCCTTGGAGCCCTGCGCTTGATTTTTGATCATCTTCAGATTTTTGCCAAGGAGTTTCTCCAGAGTGGGCTGACTACCCTGAAGCTTGTCTTTGTAAGTTTCTTGATCTCTCTTTTCTCTAGAAGATTTGCGGCCCCTTGCAGATCTTCTGACCGATGTTTGCGTATCTCCTATTTCTCCATCCTTCTCAGACTCCTCTGAGTCATGTTCCTCCTCGGAGGCTTCTGTTTGCTTATCCTTGTTTCTTGCCGTGGTGCTTTCTTCAGGTCTGACTTCTGCTGAAGTCATTTTTTCTAATGGTTTATCTTGCCTATCTTCTTCCTGAGGAGTCTCTTCAGCAGAGCTTAAGACCTCATACCTATTTTCTTGACCTTTTGGCGGGGGAACATTCTGGGTGGAGGCGGGCTGGGGGCCATGAACCCCAGATTTCTTGTGAGATGTCTTTGATCTCTTGACTTGGTTCCAGCCATCTTCCTTTCCTTTCTCTGCTTCCCCTTTGTTCGGGCACCCTCTTGAAAAATGGCCATAGATGTGACATTTACGACATTTGAAAGGGAGTTTCTCATAGTCCAGCACTTGCACATGCGTCCAACTGCCAACCTTTAATTTGATGGCCTCCGGAAGCCCCGCCTCTAAGTCAACCTCGACACAGATTCGGGCGCAATCATACTAGTCATTGTTGTTTGCTCTATCAATGAATTTTCTCAAAGTATTACCTATGTGCTTGAGGGACTCCCAGTTCCAACAATGCACTGGAAGATTAGGGAGCCAAACCCAGACAGGGACAGTCGTTGGGACATCCACGGCCGGATCGAAGTCAGGGGTCCATTTGTTGAGGTAGAGGCCCTGAGGTCCCATGAAATAGGGCCCATTCCTGAAAATCAGGTCTTTGTCCTCCTTTGTGTTGAACTCAAACAGGAAGAAGCCTCTGCCCAGAAAATAAGAGGTGACTTTGTTCTTGATCAGTGGAACCCAGTTCTTGACGACCCAGTTTTCCGTCGATTTTGGCGAGGGCCAAAGGCCCGTGAATTGACCCACCAGGGCACGATCTGCCAGGGACAAAGCGACCTGGATCGGACCCTCAGGAGGGAGGTTTACCTCCGGAACATCGTCGAGCCTTTTGACGAACTTAGCGAATTTGGACTTCTTCTTTTTGGGCAGCGAAGCAAGTAGAAAGGAGAAGGTTGCTTCAGCTTCCGGGGATGGAGCTTGCGAGGGACCGATGGACAAGCCTTGGGCCTCCATGGCAAAGAAGGTCAAATCAGCAAAACCGATATGCACCAAGAAAATACAGGAAGCGAGGCATCTCAAGTCCGGGATGAAGAAGAGGAGGATCCGATCAGATCCTGCAGGAAGAATCTCCAAGGGCGCAGATCCAAGTAGATCTGACAAAATATCAAGAGACCCAGGGGTCAGGAGGACCAGGGTCAGAGGCAGAAACGGCCGAGAGGGCAGAGCCCAGTCTCAGGCTGCGCAGAGCAGGTCGCAGCAGGAGGCAGCCGTAACCCTAAAATTATCGCTTCTCGGTTCAAAATCCAGATCAAAAGGTCATGGGCTTGGCCCATAACGGTTAATCTCTCGCGGCGAGCCACACCCTCGCTCAGGATTGAGCACAGGACCTATCCGTCTTTACGAGAGCGACCTTACCACTACGCCGCCTCCACAGACCTTCTGTACAGGGTAGCATGTTATAAACACAGAACCTAGTAAATTCAGTGAGTCGCCCCATCATTTTATGGATATGCATGCATTTCGTATTACAGAGACATGTAATTAAAGAAACCTGACCAGACTTATCCTTCCTATCATTCTGACAAAGAGACATTCTCATTTTACGAGCATGGCTGCTATTACAAGTATTTTATGTATGTTGTCATATACATAGATACTTATTTAATTTTTGTTTCATTATCTTATCTTTTGGCATGTAGATATATACAAATTTATAAATAGAGTATTTTTTTTTAAATTGTGGATTAATTTAAAAAAATAAATTTTCTAATTGCATTAACTCATAAACAATAATAATTTGTTATTTTCTTATTACAAATTAATTAAATTATTTCATTTTATTTTATTTTTATGTTTCAAAAAACCCACTTATAATTAAAAGTAAATCTATGTTATTTTTATTATTATCTATAAATCTACTTCCAACTTAAAAACATAAATATAAATTTACTTTAAAATTTACATGTATTTTTTTCTTGATTTGTTTTTTTGAAGTTAGGCACTTTGCATAAGTCAAATGAGGATTACATAGACCTAAGGGAAAACATACCAATAACATAAGTTTAGAATCTTGAGGTTGTTAATATCTCATCTAACTAGAGAATCTTGTAAATAGAAACTTATACAAAGAGAAGAGACAAAAAAGTCAACTAGTGTTGCAATTAAAAAACCAGTGAGTCATAACAACTAATGGGTAGAATCTCGAGGCATCTGCATTGGTTGGTTACTGCCCTCATTTGAGAAGAAGGAGATGTTGAATGATCTACTAGCTAGAGTGATCATCTTGCAGTCTATACTATCAATATTTTCCTCCAATTTTTTCAATTTGATAGAAGTATCATGTTGAGTCCTCTTTTACCTCCCTATGTGGCTTGCGATATTCATATGGCTTTTAACAATGTGTCATCTTTGTCCCATGATTGATGAAGTGATGAAAATGCATGTAATTCTCCAAGTATAGTGGGATCCACAACCCCCTTTCATGTGAGTTGGTATCATATAAAAGCGGTGGGGGGGAATGCATGCTCCTGGGCACCCTCCTTGGGGTGTTTTTTTTCCTTTTTAAAACCAATTTGTATTTTTTTTTAATTAAATGTTATTTATTACTCAGGTATCCCTTCAATGCTCAAATAGAAATGACAAAGTGAATTGAAACATCGAATTGAAGGTGATAGCTCATTTTCTCACCAGGTTTTTTTGTAAAAAACTCACATTGAACAATACCTTCATGCGAGTTCTCATCATTACCCAACGCAAAAGTTTGGTGTTCTTAACACACTAGCTACTCGAGCTCTAAGGATTTGTAATGAGAGTCACTTGGAAGGAGAAAAATCCCACCTCCTTGATGTATATGAAAATAATGGCTATAATAGACACCTAGGTCTCAGAGCATTCCAAAAAGTCAGTAAAGGATCAAGGCAAATGAAGGATCCCATTGATTTAGTTAATTGTGTGCATCTTCCTTTCATTCTTGTTACCACAGACAAGATTTCTTGCATTCCTAAAAATAATAAGGTGCATGTCACCTTTAAGCCACTTAACACCATTTGTAGCTCCCTTAGATCAATCAAAGACCCTGTGGACCCAAGGACATGAAAGGTGTTTACTTAATCCCATGTTCTTGTGGTATGCCCTACATTGGGGAGATTGGTTTCTCCATCAATTAGAGAATTCATGAGTACGCAGCAAGCATCAAGCATAGCATATCCTACTCTTCTGCCTTAGTCGAGCATGTTGAAAAAACTAAACACCACATATGTATTGAGGAGACCTAGGTGACCTAGGTCATTGCCAAGATTAATCACTTCCGCCATTGGAAGTCCAGGGAGGCTATAGAAATTGAGAAGTGTGCTAGAAATCTTAGTAGGGATGAGGGATCGAAGATAAGTATCATTTTCATTCCTACCCTTTCCTCTAGTACCTTCTTTCATGGAGACTTTCAGTATTCCCCCTATCTTGACTTCTTTTCATATGTTGTTATTATTTGTCATATATATATAATTGCCCTTACATTATATACAATAATACTATTTAATTAAAACAAAAACAAAAACAAAAATATTGAATAATATTTTTATATGACAAAAATAACCTCATTTTAACACATATATGAACAAATATCTTATTCTCCCATATATATATAGTCTCAAATATAACTTTATCTATATTAAAAATTACTTTATAATTTACTTGATTATTAATTTCTTATCATGTATCTTATTAATTTTTAGTTTATATATATATATATATATATATATATATATATTTTGTGTATATAACCTTATTTATATATTATTATTCAAATAATAAAAATACTTTATATTTTTTTAATATTAAGTTATATATATATATATATATATTTTATTTTTTTTTTTTCTTCATTGTGATTGTTTATTTCTAACATTTATTTATTATATTTTTAGTATTACTTATATACATATATTATTAATAATAAAATATGAACATTTTATAATATTTTTTATATAAAAAATATTGGTTTAATTTATATATATATATATATAATTTTTATATAACTTTATTTATATTTTTTCAATCTAGATCTATCTTAATCTTGGGTCTATCAAGGACTGAGAGGGATCAAATCTCTGGAGATGTAAATTTCTTTTGAAGTAAAGAGAGATTTGATCCCTCTAGGCTCTTAATAGATACTGGGTTAAGATGCATCTGGTTTTATATACACATACCATATCTAGGTTGGATCTATCTTACCCTCTCTCACTATCTTTCATCTTCCTCTACTCTCCACCCCTCTCTCCTCTCTCTCAAATCCTCTCTCTCTTCTTTCCCTCTTTCCCTTTCTCTCCCCCATCTCTCTCTCTCTACCCTTCAACTTTTCCACTATCTCCTTCCCACTCTCATTCTCTATCTCCCCCACTCCTCCCCCTCCATATCTATGTCTCCCTCTCTCTCACCTCTCCTCTATATCTTCCCTCCTATCCTCTCTCCCCCTCTCTCCATCTCTACCTTGTCATTTCGTCTCTCTCTACCCCTCTCTCTCTGTATTTTTTCTTCCCTCCCTCTATCTCCCCCTCCAACTCCATCTTTCTCTCCCTCCCCTCTTTTTTCTTCCCTCCCTCTATCTCCCCCTCCAACTCCATCTTTCTCTCCCTCCCCTCAACTCTGTCACTATCTCCCTCCCTCTCTCCCCCATCCCCCCCCCCCTCTCTCTCCCTCCCAGAATTTTCACTCTATGTAATGTCTAAAATATTTTACGTTCTATTTTTTATGGTGAAATAAGTTATGGTTTTTCGACATGTTGTATTGATAAACCATGGTATTGGCCCATGGTATTGTAACCAAACATATTCACAAGTTAATAATATCCACAGTAAAGTGGGGGCAGATATCCATGGTTAAGAAACTTATTATATTGTAAGTTTAGTGTAAGTATTAAGTGTTTATGTGCTTACTAATTAAATTTAAATATGTTATGGAATCATTATTATTCATTGCTAAGGCAAGACTCTAACAATATACTTGTCTTTTGATCACTATTAGTTTAGCATTGACCAATGAAAATTATAAAGTTCAACTTTGAAAAATAAATATTTATCTTTCAATATTATTAAAAAAAAAATCAAACATTTGATTCGACCATAACTTAAGGCCCTATTGCAGGGTTAGCATAATATAATTCCATGTGGATGACTAGCTTACATATTTTATGTCATGATTTATGGATATAGTTACTATGTTCATGCATGATTTTTAGATATTTGTGTAGTGATTATTTATTAAGATGTAAAAAATATAGTTACACGTGTTACTTCCCACCATTAATAATATTTTCTTTAACACTTATGCAAAGTAAAATTGTGAATGTGAAGACTTTTACTACCCACCAAAATTTATGCGAGTTTTCCCTGCTTGAGCAAGCAATTTACTTATCCACTTCACATCTCAATTTACTAGTTACTTCCAAAGCAAGACTATAGGATGATTTGTCTATCAAACATTAATAATTTAGCATTGACCAATGTAACTAGTAATTATTTATGCAATTTTTCCTAGAGGATAATTTCTAACTTGAGTTGGAGAGGCTAAGCTGACCTGTAAAACAAAATTATAATATAACAAATCGAATTTTGTTATTTTTATTATTTTCAATCTTTTATTATTATTTGAGCAAATATTTAATATTAAGTTCTAATATATATATATATATATATATATATATATATATATATATAATGTTTCATTTTATGTATTTTTTATATTTATATTTTTAGTTTTTATTGTTAATTTCTAAGATATGTATATGTGTGTGTGTATGTTTAAAACATTATTAATTAATAAAAAATTTGCACTGTTTATTTTTAATTAAATTGACTTTCTAACCTATTACTTTGATTTTTTCATTGGAATTTTCTAGAGCATCTTTACATTATTTATTTTTCTAGTTAGATCATATCCTTCATCTATGTCCTCATGATTAACTATACTCGATGGTTTTAAATGTCCACTCCAAAAATATTGATGTGATTGTTCTGAAAGAGCCTCAAAACAATTTTATTTAATATCACTTATATTTTAATCTATTTATAATAAAAAATATTATAACAAAAGTTTAGTGTGACTAATATATATGTGTGTGTGTGTGTGTGTGTGATGGTTGGATTCTCCTTCAACGTATGCATCAACACTAGGTTCTTCCCTTATGGGTTCACGAGGTATTTGTAGGGTAGCCAATGCTTCTGTGATAAGGGAAGTGTGGAATTCACCTAATTTTTTCTCGAGGATTTTGACTCTCTCCAATTCCTTCTCTATATCCATAACTTGAGACCTAGTACCATACATACACTAGCCATGTGCAATATTTTCCTAGCTTACTTAAGAGTAGTATAGTTGGAAAGAGGGAAAGCTCAGGAGTTTAGTGATGTGGGACACTTGAAGTCGTGTTAGGAATAATTTGGGACAACATGAAAATTGGGGGCTCAGAGGTGCATGGTACCATTGTGCTCAGCTCATCGTCTTCGATTTTATGGGCTAGGTCTCTGGAAAGCATCCTGAGATGGCCCCAAACTTCCTTCTTCTTATTCTTTTTTTTAACTCTGAAAGGAGTTTTACTCCTAGTTGATAAATACTACAGTGGCTGAATTCTATAAAGTTCCAAATATCCTATGAAAATCGGGTATGTACTATAGTAACAGAAACCCCAAGGTCTTGTTGTTGTAGAATGTGTTGCGATAATTTGATCTAGACTATGGCGACCAAAACCCTCACAGCCCAAAGAGTTTGATCTGCATTGTGAAAACCTTAACTGTTGAATCTGATATGTACGACAGCAACAAAACCCCAAATATTGGATCTTATTTGGACAACGATAGATGAACCCCAACAACTGGATCGCATTTGGGAAAAAAGGAAGGGGTCGATCTTCATATAGTTGAGCGAACTACGGTCTCAAAGGAGTGTCAGGTGCTACAAATCGAAATGTATGTAATGGTCCAACAATAGTACTCGACCCAATATTTTAGAGCGCTAACTAAGGAGGATCGACCATACCCTTAGTCGTATTACCCGACTATCCTATTGTATGTGCAAGTAATCTCCCCGAGTGTTGTTCTCAGTGTACTATAGAGCAAGACGACCAACAGCTTATCTAAGGTTAGGTTTTAGGTTACCCTAGGGGGGCTTCCAATATACCTGAGGGTACATGGAAATGCATTCTGTGCATGATTCTGGCTAAAGTGCTACTGCTCGAAGGGGTACCCACATGGTTTACAAGGGATTCCAACCAGTGTGACCACCTCTTCTAGTTCTTGCGTGCATGCCTCTCCAAATCCGCAGTTTTATGCACTCAACGAAAAGTCCGCGAAAGTTGAAGGTACAGTTGGCCCTAGAAAGTGCTTTGATACCACTTGTTATGCACTTGACCTTCGAGAAAACTAGAAATATGAAATGATATGGCACGAAACACAGAAATATCACATGAAATGAGACAAGCTGCAAAGATATTTTATTATTCAGAAGCAGCTACAATGTTCACTTGCCTCTTCGAGGGGCCAACCTCAACAGAGCAGAGCTCAATTACAATAAGACTCGATACCTCTTCCCTTGCTATCTAAGACTATTTATAGATTTATGACATCCAAAACCCTAACTACCAGTAGTCCCTTGCATAACATAGGTTAACCACTTTATTTATTAAATATGGTCCATTTATAACTAATTGTTGTCCCTTTTCTATAATGTGGGTCAACCACTTACAATTATTATTAATTTGGATAATAACTTACGAGCTTTATTGACTCAACTAACTAACTATGACTCCGACGAGGCTTATTTCATGAATAAGGGAGTTAGGGTTAGACCCTGACAATTAATATCAACTTCACACACACACATATATTAAAAAAACTAAATTATTTTAAGATTGAATATAATAATTAATTCTTCATAAGGGGGTCATTTAATTATTAATATAAAATTGATTTATAGGATTTAGAAAATATTAATAATATACAAAAATAAAATAAAATAATGTAGACTATAAATAAAATTATTTCAATATACACACTTGTATATAAAAATATATTAGTAACAAATATAAACATTTTAATATAAAAAATTAGTTCCTAAATAAAATATTTGAATGTCAATATGTATATATTATATAAAGTAATTGAAAAAGTATAGATCCATTTTAACCGCTATTCATTGAAGGATCCAAATTCTTGATGTGCAAACATTTTTTCAAATTTTACACTCTAAAAGAAGTTTGCACCTCAAGAGGTTTGATCCCTCTCGACACTTGATAGATCTATGGTTATCTATGGTTAAAATAGATCTATACTAGTATATATATATATATGTGTGTGTGTGTGTGTGTGTGTGTGTGTGTGTGTGTGTGTGCGATGATGATGATGATGATGATGATGGTTACCGTCTGTTAAGGCCAATGCGGTCTATCGGACTTTAAGAAAGGAGAAAGAATCTAAGTTTGATTCTTCAAAATATTGTTTCTATGGTCAAAGAGAAGGGAAATAAGTGCTCCAAGATCGTTATAGGTGGGATGGCTTAATAGGTCAAGAAGATTGGAAGTGTGCAGATGGTAGGGAATTGAGAGCGAATGTGAGTAAGAGTCGAGCAGTCTAAAAGGAAGTTCTTTTCATTTTCCACCTGCTTAGAATCGCAAATATAACAGATTATGTCGTTCGAAGGGGTCTTGGGAATAGACCATCGCCCGGTGTCACTCCGAAGCTCATGGGAATTAGTTCTTATCTTAGCAATGTTCATTTTTTTTCTTATTGTTGGACAACACAGAGATATAATTCTGATTATCAAGGGTGGGGTTGATCACTTCCTTATAGTATCTTAGCTTCCTTTTACCCTCCAGCTCTTGATCCTCCCAACGCTTGTCCTTAAACTTGGAGTTAATAGTATTTTTGATATTATCTTTGCTTCCCATACTAAGCTCCTCCTTAATTCCCTAATGGTTGAGCCAGGACTAGGCATCCTTATGCCACCTGCGCTTGAGGTGAAGGTGAGAGTTTTGACCACAATTAGAAGCAATTTTAGGGAACCTTTTTTATTCCATGTTGTCAAGCTTCTTCTTATACATTAGATATCTAAATATAGTTGTATTTTCAACGGGGGACAAACCAGATTCGATCAAGAGGATGGGATAGGGTGTATTTCCCTTCATCTTAAGGTTGTAGGTTATGAATAGCTTTTGAATCATCTCAATCTTCCTCCATGACTCTCTGGATATACTACAACCCCAAACCTCACATCTGTATAAGAAAAAAGGGGTGACAAGGGTCTCAAAGAGGAACCTCTCTTTACTCCAAATGTAAGGATCGATTGACCTACAATTGTTTTCAAGCTCATAATAAGCTTTCCAACCCTAATAATCCTTTTCTCAATGTTATAATTCTAGTTGAGATGATGAGGGAAGTGAATGCCCAAATACTTATAAGAAGAAACATGCTCTAAGCATCGGTTATTATACATGAAACTATCATGGGTGATATTTTTGGATTTAATGATCATGACTTTAGTCTTGTTGGTATTAACTGTCATACCCATCTTGGAGCAGTAGTCATGAAGAATCTGGAGCTACTTGTCAAGGTCATCACAGATTTTTGCAAGAAGAATGATATCATCGACATAGAGGAGAAGAGTAATGAGAACACCAGCAAGCTCGGTGCCCTTGAACCCCACAGATTCCAGACACTCTTCTATGCCAAAAAGGGCAGGGGATAGGGGACACCCTTGCTTAAATCCAATATTGCATTTAATGTCTTTAGACCACCCCTCATTGGTCTTAAGCTTGGCAGTGACGGTCTTGTAGAGATGGAGATGGATCACAACTATATATATATATGTGTGTGTGTGTGTGTGTGTGTGTGTGTGTTGAAATCCAACAAATATTTTTTGAACATACAAGTTCAAATTATGTAATTTATATAAAATTCAAAAATAAAATTTAAACAATAGTATTATATATAGAGACAATTTATTTTTCAAAATTTACACTCTCGACTCATGTTAGATGTATTTAAAAAAATCTACATTAGTTAAATAGTTGAAATTAAAAGAAAAAACTATTATTAGATATTTTCTCATCAAAGAATTTTTCACCCTTCATCCTATTTAAAATATAAGAATCCTTATTAATGTAAATATGTCATTTCACACAATGTCCATCTACTTAATCATGTAAATATGTGATTTCACGCACCTATTCACCTTAGTTTAAAAAAACCAAAACAAAAACATTTTAAATTTATGTAAATATATATATATATACTTCATTTCCATTACAATTTAATCTACCATTATAATTAATATTTTAGTTTTTTTTTTATTTAATTTAATTTTTATATTTACAAAATAATATAAAATAATATTACTATTAAAACATAAAACTAATTATTTTTAAAAAAATTAAATAATATTAATTATAAATTTATTTTTAAATTTTACTACAAAATACAAACGATCTTACTAACATGGCAAAGTTAGTTTTTTTTTTTTTTTTTAAACAATCAAAATAAATTATGTTTTCTCAAAAACATAAAGCCACTACTACCACTGTCTTCTTCATCTGTAATAAACCTTACCTCGATCCAAACTATGGTTTTATTTTTATTTATTTTAATAAAAACAAAACTTAGCCACTACTACCACTGTCTTCTTCATCTGTAATAAACCTTACCTCGATCCAAACTATGGTTTTATTTTTATTTATTTTAATAAAAACAAAACTTATATTTTACTTTGAAAATTAGTTTTTGAAAATTAATTAAATAATAAATTTAAGAATAAACCATATTAGTTATTATTTTGCTAGTTGTATTTATTTTAAAATAAGACTTCCACAATTTTTAGGTGGATAGAAGAGATTCAATTATCAATAATTATTAGATGGATATAGACTTAATTAATTTATCTCAAATTAATTGATTAAAGAAAATGTCATATCAATACATGTCATATTGGGCATGTCCCATTGATAAGTTATAACATTGTAACAATAGGCATTTACAAGTTAAGAATTTCTATGATAAAGGGTAGGTGAATATTCATATCTAAGGATGTTGTTACATTTTTTTAAAATATACAAATGCTTAATTTAAATGTTAATTCTTTTTATTTTTATAACTAATAATAAATAATAATTTAAAATAAAATTATAATTTAGTTAAGTTTTATGATTTTTTAAAATGTGAGCAATATGAGATGTATTATAGAATTTTTTTTTTTGATCTAATCATATGTTGATGTTTATCCACATTTACGAGTCATTTAATTTATATAACTCCTTTAATTATAGTGTATTGCAAGTTATTCTTTATTATTTGAGTACGATATTTATTTATTAATGTGTTACCATCTTCTATCCATAAACACAAACTTGAAACACTTAATAAATTTGTAATAAAGTAAGAAAATCCTTGTTATATCAAATTTTACAGCAGAAATTTTTAGCGACTCTATCTAGCAACTAGATAAAGGTTTGTCTAATTTGAATGCCACTTGTACCCATCTCACATTACAAAGTGCTAAAGTAAAATTCCAAAACAAACTAGCCTACTAACTAATTAAATTACAAAACAAACCATCCTACACACTAAGTTTGTTGATTATAGTTTGATAGGAAGACGAGTAGTGGGAACTATAAGCAGTGGCACTACCTTATGGATTGTGATACCGAAGGCTTCTGCCATATCTAGCTCCTCGGGTCATTGGCCATTGCGAGAGAAAAGTCGAAGGAATGAAGTAAAGTGGCAAATACGAGTTGAACCACATGGATCCCCATGTTCAGGCCTGCACAAATTCTTCTACCTACAGTAAATGGAATTACCTAGAAATAATTGCCCCTAATGTCGACACTGCTTCCCCATCTCCCCTGCACCCCATCATTGTAGCAGGTCCCTTTTGCAAATGGGGAATTGACTTCATGACATGCAACCCCACATCATTGGGTAACCACAAGTACATCATCGTGGATGTCGTTATTTCACCAAATGGGCAAAATCCATGCCAACATACAACAACACCGCAGAAACCACAACACAGTTTTTTTTCAACCATGTCATCACATGTTTCGGTGTCCTCAAAGAGCTATTATCCAACCATGGAAAACATTTCGAAAATGAAATATTCTAGGAACTATCCCAACACCTTAGTTTCACGCATGAGTTTGTGTCACCATACTACCCCCAATCCAATGGTTAGGTAGAAGCTGTCAACAAATTCCTAAAAATAATGTTACATCGTATGGTGAACAACCACAAAACGAAATGGCATCATATGGTGTTCTCAGCTTTATGGGCATGCCGCACAATGGTCAAGTCCTTGACGGGATTCACACCCTTCCAATTAGTGTGTGGGGTGGAGGTCGTGCTTCCCATTGAACGCAAATTCCCCACCCTGCATTCAGCCATCGCAATTCTCACCGATACTCAGCCCTTAGAGCAACGGTTGGTACAACTAAAACTTGTCGATGAAATATGATGAGAGTCTCTCCAACATAACGAAGCCCATAAGAAAAGGATGAACGCATCGTTTGACCGCAACATCACCACGTGCTCATTTACCGAGAGGGAACTAGTACTACACTATGATGTTGCAAAAGAAGCCTTAGGACCTCGGAAATTCAAAACATTATAGAAGGGGCCTTACATCGTCAAACAATGTCTCCTTAAGGGAGCATAAATTTTATCAGATCTTGATGGGACATGCCTAAAAAACCTCGTCAATGAGCTCTACCTCAAAAATTTCACCCATAAAAAGAAATGCCTCAATACCCTAGAATAAATATGTATGCACCATAATTTTGTATGATGATTGCACCATCACGAGCTTATTCTAAAAGTTGTGCTCTTGTGTCGTAGATGGATCGTTTTACCATCCACTATTTTGGTTTCACTGATGGAGCCTCTCGATGGTCATAAAATTTAGCTGTTGCCACCTAGGCCATATATTCTCTTAATCGGTCATCATACCTAACTAATGGAGTGTGTATGGAGTCAGCCACAAACAATCAAGCAGAATATGACAATGTCATAGGAATTTTAAGCGACGCCTACATCCAAGGCATATGCCATTTACATGTCTTCCTTGATTCCTAGTTGGTGGTGTCGTAGTTAAACCAAGCCTTTCAAGTACGAGATTAATGCCTCTTTAGGAAGTACTTGCATGCACAAATATTAGCCCGCAGTTTTGATGACATTACATTTACACATATACCAAGAGATCAAAATCATGTAGTTGATCACATAACTAACCATATCCTAGACTGGAATGCATTGCTTATATACCATCAACAATGAGCAACATAAAAAACCATCATATATAGTGAATCCATCATAAGCATAACATCCATCATAAACATACAAAACATCATGAAAAATATCCATAAACACATCATCAGAGCTGTCAAAATACATCTCGCATATATGTCAAAAAATATGTGTCCCGGTATACGAAAATAGTCCACTAGCCCACCGCCGGGCAAAAAGTGCATGTCGTAAAAAAGGCAGGGAAGCATCCTCATAATGGGTGCTTGTCCTAGTACATACAGAACAAAAAACATAGGGTTGAGCCCCTCAAGGAGGATCTTGTGGACCCACATCCACACTTGGAGAAATAATAGAAGCGACAATAGCCACAGCAAGTGTTGATCGGTGCAATGCCGAACGATGAGCCCACTCACAGGCCATCGTTGTCTCCAGCCATATATTTGCTAGGTTGTAAAAACCCCTCGTGGGAAGGCCCCGGGTAAGGCTCTCGAGCCTTCCCAAAGAATCATTGAAGTCGCATATCTAAGCCTCCAGAACCTGTACATGAGCCTCGACATTCATCGCTCGAGCCTTAGTAGCCACTGCATGGGCCTTAGTAGCCTCGACACGCACAAGTAGCGTTGCATTGCCCCCAACTATTGCAGTACTAGTGCCCTCCCTTGAAGGGCCGCCCATATCAATCTGTGATGCCACTGATGGTCCAGATTAGCGAGGGGGGCTACCATCTCTAGCCCCCTGCTGAGCCTAGTTCGCCCCTCACACACCCCTCCACCTCGGAGCATGACCAACTAAGATGGCCAAGGATCAACCCGTCTGTCCCGCATATGCAAGTAAATAAGCATAATATTAGTGTCACCATAAAAAGCACATCCATAAATAAATGAAAATAATACTCAAATGCAGAGAACATAAAGGCCATACCTGCAGGTCCCTAAGCATAATCAGGAGAAAGACCCATATCTGGATCACCTTGGAAATCCACGCCAACATATGGGAACTCTAGAGTCAACCGAGGGTTCGACTCAAACCACTCCTCTATAGTGTCATCCCAATACCGACCAACCTGACCCCTACCATGATGGGGCATGATAGGTGCCCATTTACGAATTTGAGGATCCCTCGAAGGGACAAGCGACACTGCAATAAAAGGTTGTAGCATAACGACCTGCTCATACATAATACGACATAATATGTTGGCATAGAAAAAAGTCTCAACTCGACCTCGTTGCACCTTGGCTAGCTGAGTGACCATTGCACGATATACCAACTGAGTCCAATAAAAAAATTCCCTGCCTGGAGTTGCCACAAGACTGCGATATGCGGCCCTGATAACCTGTGAGGTGAAGATGACCCCACCAGGCGGACAATCATAGATAGAGTCGCGTGCTCTGTTAGCTCTATAACACGGGCCACAAGAACAAACTCCCGTGAGATAGCATTGGGCCCATAGTGACTTGCCTCCTTTGCCCAATGTCTAATGTTTACTGCCCCTATTGGCAGTGGATAGGGCAGCACCTCCCCGCGAGGCAAGAGACTAGTCAAAAAATATATGTCCGTTTGAGTCGATAACCTAAGCTCAGCTTGACGCACAACCATCATCCGCCTCTACTGGTCCCAACAACGAATCGGGAACCGTAAGAATCTGTCGTGTGACCTCAGAATAGGGTTCTCAAGAGACTTGAGTAACCCCTAGCGCGCCAAAGTCTTGCGATCACGTAGATTTTGGGCCACTTGGGTGCGAAGGACAGACCAATCCCTCTCTCTCCACAACATCTTGCCACCAAGAAACACCAAAAACTTAGTTTTTGATCCCCAAGAATTTCAAAAAATCATAAGCTAAAAAATTTGCAGGACTGTGCACAATTTAGATACACAGGTGCGCGTTCAACGCGTTTGTAAGACGATGTCACACATGTTCTCTGCACCTGTGCATCTCACAAACGCATCGACCACCATGATCGGTCGACACGTCTGTTGTGTAAATAGGCGTGTCGCCCCCATGTCTATGTCTTTCGTGAAGGGCAACACATTTAAAAGTGCCATTTGCACAGAGTCGTCGTGCAAAGACGAAGTCTTCGCGCAACGATGACGCGACACTCCCAGAGTCGCCTGCATGGTCACCATAAAAAACAAGCTAAAAGGGTTGTACAAGGCACCCCTGTATGACCCACCTACCATGAAAATGACAAAATTTAAGAGTGAGGTTCTAGCTCCTACCTGACACTCTCGGTGCGTATCCCTGGTGTTATGGCTGACCGCAACGACAAGAAATGCTCCGATCACAACCTTTGACCTTTCAAGCTTAAAAGACACAAATGAACTGAAATTGGGCCATTTCAGCGTATATATCGCCCTTTTTCACCATTTTTGGGAGCCCATAACGGGAGCTCAGGATATCCTATCATAAAATCGCGAGAGACATAAAGATTAACAGTTCATCATCTTCAATCTAGACCTCCTTGTTCCAGTTTTCAGAAAGAACTCATTTTCGAGCCCATCGTCCCCCTCCATACTACATCTCATGTACACCCTATCTTGTTTGTTTTAATTCATGTTATTTCAAAATATTTGTACAAAAAAGATACTTTTACTTGGGGTATTGGCCACAAATGTTGTAGGTGCACCAAATCACCGTATTTCCAAGGCTATAAAAGTACAAGAGGAGGTATGATCCTATTCTCAACATGATAGGCTTCCTTCCAAAGCTTTGCATATCTTGACATCATTTCTCCAGAAGAATAAACCATAGGCTTCATTCACCCGACCATGTTTATCATCACCTCACCTTGCACATGATAAACACCCTCGTAGGTCGGTAGACTCGCACCTCCCATGGCGTCCATCATATTCTTAGACCATAAGTCACTATCAGGAGCCATGGTCATCAACTCCAACCCGAGAACCATCTCATTCCTATGCATTGATTATCAACATCATTTTGTTTTACTCATCGCATATCAAAACCACATTCCCAGGCCACCATTTTCTACATCGAATCAATAAAAAACACATTACCGCGTTTCACATTTGGCCTACCACACCCTCATAAACATAACCAATATGTGTCATTCCATCCACCTCATCACCCCCACACTGAAACCAACCAATGGGGCCCCCACACTCAGTAAAACACCCTCCTTGCACCATCATGTAGGATCACACATGTTAATGGGGCACCCATCTCCGTGCTTGTACATCCAAACCACTTTTACATTCTTTTGGCAAGTGTACAAATATTTTTTAGGAGAAAGACTTCCACCCATATTTTTAGGTTTCATACTTGGCAGTAGTCCCTAGTCACCCTTGGTTGGAGTTGCACATTCTTTACCATGCCCAATCACATCAGTCATAACAAACATACACCCACCTTGGATGTCCTACTGACCCTAGGGATACCCTCATCAAAAGTTGTTGTGATTGTCGCCACTCGTATTAACAACTCCGACCTTGGGCCAGTTAGCCATCACCATCAATTTTAGCCACTTCTCGTCATAATGTCTTGTTATATCATCACATTACGCCCTGCTTCACTAGAAACCTTGATCCCTTATATTAGTACTTGTTTCTTACGGTTGATGCTTCCTTCTTCCCAACTTGAACAAACATTTTCCAGGAAGGAGGTAGTACCTTGGATGGATCCCCACCACTATAGGAACATCCTTAGATGGCACAATGTGAATTCGCATCGCCCATTGATGTCATCGGTCCCCTTGACATTCGACATTAACAACATTTTTCATGTCAAGGTGGTATCGTACTTTATAACCACTGCACTCTGTCAAAATTAGTCGAAGACCTCTGTAATAGTAAGCATCTCTTTCAAAAAAGCTTAAATTATTACACATAGGAAGGTTCCTAAAAGTCAAAGACCCATGCATATATTGAGCACTTCATCCAAAAGTGCTATGCCGAGACAATGCATGTGGGTGCCACATTCAACCTTTTTGTTCAAAGAAAAAACACCCTTGAGGGCGTCATCAACTATCATCATCAACCAACAACAGGTCACCTACCACAATGTGACTTGACAGAACCAATATCTGTCAAATTATATTAACTTGTCATCATCACAAGCATGGGACATGCCCACCTTGTAGAAAAATTTCTTATTTTATCACTTACAGGTTTCCTACAGAGCATGGTTACTTTTTGTACTTCAGACAAGGGGTTCCCCTACTTATCTCCACAACAAGTTATTCTCTCTCTCTCTCTCTCTCTCTCTCTCTCTCTCTTAAAAGGGGTCACACAGAAAATAAAATGCGATGTATTTCGGCTATACGTTTCCTCCTAGACCTCATACATCAGGGGGCAACCGTTAACACCAGAAAAATCACACAAGCAAAAAACATTAGAAAATGTCAAGCAATAGTACAAATAAATATTTTTCTGGCAGAAATACATTATGAAGGACAAAAATTTAAAAAGTTCCTAACGTTTATTCAGAAATTGGCGGACAACGCCCCAACAACAATGAAGTTTTGTGCACAATGCGATTTTTCCTTCAATAGTTCCACAATCTCGGGGATGGTGAAAATTCACCATCCGAGAACACTTCCACACTTGGTGAAGATGATTCTCTGTCAGTAATAGTCATGGACAAAAAAAATTCGAGCCACCCAAAAGAGATATGCGACCCTCAAAGGAATCTTTTGTCCCACTCTTGAGTCACTATCAATCTTGGGCCAAGAGAGGGAAGATGAGTTCAAAATTTTCTATATAAACTGGCCATGGGAAGAGCAAAATAGGAGACATTGTTATGCTGGCCAAATTGCAACCATAACAACGCCAACTTTTAATTGTTGAAGCAAGAGGATTGAATGCACTAACATGTTGACCATCCAAAATCCTAGTGAAGAAGAGAACTCCACCATTGGAGAGTTGTCACATTCCTTTTGAGAGAGGGAGGAGAAAATTGTAAGGAAACCACCAAGGAAATGGACCCCCTTGCTGAGAGTATTTGAGCTCCATAGTTCAAAGGACTCACTACAAGTGTGTTAGCATTGTATTCTTCTTACTACCAGCAACTAATAAAGGGAGTTTTCTCCATTATTGTATTGGTTTGTTTGCTCCATTTGAGCATTATTGTCTTGTTTTTTTTATTTTATTTTTATGTTTGAGTTCATGTTATTGTATGCATTACTTACCTTATGAATTTTGCTTTACTTTGTTTTCAGTTTGTCCATTAACAAAACCATAATATTCTCTGTGATCTTTTC
This sequence comes from Pinus albicaulis, assembly GCA_034641835.2. NCBI lineage: Eukaryota > Viridiplantae > Streptophyta > Pinopsida > Pinales > Pinaceae > Pinus > Pinus albicaulis. The sequence goes on along the minus strand of CM076584.1, from coordinate 234,229,780 downwards.
AGGAAACAACCTACTACTAAAGAGGTGTCTTTTGGTACACTAGTGTGACAAAAAACACTACCACATTTGTGTTGACTAGTGTTAAGAAGAAAATAAACATTGCTAAAATTGAACTACTTCTCATGAGTTTCATAGTGAAACTAAGCCCTGAGATGAAAGAAAGTGTCATCTTTGTGATACTAAGAAGTTGAAGATGAAAAATAATTTCTCTTAAATTATCGATTATATAGTCACATTCAATCTAATTTTCAAAATATTTATTACACTACCAATGTTCTTGACGTTTTAGATCAACGAAACTATAGAGATATAGAAATACTTCTCTCACTAATTTTCATACATTAAAATAAAATATTAAAATACAAATTTTAAAACATGTTAATCATTATTATTTTCTATTTCTCTTAGAAATATATCATACAAATTTTAATAAATGTTAATCATTATTATTTTCTATTATTATAAAAAATTATTATTATCATTTCTCATAAATAAAAAAAGAAACTTCTGAATTATACATATTATCATTTTAGTATTCTCTAATTACATAATTTAAATATATATTTTATAATACTTCAACTTATTTCTGCAACACAACTATATCGATTATCATGTTATTGTATGCATTACTTACCTTATGAATTTTGCTTTACTTTGTTTTCAGTTTGTCCATTAACAAAACCATAATATTCTCTGTGATCTTTTCAGGAAACAACCTACTACTAAAGAGGTGTCTTTTGGTACACTAGTGTGACAAAAAACACTACCACATTTGTGTTGACTAGTGTTAAGAAGAAAATAAACATTGCTAAAATTGAACTACTTCTCATGAGTTTCATAGTGAAACTAAGCCCTGAGATGAAAGAAAGTGTCATCTTTGTGATACTAAGAAGTTGAAGATGAAAAATAATTTCTCTTAAATTATCGATTATATAGTCACATTCAATCTAATTTTCAAAATATTTATTACACTACCAATGTTCTTGACGTTTTAGATCAACGAAACTATAGAGATATATAAATACTTCTCTCACTAATTTTCATACATTAAAATAAAATATTAAAATACAAATTTTAAAACATGTTAATCATTATTATTTTCTATTTTTCTTAGAAATATATCATACAAATTTTAATAAATGTTAATCATTATTATTTTCTATTATTATAAAAAATTATTATTATCATTTCTCATAAATAAAAAAAGAAACTTCTGAATTATACATATTATCATTTTAGTATTCTCTAATTACATAATTTAAATATATATTTTATAATACTTCAACTTATTTCTGCAACACAACTATATCGATTATCTTTATTTATTTATCCTTAATTCAACACCCCAACAATGTTTGGACTGGAATTTTTCTGCAAACCCAAATATATCTATATTGCTATTTATATCTTCTCAATCCAATTCCCTAAATTTACATTTTATAGAAAATGGGCATGAAGTTCAGACCCATCGCACATAAATCGCCTTATCCTCTTCCATTTGTATAAGAACTGTCTCCATAGTCACACTGCTGCTGAGGAGATGGCAGCTTCTTCATATTATTGTATGCTAACAAACACCCATCTCAAACTTAATCACCAAAGCACTGTTCTTCCTCTGAGATTCTCCTCTGTGAAACTATCAACGCGATCCCATTGCTCTCTCCAACGCTCCCATGTTGTCGTGCGAAGAAATGTGTTCAGAATCACAGCAATAGCTCAGGAAGAAACGCAAATTACGGAGCAATCAGTACCAGAAGAAGAAGAAACAAATAAAGAGCAACAGCCAGAAAATGAAGAAGAGTTACCAGGTAGAAGAACTAAACTCTATGTGAGCAATCTCCCTCGGAGCTGTGACCAAGCACAGCTTACTCAGCTGTTTCAGGAATTCGGAACCGTGGAGTCTGTAGAGGTACTTCTTATTTTCATAACAGAGTGTGCACATATATGTGAAAATATATATGGATTTAGGTGTGTTTTTCACCTTTTTAAGGTTGCGTAGGACCTCAACCTGTAAAAAAATGAATCTTGATGAAAGAAGGACAGCTTTAAACATCTTATTTAATGCTGTTTATAATATTTTTGGAGTAAATTGTGTGTCAAAAATGTGAAACATCAAATGTTTAGGGTATACATTCCACCCATCCTTATTGTCATGAATATAATTTTTTTTGAGTAGACACTCTACCATTCTCAATGCCATGGAGTAAAAAAAAAACATGATTGACGTTTACAGTAAACACTCCACACTCCACCCATGATATTAGTCATGAACTAGAAAACATAACTGTCATGGTCAGGGACTATGTTTTTTAGTCTTAACTATAGGTCCACTTGAACTTTTGAACATTTCACACATTTTACTCCAAAAATGCTATGAACAACATTATGCCTAACCGTAGAAATCTTCAGCCCAAATCTCATTTAATTTCCGTGGTTGAACATGTAGGTTTCAGTAGGATAGAATATATTGAGAATTATAATTGCAAATCATTTTGTTGATGGATTCAGGCGCTGAGGAACTGCTTTTTGTCTTTGATTTCTAACAAACATATTGGCCACAGGTTGTTCGTAACGAGGAAACTGGGATAAGCAGAGGATTTGCTTTTGTCACAATGAGCAGGGTTAAAGAAGCTAAGTCAGCCATTGAAAAATTGCAAGGCTATGTAAGTGGCAGTTTTGTTCTTGGGTTTTTTTTCATCGTATATGTTTATATGGTTCCCAGTGCAAATGCATCTTATAGATTGAATTCCAGGTGCTTGTTGTATTTTGAAAATAAAGGACATGGGTGGACGGGATATGATTGTCAACTTTCCAGCAAGAGTAATATCCAAGAAAGAGGAAACCGACGACTCCTATGTTGAGACTCCATATCAATTGTTTGTGGGTAATCTCGCTTGGTCAGTGAAGAAGGAAATCCTCAAAAGTTTGTTCAGTCAGTATGGGAATGTGTCAGCTGCGAAAGTCATTTATAGTGCTAAGGGCGGAGTGCCTCGGGCCTTTGGCTTTGTTTGTGTATCCTCACAATCAGAAATGGAGGATGCCATTGCTGCACTGCACGGGAAGGTAATCTATCATGCTTTTCTTTTCTTTTTTTAATTGGAAGTGCTTCGAGAAACATGCCCCAAAATGATCCAAAGGGTGGTCAATCCTTCAGTTTAGATGTTAGGTCTGAGAGGTATCTGTTGTGCCAAAGTCGTCTGGGATTTGTCTTGCACAATGCATAGGGTTTCATCCCTTTGAAACTCATGCTATGCAGGCAGGGCAGATCCAAGCCAGAGGGGAGCACTCCTTTTACCTCATTAGTGAACCAATGCCCCGTTGGCACAATTTTAGACTTTGATTTTGTAAATTGACAGGAGATGAATATACTTCCCATATTAATTCCACCCCGTCAAAAATTTCTCCTGTGAATTAAAAGTAACAAGAAAGATAAAGGAATTACGAAGAAAGGCAAAACAGTTCAATCGTTCAATCGCAACATTTGTTGCTTCCTGTAATGGGCAATAGATCTTACTGTTGTTCTTTGCGTTCCATCATTATCTTTTGTCTATGCTCCTAAGAAACTTTTAACATACACTCTTTCGGTTACCTATCATAGTTAGGATGATATTATGCAGAGGGACAATCTGCTTTTTCTAACATTTTGTAGCCTTCAATTCCAGTATATGACACTAATCGCCTCTACCATTTTTATTGAAGTACATGTTTTGTGATGATGTAGGAGTTTCATGGACGGAATCTGATGGTGAGACAAGCCAAACCAACGAGCAAAGTATGATCACTTGTGCTGAATCCTAAAGAAGTACTGCATTTTATCAGACACTCTCTTTGTAAACATTATATATTAAACTAGAATCTAGAGAAGATGGTGAATAGGATCATTTGGTCCTTGTGATTGCAGTTCATGTTTTAGGCATATACATGATTATCAAAGGGAAAAATCAGTGTGTATTCTTCTTCCACTGCATTTATTCCTTAAGAATTCCGCTCATCATATGCAGTGTGAAAGTCTTCTACAAGCAGTAGGCATAAATCTACAACTAAAGATGGTTACAATACTGAAACATGACAGGTTTGAAGATAGAATAGTTCTTCAGAATGGTGGCCGTGGTTTGCTGCGTAACCCCACCAGAATTCCAGCAAGTGCTTTCTAAGTAATATCAGCATTTACCTTTTGAGACATAATAATTGAATGCCTTTTTCACACTTGACTTCTGATAATTTCCATAAAGGTGTGGAAATTCATGATTACCTCTGCCAGTCAATCTAAAATTTGATCATAGCTTGATCTTTGGTGCTGCCCTTCATAAATATTTTTTTTGGACTAGTTTCTATTACCCTGATGTGACAAGTTCACCCATCCCAATCTGGGAATATGACAATTACTAAAGACAGCTTAAAACATTCTAGAATCCTCTGGCTAAGAATCCACAAGTGGGGTGATCTATTCTGTCAAAAATGGCCCAGGACTTGCACCTGGCCACAACTGCAAAGTTCAAACACAAGCACAAGTACAAGCAGTCCACAAGGGGAAAACATGTCTCTACGAAGACTTGTACTATGGTGGGAGCATTAGCAACACCCTGCTTTCATCAACCAAGCAAACCCCCATGGACCTGTTACCACAATATCTAGCAGGCCTTGGAGAGGGAAACCCTACAAGACAAGAGCAAGACAAAGCGCTAACAATGGGGCAGTGTTGCAAACATCTCAATAACATTCCGATTTTATCACAAAATCACGAATTTATGGTCTAGCCAATGTTTGTCGATTTTTAGCAATATTTTGGTGGTATCTTAATTTTTCCGATTTTTACTGATATTTTCTCGATTAATACGATTTTTTGATTTTTTAGACCCTTGCCGATTTTATCTTGATGTCGATGTTTGCAACATTGCAGTGGGGCAGAGGCCCAATGTCACCTCAGCCAAAACCCCCTGCTCTTTATAGACTTTCACCGATGGGAGAAGTCTCAATAGGAGGGAGATCACTTAAAATAGATATGCTAGGCATAAGGCACAAAGTGATCAAGCTAGAGCTCATTCAAGGCTCAGGAGAGAGACTCAATAATGGTTCATTGCTTTAAAGAAGCAAAACACTCTCAAAGAAAAGCCTTAGAAAAGAAGGCTCAAGACCTAGGGTTTCGAGATTTTTCCGATGGTGATAGGTATTCACAAGGTCAAGGCCCGAGGGAAAGGGTTTCTTACAATGATATTCAACTAAGCCGAGGCTCATGAAACCCTCAAGAAAGTCCTCAAGTTGAGGGGAAAAGGGACTAGGGTTCCCCTCTTGGAGTAACACCTAGGGCAAGAGATTTTATGGATAAAATTTGAGTGGATGTCCACCAAATTGATAGGTTAGGTAGCCTAGACCTATCTCTCGATGTTTAGGCTCTCATATCACAAAAAAGCCTCCTCCCTAAAATTTCGCTGCAAGCCCTAGATTTTCGCCCTAGCCTTAAAAGGATCGATTTTAAGGAGAAAATTTTGAGATGATCGCCAAAGACTTGGACTAGTGCCTTGTCCTTTAGGCATATGGAGTCAAGGATGTGATAGATAGGCCAAATTTGTTGCTAAGGAGGCCGAAATTTGATGCCCTATGTATCAAAATTTCAACATTTACCCACTCAATGATAAATGGAGTTTGATGGAGAGTTATAAGAATTCCTCCACTACGAATATTCATTACATGTTATACAATGAGTAGCATATGCAATTCTCATCTAGATAGCCATTAAAATTTATTTTTCAACAAATTAGGGCACAATCTAGAAGTAAAAATTCCATACATTAGACAAATTTTAGATGATAATCTTCAACAATAGACACCTACAAGATAACATGTAGTATATCCATCCATTCACCAAAGAACTAGCTCCAAAGACAATCCAAAGTAGCTTCCAAACATCAAAATGCATTCCAAGAATCTCCAATAGCCAAGAAGGAAGTGCGAAGTCTCTTATGAGGTCTGAATTCTCCAAGTGATGATGATGATGAGAGAGTCTAATGAGCTCTCTATAGTTTATACATGTCTTATGATCTCTAATTTAGCTTAAGAGCCCCTCGAATTGTAAAATAATGGGCTTGATACTAAGTGAGGTTACAAGCCAATCTCATAGCCAATGAAAGACATAAAAGATAGCCCACAAAAGATGCTGAAATGCTGACATCATGCCTGTGTAGGCCCTTTTAGGGCATGTGTTGGGCCCCTCCATTGCTAAGTCGAGAGAAGAGTGTTAGTTTTTGAGTAGCTTGGACAAGTGTTCTTGTCTCTATTGGTGTCTAAGAGGCTAAGGAACACAGGAGGATAATTATCTCCAAGACCTAGAAAGAGTTTCTAAGGAAAATGCCTTGATTAGATTAATTAGCCAATTATTAACTATTTTCCTAAGTCTAACTTAGGAAAACTGGTTAATTAAATCAGATTAATTGAGGTAAATTGATTTTTCTCTAGAGACTTTCAAAAAAGTCACCTGATGGGGTTAAGATGATCTTAGCTATCGATTGTGATTAGATCATAGTTTTAAAAAACAGCCGATCAGACTCGGACAGGCTTTGTCGGCAAGCCGTGGAAGCGCACGTCCGACCAGGGCGCAAGCGACGGTTAACGGTTTGTCACAAGCCAAGCGGTTTTTATCTGGCTTCGATAAACAAATCGTGAGCAGACTGTCCAGGATAACTTTCGTAAAACCAATTCGTACGACCAATTGAGCTAAAAAATAAATTTTTATGGACTTGAAACCGAATTTAATTCCGCTGTTAGGTTTGTTTGAGGTTTTCTGAAGAGTTGTGGAGTTGGTTTTTGGAGCAACTTCATGGTAATGTTAAATTCTTAAAGTAAAAGTGACATTCTCCTTAATCTTCATTTTTTACTTAAATTTTTAACATTACCATGAAATGACTCAGGATGTTTGAGAGTGGTTCCAACCTCATTGGATTTCATATGGAGAAAGTAGAATTTTAGATCTCATTCAAAATCCAGCAGACTTATCAGTTTTTCAGGATTTCAGGATTGGGTTATTGCAATGTTTCCATCGAATTTTGTCATGTATTAGGGTATGGATCTCGTATTTAATCAAGAGCACCAATCCCTCTATGTACCTTGATGACATGATGTTAGTGACATTGGTTATGTTTTTTGTTTTGATCTCTATATCATCATCCTGTATTGGACAGTGCACTAAGTGCAATTTTGATATAATGGATATATTCATGAGCCTACTTTGATCATATGTTGTCTTTTGTGACTTATCTATATTGTAATGCTTTGTGTTTGGAAACATGGATAAAAATCTTTAAATTTATGTTTTTGTACAAAAAAATAAATATTTAATGTATTTTTTACAAAAACCGAGTCATTGAAACCGAGTCGACCGAGTCATTACCGAGTCATTACCTCGGCCTGGTAGCTGACCGATTCCGTTTTTTTAAAACATTGGATTAGATCATGGCCATTGGTTGCCCAATGAGAGATTATAAGATTAAATCAGTGGGTCAGTTGGAGAGGGAAAGTTAAGGGTTGTTTGAGGGAAAGTTAAGGGTTGTTCCAAGTGTGTTTTGCTAGGCAGAGAAGGCCGTAGGGCTAGAAGACAAGGCGAAGCTGTTTGGAGGCTGGTTGGTGGCGTTTTGGAGGAGGCCGTAAGCCTACAACAGCTCCTGTGCTAGGCCATAGGCCATAGCCAACAACGGGGCCATCTCTTGGGGTGCGTTTGGGGTCAAACAAGCCACAAAGAGGTAGTGTAGGAGTGGAGGGCTTCTCCCTTAGAGGATCGCAACCTTAAGAGGCTTGTCTTGTTGATTGCGTGGAGGATAAGGGCTGGAGGTTGATGCCCTAACCAGAATTACAGAGTGCAACAAGCAAACATGGTAAACAACAATGTTTGTGGAGGTATATTGGGTCAACTTTGTGACCAGATTAGATCATGTTTGTTGCAGACTGTTGATGCTGTGTGTATGACATTCCGAGGTGGTGAAGTGTCATACTATAAGCTGAATCAGCAGTGATTGGATTGGGTGCCATAGGTTTGTTGGAGGACAACGTGTTGGCTACCCAAAGTAGCCCTAGACGAGCTATCTTGAAGGATGAAGAGTAGCTGAAGGTTGGGTGAAGATAGGTGTTGAAGTGCAACAATTTGATGGACAAAATTTGTTGCTAGCTTGGCAGTTTGGAGCTTAGGTATTGGCCATCCTAGAGAGTAGATTGGATCAGCCCATGTACATGCTACAGATGGACATGCAACAGTGTTAGGTGGCAACCCTCCTGGAGTCTCGATATGTAGATGCCTTGATGGACTAAGCAGTACGGAAGCGAATGACCGACATGACGAGATACGACATCGAGTTTGTCATTATATCTTGTATACCATAGACTGTTGTATTATTCAAATTTGGTTTAATATAATGAAGATTGGTGATTGTACATTATTGTACAATTTTGTTTAAAACTGTGTATATTATTATTGCTTTATATTTTCCGCTGTGCAAAATAGTTCATGGTTGAGATTCTTGGTTTGGTAGCGTCAATGATTTAATAACCTAGATCCAAGGTCATGGAAATTCAACATGGTATCAGAGGGTGTTTGAGCTACTTTGGAAGTTAGTAAATCAGAGTTGCACATCGAAGTATAGCGTGAGAGGGAGTTGGTCACATTGTAAGTGAAGGACTCACTACAATGTCAAAGTTGCAGACAGGTCTCCGATATGAGGACAGGTTGGAAGGGTTGTCCAACTACACTGCTTGGAAGGAAAGGATCAAATTGGTCTTGCAAGTCAACAAGATCTGGGAGTTTGCCAAGAAAGAGAACAAGCAGGCAACCAACCCTAAGGAGATGTATATATGGGAAGATTTGGATACGAAGGAGAGGTTGATCATCCTTGATGGTGTGAAGGATTCCTTAATACCTCATTTGTCCGGGAAGAACAATGCACATGAGATGTGGATGGCTCTTCAAATTTTTTTCTAGAATAAGAACGAGAACCAAGTATTGGTATTTCAGGATAAGTTTAAGTCCACAAAGATGATAAAGGGTGAAGGAACAACGTTGTATCTGACAAGGTTTTCTCAAGTTCGAGATGAGCTTGCTGCCATCGGTGTCAAAGTTTCAGATGCAGAGATGGTAAGGATTTCCTTGAAAGGGTTATCCGAGGAATGGAAGCCATTCATCAAAGAAATTGTTGCCAGGGAGAAGTTGCTAGACTGGAATAGATTGTGGGACGACTTCATTCAGGAAGAGTGGCAAGACGAGGATCTTCATCCATCAAAGAAGGCAGATGAGGACGTGGCACTTGCAACATGAATGAAGGGTAAGCCAAAGAAGGACTTGAGTAAAATGAAGTGTTTCAATTGTGGTGAGATGGGTCATTATTCGTCGAGATGTCCGTTGAAGACATGAGGTATTACCACTTCAGCTGAGATGGATGATCTCTCCATGAGATTCGAAGAGGACTTTGCTATGATTTCTCATTTCTCTCAGGGCATTATCAAGGAGGATGGATGGTACGTGGACAGTGGTGTGGCGAAGCATATGACAGGGTCACAGGAGGTTTTTGAGACTCCAGCTGAATGGGACTCGAAGTTACACATGGTTTTGGGCGACAAGAGTCAGTTGGAGATCCGAGGATCGAGAGTTGTGCGATTCAGAATGGAGACAGGACGTATGTTGTGCGTCTAGGATGTACTGTTTGTACCAAGATTCAGATATAGTGTGATTTCTGTCTCGATGATGGAGAGTATGTGAAAATTCCTAGATCTGACAATCTTAGGAATCCAACTGCAGCTAACTGAATCTACTTCATCTACTTGTAAATTACATTACAGTGATTTTTAGATTTCTTCATGAAAATATTGAAGTAAATTATTGAAGCAACCTACACTTAATACTTTATGATTCTGAAACAAGGAAACTGAGCAAAGAATAAATCACACATAGGACACCATTATTTTTGGACGAAAGTTCCCGGAAAAACCCAATGCGGGAAAACCGGTGCAACAGATCTGAGGGTTTATTATTATTAAGCAGCAGTTTCTGAATACAATCTCTGGATGCTTTGCTGGCTATCTTGTATAGAGAAATCATGACAGACAAAAATATAGTGAGTTTTACCTCACACTGCAAGTCCCGGCCGATTCGGTAGATGAATTGACGAAACCCCAACTCCCTTTGCGCAGTAGTTGCGTAGTCCTGTTTGCGGACCTCTGTGGACTGTGTCACCTCCTCTCTGGGATCGATTTTCTCCTCAGAGAGTCGAGTTCCAGCGCTCTCGGCTCATAACCCCGATCTCTTGATAAATCTCAGACTATCTCATGAAAACACTGTGTAGCCTCTGCGTGGGCTTGCATCACCCCTTCTAGGGCCTGTGTCACACCCTCTAGAGGCTGCGCTGCTTCCTTTGCTGGTTCTGCTGCCTCTCTGCTATGTATTCTTGGTCCCGAAGAAGATCCTCCGACCAATAACTGTCTCTGCCCTGCAACTGGAATCACTTAGATATGATCTTCGTTCGAGCACTTGCTCTTTCAAAAGAATTTGATCACTTGATTCACTCTGTGTGTCTTTCCAAATGACCCTCAAGCCTTCCTTTATAGTCTTCTCATTGAGAAATCAGTGGTCGAGATTAGATCTCTAATCAATGGCTTCGATTATAACTTGACTTGATCTTCACTTCTTCTAGATTATTCTCACTCTGTTTTATTAATACCCTTTAATTATTTAACTTCCCTAAGTTTAGACTTAGGGTCCCCATTAAAATAATTAATTCTTACAATAAAACATATTCCGAGTTGATTTTTCACAAACGATTTTTGGTTTCTTTGGGATACTAGTGCTTAAGCCTCTCCACAAATTTAGAGACTTAGAGCACTTCTGATGCTACCAAAAATCAACACTCCCTCTTAGTGAGGAAAGTGCTCTAACAACATGCCTGCTACATATTGCTCTGACCCTGAAGCATCCTTTGCGCTGCTGAAGTATGACAAGCTGTCCATCAGCCACTGCGCCACGACTGCAATTGTATTGCTGCCCTTGACACTGCCACTGCCACTGTTGCATCCGTAATACAACTCCCTCTCAAGTGCTGCATCTGCTATGATGCTAACACTGCCACTGCTAACACTGTATCTGTGCTGCAACTCAGTTGTTGAGAGAAGCAACTGAAATCACCCAAAAATTGAACGAGTGTTCAGTGGATGCTGAAGATTTTGATTGTTGATAGCTACTGCATTGTCCCTCTGATGCACTGCGCTGCTGCTGCTCTGCACTGCGCTGCACTGCGCTGCTCTTTGCTGCTCTAGAAGTAGGCGCTGTTACCTACTGCAACTGTCGCTCCATCACTCCTCGACTTCCACTGAAAACTTCTCTATCCCGCTACTGCTGATCAAGGGCATCCATAGCAAGGTTGTGATCCAAGAAGGATCCTGCCCAACTAAAGTTCAAGATGAGCTACAGTTCTATGTTGCCCCAATTCTCTCCTGGAGAAGCGTGGGTACTCATGGCAAACTCATCCTGCTCGATCTTCACGGCTGCAACTTCAAGATCATGTTTTTCATCCTTGTCCTTTTTCCTTAAAGGACATTGTGATGCAAAGTGGCCCATCTCGCCACATCTGAAACACTTCACCTTCGAGACATCTCTCTTCTATCTCCGTTGCCCTTGCTGTCCCTTCAATGCGAGGGTTGCATTCTCCTCCTCCTACGGATTCTTCGATCTGCTCCCGCTGCTGCCATCAAGCTTGCACTTGACTAGATCTCTCCTCAGCTCTTCATCCTGAAGTGCTCCCCACATATGCTCCCAACTAGGAAGCGTAGCCCTGCCCAAAATACTTTGGACAAAAACTTGCCACTCCTCCGCGACTGCGTTATGGGCTAGCCTCACCATAGTTGCAGCAGTTGGGGTGGATCCCATGGTTTCCAACTGGTCTCAAACCTCCTGAAGTCTCATAAAGAATGGAGCAATGCGCTCCCCTTTCTGCATCTGGATCATCCGAAACTTCTGCTCCAAGTACATCTTCCGTTGCTCGGAAGTTCCTTCGTATAGCAGGGACAAGGCCTCCCATATCTCCCTGGCGGTGTTCTTGCCAGATATATGAGAGACTATGTGATCCTTGACACCATCAAGGAACTTGGCCTTTTCCATATCGGACTTGTAACTCTTGTTCTGATCTGGATATGTAGGTACAGTAACCACATTGTCTACGAAAGCTTTGAGATCATATTCGTCTAGAAGGAATTTGATTCTTTCCTTCCAGATTACGTAGTTGGAGGATCCCTCCAACCGGTCTTGATCTCTTAGTCCGTGAGATGCCATTTCAGCTGAAATTGTCGAACTGCTCCTCTTCTTCCCCCACTGCGCAACACTAGGCAGGCTTATGCACTCCTTGTAGAGCTCGTAGATCTACTGCCTGAATCTGCTGCTCAGATCTTGGAAAAATGCTGAATTCCTCGGCAAGGAACTCACTAAGGAAGAATTCCCCGCTATGTGCTCTTCTCCTTGTTCTGACGCTTTTCTGCCCAGCAATTGCCTATAGAAAAACTACGTCCCTTTGGCTCTGCGTGAAGGCTTTGCATTGCTCCCTTTAACTCAGCAAGATATTGATCCGGAAGTCTTACATCTCTGTCAACTCACTTAGAGAGAGACAACCTCGAAAAATTAGCCCTCCTGGCTAGAACTGCGCAATCCCTCTGGGGATTCGATTTGTTGCTGCTACTGCAACAATTTGGCCTTCACTTCAGTGCTAGATCCCCTCTTTCTGTTTCACATCAAATGCTCTGATACCATGTGAAAATTCCTAGATCTGACAATCTTAGGAATCCTATTGCAACTAACTGAAGCTGTTGATTTTTGTAGCATCCGGAAGTGTTCCAAATATCAAACTTTGCAGGGAGGCTTGGACAACAGCATTCCAAAGAACCCAGAAACAGTTTGTGGAAATTCCACTCGATTCATGACTTATTAAAATAATTAATTATTTTAATAAAGACCCTAAGTCTAAACTTACGGAAATGAAATAATTAAAGGGTATTAATAAGTTAGTGTGTGATTCTTCTAGAAAACATGGATCAAGTCAAGTTTTAATCTTAGCCATTGATTAATCTTTTAATTTGGGTCGTTGGTTCTCCAACGAGAAGATTATAAAAGAAGGTTTGAGAGTCATTTGGAAAACAAGCCGGGCATACACTCGGTACCCGAAGGAGATCGATTATGAAGTAAGAAAATTCGATTTCAGTGGGAGAGTTGCAGGGCGAGGAGTTTGTAGAAGCAGAAGGAAAAGGTAGTCAGCAGTGATCGAGATCAGGGATAGAGGGCAGCAGTGGGCCACTAGAGGCAGCTTGAGGCTACAGCACAGATAACCCACGTAGACTTACGCAGTCCAGCGCTGGGACTGCGCAGTGAATCACGCAGACAGGCACAGGAGCCAGCAGAGGCTGATCAGGGTGTCAGAGAATTGTGCGAGGGAGCCGAAAATTCAGTCTTAAGTGTTTCAAATTTTATTTGCCATTATATTTCCTTGTAAAGATATCATTTGTTGAAGAATTAATAAAACCATCATCTGTCGCATCGGCTTTCCCGCATTGGGTTTTTCCGGGGACAATTGTCCAAAAATAAGTGTGTACATGTGATTGATTCTTGTGCTTATGTCCTCTACTGTTTATTTCTTTGCATATGTATTTGTGAATGTTGCAGTAGTATTTATTTCGATATTTGCCAGGAGATTTCTAAATAATAACTTATTGAAATAATAAGTAGGAGGAATAAATCTATCACTGCAACTATATAGTTTTCAGTTTGAAAATTTCACATGATATCAAAGCCAGAGATGAGTAATATGAAGGGAGAATCAACTAGTGAACATAAATCTATTGTTGCAGCAACAACGCAGAAGGGTTCACGCAGTTCTCCAGTAAGGGAAAGAAGCATGACAGAACAGATGGAGCATGATGTCTCTGTACTGGCATCCATACTTGAGGAGGATTTTGCTTTCGTATCGAGCACTGTTTCTTCTGATGCCTGGTATATTAATAGTGGAGCCTCTGCTCACATGATTGGAGTACGGGACTGTTTTTCCGACTACCAAGAAGAGCAGATGAATTTCAAAAAAACCATGGGTAATAAAGCAAAATGCACTCCCATTGGGAGAGGTACTGTAGTTTTTCAGACCGAGACTGGAAATAGAATCCGGGCCACTAATGTTCTGCATGTGCCGGGTTTGGGGATGAACTTGATCTCAGTGTCTCAGCTTCAAAACCGAGGTCATGACATCTACTTTATTGGCAATAGAGTCTACGTCAAACACCCTAGTTGGAAGAAGAAGGCACAGATCGGGGTAAGAAGCAACAAACTGTACAAGTTGTAGCTTGAGTCTCCAATGGTACTGGTCGGCAACGCAGATGAAACAGACCTGAATGAGCTATGGCATAGAAGAATGGGGCATTTGCATCATGGGGCGTTGAGAACTCTCTAGAAGACTGTCACAGGTGTTCCATAACTAAGCACTAAACGAGATGATGTTTGCAAGGGGTGCGTATTGGGAAAATATGCCAAGGCAGCATATCAGAGAAGCAACAATAGGGCCAAGGGTGTATTGGACCTGATACACTCAGATATCTGTGGACCAATGTCCACTAGAGCTCTTAGCGATGCTGAGTACTTCGTCACCTTCATTGATGACCATTCCAGGAAAACCTGGATCTACTTCTTGAAGACCAAGGATGAAGTCTTTAGTCGGTTTTGTTATCGCTTGCCGCCTACACCTACCTACAGTTAGTGGGAAAAGCCTTCAACCCCACAGGTGTGGTTGGTGGCAAGGAACTCAGAGAAGGGGTTGTCACCTATTCCCAACTCTCTCCGTTTAAGCTATCTCATAGGTTAGCTAAGGGGGTTGGTCCCTAAAGGAAAACTAAGTTAAAGATGTGAGATTTCTAGGAGAATTTATTAGAAGGAATTACTTATCAAAGATGACTCGATTCCAATATGTAAACAAGCATATAAGTATATGAGCAATATTCAATGATGTGTTCAAAATATAGACCAGTGCTTTAAAGTAAATGACAAATGCTTGCTCAAAAATGAAATTCAAGATATAATGACAATAATCCCATAAAGGAAATGTTAGACCAAGATCACAATATGCAATTAAATTTGCAACACCAGATAAGGGTATTTGCCAATGAAACGAGATATATCAATCATCCATAAGCATAATGATCATTAAAATGACAACATGCAATGAAGTTGCATGTAGAAGTAAATTTCCAAGTACCATAGAATTAAACTTGTTGCAAAATTTAAGGAATTAAAATGCTTGCATCCAAAGTGCTTCTTGAGATAATATTTGCATGTGAATCTTCAAACCGTCAAGATAGTAAAAAATTTGGGAACTTTGCAAGTAAATGTGATGAGATAGTGCTCTCGGTTTATTTTATTAATTAGTTCTAAAGCAAGGTTGCAATTGAACTCTAATCCTCAGACCTCACCCTCGCCCAAATATTTGGATCTCATAGTGAGGAGTCCATAGAGGTAAAGGGTCCCTAAAACGCCTATTCAACCAACTTAAGTTGGAGGTAAATTTTAGAGATGCAAGTCTAGTATGAAAAGTGAAATGCCTAAATGATATGAAAGTGAGTTTGCAAGTGCTATGTAAAAGATGGAGATGATTCAATTAAATATGCTTCATAGTTAGAACAATAACTCAAGTTGCCATAAATTGAAAGTGTTATGCTTCTTTACTTGTAGTATATTCTGAAACTTATCCAAATGAGAAATAGATCACAAAACATAAGTAAGTGATGGCAAATGAGATTGCAAATTAAGAAATTAAAGGACTATGCGATTTATGTTACTTCCCAATTAGAGCATGCATATGTGATGTGAAAGAAAACGGAAATGTCAAAACCACTAAGTCAATCCATCTACAAATTCTCTCCTTTGAAATGGAGAGATAGGGATGCCAATGGGTAAAACCCACGCTCTCACAACAAAAACATAAATTTTTATTAATTTTACAAGAATGAAATGACCATGAGGCCTTTTCTAAACCAAGGAAAGTCTTCACAAATAAAAATTGAGACCATAGACTTTTCCTCGGTGAGAATTTCTAAGAACTCAAAATAAATTCAGACTTTACTATATGAGAAGAGAAGCTAAGCCTCTTCTATGCCCATAATCAAAGAAGAGAGGGTTATCTTCTTCATTTGTAATTCAGCCCAAAGGTCCTGCAACTTGTTAGTAATTTCTTGTAGTTGTCCACTCAAGTTGTCACAAGAAAAAATTCGAAAGAGGGCTACAAAACCAATCAAATATTAGATAGATAAAATTATAAAATATTGCACAACAATTTACAAAGGGGTAAGCCAAAGAGTTCGAGTAAACTCTCCTATTTTCTTAGTCATCTTCAAGCTCTTAGATAGCAAATGAAAGCAATGAAGTATAATGTTTTAAAAGATATTCAAATTTAGAAGTATTCGGCTTGTATACAAGCTATGTCTCAAAACCCCTGCAAAACCACTTTGTAAGATAAGACTATGAAGGTTCAAAGAACAAATGAGAGCTCCTTTGAGAATGTATCAAGAGTGGGTTGGTCTCTCCAAAGACTTCCCCCAACACTAGATTCTTTGATCCCAACAAGATGTTCCCTCTACAAAACTTCAATCAAGAATTAGTTCCATATAGATCTAGCAATAAACAATGATAAGAAACTCTAGAGATTTAGTTGAAACCAACTAGAGCATTCTATACCTAGAGCATACTCCTAAATCAAATGTCAATGTAAGATAGCTCTACATTAACAAATCTACAAGAGCATATGGAAACAAATTAGATCAAAGCATGAGTAAAAGGAATTATACCAATGATCAACAATTCATCACACTCCAAAAAGAGGAACACCTCATGAATGAAACCCCAAAGTCTTTATTGATATTTCTGAAAGTGTACAAGGCAGCAGCGCTTCCGCAAGCACAATAGCTAGTAAACAATGATTACAATATGAGAGCCCATGACTCCATTATATAGAAAGTTGGGAGCAAATCCCAATGAAGAACCATATGCCAAGTGGTGAGAGGGAGGAGATCTCAAGGCAAATTCGAATTTGGTAAGTGGAGCTCCAATGCTAAGTGTAAAAATCGAATTCTTGCAAGTGGGCATCATTTTCTTCTTCCCTTATGTGCCAAATTCGAATTTTATGATGGAATGACATGTGTATATGGTTGATAACCCATGTGGAGACAATTTCCCACAAAAATCTCCACCAAATATTCTCCCAAATCCTCCCAAATATGCACTAACTTCACAAATTCGAATTTCCAAGTAAGCAACTCTCATTTAATGCCGGAAATTCAATTTTATTTAAGCACATGTCTTTTCCTTGATTTTAGGAGTCCATATCATCTTGGGACTTCACTTTAACTCCTCCATAATTTTCCACCTCATTTCCACCTCATTTAGCATGTGTGGATATTTATTTTTCTCCATTTATTTAATTTCTGGCTTAATTAATTGCCAGATTTCCCACTAAACTTAAGAAAAATGGGTTTTGAGGGTTCAAAACACATTTTTAACCCTTCAAAGTGTGTCATAGTAGAAAGTTGAGCGTGAGAGGTGTAATTTTGATTATTCATACCCCTTATTACAATTCAATTACAAATTTTATTGCAATTTTCGACTTGCGGGAAATCTAAAAAATTAAAAAATCACTACCTAGACCTAATCAAATTCCACGAATTTTTTTGTGTGATCTAGTATGGTAATATACATTGACTCTAGACACTAGGAGTCACCCAAGGCCTCACCATCAAGCCGTACTCCGACTTTGGGGTAAAATTGAAGGAAAAAACTCAATTAATTATTAACTTCTAGTAGGGAGATGATAATTAACCAAGTAAAAAAAACCTCTCAGAGTAATACTCACTTGTTGGCAAGGTCCCAGGCTATCTAGGCCTGTTATAGACTTAATACTGATTCAAAACTCATCGTTACTAGTATCACTTATTACAATTCCCTGTAGGGCGTGGAATCTAGGTACAAGAGAAAATGATAAGAAGTAGAAGTAGAGTTTAAAAACTCTATTGAACTGATGATATTTGATGGTACAAATGTCTTCTGGTTCATCCTTGGGCATGGAGTCTTCTCATCATCATCCGGTGCCACTCCAGTGGTCAACAGGTTCAAAGAGTTTAAGGTTTTGGTAGAAAATCTGACAGGGAAGCGGATCAAGGTATTGTGATAAGATAATGGTGGAGAATACATAGATAAAGTATTCACTGAATTTTGCGCAAGGGAAGCCATCAAATGAGAGTGGACAACTCCATACAATCCGGAACAGAATGGTGTGGCAGAAAGGAAAAAACAGACTATTGTTGAAGCAACAAGAGCCATGCTGTATGACCAAGACATGCCCAAATTCCTGTGGGTTGAAGCGGGTAATACAACTGTCTACATTTAGAACAGGACTCCTCACGCTGCACTGGGAAAGATCACGCCAAAAAGTGTCTTCACTGGCAGTAAGCCTGAAGTGGGTCACTTTAGGATCTTCGACAGTACAACTTACTGTCATGTGCCCAGTGAGAAGAGGAAGAAGTTGGAGATGATTGCCGAAAAAGGGTATCTGGTAGGATACAACGAGAATGCAAAGGCATATCACATCTACATTCCTGAGAGTAGGAAAATCGTGATGTGAAGGGATGTGAAGTTCATGGAGGAGAAGGCCTTTAGAAGATCTCGCGAGTTGGCTTTTGCTACGCAGTCTGAGGCAGAGCCTCTAGTACAGCTCCAATAACCAGCAACAGAAAATTCAGTTGCCTCTCCAAGGCATAGGGATCCAAGGGATGTGTCTGCTGAGGATTTGCAAGAGGGAGAGCCAGTAGATCCACCCACTACCAGTGGGAGAACAAGCAGGGAACTTCGACAGATTTTGAAGGGTGCAGAGGACTTTGTCGGAATCCCCCGGAATGAGAAGAGACAACGTAAGCAGCCTGAGAGGTATCAAGCCTTGGTTGCTCAAGTCAGAGAACCTTCCAGTTTTCGGGAAGCAGCTCAGCACCAGGTGTGGGCTGATGCAATGGTGGAAGAGTACAATTCCATCATGATGAACGATGTCTGGGAAGGGGTCCCTAGACCTCAGGAGAGATCAATTGTAGGATCCAGGTGGCTCTACAAGATCAAGTATGCTGCAGACGGCAACATTGAGAAATTTAAAGCCAAGTTTGTGGCTAAGGGGTATGCTAAGAAGGAAAGAATTGACTATGAAGAAACCTTCGCCCTAGTAGCCAGGTACATCTCTATTAGGTCCGTGATATCCCTTGCTACGCAAATGGGATGGGAAATTCACCAGATGGACGTCAAGACGACATTCTTGAATGGGGTGATAGAGGAAGAGGTGTCTATAGAACAACCGAAGGGTTTTGAAACACATGATCATAACTCATGTGTGCAGATTGAAGAAAGCGTTATATGGACTGAAGTAAGCTCCTAGAGCCTGGTATGGTCGAATTGACAGCTACCTGCAGAAGATGGGATTCATCACGAGTGACACAGATCCCAACCTTTACTATATGAGAGTATGGAGTGAGCCATTGATATTGGTTTTATATGTAGATCATCTATTCTTGACAGGGTCATCAAGGCTCATCATAGACTGCAAGAAGAATCTAGTTGAAGAATTTGACATGAAGGATCTAGGACGGATGCACTATTTTCTGGGGTTGGAGGTTTGGCAGCAAAATGGGGAGATCTTCCTTGGTCAAGGAAGATACACTACAAAGATTCTGAAGAGATTTTAGATGGAGGATTGTAGACTCGTGGCAATTCCAATGATCACCAACTCGAAGAAAATCGACACAATCAAAGATGACAAGGCTGATCCTACACTATATAGGCAACTCATAGGGTTGTTGATGTATCTGATAAATACAAGGCCATACATCTGTTATGCTATAAATACCCTCAGTCAGTTCATGGTGGAACAGAAGAGGGCACATTGGACAACAACCAAGCATGTTCTCAGGTACCTTCAAGGAATAGTCGAGCTTGGATTGAAGTACACTCGTAGCAATGATGTCAGGTTGAGTGGTTTCACCTACGCAGTCCAGCTCTAGGATTGCATAGTGAATCACGTAGATAGGCACAGGAGCTAGCAAGGGTTGATCAGGGTGTCAGAGAATTGTCCAAGGGAGCCGGAAATTCAGTCTTAGGTGTTTCATATTTTATCTGCCATTATATTTCCCTGTAAAGATATCATTTGCTGAAGAATTAATAAAACCCTCATCTGCTGCACTGGTTTTCCCGCATTGGTTTTTTACAGGGACAATTGTCCAAAAATAACTGTGTACATGTGATTGATTCTTGTGCTTATGTCCTCTACTGTTTATTTCTCTGCATATGTATTTGTGAATGTTGCAATATTATTTATTTCGATATTTGCCAGAAGATTTCTGAATAATAACTTATTGAAATAATAAGTAGGAGGAATAAATCTATTATTGCAACTGTATAGTTTTCAATTTGAAAATTTCACAGAAACTATTACATCTACTTGTAAATTACATTACACAGTTATTTTCAGATTTCTTCATGAAAATATTGAAGTAAATTACTAAAGCAACCTACACTTAATACTTTATGATTCTGAAACAAGGAAACTGAGAAAAGAATAAATCACACATAGGACACCATTATTTTTGGATGAAAGTCCCTGGAAAAACCCATTGTGGGAAAATCGGTGCAGCAGATCTGAGGGTTTATTATTATTAAGCAGCAATTTTTGAATACAATCTCTGGATGCCTTGCTGGCTATCCAGTATAGAGAAATCACGACAGGCAAAAATATAGTGAGTTTTACCTCACACTGCAAGTCTCGGCTGATTCTATCGCTGAATTGACGAAACCCCAACACCCTCTGCGTTGCCTGTTGTGAAACCAACTCCAAAAATAGAAGAAAAGAGATATCAACGCCTTAGAAATAAGACACTTCGAGGGGGCAACCTCCAATACATTACATTAATGAACAATTCTTGGATGATACAAATTACAAAACCTCCTTTCTATATATAGGAGTCCATGGGTCCACATTGTAATCCTACTGGGGCCACAATGTAACCCTAGCCGACCTAACAATAATAATTTAAGGGAACAATAATAAAAATATGGGGGTTACAGGGGTACAATAATAACAATAAGGGGGTTACACTAATAACAATAAGGGACTATACTAGTAATATAGGGACCTAACATGCCTCTCTCCTTCAAAAAAGTGTTGTCCTCAACACTTGAGTAGATCTGGGTGCTTTTGTATAAAATTCTCATCCTCCCATGTAGAATCTTCAGTGGGTAAGTTCTTCCACTTGATGAGATACTCTGAAATTGATCGATTTCGTAGTTGTCGAGTTCTTGTTTCCGTGACCGCTTCCAGTTCCAATATGATTTTTCCTTCCTCATCAAGTTCTGGAAATATTGTTTGAACTGGAAGATTTTCACCTATAACCTTCTTTAAGCATGAAACATGGAAAACTAGATGCAATTGCGAAGAATGAGGAAGCTCCAATTTGTATGCCATAGTACCAATCTTTTGCAACACTTTGTAAGGACCATAGTACTTTGGCAATAATTTATTATCCTTCTTAGCTTGCTTGAGGGACATTTGTTTGTATGGTTGTAGCCGTAAAAATACCCAGTCTTTTACATCAAAACTTCTCTCGCTGCGATTTTGATTTTCCTGTTGTTTCATTCGATTTTGTGCCAAATTCAGGTTATCCTTTAAGAGTTGGAGAACTTCTTTTTGATGCTCAATGTGATCTTCCACTGCTTGAACTTTCAAATTTTCTCTTAAAGATGATGTGATGGACGGTGGATGATATCCATAAAGTGCCATAAATGGGGTCATTTTTGTTGCAGTATGAAAGGAAGTGTTATGCCACCATTCAGCGAGAGGTAACCACTTGACCCATTGTGTTTGTTTATCAGATACAAAACGACGAAGATATCCTTCCAAACATTTATTTACTATCTCAGTTTGACCATCAGATTGAGGATGATAAGATGAGCTATGAGCTAATTGAGTACTCAAACAAGAAAATAACTTTGTCCAAAAATTTCTAGTAAAAATGGGATCTCTGTCGCTCACAATAACCCTTGGGTTTCCATGTAGCTTTTGAATTGTGTCCATAAATGTAGTAGCAACTGTACTTGCTTTAAATGGATGAGATAGTGCACAAAAGTGTGCATACTTGGTAAGTCTATCAACTACCACCATGATGACACTCTTTCCTTCGGACTTAGGTAAACCTGTGATAAAATCCATTGAAATCTCCTCCCAATGTTGACTTGGAATGGATAAAGGTTGTAGAAGACCCTGGGTCTTAATTGTCTCAACTTTATTTTGCTGGAAAACCAAACATTCCACCACAAAATTTTGAATATCAGATTTAAGGCCATCCCAAAAAAATTCTTTCTTCACCCCGTGGTAAGTTTTTAAAAATCCTGAGTGTCCTCCTAAAGGAGAAGTGTCCAATTCCAAAAGAATCTTTTGTTTTAGTTGGGAATTCTTACAAAGATATAAGCGATTTTTGTACCATAAGGAATCATTTTTCCAACTAAATGTATCAGATGTACTAGGATCTTGCTGCAACTTTTGAATGAGTGTCCACATTTCTTCGTCCTTCTTCCATTCATCCCTTGTTTTGGTTATCCAATTTGGTTGGATAATAGATATGGCACAAAGCAATGCTTCCACCTCTTCATTCTTTCTTGAGAGTGCATCTGCAACAACATTTAGCTTCCCTTTTTTGTAGATTATTTCAAATTCATAACCCAACATCTTTGTGACCCATTTTTGCTGCTCTTCTGAAGATAGTCTTTGTTCCAAAAAGTGTTTAAGACTATCATGACTAGTTTTTACCTTGAAGTGTCTTCCCATTAGGTAAGTTCTCCATTTCTTTAGTGCATGCAGTATTGCTAACATTTCCTTCTCATAAATAGGTTTCTGTAAATAATTTTCTTTGATTGGACGACTTTCAAAAGAAATGGGTCTTCCTTCTTGCATTAAAACAACACCAATTCCATTTCCTGAGGCATCACATTCCACAATAAAGGTTTTTGTGAAATCCGGTGTAGCTAAGACTGATGCTAGGCACATTGCTTCTTTAAGATGTTCAAAGGCCTTAGTTGCTTCAGGAGTCCATGAAAATGCATCTTTCTTCAATAATGTTGTTAGAGGTGCTGCTATTCTCCCATAATTCTTAACAAAATTGCGATAATACCCTGTTAACCCGAGAAATCCTCACAATTGCTTTATGGTTGTGGGGACTTTCCATTCCTTAATGGCTTTAATTTTGTTAGGGTCTACCTTAACACCCTCATGAGATACAATATGACCCAGATATTCCACTCTTGCACTCCAAAGAAACATTTGGATGTTTTTGCATATAATTGTTTCTCTTGCAATAGTTTGAGCACCCTGTCAACATGTTGAACATGATCCTTCCAAGACCTGCTGTAGATTAGTATATCATCAAAAAATACTAGCACAAATTTTCTAAGGAAGGGTTTGGAAATGGAATTCATCAACCCTTGAAATGTAGAAGGTGCTTTGGTAAGGCCAAAAGGCATGACCAAAAATTCATAATGACCCTCATGAATTCGAAATGCTATTTTCGGAATATCTTCAGTTTTCATTCTAATTTGATGATATCCTGAATGAAGATCTAACTTGGTAAAATAAATTGCTCCATGTAATTCATCCAGTAATTCATCAATCACAGGAATGAGAAATTTATCTTTAATGGTGATCTTATTGAGCTCCCTATAATCTGAACACATAGCGCCATGATCCATCCTTCTTGTGTACCAATACTATAGGAGCAGAGAAAGAACTTTGACTAGGTTGAATTATACTAGCCTCTAACATTTCTGCAATCATATATTCAATTTCGCTCTTTTGGACATAAGGATATCTATAAGGCCTGATGTTTGGAGAAACTCTTCCTGGAATCAAATGAATAGCCTGATCCTAATCACGAATAGGTGGGAGTCCTTTGGGAGTTTCAAACACCTTGGAATGATTGTCCAAGACTTTTTGGAGATCTGAAGAAATAGATGATTTTGACGTTGGAACTTCTAGTGAGCATAATTGTGCAATTACGCCTCGTTGTTCTTTCTTTAGAAGCTTTGTCATGACATTAGAGCTTATTATCTTTCTCGGCTTCCCTGCAATACCCCGTAATTCAACTTTCTTTCCTTCTGAAAAAGATTTCAAGAAAAGTTCTTGAAAATTAAAAGCTACCGTCCCCAAAGATTGTAACCGTTGTACTCCTAGTACAACATCAGCACCTCCCATAGGAATGGAAAGCATTGGACTATTCAATACATATTCCCCCATGGTTAGCTTGATATTATGGCATTTTCCAGAGAAATTTATAGTTCCTCCATTTGCAACCATCACTTGACATTCTCGTGCTGGGTATAGGAAACAATTTAATTCCTTGGCTACCTTATAATGAATAAAATTATGGGTGCTACCTGAATCAATCAACACTATTACCCTTTTCTTCTTTATATGTCCTTCTATCTTGAGGGTTTGAGGAGTGGTAATTCCTGCCAGTGCATTACACGATATGGTCGGATTCATTTCTTCCTCTTCTAGGGGTGGTTCCTGGTGTATATCCTCTTCTTGTTCATTTTCTTCTTCTTCTTCACAATCTATGTAAAATAATTTCTTCTCAGCACACTTATGACCTTTAGTGTATTTGCTATCACAACTGTAGCAAAGCCCCTTTGCTCTTTTTTCTTCCAATTGTTGTGGTGTCAACCTTGTAGGTTGTGGAAATCTAGGCGTAGCAACACTTCCTTCTTTATAGAATTGAGTGGTAGGCTTCCTTGTCGCCATAATTTTACATTCAACTTTTCTTGCCAACCTGAATGCCTTCTCCAATGAATCAGGTTCCAAAACGCTAACTTCATGTTGGATGTTATCCTTTAAAGTGCCTATGAAGAGATCAATCCTGTGTTCCTCTGGAATATCAGTTACCCTTATATTCAATTTTTGGAAGTCCTCAATGTGCTGCCCCACTAATCCCTTTTGTTTGAGATTTATCAATTGGCTAAAGAAGGTGTTGCTCTTCGTATCCTCATAATGTGCTATCATTTCCTCCATAAAAATTGACCAAGTGACAATTTTTTTACGGGAGCAAAGCCATCGATACCATACAAATGTATTTTGTTCTAAATGTAAAGTTGCAATGCGTACCTTTTGTGTGTTTTGCACATTATTGAGATCAAAATATTGCTCCATCTGTAGTATCCATGTTACATGATCCTTTCCATCAAACTTCCTCATATCCATTTTTGGAATATGGTGGTTCTTCCCTCCTGTTGTCGCACAGATTGTCTAGGCACCGCGACAACGGCTCAGATCGGGGGCTGTCACCTTGATCCCCAATCTCTCTATCTAAGCTGTCTCCTTGCAAGCTAAGGGAGGTAGACCCTAACAGAAAATGAAGGAGAAGGATTGGTTGAAAACCAACCAACCTAGGAGACACAGCTAAAACACCAAATACTTGATAATATTAACGAGATTTCACAGATCAATTATATTAAAACCAGTGCCTTATGGAGTTAAAAGATCCCGTTATGCAATTAAAGCCAAATAATAGATGTATAACTGCTACTATGACCACAATGATATTCAATAGAAAACACCACAACCATTCATTAAGATATTTAAGCTAACTGCAAAGCTTATCATGAAATGATCATTTAAATTAAAATGCCAGATGTTTGAAATATTTTTGAATTTATGATGTCTCAATTATAATTCAATCCAGAAATTAAAATGTTTCTATATAGTCAACTTTAGATAGAAAATTAAAAGCTCATTTGACTATAGGACTTAGAATTTTTAATTTTTTTTTTAAATTTTGAAATTTTATATATATATTTTATTATTATTTTTTTTAATATTTTAAACACAATCTACAAAAACTAGATTAAACAAAACTAAAAATTAAAATCCTAAAGTTAGATCTAAAACTAAATTAATTAAAAAATTTAAAGTCTACAACTAAAAAATTAAAAGTTAAATAACAAAAATCTAAATCAGACTAAATTTAAAATCTAAAATTAAAAAAAAAGAAACTCCTAAAATTTAACGCTAACCAAAACTAACACTATAAAATTACAATCTAAAACTACTAACTAAATTAAAAACTAAAGATTAAAACAAAAATAGAATCCTAATGTTAAACCTTAACAAAATCGAATTAAAATAAAAAACTAAACTAATGCTAAAAACGAATTTGAAACAAAAATGAAATTAAAACTAAACTAAACGCAGTCTAACACTTACGAAAACAAAATAAATCGATCAATGCATATACATTTAAAGTTTATATGTGTGCGTTCGTTGTTTGCTTGTGCAGGTCGATAGAGCGGACGACATGAGGAGGGACGAGGGCTCGACGACGGGCAGAGCTGAAGGTGATGGTCGATGGAGCGTTAAGGAAATAGGTCTGCGGAGGGCAGTGGGGGAGAGACAACTTGAGGGAGTCGAAGACAAGGGAAGAAGCGAACGACAAGGGACGTCGACGGCGTGAAGCAAAGGAGATGGGTAACGCAACAATGAAGGTTCGAATGGAGGAAAGAGGCTACGACGGCTAAGGAGAAGGAAAGGCTCGACGGTAATGAGGAAATGAGAGTTGGACGGGCAGAAGTATGGCAGCGAATCGATTTTGAAGCAACAAAGAGAGATCGATTGATGCAGATCGATAGGTTTGCAAAAATCGATGGGAATTGACAACGTTTTTTGTAGTGAGTAAGGACATAATAACCCAGTACAATTGAAACGCCCAGATAAATTAAAATTTCTCCCGTCAAACTCAGATTTAGATGCTCCTTTAATCATATAATGTTCAGATTTGTCCACAGAATCAATTTTGAGGCCAGATCTTGCCCTGGGGGGTTAGATCTGGCTCAGATCTAAAAAAAAAAATTTCTGAGTAAATCCTGCAACTTGCAAAACCAGTCAGATCCTGAAAATATATACACAAAAAATAAATAAATTATTAAACCCTTACAGCCCTAAAAAAATACAAATTTACAAGTTCATTTACAGATCTGAGGCCCTCATGGCCAGATTTGAACCCATTTCAGCACAATTTTTAGAAATTTGAATTTTTGAAGAGAGGCAAAAGTCCTAAAAGACCCTGTAGAAAACACACATTCGTAAGATAGATTCAGGAAATTAGAAACAATGGGCTTTTTCAGATTTACGAATTTGAGAGTCGGTTGGTTCAACTGAAAACTTCCCCAGACGCTCAAATCTAATTTTTTTTTTCCCTGCACACTTAGATCTGAAATTTATATCGATAGAGATTTAAGAAAATAACATGAGATCCTTTAGAAAAATCAAAATGTCATTTTATGAACCCAGAAAACTGCACAAGATACCTGTATGCAGATTAATCCATGAAGGCCATTAACCATAAAAATGCCAAATTAAGTAGCAAGTTTAGAGACAATATCACCACATAGATTTGGAAAAGGAACACCAAAGTTTGTAACCCCAAAGTCTTTATGCTTTATTCATCAAAGAAAATTCACAAGAGCTTCCAAGACAAGTGCACGATTCTGAGATCGGATGACTCAAGACTGACAAAGACCTTTAATTTATAGGACAAAATCTCCAACGACTAGTTCGGTTGATCCATGTCAAAATAATCTTGACCATCTATAAGATTTGATTATCTTTTAATCTGGACGTTGATCCATGTCAAAATAATCTTGACCGTCTATAAGATTTGATTATATTTTAATCTGGACCGTCGAAATTATAAATTTGGGGAAAAACGAATTTATCATTTAAATCCATTTTAATTAACTCAAAAATACTATTTTTGAGTTAATTACCCCAAAATTTTGACTTTGACTTAACCACCTAGGCCCAAGGGTCCAAAATTTCTTAAAATTCTCAATATTCCCTTGGCATGGGGCTTTTAAAAATTTATTTTTTAAGGACCAACGAATTTTGCCTTTGAAAGATTTTAACTCACCTCGGACCTAAAATTAATTAAATTTCTGGCTTAGGATTTTTAATTAATTTGACCAGAAATTTTAATTAATTGAATGAGAGGGGATTTTAATTATTTTTTCCAACCCTCTTTACATAAGATAAAATACATTTAGACACATGAAGGGGGAATACCCATTCGTATAGACCCTCAAATAGATACCCAATTCTGTGACTCAAAACATGATCTAGTAGACCAAGTAGCTTGTAATAAAATAATCTAGCCAACTAGCTAGGATTATCCCCAAACTACTTTTACAAGGACTCGATAGAAAGCACTAGGACTCACCTAGCATGCTGATGACAAAATCCACCCTAGCTTTGGGGTGAGGCTGGAGGGGAAAACTCTGCCGATAACTTGTGTTGAAAAACACAAGTAAATCAGTGAGACAAAAAACCTCCTAGTAGAAATCGTCACCAACATACTAGGCTTACCTAGGTTGTTACATACATTGACGGTCTTACTTAGATCATTTACATCATAAACATGTAGAATGGGTTTACATCATTTATAAAAAATGTCGACTAATGATGGAATGTGAATGGCGCGACCACGTCGAACATGACGAATTCCATTTGAAAAAATGAGGGTGTACTGCTATGGGGTAGTTGACAAAGTGTGGTCAACATCTAGCTCTACTTGGGGACACGTTGTTTCATCGGAGGAATGTGAGAATCCAGAATCTGTATCCAAGCAATACACAAAATTACATAAGTAGCATCCATCCAAATATCATCATATAACATTAAGCACATGAAAAATAGAAGCTATTCTAACATTTATTATTCTACTTAACATGAAAAGTAAATCTACTCTAACTGCAAAATGAAATGCTGAAATAGCAAGGTGTAAGGTTAGAGATACAATACAAAGGATGCCCTGTGGCATCAGATGTGCTCAATATAGTGCATGCTGAGCATTTGCCTGCTTTCAGGCAAGTCTGTAGGCTGCTTTTCAGATGTGCCATGCCCAATTCTGCTAATTGTAGGACTCTGTCTTATCCGAATGTCAAGCTGCTCTCGGCCATCAGACGAATCAAACTGCTTACTTCTTCTTTTTTGCTTTTTTCTCTTCGTCTGAGGGAGCTGTGATGTCAGCAATGAGACAACTGTAGATTTCTTGTCCTTATCTTGAAAATGTTTGTACAAAACATCTGATGAACTATAGTGTGACCAATCTTATTTTGAATATACTCTGTCAATGGTGACACATAAGCTTGATCGTCCTTTGTAACCATAGATAATTCTTCCTTAATGGGAAAAGTGACCTCCGTGTGATGAGATGGAAATTGCTTCAGCAAACTCGGAGGCCTATGATCTGTTGACAAATCTGACTTGGGTTGGAAATTCTGCATGTGTGATCTTTCCACTTTTTCCAACCTCTTTTGGATATCAATAGAATGCTTAACATTATCAACATTAATTTCCTTCGTATGACTCTTTAATAGTCAACAAATTGTGTTGAAGAGACATTTGATTAGAATGATTAACTTCCATCATCTTTAACCTATTTTCCATGACATTTATTTCCTGCGCATGACTCTCTTCAATCGTCAACAATTTGCGTTCCATGTTTTTTTTTGATTCATCATTATCTGCTTTCATGGCCATGAAGAAATTTTGCATACAGTTCATTTCTTTCTCATGATTTGTTTCCATGATCGTCATTTCCTTGATATGTTTTTCTTCTAAGGCCAATAACTTGCTCTGTGTAGAACCAATTTCCTTGGCGTGATCCGCTATTATTTTTTCTTGATTAAGTTCCATATTCTTAATGATTTGAGCCTGGTTAGCCTCCATATTCTTGATTACCTGAGCTTGATTTAGCTATATATCCTTAACCATCTGAATCAATTCGTTAACAAGATGCTTATCGTTGTCAACACTGTTTTGACAACCTATTTCTGTTTCACCACTATCATGGATTTTTGCTGTCGTGGTACAAGTGGATTCATCCTGAGAATTGTCTGGAAATCTCCTGCTGATAGTTGAGTCCTCTGCAATATCAATTTCATTATTTTGCATAATACTGGGAGCACAAGGCGAGTCATCTTGTTATATATATTTATCTGTAAAAGCATTGATGATGTCTTGTAAACAATACTCCTTAGGACAATTTCGAAACCAATCGATAGCATCACCTTTTAAGGAATAACCGAAGATACGTATCTTGACATCTTCATGATTATATTGTGAAGGACGACAATATTTATATATAAAATAAGTGACCATCCTTAGATGTTGTAGAGCATTCCCTGGATCACCTCCTGAGAAAAAAGGCAATTTAGAAATAACCTCTTCTGGCATGTCATGAAAGGTGTCATCCATGATGACTTGCTTAAAAATTAAGAAATAGATCCGTGTTCAAGAATAATCAAAAGGTCCTCAAGAAGCGAACTTCTTAGCAGGAACTCTTGTAAGAAATGAAAGAATTGGAGTCGCCACTTGAACATGAAACTAATTCTGAAAATAGAAGAAATAATCGAGAATCACAGATGGATATCAGGGGGGGATTCTTGTCTGGGAGTAAATAGATGAATAAGTGGAGTCGCCACCTAAACAAAAAGCCAACCGAAATGTCCAGGTGCTAAAAATACGATGATGAAATGATTAGTGAGATGATGAAAGATAAGATGATGAAAAGATGAAGAGATGAAGAGATGAAATGACGCCAGAAAATGCTATGCCTTGTGACAGGCTAATGAATGGCGAGGAAAGATTAGAAGATCATAAAATGTCGTTAAGACCAAGGACAGAAAAACTCTATCCTCGGCAACGACGCCAAAAAATGTTGTCGCACAGATTGTTTAGGCACCGCGACAACGGCTCAGATCAGGGGCTATCACCCTGATCCCCAATCTCTCTATCTAAGTTGTCTCCTTGCAAGCTAAGGGAGGTAGACCTTAATAGAAATGAAGAAACAGAATTGGTTGAGAATCAACCAACTCAGGAGACACAGTTGAAAGACCAAGTACTTGATGAGATTAACGAGATTTCACTGATCCAATTATATTAAAACCAGTGCCTTATGGAGTTAAAAAAGATCCCTTTATGCAATTAAAGCCAAGTAATTGATGTATAACTGCTGCCATGAAAACAAAAATGACCACAATGATATTCGATGAAGTACCTTCACAATTATGCATTAACCATGTTTGATAAAGATATGCGATTTATCATTACTTGAAATATTTCCAAAGTGAACTTTAAACAATTATATACCAATCTCAAGCAACTTAAAACCCCAATTAAAGATAGCTCAAAAATCATTAACCCCAGATAAGCATTAAACTTTGAACCAACGATTTAAATTCGAGATAAAAATATTATCATGAGGGTACCATCGAAATTAAATCTCAGATATTATCAATATTTCCAAATTTATAATGTTTCAAATAATCCCAATTCGAAAAATCAAAATTTCCTATAGTCAAACTTTAGGTAAAAATTTAAAAGCTCACTTGACTATAAAATAAATATTTTTTTGAGAATGTTCTATAGTTTCATTTTTTTTAAATTTCATTTTTAGATTTAGAAATCGTCAAAAACAAAAATAAAAGATTGCCTTTTAGGACTTTGGTTTAATTTTCATTTTTTAGATTGTTTTAATTTTTAGATTTTAGATTTTAGCTTTAGTTTAGTTTAATTTCTTAAAAGGGAAAATAAAAAATATAGAATATAAAAATAAAAAATTACAAAATAAAAAAATCCAAAATTCTTAATTCTTTTTATTAGATTTAATTTTAGATTTAGTTGTACATACATTGTTTTGTTTTCATTAAATTTTAGATTGTAAAATATAAATAAAAAATAAAAAAATTAAAAAAAAAAAAAAAAGTCCAAAAATTTTCTAAATTTTCAACTTTAGAAAATTCTCAAAAAAATATTTATTTATAGTCAAGTGAGCTTTTAAATTTTTATCTAAAATTTGACTATAGGAAATTTTGATTTTTTGAATTGGGATTATTTGAAACATTATAAATTCGGAAATATTGATAATATCTGACATTTAATTTCGATGGTACCCTCATGATAATATTTTTATCTCGAATTTAAATCGTTGGTTCAAAGTTTAATGCTTAGCTGTGGTTAATGATTTTTGAGCTATCTTTAATTGGAGTTTTAAGTTGCTTGAGATTGGTATATAATTGTTTAAAGTTCACTTTGGAAATATTTCAAGTAATGATAAATCGCATATTTTTATCGAACATGGTTAATGCATAATTGTGAGGGTATTTCATCGAATATCATTATGGTCATTTTTGTTTTCATAGCAACAGTTATACAT
Organism: Pinus albicaulis; assembly: GCA_034641835.2. Lineage (NCBI taxonomy): Eukaryota > Viridiplantae > Streptophyta > Pinopsida > Pinales > Pinaceae > Pinus > Pinus albicaulis. The sequence continues at coordinate 234,197,449 of CM076584.1, read as the reverse complement.
CAATTACTTGGCTTTAATTGCATAACGTGATCTTTTTTAACTCCACAAGGCACTGGTTTTAATATAATTGGATCTATGAAAACTCGTTAATCTCATCAAGTACTTGGTCTTTCAGCTGTGTCTCCTGAGTTGGTTGATTTTCAACCAATTATGTTTCTTCATTTCTATTAGGGTCTACCTCCCTTAGCTTGCAAGGAGACAACTTAGATAGAGAGATTGGGGATCAGGGTGACAGCGCCCGATCTGAGTCGTTGTCGCGGTGCCTAAACAATCTGTGCGATAACACCTCCAACAATAGAGTTTATGAAACCACGATTAACATTTATTTTGTTCTCATCATGAGTTTCCTCTACTATCTTTTCACCATTAGGAAACATTTCTTGTATCAACTTTGCCAAACCTTCGATGTCTACTTTTAGATCCTTCTTCATGTTTTCCATGTTGTATTTCATTTTTTCATCGATCTTAGCTTCCATGTCATCCATCTTAGCTTCCATGCCCACTTCCATGCCATCCATCTTAGCTTCCAAACCATTCATCTTAGCTTCCATGCCTTTCTTCAAACCATCCATCTTAGTTTCCACTCCCTTTTTCAAAACTTCCATTTCATTTTTTGTTGTCCTTTGTGAGAGCGAAATTTGTTGCACTTGCTCTTGTAATTTTGATATGTCATGTTGCCATTCTTCGTCTTCATGAATCATAGTAGAGCCTTCTAAAGGCTTAATGGGTGTTGAATTCTTTTTAGGGGCCATTTTAAAATCCAATACTGATATCTATTCTACAATATGCCCTTGGAATCAATTCAACTTGATTCTTCAAACAAGACTTACGCAATTTGGAAAAAAAAAACACACCTTTTACTTGCTTTTGAGGAGCTCTATATTGAAATTGAATTATCTCTATAATTGCGGATCTTAAATATCTGAAATTCAACCCTGTATTAGCCCTCTGAAGCTTCTTTCAAATGCCACAGGTCTGATCTGATTTGGATTTTTCAAGACAAAGTTATGTCCAATCTCCCACAATGACCCAATTTTGGACTGGTTCAGTAGAACGAACTTGTACGACTTGCCACATGTCACTGTTTCCTCCTTTGGCTCTAAAATTGATAGAACGAAAACTACAGTCTGTGTACTTGCGGTCACTTTTTACAGCGTTCCAATCCGATGCTCAGAGAGAGAGCTATGAAGATTTTCCCACGATCACATCTTTGAGATGAAATTCAGAAGCCTCAAAAAGTCCTAACCTCCACAGATCATATCTCCGAAAATATTACGAACCAATATCTGAAATTTTGCGAAGATGTTCCTCAGGATTTCGGCTTCGCCCTCTAAAAATTTCAGCTTCTGAACCTTTGTAGAAAAAAAGTTATTACGAAAATACCACGATGACCGGTTTAGGTTAAATTCAAGAGCCTGCAAAATGACCTAACTTGCACAGATCATTTTTTTCGAAAATATTGCGAACCAAGCTCTGAAATTTTGCGACAATGTTCCTCAGGATTTCGCCTTCGCACTCTAGAAATTGTAGATTCTGAACCTTCGTAGAAAAAAAGTTATAGCGAAAATGCCATGATGACCTATTTGGAGCAGCGAAACCCTAGAATTTCAAAGCTCTATTACCAAATGTTGTGAAACCAGCTCCAAAAATAGAAGAAAAGAGATATCAATGCCTTAGAAATAAGCCACTTCGAGGGGGCAACCTCCAATACATTACATTAATGAACAATTCTTGATGACACAAATTACAAAACCTCCTTTCTATATATAAGAGTCCATGGGGCCACATTGTAATCCTAGTGGGGCCACAATGTAATCCTAGCCGACCTAAGAATAATAATTTAAGGGCACAATAATAACAATATGGGGGTTACAGGGGTACAATAATAACAATAAGGGAGTTACACTAACAACAATAAGGGACTATACTAGTAATATAGGGACCTAACACTGCCTTTGCGCAGTAGCTGTGTGGGCCTGTGTGGGGACCTCTGTGGACTACGTCACCTCCTCTTTGGGATCGATTTGCTCCTTGGAAATTCGAGTTCCAACCCTCTCGGCGCAGAACCCCGATCTGCTAACAAATGTTAGACTATCTCATGAAAACACTGCGACGCTTCCTCTGCTGGTTCTACTACCTCCCTGCTATGTATTCTTGGTCCTGGAGAAGATCCTCCGACCAATAACTCTCTCTACCTCTCACTACAATTGGAATCACTTAGATCTGATCTTCATCCTAGCACTTGCTCCGTCAGAAGAATTTGATCACTTGATTCACTTGGTGTGTCTTTCGGATTTCCAAATGAACCTCAAGCCTTCCTTTATAGTCTTCTCATTGAGAAATCAATGGCCGAGATTAGATCTCTAATCAATGACTAAGATTATAATTTGACTTGATCTTCTCTTCTTTTAGATTATTCTCACTCTGTTTTATTAATACCCTTTAATTATTGAATTTCTCTAAGTTTAGACTTAGGGTCCCCATTAAAATAATTAACTTTTACAATAAAACATATTCTGAGTGGATTTTTCACAAACGGTTTCTGGGTTCTTTGGAATACCAGTGCCTAAGCCTCTCCACAAATTTGCAGACTTAGAGCACTTTCGATGCTACCAAAAATCAACAGAGTAAGGGGTTTAAGGTCTTGTTCCAGGATGGGAAGGCAAGACTCAGGCCTAGAGGCTCTAAGTCCGATGGGATTGTACCCGGAGTTAGAGAGAACGGTTTCTACAGGCTGACGGGCAAGCCTGAGGATCATGGAAAGAAGCAGAGGCAGGTACAGGTTCCAGAGAAGCAGGAGCAGGTGCAGGCGTCAAAGGAGAAGGTACAAGTTCCCGAGAAGAAGGTACACTTTTAAGAGAAGGTCTAGGTTCCAGAGGCTCAGAGGGAGTCAAGTTCTAGAGGGAGTTTGCAGATTCAGAGGGAGACTTTGCAGCCCAAGAAGAGCGCATGGTCAGTGGGAAGCAAGGGTGCCTCCACATCTGACAAGAAGGAATCATGGCGAGATTGAAAAGCGATACAGGAGAAGAAGAAGAAGTGGGAGGCTTCTAGTGACAACGACACTTTTGAGAAGGGCGTAGTTCACCGTACATGGAATGTTGTTATTGTGAGTGCAGGAGTTAGGCAAGTGTTGTGAGCGGTGATGATGATGACGAAGTACTTCCTAGTCGTGGAGGTACCTCCCTCGCTAAGAGGGAATGTTGATTTGTGCAACTTGGGAGTTACTCCAAGCCCTAGGGTTCAAGGTTTGGAGGGCAAAGCACCATAAGGGTAGCTTGTGGGCTTGGAACCCAAGTATGGGGTTTTGCACCCATCGTGATTTGGGCCAAAACCGTGATGGAGGTACGACTTGTGATGGATGAGGATGATAGTGCTCAGCGATATGATTCCAACGCAATGAGAATCGTCCGAATTCGATTTGTCGTTAGAGAGAAATGAATTTTTGAAGTTGACAAGGTAATTATTGGTTGCCAAGTCATGTAGGCTTAGTGTAAAACACTCCAATAGATGTGTCTCTTCATGATTCGGTGGAGCCCCTCATTCAGGCTATAAATTGAGGGTGAGGACTCGTCATTTTAGCATCCATTTGTGGCAATATATCTCTAAGAAGAGCTCTGAAATTTCATGAGGCTTAGTCGTAGCTAGAAGGGCCAAAGGGACAGCGTGGAGGAGCTTCAGGGACAGCGTGGAAGTCTGTAATAGAGGCAAAGTTTGCTGATGTTACAACGAGCTATTTGAGGGAAAGTTAAGGGCTTTTCTAAGTGCGTTTTGCTGGGCAGAGAAGGCCGTAGGGCTAGAAGACAAGGCAGAGCTGTTTGGAGGTTGGTTGGTGGTGTTTTGGAGGAGGTTGTAAGCCTACAACAGTTGTTGTGCTAGGCCGCAGGCCATAGCTAGTAGCTGGGCCATCTCTTGGTGTGCGTTTGGGGTCAAACAAGTCAGAAAGAGGCAGCATAGGAGTGGAGGGATTCTCCATTGGAGCACTGCACCCTTAAGAGGCTTGTCTTGTTGACTGCGTGGAGGATAAGGGCTGTAGGTTGATGCCCTAACTAAAATTGCAGAGTGCAATAGAGAGCATGGTAAGCAATAGTGTTTGTGGAGGTATATTGGGTCAACTTTGTGACCGGATTGGATCATGTTTGTTGCAACTTGTTAATGCCATGTGTATGACATTCTGAGGTGGTGAAGTGTCATACTATGAGCCGAATCAATAGTGATTGGATTGGGTGCTGTTGACCGCACTTTGTCAACTACCCCATAGCAGTACACCCCCATTTTTTCAAATGGGATTCGTCATGTTCGACGTGGTCGCGCCATTCAGATTCCATCATCAGACGACATTTTGTTATAAATGATGTAAACCCATTCTGCATGTAATGATGTAAATGATCTAAGTAAGACCGTCAATGTATGTAACAACCTAGGTAAGCCTAGTATGTTGTTGATGATCTCTATCCTAGGAGGTTTTTTGTCTCACTAATTCACGAAAGTGATCGGCAGAGTTTTTCCCTCCAGCCTCACCCCAAAGCTAGGGTGGATTTTGTCATCAACATACTAAGTGAGTCCTAGTGTTTCTATCGAGTCCTTGTAAAAGTAGTTTGAGCTACTTGGTCTACTAGATCATATTTGAGTCGCAGAATTGGGTATTTATTTGAGGGTCTATACGAATGGGTTTTCCCCCTTCATGTATGTAAATGTATTATCTCATGTAAAAGATGGTTGGAAAAATAATTATAATCCCCTCTTAGTCAATTAATTAAATTTTCTGGTCAATTAATTAATAAAATCTTAAACCAGAAATTTAATTAATTTAGGGTCCTCAGTTAGGATTAAATCTTTAAAGGCAAAATTTGTGGGTCCTTGGAAAATGATTTTTGAAAGCCCCAGGCCAAGGGAATATTGAGAATTTTAAGAAATCTTGGACCCTTGGGCCTTGGTGGTTAAGTCAAGGTCAAAATTTTGGGGTAATTAACTCAAAAATAATATTTTTGAGTTAATTAAAATTGAATTAAATGATAAATTCGTTTTTTCCCCAAAAATTTAATTTCAACGCTCCTGATTAAAAGATGATTAAATCTTTTGGACGGTTGAGATTATTTTGACGAGGATCACCCAAACTAGCTGTTGGAGATTTTGTCCTATAAATTTAGAGGTCTTTGTCAGTATTGAGTCATCCGATCTCAGGATCGTGCACTTGTTCTTAGAAGCTCTTGTAAATTTTTGAGGAATAAAGCATAAAGACTTTGGGGTTACAAATCTGGATGTTCCTTCTCAGATCTATGTGGTGAATTGTCTCTAAACTCTGCTACTTTGTTTCTTGTATTTTATGGTTGATGGCCTTCATGGATTAATCTGCATACATGTATCTTGTGCAGTTTTCTGGGTTTATAAAATAACATTCTGATTTTTCTGCAAAGGTCTCATGTTGTTTTCTCAAATCTCTATTGATCTAAGATTCAGATCTAAGTGTGCAGGGAATATTTTTTTTTTAAGATTGGGTGTCTGGGGAAGTCTTTGGTTGGACCAGCCGACTCTCAATAAACATAAATCTTATAAGCTCTTTATTTGTTAAATTCCAGGTCTATCTTACGATATTTGTGATTTTGCAGGGTTTCGAAGGCTTGTGCCCCTCATTTAAAAATTTTAATTTCTAAACTGTGCTAAAATGGATTTCAAATCTGACCATGAGGGTTTTAAATCTGTAAATTTTCTTTTAGAATTGTAAGGCTTTAATCGTTGCTTGGTGTGTATCTTCAGATCCGGCTGATTTCTTGCAGATTCAGGGTTCAAATCGAATTTTTTTTTAAAGATTTGAAGCAGATCTGGCCTCAAATTACGACTATGAACAGATCTGGACGTTATTGAGTTCAAGGAGTATATGAAAATCTGAATTTTGAAAGGAAAAAGTTTGCTGGGTAAAGTTTATGCGTACTGGAAATCATCCTGTCTTCACTACAAAACAAAACGCTGTCTCTGTTCAACATCCAACCCAGCTCTTGCCTTTCGATCTGCTCTCATTGTTCAGCAAAATACGCTCTCACATCGACTTTTTGCTGCTTGACGTCGGTCCCATCGAACCCTGTCTCATTTCCTTTGCTGTCTCAACCTTTAATCCCCTCACACCATCGTTCTTCTTTCTTCTACATTACCTATCGCTTCTTCATTTAAACACTGCACCAATTCTCTGTTGCTGCAGTCGTTCCTCGTCCCCTCCAGCATTCAAACTGCTATCCAGTCTCCCTCTCTGCGGTCGACTTCATTTCTCTCTTTCTCTGCGTCCCTCCTCAAAACTCATAAATTACCTTTCCGTTCAGCGTTTATCCCATTCTCAACCGTCCAAATTGCCTCACCTCTCCATCATCGAACCCATTTTCTGCGCGTCAAGCCTATCCGTCCTACCTTCCATTCTCCACGCTGCGTTCAAGCTCGACCTCTGTCCGCCGTCCAAGCCGTCTCCGATGTTAAGCTCCGACCTGCAATCTCTAACCATAAACAACGCACGTATAAAGTTTTCAAAAGCCCTTACGATTTGTTTCAATGCGGATTCTTTTTTTTATTTGTATATAGTTTAGCTTCAGGTTTTAGATTTTCGTTGTAAATTTTTTTCATTTTGAGCTTTGTAATGATTAAAGTTAGGGTGTAATTTCAAATTCGATTTTTTTTACTTTGTTTTTAGCATTAGTTTGGTTAGGATTTAGGTTTCGTTTTTTTAAAGTTTAGATTTAATGTATAGTTTGTAAGGTAGCCATTAGTCGTAGTTTTTTTTTAGTTTTAATTAGATTTTGTCTTGAATTTCTTTTAGATTTTAATAAATTTAGTTTAGTTTTTTTTTTTTTTTTAAAGATCTAACTTAGGTTTTAGTTTAGATTTAATTTAGTCTAACTTTAGCTTTAATTTTAGATTTTAAACTTTAGATTTTAAATTTTAATTTAACCTTAGTTTTAATTTGTGTGTTTAGTTTCAGACTTGACCTTTAGATTTTGATTAGAGCTGATTTAGTTTTAGATTAAATTTTTAATTTAGAGCTTGATTTAGATTCAAAAAATAATAAAAAAACATAAAAATTTCAAAATCCTAAAAATCTAGAAAATACAAAAAAAATATCTAAAAAATTTTCAAAATTTCCATAGTCAAGTGCGCTAATTTCTTTATCTAAAGTTTGACTGTGGTTCATTTTAATTTTCGAACTGGGTTATAATTGCAGTATTTTAATTTTGGAAATTTTTTAAGTATTTGGCATTTTCATCTTGTGATAATATTGCTGTGGGTTTAAGATATTTTAATGCATGGTTGTGGTGTTTTTCAATTGAATATCATTGTGATCAATCGTGTTTTAATAAGCAGCAGTTAATCGTCACTTACTTGTTTATAATTGCATAACGGGATTTTGTTTGGCTCCATAAGGCACTGGTCTTAAACGTGAAATCTAATTTAGATCTGTGGAATCTCGTTCATTTTATCAAGTATTTGGATGTTTTAGCTATGTCTCCTGGATTCTTCCTCTTCATTTCTAATAGGGTCTACCTCCCTTAGCTTGCAAGGAGACAGTTTAAATAGAGAGATTGGGGATAAGAGTGACAACCCCCAATCTGAGCCGTTGTCGCGGTGCCTTGACAATCTGTGCGACAACATTTTTGGGCGCCGTTGCCGGGGATAGAGTTTTTCTATCCTTGGTCTTAACAACATTTTATAATCTTCTGATCTTTCATCGCCATTCATTAGCCTGTCGCAAGGGATTACATTTTTTGGCGTCTTTCATCTCTTCATATTTTCATCGTTTTATCTTTCGTCATATCACTAATCATTTCATCATTGTATTTTTAGCACCTAGACATTTCGGTTGGCTTCTTGTTTGGGTGGCGACTCCACTTATTTATCTTTTTATTCCCAGACAAGAATCCCCCCCTGATATCCATCTGCTATCTCTCGATTATTTCTTCTGTTTTAGAATTAGTTTCATGTTCAAGTGGCGACTCCAGTTCTTTCATTTCTTACAAGAGTTCCTGCTAAGAAGTTCGCTTCTTGAGGACCTTTTGACTATTCTTGAACACGGATCTATTTCTAAAATCCTAAAAACGATATCATGGATGTTTTTACCCCGTGTAATTTTGCTAATATTCAGGGTTATCCCCATGATGTTCCTCAAATGGATAAATTACCATCTTTTCAAGGAAATGATGCAGTCAGTGTTAAATCTCATTTGTTTGCTTTCACTAATTGGTGGAATAGATTTGCAGTTGCAAAAAATAATTTCGAGGATGTAAAGATGAAAACTTTTGTTCTTACTTTTGGTGAGGATGTTGCTGAATGGTTTACGGAAAAACCTGATAATTCATTTGATACTTTTGAATCAATTGTAACTTCTTTTAAGGAAAAGTATGGTGATAAAAGGGAATATAGGCATTTGGTAAGAGAAATCAGTACCATAAAAAAGAAAGAAAATGAAACGACTGAAGAATTTAACAGGAGATTTAATGGTATTCTTAGAGAAATATCTCAAACTCATAAATCTCCTGATGGATCTCTTCTGAATTTTTACATTGACGCTTTTGATTCTGATACTTCATATGAGTTAAGGCGGGCTAAAACTGCAAATTATAAGGCTTGTCAATCTTTAGCTGAGGAGATTGAAAAGAATAAGAAAGCATTTGGAATGTCCAAAACTCCAGTTTTTGATGGGTCTTTGACAGATACTAAGTTAAAAGAACTCTAGAAGATGATGATGACCCTATGAAAAAGTTAATGCAAAAACTTGAAAGCATGGAGCTTAATCATGCTAAGAAACTTGAAAGCATGGAGCTTAATCATGCTAAGGAAATAAGTGTCTTACAGGCTAGGTTGGTCCAAATGGAAAGGGCTCAAACGCAGAATTCCAAATCTAGAAATAATAATGCTTTGCAGAAAAGAGGCCTATCTAATGAGCAGAGACCGACAAATCAACTTGAGTTTGCAAATCTTGTGGATGAAGCTCTGCCTTATTGTAGAGCCTGTAATGATCTTCATGAAGAGGTTACTTGCCATGTTGTCAAAAGAATCATAGCTAGTGGAATGGCAGGGTCGAGCCATCGAATTAATGTTGTTGGTAAGGACTATCACATGCATATAGAAGATCATGAAAGTCAGGTTAACGAACCAGCTCAGATGATTAAGGATGTGCAACCCAATCATATGCAAATGATTCAAAATATGGAAGCTAACCAAATCAATCTTCAAAATAAGATAACTTCCATGGAAGCAAGTCATGCACAGGAAATAAATGTCATGGAAAACAGGTTAAAGATAATGGAAGTTAATCATTCTAATCAGATGTCCACTATACAAAATCATATGATTGCAATGGAAGCGAGACACACCCAGGAAATGACTGCCATGAAGGAAAATCACTTGTTGGAAATAAAAAATATGGAGGCAAATCAGACGAAATTAATAGTAAGTCATGCTAGGGAGATGAGTTCCATACAGAAGAAGTTGGAAAAAATGGAAAAATTACATATACAAATATTTCAGCCGAAATTTGATTATGAAGATTCATCAACAGATCATAAGACTTCTTGTCTACTAAAGTCATTCCCATCTCATCACATGGAGGATTTCACTATGGTTTCAAAGGATGTTGAGAAGGACCAAGCTTGTGTGTCACCATTGACAGAGTATATCCTGAATAACATTGGTCATGCTCCAGGTTCTTCAGATATTTTGTACAAACATCTTCAAGATGAGGACAGGAAATATACATTGATCTCATTGTTGACATCACAACCCACTTAGAAGAAGAGAAAGAAGCAAAAAAGAAGTAAGTGGTTTGATTCGTTTGATGGTCGAGAGCAGCTTGACAATCAGATAAGACAAAGTCCTACAATTAGCAAGATTGGACATGGCACATCTGAAAAGCAGCCTACAGACTTGCCTGAAAGTAGGCAAATGCTTAGCATACACTATATTGAGCACATCTGATGCCACAGGGCATCCTCTGTATTGTATCTCTAACCTTACACCTTGTTATTTCAGCATTTCATTTTGCAGTTAGAGTAGATTTACTTTTCATGTTAAGTAGAATAATAAATAAAAGAAGAGCTTCTATTTTTCATGAGCTTAATGTTATATGATGATATTTGGATGGACACTACTTATGTAATCTTGTGTGTTGCTTGGATGCAGATTCTGGATTCTCACATTCCTTCAATGAAGCAACGTGTCCCCAAGTAGAGCCAGATGTTGACCACACTTTGTCAACTACCCCATAGCAGTACACCCCCATTTTTTCAAATGGGATTCGTCATGTTCGACGTGGTCGCGCCATTCAGATTCCATCATCAGTCAACAGACGACATTTTGTTATAAATGATGTAAACCCATTCTGCATGTTATGATGTAAATGATCTAAGTAAGACCATCAATGTATGTAACAACCTAGGTAAGCCTAGTATGTTGTTGATGATCTCTATCCTAGGAGGTTTTTTGTCTCACTGATTCACGAAAGTGATCGGTAGAGTTTTTCCCTCCAGCCTCACCCCAAAGCTAGGGTGGATTTTATCATCAACATACTAAGTGAGTCCTAGTGTTCTATCGAGTCCTTGTAAAAGTAGTTTCAACTACTTGGTCTACTAGATCATGTTTTGAGTCGCAGAATTGGGTATTTATTTGAGGGTCTATACGAATGGGTATTCCCCCTTCATGTATGTAAATGTATTATCTCATGTAAAAGAGGGTTGGAAAAATAATTATAACCCCCTCTTAGTCAATTAATTAAATTTTCTGGTCAATTAATTAATAAAATCCTAAACCAGAAATTTAATTAATTTAGGGTCCTAAATTAGGATTAAATCTTTAAAGGCAAAATTTGTGGGTCCTTGGAAAATGACTTTGAAAGCCCCGGGCCAAGGGAATATTGAGAATTTTAAGAAATATTGGACCCTTGGGCCTTGGTGGTTAAGTCAAGGTCAAAATTTTGGGGTAATTAACTCAAAAATAATATTTTTTGAGTTAATTAAAATTGAATTAAATGATAAATTCGTTTTTTCCCCAAAATTTTAATTTCAACGCTCCGGATTAAAAGATAATTAAATCTTTTGGACGGTTGAGATTATTTTGACGAGGATCATCCAAACTAGCCATTAGAGATCTTGTCCTATAAATTTAGAGGTCTTTGTCAGTATTGAGTCATCCGATCTCAGGATCGTGCACTTGTTCTTAGAAGCTCTTGTAAATTTTTGAGGAATAAAGCATAAAGACTTTGGGGTTACAAATCTGGATGTTCCTTCTCAGATCTATGTGGTGAATTGTCTCTAAACTCTGCTACTTTGTTTCTTGTATTTTATGGTTGATGGCCTTCATGGATTAATCTGCATATAGGTATCTTGTGCAATTTTCTGGGTTTATAAAATAACATTTTGATTTTTTTGCAAAGGTCTCATGTTGTTTTCTTAAATCTCTATCGATCTAAGATTCAGATCTAAGTGTGCAGGGATTTTTTTTTTTTTTTTTTAAGATTGGGCGTCTAGGGAAGTCTTCGGTTGGACCAGCGGACTCTCAATAAATATAAATCTGATAAGCTCTTTATTTGTTAAATTCCAGGTCTATCTTACGATATTTGTGATTTTGCAGGGTTTCGAAGACTTGTGCCTCTCATTTAAAAATTTTAATTTCTAAACCGTGCTAAAATGGATTTCAAATCTGACCATGAGGGTTTTAAATCTGTAAACTAGTTGTAAATTTGTAAATTTTCTTTTAGAATTGTAAGGGTTTAATCGTTGCTTGGTGTGTATCTTCAGATCCGGCTGATTTCTTGCAGATTCAGGGTTCAAATCGAATTTTTTTTTAAAGATTTGAAGCAGATCTGGCCTCAAATTACGACTATGAACAGATCTGAACGTTATTGAGTTCAAGGAGTATACGAAAATCTGAATTTTGAAAGGAAAAAGTTTGCTGGGTAAAGTTTATGCGTACTGGAAATCATTCTGTCTTCACTACAAAACAAAACGCTGTCTCTGTTCAACATCCAACCCAGCTCTTGCCTTTCGATCTGCTCTCATTGTTCAGCAAAATACGCTCTCACATCGACTTTTCGCTGCTTGACGTCGGTCCCATCGAACCCTGTCTCATTTCCTTTGCTGTCTCAGCCTTTAATCCCCTCACGCCATCGTTCTTCTTTCTTCTACATTACCTATCGCTTCTTCATTTAAACACTGCACCAATTCTCTGTTGCTGCAGTCGTTCCTCGTCCCCTCCAGCATTCAAACCGCCGTCGAGTCTCCCTCTCTGCTGTCGACTTCATTTCTCTCTTACTCTGCGCCCCTCCTCAAAACTCAGAAATTACCTTTCCGTTCAGCGTTTATCCCATTCTCAACCGTCCAAATTGCCTCACCTCTCCATCATCGAACCCATTTTCTGCGCGTCAAGCCTATCCGTCCTACCTTCCATTCTCCACGCTGCGTTCAAGCTCGACCTCTGTCCGCCGTCCAAGCCGTCTCCGACGTTAAGCTCCGACCTGCAATCTCTAACCATAAACAACGCACGTATAAAGTTTTCAAAAGCCCTTACGATTTGTTTCAATGCGGATTCTTTTTTTTTATTTGTATATAGTTTAGCTTCAGGTTTTAGATTTTCGTTGTAATTTTTTTATTTTTATTTTGAGCTTTGTAATGATTAAAGTTAGGGTGTAATTTCAAATTCGATTTTTTTTACTTTGTTTTTAGCGTTAGTTTGGTTAGGATTTAGGTTTCGATTTTTTAAAGTTTAGATTTAATGTATAGTTTGTAAGGTAGCCATTAGTCGTAGTTTTTTTTTTAGTTTTAATTAGATTTTGTCTTGAATTTCTTTTAGATTTTAATAAATTTAGTTTAGGTTTTTTTTTTTTTTTTTTAAAGATCTAACTTAGGTTTTAGTTTAGATTTAATTTAGTCTAACTTTAGCTTTAATTTTAGATTTTAAACTTTAGATTTTAAATTTTAATTTAACCTTAGTTTTAATTTGTGTGTTTAGTTTCAGACTTGACCTTTAGATTTTGATTAGAGCTGATTTAGTTTTAGATTAAATTTTTAATTTAGAGCTTGATTTAGATTCAAAAAATAATAAAAAAACATAAAAATTTCAAAATCCTAAAAATCTAGAAAATACAAAAAAAATATCTAATTTTTTTTCAAATTTTCCATAGTCAAGTGCGCTAATTTCTTTATCTAAAGTTTGACTGTGGTTCATTTTAATTTTCGAACTGGTTTATAATTGCAGTATCTTAATTTTGGAAATTTTTTAAGTATCTGGCATTTTCATCTTGTGATAATATTGCTGTGGGTTTAAGATATTTTAATGCATGGTTGTGATGTTTTTCAATTGAATATCATTGTGATCAATCGTGTTTTAATAAGCAGCAGTTAATCGTCACTTACTTGTTTATAATTGCATAACGGGATTTTGTTTGACTCCATAAGGCACTGGTCTTAAATGTGAAATCTAATTTAGATCTGTGGAATCTCGTTTATTCTATCAAGTATTTGATGTTTTCGCTGTGTCTCCTGGATTTGTCATTCTCATTTATAATAGGGTCTACCTCCCTTAACTTGCAAGGAGACAGTTTAAATAGAGAGATTGGGGATAAGAGTGACAACCCCCAATACGAGGCGGGTGTGTGATTGCCTTGACAATGCAAATGTGACAACCCAGTGCCATAGGTCTGTTGGAGGGCAACGTGTTGGCTACCCAAAGTAGCCCTAGAAGAGCTATCTTTAAGGTCGAAGAGCAACTGAAGGTTGGGTGAAGTTAGGTGCTAAAGTGCAACACTTTGATGGACATAAGTTGTTGCTAGCTTGGTAGTTTGCAGCTCGGGTATTGGCTAGCCTAGAGAGCAGATTGGATCAGCCCATGTACACTCTACAGATGGACATGCAACAGTGTTAGATGGCAACCCTCCTGGCATCTCGATGTGTAAATGCCTTGATGGACTAAGGCACTACTAGTGAGAAGTACGAAAGCGAAGGACTGACAGGGCGAGATACAACATCGAGTTTGTCATTGTATCTTGTATACCATAGACTGTTGTGTTATTTAGATTTGGTTTAATATAACGAAGATTGGTGATTGTACATTATTGTACAATTTTGTTTAAAACTGTGTATATTGTGCATATGTGATTTACTGCTTTATATTTTCCGCTGTGCAAAGTAGTTCATGGTTGAGATTCTTGGTTTGGTAACGTCAGTGATTTAAGACTCTAACCTAGACCAAAGGTCGTGGAAATTCAACAAGACCCAATTGCTTCATGACTTTTAAAGACATGATATTGGCGAAAGCCCCAAAGTCTAGCATACAATTATGAAATAAAAGGTCATTGATAGCCAAAGTGAACATAAAAGGTTCATGTTCAGGGTTACAATCAGTAATATGAATGTTTTGCAAGTGTTCGAGTAATTCTTCCTCTTCAAAGATAAAGGACATCTTAATTTGTTGTTGTTATTCAATAAGTTTTGCAATCTCTTTTTCAGAGGAACATGTATAGTTATCTTCCCTATAGTGTTAGGATATTCCAACACATAGGAAACAGTTAAGTATAACTTGGTCTAGTGTAGAGTTAGGTAAAGTGTGTTTCTTTACTATGTACATTTGTAACTTATAATTCGACGGTTCACTCTCTCCTTGATATTACCGACACTTGATCCGTGGCTTAACACCGATTGGTCCATGATATCTATTTAAAGAGCATGAAGGGTCATTTGTTTGGTAACCATTTGTGAGAGAAGCTTATGTAAATTTTCTTTCTTTATATTAATAAATTGCCTAAAGTGGCCGCGTTGGCTCAGGCCGTGGACTGTTTCCCTCTTTGAGGGTTTTAACCACGTCAAATACTGGTGTACTGATCTATGATCTATTTGTGAATGGTGACATTTGGTGTTTGATCTAAGGAACTTACCCTATAAATTCCTACATGGTATTAGAGCTATTTTGAGGGCCGCATCCGTTATTGATCCAAATTCGAAGCCGGTTTGACTGCATGCATTTGTCGTTTTCCAGATCTATTATTTCTGACCACTTTCGGGCTGGGGGAACTGCTCTGTTGTGTCCGGAGCGTCTGTTACAGTGAGGAACCCCTTTTGTTTCATGCGAAAAAGTTTCCGGTTGCCCAAGTTATGTCATTTTAGATCTGGAGGTATAAAGTATTTTTTTTGCAGTTATATTTATTAATTCCTCTGTTTATTTCAATTTATAGTTTTTTTATTGTCGGATCTACATCCTCTTCTCTGTGTATGCTCTTTGCTCTGTGCTGTGTGCAATCTCGGTAAATCAGAAACATGAAGACATGATTTTTCTGCTACGTATGCTCTTTCCCCGCGTCTTTGAGCAATCTCGGGAAATCAGAAATAGCGAGAAAAATAGATAGTTGCCGGTAAGACTAATCGAAAATCTAACGTTCAGCCATAAGGCTTGTGTTTTTGCACGGATTTTGTGTTTTTTTTGCAGGAAAAAGCACGCACATCGAAGAGCAAAAAAAAGAAAAAAACCTTCCTCCTTTCAGACAATTACAAAATCCTTTTACTAGCTCACTTGGTGTAAAGTTACTTTATGAGAATAGAGGTCTTGGGTTCAAGTCTCTTTGTCAAGCTTCTTTTTCTAAAAAGTTTTTTGTTAAGTTAATTTTTCTTAAAAACTTTTTGGCAAGTTGCCGGTTTTAAAAAAAGGGAGTTTTATTTAAAAAGAACATGTAAAAGTGACTCTCACTTATTTATAAAAGTGGGTCACATAAAATATTTTTTTTAAAGTGAGCTTAATGTATTAAGTTTGGAAAAGGGGGGGATTTTTTTTTTTAAAGTACAACTTCATCATCAGCTTTCAACCTTTCATGTAACTATTCAGCGTCTTCTACATTTTTTTTTCAAAATGGCATAAATTCTTCATCCAGAAGCCGTTTTTTTTTAACCGGCCTAGTTTTTCGAGATATTTCCATTGGAGCAGTTGGTTTCAGCCTTTTCAACTTCAGTTTTTTTTTTTTGTTTTTTTTGTTTAAATGGAAAGTGCATGTCCGATTATTCTTAACAGCACCAATTATTTCCAGTGGCTATCCTACGTGGTAGACTTATTTAGAAGTAAAGGGCTTTATAGAATAGCCACAGGACAAGAAACTAAACCTACCCATGGAGATAAAGCCGCTAAATGGGAAAATAAACAAGATCAAGCATGAGGGTTGATAGGAATGTCCATTGCTCAAGATCTTAGATTTCATATCCAAGAAATTGACGCCCCCGATGAAGCTATGAAAATGCTAAACACTGTTTTTGGCATTCAAAATGAAATCAGAGCCCACCAACTTGAAAATGAGTTGCTTACTTTGGACCCCAATAATTTCTCCTCTATTGAAGATTTTTTGTCTAAATTCAAGACCCTTCGACTTCTTTTAGAAGGATGTAAGGTCAAAAAGGAAGATGGTAGCCTTATTTATTCCATTCTTGCTAAGCTTGGCCCTGCATACTCTGCATTTGTTTCCACCTTCCATTCCACTAGAGAAACCCTCATTTCTCAAGGAACAACCTATAAGTCCCCCTCTTTTGATGCCTTTTGCGATTCTTTGATAAGAGTACAAGAAAAACTCTTACACCTTGGTCTTATTAATACTGGAAACTCTTCTAAGAAAGCCTTAGCAGCCCAACAACAACCATATCAAAAGAATCCCAAGAAGCAGCATCCTAAAAAGAATGGTCCTAAACCAAACAAGAGTCTTAAGCAATTTCAACCGCAAATTGAAAAAGCAACTCAATAAACTGATAAGGCAAATAAAAGCAAAGGGAAGAAGACAGATAGACATTGCAACTTTTGTAATCGTGATGGCCACGTAGAGTCAAAATGTTTTAAGAAGATGGAAGCCTTGGAAGCAGCGATGAAGAAGCACAACATCAATTTGGAGAACTCTTCAACTTCATCTTTAGGAATGGCACTTTCTGCTTGTGGTTGTCAAGCCTCAAGATTTGGTTATGCATTGAATGTATCTTCTTCTTCTCATTCTCATTAGTGGCTCATTGGTTCTGGAGCCTCTTACCACATGGCCAAAAATAAAGGCATGTTTTCTTCTTTAAATGATTGTAACACCAAAAATATTTATGTTGGTGATGATAAATCTCTTAGTATTGTAGGGTCTGGAACCATTCATCTAGACAATGGTCAGTTTAATGGTGTATTATGTGTTCCTACCTTGTCCTGCAACCTTCTATCTGTTTATCAGATAACTCATTCAGGTGAAGGGAAAACAGTAGAATTCTCACCTCATGATGTTATAGTTAAGGACCTCAAAGATCCTAAGACATATTTATTGGCATTGTTGATGATTCCACAAGGTTTTATAATTTTGACAACTTTGGGTCATCATGTCTTCCCTCCGTTTTTGTTGCTCATAATGATGAAGTGAACAAACTTTGGCATGAGCGATTTGGTCACTTAAACTATCGCTCTCTTCAAACTCTATGTAAAGAAAATATGGTGACAGGTCTTCCTATGGTATCCTGCCGAGATGGTGTTTGTTCTTGATGTGTACTCGAAAAACATCATCGGTATAGTTTTGACAAACGTGCCTCTTGGCATGCTTCAACCCCTTTGCAACTTGTGCATAGTGATTTATGTGGTTCACTTCCAGTTGTTTTTTTCTCTGGCTAGAAGTACTTCTTAACTTTCATTGATGATTTTTCTAGATGCACTTGGGTGTACTTCTTAAAACTCAAGAGTGAAGTTTTAACATGTTCTTGGCCTTTAAGGCCTTTGTTGAGAAACAATCTGGACATCACATTCTCAAGTTAAGATTTGACAATGGAGGAGAATATATTAACAACAAATTTATCCACTTTTGCACTGAGCATGGCATTCAATTGCAACACACTGTTCCGTATACTCCACAACAAAATGGTGTAGCTGAAAGGAAGAATCACACTCTAAAAGAAATGGCTAATTGTATGCTTCAATCTAAAGGACTTAGTCTTAATTTTTGGGCAGAAGCAATTAACTGTGCAAATTGCATAGTAAATCGCACTTCTACTAAGGTTTTAAGGAATATAACTCCAGAAGAAGCCTGAAGCTCAATCAAACCAGATGTAAGTCACTTTCGTGTTTTTGGAAGTGAAGCTTGGGCCCATATTCCAAATGCGAAACATAAAGCCTTAGAACCTAAGAGTGAAAAATGTAATCATTAGAAGAGATGTAAAATTTGATGAAAATATATTGACCTGCGAGCCTAGATCTACAGGTGTGCCATCTTTGGCTTGTGACCCTGATTCGGCATATGTATCACCTCTCTCTATCTCTTCTATTATTGACAACATTCCTTCTAGTTCGGATGATGACAACAAGGATGACAATCCTCCTCCATGTCCTCAAGATCTTCCTTCAGCTCCACAACTTCCAAGATGGGTCCGCTCTACTCAGGATGCAGCAGGTTCTCTTGCAGGTGACCCTGCAGATCAACGTTGTACACATTCTCAGTTCGAAAGAGCCTCTTCCTTATTGGCTCAAGTTCCAGAAAATCCTGATCCAGACACCTTTGAAGAAGCTTCAAGTCATCCAAATTGGGATGAAGCTATGAATGAAGAATATCGTTCCTTAATGGCAAACGATACTTTGAGATCTTGTTCCTCTTCCAAAGGGAAGAAAACTTATCAGATGCAAATGGGTTTATAGAACAAAGTTTGGACCAGATGGAAAAGTGGATAAACACAAGCTCGTCTTGTTGCTAAAGGATTTTTACAAGTTGAAGGCATTGACTATACTAAAACCTTCTCCCCTGTTGCCAAAATGAATTCTACCTGCCTTGTTCTTTCCCTTGTTGCCTCCTTTAAATGGGAAGTCCATCAAATGGATGTTAAATCCACCTTCTTACATGGGGATTTACATGAAGAAATCTACATGGAGCAACCCCCCTGGCTTTATCCAAAATAACTCTAGCCTTGTTTGTCGCCTTAGGAAGTCTCTTTATGGTCTCAAACAAGCCCCTCGGGCTTGGTATGCCAAAATGGATATCTTTCTCTTAGATAATGGCTTTTCTATATGTCATTCCGACAATACTGTTGACACCAAGAAAGTGGGTATGTCCTTAATCATCCTTGTTCTTTATGTTGATGATCTTATCCTTACTGGTAGTGATCCCAACCATATAAAACATGTGAAGTCTAGCCTCAAAAAGAAGTTTGAAATGACAGACTTGGGACACTTGCATTATTTCCTTGGTCTTCAAGTCTTGCAATCCAAAGAAGGTATTACCCTTTCTTAGTCCAAGTATGCCTGTGATCTTCTTTGCCACTTTCACATGGAAGACTATAAGTCAGCCCCTTCTCCCTTTCAGTTTGGAGTAAAGCTTTCAGTCACTTGTACTACCCCTAAAGTTGATGCTACCTTATACTGTCAACTTGTTGGTAAACTTCTGTATCTAACCCATACTCGTCCTGACCTTTCCTTTGCCATTGGTCTTGTTGCTCGGTTTATGCACCAACCTCATGAAAGTCATTAGAAAGCAGCTAAAAGAATACTTCGATATATTCGAGGTACAGTTCAATTCGAGATTCATTATAGTGCAGGAGCATCTCCAGTGTTGATCAGTTTCATTGACTCTGATTGGGTTGGTGACCCTGATGATCGAAAGTCTGCTGTAGGCTATGTATTCACTTTTGGTTCAGGAACCATTACATGGTCTTGTAAGAAACAAAGTGCCATCTCTCTTTCTTTGGCAGAAGCAGAGTATCGTGGTGCAGTTGAAGCCAACAAGGAAGCCCTGTGGCTTCGTCATATCTTGACCGAATTTGGTCTTCATCAGCAACATCCAACTACACTTTGGTGTGATAATCAGAGTGCCATTCAGCTATGCAAAGATCCAGTTCAACATCAGCGCATGAAACACATTGAGCTACACATACACTTCATCAGAAAGCTCATTCATGATCGCGTTCTTGAAGTGCAGTATTGTTCAACCAATGATCAAGTTGCTGATATCTTTACAAAGGCTCTCATAAAAGTGAAGTTTACCAAACTTTGATCTATGCTTGGAGTTCAGGAAAGTTATCATTAAGGGTGGATAGGCTCTAATGCCTCCTTCCTTCTCCTATTGTCTCACCTTTGTAAATCCTTCAATCCTATCCCAAGTTGTTCTTAAGGGGGGATGTTAGGATATTCTGACACATAGGAAATAGTCTCATATTGTGTCACATTTGTAAATCCTTCAATCCTATCCCAAGTTGTTCTTAATGGGGGGTGTTGGGATATTCTGACACATAGGAAATAGTTAAGTATAACTTGGTCTAGCGTAGAGTTAGGTAAAGTGTGTTTCTTTACTATGTACATTTGTAACTTATAATTCAACGGTCACGATATGTAGTGATCCGACGGTTCACTCTCTCCTCGGTATTATCGACACTTGATCCGTGGCTTAACACTCGATTGGTCCATGATCTCTATTTAAAGAGCATGGAGGGTCATTTGTCCGGTAACCGTTTATGAGAGAAGCTTATGTAAATTTTCTTTCTTTATATTAATAAATTTCCTGAAGTGGCCACATTGGCTCAGGCAGTAGATTGTTTCCCTCTTTGAGGGTTTTAACCACGTCAAATACTGGTGTACTGATTTGTGATCTAAGGAACTTACCCTGTAAATTCCTACATATAGTAGCTTCTAAGTCAATGTTAAGTCCAACTTGTTCTCCCTTTTCTTTCTTCTTGGTATTTCCTCCCTTTTGGGGACCCTTTTTAGGCTTGACTTTAGTTTGGGGATCCTTTTTAGGAGGATTTTAGAAGGAGCTTCCTTAGGAGGGGGTTGCTTAGGAGGTGGGTCATCTTTGTTGGGTTCCTTGGAGGTTGCGGGGTCCTTATTATTATCCTTTTGTGAATATTGCACCCCTTTGAATATTCCATTACTAGCATCAACATTAATAATATGCTCCTCTTTTTCTTCTTTGATTTTGACCTCACTAACATGAGGATGAGTGTATGACCCCCCTAGCAAAATGTTGAAGACATTGGATTCCACAAGGTTGGCCTGCTCGTCTACTTCTTCATTATCACTCTTGTCACTCTCACTTTGCTCGTCTTTGGAAAATGAGTCTTGCTCTTCTGCATTAGTTGGAGCCAAATTGTTCGGGACCTAAGACGAGCTTGGCTTATATTCACTTTGATTTTTAGGAAAAGGTTTTCCCTTTGGAATGTAACTAGACTTTGGGGCCTTCTCTAATGCGGTGATTTGTTCATAACTATCCCATCCTGTGAGTGGACCTCTTCACTAAGCTTGTCCACCTTTTTAAGGATGGCCATAAGGGTTTCCTCATATTGATATTTATATTTTCCTTCTTGGCCTCAGTTTTGGTTTTAGGGAGGTCATTGGCATCCATTCTTGAGATACGTAGGTTTTCTTCAACTTGCATTTCCATTTCTTTAGCTTCGACCAACGTGGAAGTTTTCTTGTCCCTCAATGCATATGTCAGGTGGCCACCCACGAATTAAATAAATTTGTCTAGGATGTTGGCATGAGAGGGTTTTAGGTGATTAGGGATATCCAGATTTACCTTATCAAACTTTTGAATGAATTCCTGGATGTCCTCCCTTCCCCTAGCTATTTGATAAAACTTCTCAATGTTGAAGGTTCCTTGGGCATTGCATGATCGTATTTTCATGAATACGTCCTCAAATTCAATAGAATCTTCAACGCATGCCAGGGGAAGACTAAGGTACCATTCTCTTGCTTGTTCTTCAAGCAATAAAGTAAAAAGTATAATGAGCCTATCTTCATCAGAGATCATCCTCGGGTACATGTGCCAATAGAATTCTTCAACAAAGTCACGAGCACTCATGGTAGCATCACCTTTGAACTTGGGTAACCATCGGTTGTATTTTTCAGGCAATGGTTTAGGATCGTCACTCAATTTCAAAGGGGAAAAGACACTGACCAAATGTCTTTCACTCTTGGTCATCTTGGGCTTGTCAGTGGTGGAACTAGTTGCCATTTTTGGGGTGGGATCACTGACCTTCTCAAATTCAAGGAGAAGAGAGGTTCCAACAGGTGATGGAGCTCGTTCCTTCCTTTTTGCAACAACCCAAGTTAAAGGAGGAATATTGTTGCCTTCAAGCAAACTAGGGGTTTGGATAGTGAGTGGAGTCGCCAGAGGAATACAAAAATTGTCGTCAATGAATCAATTCCTCAATGATTCACTAGGGCGGTAGATTTGCTTCCTCCCTAGCAACAGCTCCAGAAATGTTACCGCTCAAACTAGCAGGGGCTCTAAAAGGGGGGTCCTTGGAGGGATACTACCAGATTAAGGGCAACAATGGAGCAATATCCCATTGTCACCTCGGCTAAGGCTCCCTACTCTTTACGAACTTTCATTGATGGGAGGAGACCCAATATAATAAGGACCACAAAATAAATATATCAATGATAGGGTGAGGGATGATCCTAGGGGCCTATTCACAAGAGAGGCTTAGATATATAGCTTGCTTGCTTTGGAAGGCAAGGTTGAAGGCTCTCAAGGAAGGGCTCAAGGGGAATTTCAAGGTTAAGGTTTAGGGAATGTATCTTATAATGGAGGCCCTCAAACCCTAAAATTCTTGTAAAGGCTTGGATTCCAAGTGGTCTTTGAAGAATTACCCTTAATGGCTTGTGGGACCACTCAGGACCAAGTGGACCCGGGGGGTGGGTCAAGTGGGTAGTGTTTAGCAACCATTGATGTACTTGACCTATTCCGGAGGGGAAAGGGACCAAAGAATGAATTTTCAATACAAGACAAGGTGACGATCCCAATGAAGTCTTTTAGCCTAATGAAACCAAGGGCATGATTGATATTAAGGCTAGGGCTTGAGGTATCTCACAATCCCACTGTTGGAATTGCTTCAAAACTGCAGGGTGCCTAGGAGAAACCCCAGTGCAGAGGATGCCAAGAGATCGAAATTTTCCAGTCGATGGTTTGCAAGATAAATGATGCCCTAAGAGACCTAGAGGGCTAGACCTAGAAAAGAGAAGGTGAGAGAAGGAAATAATTTTAAGGTGATCACCTTTATGGTGGACCAGTGCCTAGTCCTTTGGGGAGATTTGGAGTCAAGAGTAATTATGACTATGGATATTGAATTTTCTATGTCAAGGAGGTGTCAAAGACAACTTCGCATAGCATTAGGGCAACAATAGAAGCAACTTCAAGAGATTTATACTTCGTTTTGCAAAATAGATGGCTTATCAAGATGATTTTCAGTGAGGAAGCATCTCTAGGAACATTCTTTCATAATACATGGCCCATACATGAAGCATCACTATCCAGAAACCGAATTTCCGCAACTTTGCATAAATGGATGCAGTAAATTAGCCCTAGTATAACGAAATCTTAGAAACAATGTATGTGACAAAAATAGAAAGAGAAAATAGCATTAAAATGTACTTACATGTATTAAGAGTATATCCAACCATCAAAACTTTGCCAATCAAAAAGCTCCAAGACAAGAGAAAATAATCCAAACATTAAAATTCATTCCATGCTCCAAAAATTCGTCTTCCAAGAAGGATAGCGAAGTTCTCTAAAGAGATACAAGTCCAATCCAAGTGATGATGCTAAAATGAATTCACATCACTTGTATTTATACACTTCTAATGAGTTTGATTTAGCTAATTAGGCCTACATTAGCTCCTAGAATAAAATAAGGTGCAAAATAACTAACTTTTGGTCCAAACCAGCTCATAAACAAAAGAATAGGCCTCTCAAGAGGTCGAATGATCAATAACACATGTCGTTGGGCCTTCTAAGAAGCCTGATGAAGTCCATAAGTTCCATAATGATGAATAAGACTCTGAAAAGTAGTGGACAAGGGGTTGGCCCCTTATTCTCCAAGCAATAAACTTGTGATGCTCCCAAGGGGTGTGGGGGCACACAAGTAACCTCATGGGTCTCCAAATAGATCGAAAATGCCCGTAGACCATTTGCAAGGGCTCAAATGATGGTGTAAGTGATGCCACATCAACATACAGGTCCTGGGTCATCTTCCAAGTGCATGGTACAACTGTGGGGCCGATTAGGCATGGTGAACTAGGTGCATCTTCCTCGTCCAATAGGTGAATCTCGAGCAATCTCTGAACATCACTGGGGATGCATGGAATTCTATCTACCGTTGTGGAGGCCCATGGCTCTCTACACACACCCTACATGTGCTACTGTATCCCTCTAGAGGTTTAGGACCCCGTATAGGGAGACCAAATCCAAAATGCAGAGCATCTCTAATCCTGCATAAGATCAAATGCGTGCCCTAGCCTTCTAGTACAACAAGTCATTTAAATAAATTGAGTGAAAGAACTTACAAACCATGGATAGTAGGTGGGCACTTTATAATGGCATGCTCTTCTATAGTGGGCTTTGGCATGTGCTAATGTCTCCAAGCTCCAAGGGGGGTTAACCAAGTATCCTATTAGGAGGTTTCTACCTTTAGAGGGGATAGTATGTCCAAGGTACATCCTTCAAATGGTGGTGGCATGTGATAAAGAGATGAATGGAATAGGGAATGAGAGGGGCAATGCTGGGTGACATGTCGGGGTGCAAAGGTAGCTAGTCAAGTGAAGCCCACACTTGGGGATATAATATATAGGAGGGAGCAATCGTGGTGCATGAGATACCCCGACCTTGATTTTTCCACCCTTCTTTATATTCCTTTTGCCTTTTATGGTTTTTCTTTGATTAATTGCTCGGGGCTCAAGGATAAGAGCATGATGTGTAAGGTATAGCAGTGGATACCCCTTTTAAGGTAGGACAATTCATGTTGATTTTTGGGTTGCATTGAATGTTCTCTAGCTCCGAAACTTTGTGGAGGGGCTAGAATACATGAGATCTCCAAGGCCTAGAAATCGTTTGGAGAAATTCCACCTGGAGTGAAAGTTATTCAAATAATTAATTATTTTAAATGAAGCCTAAGTTAAAACTTGGGGAATTTAAATAATTAAAGCGAATTAATTTAACATGTAGATGAGAAGCTTCTAAGTGACGAGGATTAAGTCTAATTTAATCTTAGCCTTTGATTAAGGATTAGATCACGACCCTTGATTTATCAACAGGAAAAGTATAAATGAAGACTTGTGGGTCAGTTGAAGATAAGTCGAGCAAACACTCAGTAACCCGAGGGAAGTCGATTCTTCAGAATTTAGAATTCGATTTCAGAGGGAGAGTTGTAGGATGAGGGAAGAAGAGGGTATCAACATCAATCAGAGGTCGAGGAAGAGGGACGCAAAGCAGCAGAGGGATAGCGCAGAAGGACAACACAGAGGGGCAGCGCGGCTGAGGATGCAGTCCTCACGCAGTCCCTGCGCAAAGGATCACGCAGAGGTGATGCAGTGGAGGCCAGAGAGTCTCTTGGGTGTCAGAATTTCTCCGGAGGTTGGGAGAAAATTATCTTGGGTATTTTCGTGAAAGTTTCTCCATTATTGTGCCAATCATTCCTTGTAAAGAGATTGTTGCTGAAGATTAATAAATATACCCTCATTTGCTATACCGATTTTCCCGCATTGGGTTTTTCTGGGGACAATTGTCCAAAAATAACTGTGTTGATGTGATTGATTCTTGTGCTTATATTTCACTGTTCTCTTCTCTATGAAATTATGTGATAACTGAAGTAGAATTTATTTTGATGTTTACTAAAGAGTTTTTGTAAATAACTTATTGTGGAAAATAAGTAGGAAAAATAAATCAATTGCTGTAGTAGAATTTCAGATTTGAAATTTTCACATAGTATCAGATCTGAGATCGGGTAACAGGGTTGGAGATTCTGCAATGGAACGTGGTCTTGATGCTGCTGGAGTAGCAACTCGAAAGTGTTCACGCAGTTCTCCTGAGAAAGAGGAAAGCATGAAAGATACGATGGATCACATGTCTGTGTTGACTTCCAGATTGGAAGAAGAAGTCGCTTGCTTGTCAAGCTTTGCTTCCTCAGAGGTTTGGTATATTGATAGCAGGCTTATGCTCATATGACGGGAATACGAGAATGTTTCTCGAGCTATCAAGAAGAACAGATGAACTTCAAGATCACCATGGGAAATAAGGCAAAATGTACCCCTGTTGGAAGAGGTACTATAGTTTTTCAAACTGAAGCAGGAGATCGGCTTCGGGCCACCAATGTGTTGCATGTGCCTGGTTTGGGGATGAACTTGCTCTCTGTATCTCAATTGGAAAACAAGGGCTATGATGTATACTTCAATGGAAAGAAAGTATATGTCAAACACTCGAGTTGGAAGAAGAAGGCTCAAATTGGAGTCAGGAGCAACAAACTGTATAAGCTGCAGTTAGAATATCCAATGGCACTGATAGGCAGCAACGGTGAAAAATATTTGAATGAGCTAATGCACAGAAGGATGGGGCACTTACACCATGGGACTCTAAGAATTCTCAAAGAAACCGTCACAGGAGTTCCAAAATTAAGCACCAAATGGGATGATGTTTGCAGAGGGTGCGTACTAGGCAAGTATGCCAAAGCAACTTACTCCAGAAGTAACAATAGGGCAAAGAGTGTTTTGGGGCTAATACACTTAGATATCTGCAGACCAATGTCCACGAGAGCTCTTAGTGGTGCTGAATACTTCGTCACCTTCATTGATGACCATTCCAGGAAAACTTGGATCTACTTTCTAAAGACCAAGGATGAGGTCTTTGATCGATTCAAAGAGTTTAAGACTTTGGTTGAGAATCTGACAGGAAAGAGGATAAAGGTTTTGCATTCAGACAATGGCGAAGAATATATCGATAAAAAATTCAAAGAGTTCTGCGCAAGGGAAGGCATCAAAAGAGAATGGACCACTCCATATAATCCAGAGCAGAATAGGGTTGTGGAAAGGAAGAACAAAACTATTGTTGAAGCAACGAGGGCAATGTTGTATGATCAGGACATGCCCAAATTTCTATGGGCAGAAGCATGCAGCACAGTTGTGTATGTTCAAAACAAGATTCCTCACAGGGCCTTGGGTAAGATTACACCGGAGAGTTTATTAACTGGTAGGAAGCCAGAAGTGAGTCATTTCAGGATCTTTGGAAGTTTGGCATACTGCCATATACCTGAAGAAAAGAGGAAGAAGTTGGATCAGACTGCAGAAAAAGGATATCTAGTAGGATATAGCGAGAATGCTAAGGCATATAGAATCTACATTCCTGGCAATAGGAAGATCGTAGTACGACGAGATGTAAAGTTCATGGAGGACAGAGTTTTTAGGAAATCCCAAGAGATGCCTTCTGAAATGCAGTCAGAGGATGATCCATTGGTCCAGCCACTTCGAGCAACCGAAACTAGCACCAGTGCTTCTCCAATGCATAATAATCCAGAGGTATTACCTCAGGAAATTCGCAGGAGGAGGAGCAGGTAGATCCACCCACTACCAGCGAAAGAACGAGCCGAGAATTGCGACAGATTCTGAGGGACACAGAGGAATTCGTCGGAGCTCCTAGAAACGAGAAGAGGCAACGTAGACAACCTGACAAGTACCAAGCCTTGGTGGCTCAGGTTTGAGAACCCTCTAGTTTCCTGGAGGCAGCTCAACATCAGGTATGGGTAGATGCAATGGTGGAAGAATACAATTCCATAATGACCAATGATGTCTAGGAAGTGGTACCTAGACCTCAGGACAGAACGGTTGTAGGTTTGAGATGGATCTACAAGATCAAATATGCTGCAGACGGCAGTGTGGAAAAATATAAAGCCAAGTTTGTGGCTAAGGGATATGCTCAGAAGGAAGGGATATACTACGAAGAAACCTTCGCCACAGTAGCCAAGTATACTTCTATCAGATCCGTGATATCCCTTGCACTGCAGATGGGGTGGGAGATTCCCTAGATGGACGTCAAGACCGCTTTCTGTTGAGATTTTGGGGTAGCATCGGGTGTGCTCTAGCTTTGAAACTTTCTGGAGAGGTTGGAACACACGAGATCTCCAAGACCCAGAAAGTGTTTGGAGAAATTTCATCAAGTGTAAAAGATATTCAATTAATTAAATTTTTTAATGGGAACCCTAAATCTAACTTAGGGAAATTAAAAAAATAAAGTGAATTAATTTACACATGTGATGAAATGTTCTAAGTGACATGGATCAAGCTTTCTTTTAATCTTAGCCGTCGATAAGAGATTAGATCACGTCCGTTGGTTTCCCAACGAGAAAAGTATAAAGGAAGGGCTTGGGGTCAGTTGGAGAACACAGACATATTGCAGAAGCACTGAAGCTAAGTCAAATTTCTGGGGTGGGGTTTGCTGAGGAATTCGAAGTGAATTTGCAGTGCAGCAAGGGGCAGATATCGATAAGGGATGATCTGATCCAAGGCCGAGAATACAGCAGCAGAGAGGCAACATCGTACTAGGGCAGCGCCGAGGCTAGCAGGAGGGACGCAACCCATCCAAGCTGACGCATAGGCCACGCAGAGGGTAACACAGACCCTTTTGGGTGATGCAGAGGCAGCGCAGAGGCTTTCAAAGTGACGTAGGGCAACCTGTGCTGCGCAGCGGTTGCGCTGGGCTAGAGGGGCTGGCACAGTTGTAGGAAGAGCTGCGCTGGGGTTCTAGTGGGCTAGAAAGGGCTCTAATTTTTGATTGTTCAACCATATTTTCTGTCTTTGAGTGATAACGTACAAATATCGTGTATTTTCTCTGTAGGGAAAACCGTTTCTGGTGCCTAAAATGTTGTATTCAAGTTCTGAATAATAATAAAACCCTCTAGAGCTGCTGCACTAGTTTTATGGGTTTTTCCGGCGACATTTGTTCGAAAAATCCATGTGTCATTTTGTTACATGTGCGTGATGTTCAGTAAATGAGCTGTAGTTGTATAGGTTGCTATTTGTGTTTACTTCGCTATTTTTTTGAATATTCAGTTAAATAACTTGTATAATAAATCAAGTAGGAGAAGTAAATCAATAGTTAGCAGTAGGGTATTAAGGATCTAGAAATTTTCACCTGGTATCAGAGCATTGCAGATCAAGCTGATCCATCCGCAAAGCGACTGAAGATATTGGCTGCAGGAAGGGCAGCTGAAGCAGCACGGAACCGGAAGAAGGAAGCGCAACACCAGAGGGATAACAGACCCTGCAAGGGTGACGAAGAGTCAGTCTGCTCACGCAGAGGTTGACGCAACTCCAGAGAGGTGAGGCAGAGCTAGTCTGCTCACGCAGAGGTTGACACAACACCAGGAGAGGGACGTTGAGCCAGTCTGCTCATGCAGAGGCTGACGCAGCACCAGGAGGGTGACACAGCACCAGGAGAGGGACGTTGAGCCAGTCTGCTCACGCAGAGGCTGGCGCAACACCAGGAGGGTGACACAGTCCGTGTTGGGGAATTGCTGTGCAGTTTGCTGAGATAGGAAGTGCAGTTTCTGATCTTCAGAAATTGCTGGTGTGGCACAGGTTCTGTCGATGCAGAATAGTGCCTAACAAAGGTGACAAAAATGGGAGGAGAACAGTCGCTCAGCAGATTCTCTAGCCAAGGAATCTGAGTTTGATCAAGGTGAGTGATCATAAAGGATTGATTCATTAGATTTGGTTAAGGATTTTCGGGAGGGAAATCATTTGTCAGAGGGAGCACATTCTCAAGAGGCTTCTTTCGCCAAGAAGCCCAGATCCAGTCTTTTGTTGAGTGTAGCAGCAACAAAAGGGAGAAGAGTTTGTGATTCGACAGATTGAGCAAAGATGGTTTATCAAGGATTGAGAGATCGGGATAGGTTGGACGGTGTGTCCAACTTTGTCATTTGGAGAGCCAGAATCCTGACAGTCTTGGGTGAGTATGACAACAAAGACCATGCAGAAAATGTCCTAGCTATTCCAACCGATGCAGATCCCCTAAAGAAATTCAATAAGAATCAGGCATGGGCTAAGTGCTTGATCATGGATGGAGTAAGGATCACGTGGTCCCTCATATTGTCGTGAAAAACACGACAAACGAGATGTGGAAAACTTTAAACACGATGTATCAGGGAAGCTTCGTCCAGAGAAAGATGCTTCTGGAGAATCAGATGCGGTTGTTCCAGATGCAGAAGGGAGAGGAAATCGATCCCTTCCTCTTTAGGCTGCAGACTATTCGTGACCAGCTGATTGCCATGGGGTCAACTTCGGATGAAGGACTCATGGTGAGGACTGCCTTGAATGTAGTCATTGATGAATGGGAGAAATTTGTCCAAAGTATCTTGGGCAGAGCAGTGCTACCATCCTGGGTGGACATGTAGGCAATCCTCCGTTAGGAGGATAACCAAGAAGCTAAGCAGCAACGAAGGAGTCAAGGTGAAGAAAGAGGAGGAGAAATATGTAGCCCTTGCATCTAAGGGATAGAGGCAGTAAGGGAAGAAGAAGAAGGACCTCTCCAAGGTCCGTTGCTTTGGGTGTGGTGAACTTGGACACTTTGCCAACACTTGTCCTAAGCAGAAGGACAAGGAAGCATCTAATTCCAAGGCAACAACAGTGAAAGGGGACAGTGGTAGTGAGGATGATGCGGCCATGAGTGCTCATGTGCCTTGAGAGAAGAGGTGGGCGATATTGATCTGTAGAGCAGCTACATATGTATGGCGGGATCCTTGAGGTGCCCAAACTCTTGGATCACATACGAGCTACGGGAGCCTTAAGACAGTAGCAGGATGACTGGAGCAGTGGGTGCAGAAGATCATGGAGAAGCAGAGGCAGTGCTGTGACGCTGAAGTCCGGGTTAGCGTAGAGGAGAGGCAGCAACAATGTGGAAGCATTAGCGCAAAGGCTGATGGGATTTTAACAGCGCAGAGGCAGTGCTTACGCAGTGCAGTGCAGCAGACAGCGCAGTGCTTCAAAGAGACAATGCAGAGCAACAACAGAGGGTGGTTCAGTGATGAGATGCAGCTCGACTGACTTGTCTGTCAGTTGTTGGGTGATTGTCCTTCAGTTGCTTACTTCTCAACAACTGAGTTGCAATGCAACAATTGGCAGTGGCAGTGCTATAGGAAGCATGATGCAGCAATTTGAGAGGGAGATGCAGTATAGATGTGGCGGTTTCAGTGACAGTGACATGGGCAAAAGTACAGAAAGCAACAACGTAGTGGATGGAGGGCAGCAGGCCAAGCATCAGCAGCGCGGAGACCGATGCCAGAGATCAGGGCAATGATTCAATGAGGAAGTATCGCTAGAGCACACTCCTCGCTAAGTGACGTGGAGGGGTTGGAACACACAAGATCTCCAATACCCATAAAGCGTTTGGAGGAATTTCATCTGGTCTAAAAGATATTCAAATAATTAAATTTTTTAATGGGGACCCTAAGTCTAACTTAGGGAAATTACAAAATTAAAGTGAATTAATTTACACATGTGATGAAATGTTCTAAGTGACGTGGATCAAGCTTTCTTTTAATCTTAGCCTTCGATAAGAGATTAGATCACGACCGTTGGTTTCCCAATGAGAAAAGTATAAAGGAAGGGCTTGGGGTCAGTTGGAGAACACACACATATTGCAGAAGCACTGAAGCTAAGTCGAATTTCTGGGGTGGGGTTTGCTGAGGAATTCGAAGTGAGTTTGCAGTGCAGGGAGGGGTAGATATCAGCAAGGGATGATTTGATCAAGGTCGAGAATACATCAGCAGAGAGGCAACATCGTACCAGGTTAGCGCCGAGGCCAGCAAGAGGGACGCAACCCAGCCAAGCTAACGCAGAGGCCATGCAGAGGGTGACGTAGACCCTTCTGGGTGACGTAGAGGCAATGCAGGGGCAGCCTGTGTTGCGCAGAGGCTGCGTTGGGCTAGAGGGGTTGACTCAGTTGCAGGAAGAGCTATGCTGGGGTTCCAGTGGGACAGAAAGGGCTCATTATCTATAAATCCGATTGACGGTGTGATTCAGCCATATTTTTTTTCTTTGAGTGATAAGGTACAAATGCTGTTTATTTTATCTGTAGGGAAAACCGTTTTTGGTGCCCAGAATGTTGTATTTAGATTCTGAATAATAATAAAACCCACTAGAGCTGCTACACCGATTTTCCCGCATTGGGTTTTTCCGGGGACATTTGTCTGAAAAACCGTATCATTTTGTTACATGTGCGTGATGTTCAGTAAATGATCTGTAGTTGTGTAGACTGCTATTTGTGTTTACTTCGCTATTTTTTTGAATATTCAGTTAAATAACTTGTATAATAAATCAAGTAGGAGAAGTAAATCAATAGTATAGGGTTTATGTATTAAGGATTCAGAAATTTTCACACTTTCTTGAATGGGGTGATAGAGGAAGAAATATACATTGAACAACCAGAGGGCTTTGAGACACATGAGCAGAAGACTCATGTATGCAGGATTAAGAAAGCCTTGTATGGGATTAAACAGGCACCTAAAGCTTGGTACGGTCGGATTGATGGTTACCTGCAGAAGACGAGATTCGTCAAGAGTGACACAAATCCTAATCTCTACTATTTGACAGTAGGGAATGAGCCTCTAATTCTGGTATTATACGTAGATGACTTATTCCTGACAGGTTCATCTAGGCTCATCAAGGATTGCAAGGAGAACCTAACTACATAATTCACCATGAAGGATTTGGGATTGATGCATTATTTTCTGGGGTTGGAAGTTTGGTAGCAGAAGGGTGAAATCTTCCTTGGACAAGGGAGGTATGCTACAAAAATTCTGAAGAGGTTTAGGATGCAAGACTGTAGACCGATGGCTACTTCAATGATCACTAACTGGAAGAAGATTGATGCATCTGAGGATAAAGAAGTTGATCCCACCTTGTATAGAGAACTCATAGGATCCCTGATGTATCTAGTTAACACTAGGCTAGATATTTGTTATGTAGTCAACACACTAAGTCAGTTCATGGTGGAACCAAAGAGGGCGCACTGGGCAACAACCAAGCATGTTCTCAGATATATATGAGGGACAGTCGAGGATGGATTAAAGTACACCCAAGGCAATACATCATACTAAGTGGGTTCACTGACGCAAATTGGGCTGGAAGTTTAGTAGATCGGAAAAGTACCACTGGGTACTGTTTCAACATTGGATCAGGAATGAATTTTTGGTGCAGTAGGAAACAGAAGTCCGTGGCTCTTAGCTTAGTCGAGGCAGAATATATGGCAACCAACACAACTTCGTGTGAAACCATATGGCTTAGGAAGCTGCTTGTGAATCTATTCAGGAGAAGGATGGAAGCGACCAACATTTTATGTGATAATCAGAGTTGCATTAAGCTCTCTGAGAATCCAGTGTTTCATGGTCGGTCGAAGCATATTGACATCAGGTGCCACTTTATCAGAGACTATGTAACGGGGAGCAGTACAATTACAGT
This sequence comes from Pinus albicaulis, assembly GCA_034641835.2. Classification (NCBI taxonomy): domain Eukaryota; kingdom Viridiplantae; phylum Streptophyta; class Pinopsida; order Pinales; family Pinaceae; genus Pinus; species Pinus albicaulis. Next base: position 234,164,233 of record CM076584.1, on the reverse strand, counting down.
ACACTCCGACGAGAGAACAGGTGGCAGACATCCTCACCAAGGCTCTGGGAAGAACAAAATTTTTTTATTTCAGGGAAAAGTTGGTGATGTTTAAGAATCCGTTTCCATAGCAGAAACAGATAAGTGCAGTACTTAAGAGGGAGCTGTTGTACAAATGTAGTAGCAACAGTGACAATGTTTGGGCAACAATACAGATAGCAGCAACGCAACAGATGAGGGGCAGTAGATCGAGCATCAACAACGCAGAGGACTGATGCTTTGGATCAGGGTGATTCTTCTGGTGAAGAAGTATTACTAGAGCACATTCCTCGCTAAGAGTGACTGTTGATTTTTGGGTATCATCAGATGTGCTCTAGCTTCAAAACTTTGTGGAGGGGCTAGAACACATGAGATCTCCAAGACCCAGAAATCATTAGGAGAAATTCCACCCAGAGTGAAAGTTATTCAAATAATTAATTATTTTAAATGAAGCCTAAGTTAAAACTTAGGGAATTTAAATAATTAAAGTGAATTAATTTAACAAGTGGGTGAGAAGATTCTAATTGACGAGGATCAAGTCTAATTTAATCTTAGCCGTTGATTAAGGATTAGAACACGAACGTTGATTTATAAATAGGAAAAGTATAAATGAAGACTTGTGGGTCAGTTGAAGATAAGCCGGGCAAACACTCAATAACCTGAGGGGTGTCGATTCTTCAGAATTTAGAATTCGATTTCAGAGGGACAGTTGCAGGGCGAGGGAAGAAGAGGTTATCAACATTAGTTAGAGGTCGAGGAAGAGGGACACAAAGCAGCAGAGGGACAACGCAGAGGGACAACACAGAGGGGCAGCATAGCTGAGGACGCAGTCCCTGCGCAGAGGTTCACGCAGAGGTGACATAGCGGAGGCCAAAGAGTCTCTTGGGTGTCAGAATTGCTCCGGAGGTTGGGAGAAAATTATCTCAGGTGTTTTTGTGAAAGTTTCTCCGTTATTCTACTAGTCATTCCTTGTAAAGAGATTGTTGCTGAAGATTAATAAATAAACCCTCATCTGTTGCACTGGTTTTCTTGCATTGGGTTTTTCCGGGGACAATTGTCCAAAAATAACTGTGTTGATGTGATTGATTCTTGTGCTTATATTTCATTGTTCTCTTCTCTATGAAATTATGTGATAACTATAGTAGAATTAATTTTGATGTTTACTGAAGGGTTTTTGTAAATAACTTATTGTGGAAATTAAGTAGGAAAAATAAATCAGTTGTTGCACTAGAATTTCAGATTTGAATTTTTCACAGTTCATTGCGCACTAGGGGGTGGGACAATCATGGGTTCCAAAATGATAAAAGAGGCTCATCTAGGGCCTATAGGAACCAGAGTGATGACCATGGGTATGGGGTAGAGCTTATGCATTTGGATTTTTCCCATGCGCTAAATGTGTTTGACCCTACTATATTTTGCATTTTGTGGTACAATTTCCTCTTGAATGTGGCCAATTATGCTTTTACTTTTTCTTTTTAGTAGCATCAACCTTTGGGGCATCGTTTCAGGCCCGACCCAAGGTGTGGGCAAGGGGAAGGGGAGGCTAACCCTATGTGGAGTCAGTGGAGAAATGTGGATCCTGGTGGGGAATATGATGGATGGGGTTATAATAAACGGTAGGGGAGTGATATATGTGGATGGGAGAGCGGGACCACGCAACCAAAATCGGGGTTTCCCATTTAGTACAACCCTAAAAGCCAAAGGTCAGTAAAAGAGATCCCACGTGACTAAGATCCAAGGGTAACATCCAAAAGAGGTCTAAGGGATAGAAGCACAAACCTAACCCACTCTTTCTACCGAATTCCCCCATTAATCCATGCCCAGAAGTGTCCATGATAAGCAAACTACAATACTCAATTACCAAATGACAAGGCATACCTTTAGGTTTGGGAGGCCCACCTTCAAACATATGATCATGACAGATGGGTGAGGGACCACATGGCTGGCTCAGGTGGCGGAGAAATGGCACAACGAGCTAGTTGGTGGTTGCAAGGGGGTGCTAGCTGTTGGCTGAGGACCATCTTGAAGAAAATTTTCTCCTAGGGATATCACCCATAAAATGGTGGGTAACAATCCCATTAAATAATTAACGCAAATGGTTAAGGAAATGAGAGTTGAATATGTTCGAGAAATGAGTTCCATGCAGTCTAGGATGATTCAGATGGAAAGAAATCAAGTGTAGAATATACAACCTAGAAATAACAATAATAATAAAGAGAACAATAATCCATGGCCCAAAACGAATCCTCCTAATGATCAAAGACCTCCTACTCCGCTTGAGTTTGCCAATGTAGTTGATCAACATATCCCTTTTTGCAGACCATGTGAAAGTTTTCATGAAGAAAGTGTATGTGCTATTGCTTATCTTGGATGAAGCAACAAGTGAACAAATATATAATATCAGTTAGAATTCTTCTAAGGAAATTCGTTGCACATATATGATTTCTTCATCCTTCACCATAAATAACTTCAATGACAAAAAGGATCCTATCACACAGGTGTGTGGTGAAACTCAGTCTCGGGAGTAAATTCTGGAAATCGCTAGAAGCAAGGGTTACACTTATCAAAGAAAAGGTAAAGACCAGAATCAGAATAAGCAGGTTGCTTTTGAAAAGTATAAGTTAGGATTAAAAGTTGATTGGGCTGCATGGATAAATAATATTAAGATGTCTATCTCGGTTTTAGAACTTTTAAAGATCCCTTCACAAAGAGCATAATTTTTCGAAGCTTTGGGTATGGTTCAATAGGATAAAATTGATAATAAATCAAAGGATGAAGAAATTAAATTCAAGGATTTGAATTGCTACATGACTAATGAGGATCATCAGTGCTTCAACGAATGTTATGACTAAAAACGTTATGGATCAACTAAATCTTAGAATCTCAAGGCCTTATCACAACATTTGTTCAATGGACTCTAGGAAGGTTGAAGTACTTGGCGTGGTTAAAGATTTATAGGTTTCCTTAGCTAACTATCCATGCAAAATCATCACCATGGATATAGCGATTATTGATGTGCGTTGTGATGTGGGGACAAGTTTAATGGTGATGTTTGCAACCGACTTGGGTGGATCCATTCAGATGGATTTATCATATGCCAGTATTCTCGCAGCAGTAGGTGGTATGGTCATGTTATACAGGGAAGTTGAATGAAGATACCAAGTTGAATATTTGAAGAGGCCATAAAAAGGTGAAGAGATTAAGCCACAGGGTCATCCACCGCATTATGAGGCCGAGTTCATTCAACCAATATATCACTTTTTCTCGTCTCATATTCCATCCCATCTTCCTAGAAAAAAATAAGAAGGCTTCAGTTTGATAGAGATGTGCAGCACAATGATCAGAATCCACCTCAAACGAAAAGGGTCAAGTTTCAGCAAGGGACATCTGACAAACAACCTATTGATCTACTTGTATGCAAACAAATGTTCCATATTGTGCCACATGGATGACATCTGATGCCATGGGGCATCTTTATATAGTATCTCTAGCCCTACTCCCTTTCATTTATATCATTAGTTAGTTTTCCTTTTATGCACTTATGTTATATGTCTTTACTTTCCAATTTGTTAGAGTAGATTTTTTCTATTCCAGCAGATTTTCTATGTATGCATGATGATTTCAATTTTGAATGGATATCTATTTGATGAACCTCTGTTTCCTTGGATACATAATTCTAGATTCTCACATCACTTCATTGAAGCAACATGTCCCCATATGGAGCCAAATGTTGCACCCATTTTGTCAACATTCCAAGGAAGCAAGATCCAGAGACTTGAAGAAATTTTTTCAAAGTTCAGAATCATCAGCTAGCAACTTATTCTGTCTTTGTAAACCCATTCTGCAAATTTGTAATGTAAATGATGTTAGTAAGACCATTTAATTATGTAACAACCTAGGTAAGACTATGATTTTGGTGACGAATTTCATCCTAGGAGGTTTTCGTCTCACTGATTATCTGTGTTTCTGAACACGGATGATCGACAAAGTTTTTCTCTCCAACCTCAACCCCAAAGCTAGGGTGCAATTTACCGACAAGGTCTTAGGTGAGTCCTAGTGTTTTAGTCGGGTCTATTGTAAAAGTGATTTGGGAATAATTTAAGCTATTTGAAAAATTATTTTATTACAGATCACTTGCTCTACAAGATCATATTGTGTCGCAGAATTAGGTAAAAAATTATGAGGGTCTATAACGAATGGGTATCTCCCTTTGAGGGTTGAAAATGTAATTAACTGATGTAAAAATATTTTAGTGCATGGTCCCTCGCAATCAAACAACATGGCTAACGTATTTGAGGGTGGAAAAATAATTAATCCCCTCTTGTGTCAATCAATTAATTTTTCTGGAAAAAATAAAATTAAATTCTAAGCCAGAAAAATAATTAATTTAGAGTAAAAAAATTATAATGAGAGATTAATTTCTCCAAATGGAAAATGACCAAAAAATTTGTGGGTCATGAAGAAGTCAAATTTCGGAGGTCCCCCACCAAGGCAAAAATGGATTTTTTAAAGAAAAATTAAGCCCTTGAACCTTGGTGTTTAAGTCAAAGTCAAATTTAAAAAAATGGTTTTAATGAGAAATTCAAAAATTCCTAAAAAACAAGTATTTTTGACGACAAAGATTAAAAGATGATCAAATATTTATTGACGGTCGAGATTATTTTGACGGAGATCAAGCCAACTAGCCGTTATTTTCCACCTAGAGGATTTATCTATAAATTAGAAGCCATTTTCTTGTCAAAACAACAATGATACTGACTCTGGTCTAAATGTAATTTTGCAACGCTGGTGTAAAGCACTGTTATGCTCGGAACGTTTGAAATTCATAATAAAAAACTTTGGGGTTCAGTTCATGGTGTCTTTGTCTCATTGATCTCTAGTACGTGCTGGGCATGTGCTTTCCTATATCGTGCTTCAATATTATAGCAATTGTTATTTCATTTGTATATGATAGGAACATTTTATTGGTAAGTTTTGGGCTTATCTTAGGTGTTTCGATTCATTGCATGATCTAACAATTTTCTCTTAAGAAATATATAGAGTTTGCAGGTTCCCCTGCCCTTGGGCTCCAAGTTCACAGGCTGTGGGCACAGGCCAACCTTGTTTGGGCTTCAGGAAATTTATGTCATTTTCTTACTTCGCTAAGGCTGTGGTTAACATCTATCTTTCGAAATACATCAAGCTATTGTTATTATCATAAAAATTTTTTCTCCAAAAAATCTTTCAAGCATTGTATATTTGTATATAACTTGTAAATTATTTTTTGTAGAATAATTTTTTCTAACCCTTGTTTTGTAGTTGGGGTTTGGCGTTTTTTAATTTTTTGTATATATTGGGGTTTTGGGCACTAGTATTTTTATTTGTGCAGGTGAGATCCAAGCCATTTGAAGAAAATTTGTTGGGGTTTGAGTTAGATCTATGCCCTTGAGGGTAAGATCTAGTCTCCAATTTTTTTTTGCAGAGCCAACATCAAGGAATTTTGTAGTGAAACTGAAGATTTGAAGCAAATTCAAATTTTTGGCGAGGGTTCCAAATTTTTTTAGGGCCTCCAGGCCCAATGTCCTCCTCTACCCTAGCCGTTTAGCCCTAGGCTCTTTTTCTCTTGGCCCCAAGCCCTCTAAGCCTTGCGACAACCTTTCCTTGGCCTCTAAGGCCTGGCCGCAGGCCCTTTGGGCCTCCATATCCCCTCGACCTCCTTCCTTATCCCTCCGTTCAACCTTCTCCTCCTTCGTCCCCCTCTTTCTCCCCTTCACTGCCTTATTTTCTCTCTTTTTCTCCTTTGCTGTGGGTTTCCAGCCCCTCCTTGGCCTTTTGTCCCTAAGCCGCAACCTTCTTTGGCTTGCGGCAACCTCTTGAGGCATTCTCCCTAGGCCGCAGCCCTTGTGTGGCCTATGAAAGCCTTCTAGGGCCTCTCGGCCCCTCCCTTGGCCTAGTGACAACCTTCCCAAGGCTTGCTATGAGGCCTATTAGGCCTCTAGACCTTAGCCGCAGGCCTAAGAGGCTTGCTGCCCCCTCTTCCTAGCCATTCCCTTGCCCTCATTTTCCCTCTCTGTGTGTGGGTGATTTGTCAATTTCTGGGCTGATCTATTTGTGTGTTTTGCAGAGATTTGGAGTTGAATTTTTGTATTTGCAGGTGGTCTAACCCTTGGAAAAAATTTCGGGCATGTGGGCAAATTTCTCCAAGGCCATAAGGCCTAAGGGTTCGATCTCTAAACCCTTGTTTCCTCAGTGTTTGCTACAACAAGATAATAAATTCATAACAGTGATAAAAAATTAAATTTGAATGCCCTAAAATCATCTAGCAAGTTTTCTAATTTCGTAAGCTAATCATCGGACAAATTGGGCAATTTTGTTTTAGGTCAAATTTCAAAATCTTGGTGACTGTCATATCTGTTTTGAATACATCATAAGTCTGATATAACAATGATATTAGCATCATAAGAAGGCTTATTTCATTAATAAATTGGATCTCGGCAAAGTGGTTTTGTTTCACTTGCATTTGGAAAGCTTAGGCACCTCATACTTTGCATCTAACGAACTCTCAATTAAATTCATCCACTGCTGTCCTAAATCACCTTACTGCTGTCATAAAAGTTGGATTATTGCTCATTTGGATAAAGTTGGAACATTAATGATTATAGGCTCTCTATTTCCTCACGCTCTAATAGATTATTGTGGAAAAGACTTGTTTTATTGTGCTAAGATATTAATGCTTGTTTTCTTGTGAAGTTCCATCATCTTAATTGGGCACATTAACTCTAAGCACATCGACATCACAAACTAATAATCTTATTGTCTCTTTGAGTAATTGTCATTGGATATTGGTATCTAATTGTGTTTATCTTTATAATCAAAAGAACCTTGGCAAATAGTTCTTTCATTTTTGCTTCATTATTAATATCTATGTGTGAATAATAATCTCACGTTGGCATTAAGATTCTAAGTGTTCTTTATTTCAAGACTTCTAATCTAATTGAATATCTCTTGATAATTGGTGTTAGATAATATTGACATTTATCTCATTGGCATATCTCGGAAGGATTTCTAATTGCATAAGAGCATTGACAATCTTGTTTTCTGTCTTGAGTAATTAGCATCTCGTGTTGGGAATCATTGGCTAATTGGATAAATGCTCTAATTGTCATTGGATTTATAGTTCACGTGGTTATCTATTGTGAAACTCTATATTGGTGAATCATTGTGAAGAGCATCTATTTCATTCTTGGGCAATTGTATCTTATGGTTTTCTCTTGTATCATGTTGGCACTTGTTAAATTCACACATATTCTTGTTATTAAGATTGTCTTTCCATTCATCGGTTAAGTACTCTTGTCATAAGATAATTGTATTTAAGTACTTAAAGTCACTAAACAATCTTAACTCAAGATCACTCAATCATCTTGCATTAATCATCCTAAGAGTTAGTCTTGCATTTAATAACTTACCTCCAAGCATAAGCTTGGTTGATAGAGAATAGAACACCTTCTTTGTAATATTCCTAATTAGCAACAGCTAATCGGAATATTCGATTTTGTTCAATTTTGCTGTCTATAGTTTATTAATAAATAAGAAGTGAGTGTCTAACTCACTTAGTGGAATAAAACACCCTCCCTAGTAGCACAACGTTGTGACTTAAAGGGGAGCCAAGGGGGGGCCAAGCACCACGTGGAGAGGGGGCCCACTTATGCTCTAGAAGCTATTGCGCAGATCAGGATGAGCACATGGCAAGAGAGAGAGGTTACGTTGAGGAGATAGGCCTTAGGGTTTTGGAGGAAGGCCAACGTTATAAAAGAGGGAGGAGCCTTCTCATTTCATTCATTCGTTGTTGATGATATTGAGCTGGTCATTTCGACTTCTTGAGCACGCTGGCTATTTAGCCTGTCTGCAGCACTGTTTAGTGCATTGAGTGTCTCCGGTCGGAGATCTTGCCCTTAGCCCTGGGGGACTTCGAGTGCCTGCTCGGGCAAGGTTATTTTTTCAGCATTTTGTGGGAGATTTTGGTGTTTGGTTTTGTTGCGGAGCCGTGCATTCATAGAGATTGCGTAGTCACTAAGAGGGAGGACGCAGTCCATCTAGGAGGTGTTCTGGATCGAGGTTTTTGCAGGAGATTTGAGCCGACATTTTGAGCAGAGGATCAACCTTTGCTTTTGGGAGGATTTTGGTGGAGTTTGAGGCCGTATTTCAGCCATTCCTATTTAGCCTCTGTGCAGAGCCTTGGAGGCCAGCGTAATTCCCCAAGGGGATGTTTTTCGGAGGTCAGCCATTTCTGATATGGTTTCTGGGTTTTGTCGGGATTGGTGAGTAGAGGAGGATTCCAGATTTTCAGCTCATTCCGGCAAGGGGAGCAGCCCCTAGTTATCAGTTCATTTCAGTCGTAGCAGCTACACGACAGTTTTCCAGCAGCTGGGACGCAGTTCAGAGAGCAGCCATTTCTGGTGTATTCTGAGAGTATTTCTTCACTTGCCTTGAGCAAGTTTAGGTGCCATCACTCTGATCACCTATTGTACTTCATTATATTTCTCAGTTTAATAAAATGGCTTAGCATTTCCTCTCTATATTTCTGGATGTGTTGCCGTACATTCTTTCTATGTTATTATATGTCTACTGCACTGTTATTTTTGTATATATTTGAGCATTCTAGTTCTATACCACTTGGTGTGTTTATTTTATACTCTTAGACAGAGTCTGGAAAGGGCCAGGTAGCCTCCAGATTTCGTCCTCTTTTTAGAGGCGGCATATCTGGTAAACGCCCTCCCAGTCCATCTCTGGTTAGAGTTTGCCGTGTTTTAGAGATATCCCTGAAACGGGATATTACAATGGTATCAGAGCATAGTTCTAGCTCAGCCTGTGGAGCTAGTTGTCTATGACACCGGGAAAGAGGCCATATATTTGTTACAGAGGCAGGAAGTACAGAGACCGTGAGCGTAGGTTGGAGAACACCTACGGAGAGGGAGATTGTATTCGGGTGGTGGACACAGAGCAGGAGGAGCCTGTGACAGACACAGATCAGGAGGAGCCTGTGTTAGATTCAGAGCAGAGAGAGTCGATGGCAGATGACACTGAGGCCAAACAGTTTGGGGAGGCACTCCTCAAATCGGTGCAGGATTTAGCGAGGCAGATTGAGGTGATGGGTCAGAGATTCACCACTATAGAGGCTAGACAGCATGAGACCCCACGGGTATTCCAGGTAGGTGAGGGATCAGGTACATCCCACCATTTGCCGGAGCATGGTGCTGCTCAGCGTGATACTACTCAGCCGATGGCTTCCCATGCACCTACACGCTCTACCATGCCCACTTTCTTGGGAGCAGACACAGGGGCAGGAGCCCAGCAGGAGGTAGAGCCCGGACACATGGGCGAGTATTTTGCAGAGTATCAAGCATATGGGCAGGAGTTCAGGGATGCTCTCTCATTCTGAGATTTTGTTCAGCTTAAGCGGGACAGTAGACCCCGTGACCATCATAGAGGGCACCAGCATTATCATGATGGAGATAGCCACCGCACATCTAGCAGATTCCATTTGCCTACGTTTGATGGGTCATCAAACAGTTCGGCAAAGTCTTGGGTGGAGAAGCTAGACATCTATTTCCAGCTTAACCAAATGTCGGAGACGGAGGCCATCAAGGTGGCGACATTACATTTGGATGGTGAGGCCCAGGACTGGTGGTTCCATGGGATGGTCACACTCGGACACTCTACAGTGACGACGTATGCCGAGTTTACCAGGAGATTGATGGAGCGATTTGACCGGAGGGATCCGGAACAACACTTTGTTGAGCTGACGAGGCTCAAGCAGACTGGGAGCCCCGAGACATACATTGCAGATTTCTTGAGGGTTTCAGTGATGGTGCCAAATCTATCCGCAGCACGGATGATCTATATGTTTTTGGAAGGGTTAGCAGAGCCACTTCGGGGTTTAGTGAGATCTACTAGACCAGCTACACTCCAGGATGCTATCAGCAAGACGCGGGATTTACAGGATGCATTGCCTAGGACTCGTACACCATACCCCCAGAGACAGGGTTTCCAGTCCAAGGGGAAAGATGTGACGGTTCCACCTCCAAAGGGGAATCCAGGACAGGCAAAGATAGATGATGATGCCAAGAGGGAGCTGAGGAAGAAGCGGTTGTGCTTCACTTGTCAGGAGCCGTGGGCACCAGGGCATAGGTGTGCTGCTGGCAAAGCGCACTTCATTGAGGTCTTCTCCGATGATAACGAGGAAGAGGATGAGGAGGATGATGAGGAGGCAGGAGATAGTCAGACGGCCCAGGATCAGTTGCCACCTCCACCTCCAGGGACAGGAGGTGCAGCTTTTGCACCCACAGGAGGGACTCTTACCGCCTTGCGAGGAGTTCCCAAGTGTTTGACGTTGCGCGTACGAGGGACAGTACGTGGCCAGCAAGTGTCAGTTTTGGTTGACAGTGGGCCAACCCACAACTTCATTGATGCACAAACAGTCGAGCGGAGAGGAACCGAGAGCTTTGACGGATTTTCAGTTTTGGTCCCGAGAGCCGAGACAATGCAGTGTGCCCGGTATGTTCCAGAGTTGGCAGTGACGATGGGTACCTACACCGTGACCGATCACTTTTTCGTGGTCAACATACCGGATACCAATGTGGTATTGGGTGTTTAGTGGTTGATTACTTTGGGGAAGGTCACCACAGATTGGGAGTCCTTAGAGATGGAGTGGGATGATAAGAAGACCGGGAAGCACGAGAAGATCCGCGGGATGCACACTTACCCACCTCAGACGGTTTCAGCACACCAGATGGAGGCAGATTTCTGGAAGGGAGACATAGAGTGGACGGTTGAGCTGCGGGCATCAGAGGCAGAGACCACCGATCAGGTAGTTCATCCTGATATACAGGCCATCCTTGACAGGTATGAGGCAGTGTTTGGGGATATACCACCAGGTCGGCCACCGGACCGAGGGTTCGAGCACACCATAGAGCTTGAGCAGGGCATTGAGGCAGTGATTACTACCCCCTATAGGCATCCTAGGCCTATTGGGATGAGATTGAGCGGGCCATCTAGGAGTTGCTGGCTCTTGGGCACATCAGACCGAGCACGAGTCCGTTTGCTTCTTCCGTGGTGTTGGTGAAGAAGAAGGACGACACCTTGAGGATGTGTATTGACTACAGGGCCCTGAACAAGAAGACCCTGAAGAACAGGTATCCTATACCCAGGATCGATGAGTTGATGGATGAGCTGAGAGGAGCCAAGTTCTTCTCGAAGATTGATTTGAGATCGGGGTACCATCAGATTCGCGTGAGGGAACAGGACATTCCCAAGACCACCTTCAGGTGTCATTATGGGCACTTTGAGTTTTTGGTTATGCCTTTTGGGCTAACCAATGCCCCAGCGTCTTTTCAGTCTTGCATGAACCATATCTTCCGCAGTCACCTGAGGAAGTTTGTATTGATCTTTTTTTATGACATACTCATATATAGCAGGACTTGGGAGGAGCATCTCCAGCATATAGAGGCAGTACTACATATCTTGGAAGAGCAACAGTTCTATGCTAAGCTCTCCAAGTGTGAGTTTGGGATGACGAAGATGTTGTATTTGGGTCACATTATTGGAGTGGACGGAGTGAGAGTCCATGAGGAGAAGATCAGGGCCATCAGAGATTGGCCGGAGCCGAGGAACGTGACGGAACTTCGAGGATTCATTGGCATATGTACTTATTACAAGAAGTTCGTCAAGAGTTTCTCACAGCTTGCTGCACCCTTTACAAATTTGACGAGAAGGGGGCATTCAGTTGGTCGGATACAGCGCAGCGAGCCTTTGACAGGCTCAAGGAGGTGATGAGTAGCTGCCCAGTGCTTGCATTGCCGGATTTTACGCAGCCATTTGTTTTGGAGTGTGATGCGTCGGGAGAGGGGATCGGCGCAGTATTGATGCAGGGAGGACACCCTATAGCCTTTGAGAGCCGGAAGCTCCTTCCGCACGAGAGGTTGTATTCTATATACGACAAGGAGATGTTGGCCATTATGCATGCCTTGGCCAAATTCCGGCAGTATTTGGTAGGGAACAGGTTCAGGGTGAGGACTGATCACAACAGCCTCAGGTTCTTTTTGGAGCAGAAGCAGCTACAGGAGAGGCAGTAGAAGTGGATCAGTAAGATCCAAGCACATGACTTTGACATTGAGTATGTCAAGGGTAAGAATAACGTGGTAGCAGATGCCCTTTCACGTAGACCAGCCACGTTATCTCTTATGAGCTTGGATACAGATTGGAGGGCTCGACTATTAGTGGAGTACTCCAAGGACAGATTTGCATGTGAGGTTCTGGATGGACAGGTGGCGGAAGACAGGGATCGGGTGGTCGATGAGATCATCTACTACAGGGACAGGATCTTCTTGACTAAGGGATCTCAACTTAAGAAGAAGATACTCCAGGCATCACATTCTCCATTGGTAGGCCATCAAGGGTTTACCAAAACCTACAGGGCCATTAGAGAGAGGTTCTCATGGAAGGGCCTCAAGGAGGACGTACTCCAGCACATCAGGGAGTGCGATGTTTGCCAAAGGAACAAAGGGGAGATGAGCCATCCCGCGGGTTTATTGCAGCCTCTTCCCATTCCGGAGGGGAAATGGGAGAGTATCTCGATGGACTTCATCACAGGGTTGCCCATGGTGCAGGGCAAGGATTGTATCTTTGTTGTCGTTGATCAACTGACAAAGTATGCACACTTTTTCGCCATATCCGTGCATTACACAGCAGCACAGGTGGCCGAGCTGTTCTTCAGAGAGGTTTTTCAGGCTACATGGTCTTCTTAAGACCATCATCAATGACAGTGACAGCCGCTTCATGGGCGGATTTTGGCAGGAGCTTTTCCAATTAGTGGGGACGGAGTTGACACTGAATACCAGTTATCACCCACAGACGAATGGACAAACGGAGATAGTTAACAAGTGGCTGGAGGGCTACTTGCATAACTATGTCAGCGGGCAGCAGCGAACATGGCTGAAGTGGTTGCATCTGGGAGAGTACTGCTATAACACGACACATCACATGTCCATTGGTATGTCACCATTTTATGCTTTGTATGGGTATCATTCCTTATCTTTTGTTGATGTGATGTTCGGTGCTAGCAAGGCTCCTAGAGCCAAGATTTGGATCCAAGAGAGTCAGGACATTCTCCGAGCTCTCAAGGATAATATGGCTACAACACAAAACCAGCAGAAGCTGTATGCCGACAGAGGTCGGGTGGAGAGACAGTTTGAGGTAGGGGACTTGGTCTACCTACGATTACAGCCATACCGACAGTCATCGCTGAAGCAGAAGGGAGCTGAGAAGCTCAAGCCTCGCTTTTACGGGCCATACAGGGTGATACGCAGGATTGGGCAGGTTGCGTATGAGTTGGAGCTGCCCCAAGGCAGCAAGATCCACAACGTTTTTCATGTATCATGTCTGAAGAAGGCGCTGGGCAGTAGGTGACAGTGACAGAGGAGCTACCACCCACGGATGATGAGGGGCATTTGGTGTTGCAGCCAGAGGCTATTATTGATACCAGGGAGAGGCAGCTACGGAGCAGGATGGTCCGGGAATTCTTGGTGAGGTGGAAGAATTTGCCGGATGAGGATGCTACTTGGGAGAGTGAGAAGATTTTGCAGCATCCATCACTTCAGTTGCTTGAGGACAAGCAACATTTTGCCGGGGGAGACTGTAATATTCCTAATTAGCGACAGCTAATTGGAATTTTCGATTTTGTTCAATTTTGTCGTCTATAGTTTATTAATAAATAAAAAGTGAGTGAAGAGGGTCTAACTCACTTAGTGGAATAAAACACCCTCCCTAGTAGCACAACGTTGTGACTTAAAGGGGAGCCAAGGGGGGCCAAGCACCACGTAGAGAGGGGGCCCACGTATGCTCTAGAAGCTACTGCGCAGATGAGGATGAGCACGTGGCAAGAGAGAGAGGCTACGTTGAGGAGATAGGCCTTAGGGTTTTGGAGGAAGGCCAACGTTATAAAAGAGGGAGGAGCCTTCTCATTTCATTCATTCGTTGTTGATGATATTGAGCTGGTCATTTCGACTTCTTGAGCACGCTGGCTGTTTAGCCTGTCTACAGCACTGTTTAGTGCGTTGAGTGTCTCCGATCGGAGATCTCGCCCTTAGCCCCGAGGGACTTCGAGTGCCTGCTCGGGCAAGGTTATTTCTTCAGCATTTTGTGGGAGATTTTGGTGTTTGGTTTTGTTGCGGAGCCGTGCATTCATAGAGACTGCGCAGTCACTGAGAGGGAGGACGCAGTCCATCTAGGAGGTGTTTCGGATCGGGGTTTTTGCAGGAGATTTGAGCTGAGATTTTGAGCAGAGGATAAGCCTTTGCCTTTGGGAGGATTTTGGTGGAGTTTGAGGCGGTATTTCAACCATTCCTATTTAGCCTCTGTGCAGAGCCTTGGAGGCCAGCGTAATTCCCCAAGGGGATGTTTTTCGAAGGTCGGCCATTTCTGATATGGTTTCTGGGTTTTGTCGGGATTGGTGAGTAGAGGAGGATTCCAAATTTTCAGCTCATTCCGACAAGGGGAGCAACCCCTAGTTATCGGTTCATTTTAGTGGTAGCAGCGACACGGCAGTTTTCCAGCAGTTGGGACGCAGTTCAGAGAGCAGCCATTTCTGGTGTATTCTGAGAGTATTTCTTCACTTGCCTTGAGCAATTTTAGGTGCCATCACTCTGATCACCTATTGTACTTCATTATATTTCTCAGTGTAATAAAATGGCTTAGCATTTCCTCTCTATATTTCTGGATGTGTTGCCGTACATTCTTTTTGTGTTATTATATGTCTGCTGCACTGTTATTTTTATATATATTTGAGCATTCTAGTTCTATACCACTTGGTGTGTTCATTTTATACTCTTAGATAGAGTTTGGAAAGGGCCAGGTAGCCTCCGGATTTCGTCCTCTTTTCAGAGGTGGCATATCTGGTAAACGCCTTCCCAGTCCATCTCTGGTTGGAGTTTGCTGTGTTTTAGAGATATCCCCGAAACGGGATATTACATTCCTCATCTAGGATGAGGAGCCTAGCACCTATTTAGTGGTTAACACGGTGAACTTGCAGTCGTCAGAGCCACAGTCTCTGCAGCGCCGGAGGCACTAGGTGGTTAGTACCTAAGGGGAGGTATTGTTAATCAAGCCTCTGCTTTCTTCTCCTTGGCCTCTTTCTCACAACCTACTCTAGAGACTAGCTTCAAAATAATTAAGAGGAAGGATACACCTAGAATAGGCATCTAATTAAAAGCAATCAAGATTCTTGCATCTCACCTAGTTCATAGGATTTGCATAGCATATAGGATAGTTATGCATTCAAGCAACGGTTGTTCATCCGGTCATTTGGTCTTTAGTTGATAAAAGACAAGTAAGTTGACTCCATAAGGCACTGGTTTCATTAAGGATTTAATCTAATCTTTGATAACTTGCTAAATCAACCAAGTGTCTAGGCCATTCAACTGTGTCTCTAGACTTGTTGGTTGACAATAAGTCTTACAATTCTATCTTCCATAGGGACTACCCCTCATAGCTTGTTGTTGGGAGACAACTAGAACAGAGAGGTCAAGGATCAGAGTGACAACCCCCGACCTTAGTCGTCGCACTGTGCATATAGAATCTGAGCGACAATAGGTCGAATTAGGTTAAGGGAAAGAAGGAAAAAGTTATGGATAAAATGTGGATTTGATCACCAACAAGATAGACAAGTGCCTTGTTCCTTGGGAGTATGGAGTCTATGAGTTGATAGTGTGAAATTTTAATTACTGTTGCAGTTAATTGGTTATTATTCTCCTATCAATTGATTATTAATTTATTTGTCTTCTGTAAAAATACTTGGGGTAAATATTTTAATAAAACACTACTGCAACTTCACTGAAAAATAAATAAACATAGGAATTGAGAAAATTATAGCGCACATGCACAAATAATGAAAACCATATTTTCGGACAAATATCTCTGGAAAAATCCCAGTGTGGGGAAAACCAGTTTTGCTGATGAGTATTTTTATTATTCTTCAGCGAAATTTGTGATGGAGAAATTACAAAATCGTTTGTCGTAAATTAGCAAACCTCAGGAAAATTATTTCCATCACTTTTGCAGGTCAATCTCTCCTCCTGTAAATAATTCTGCCTTCCTCTATCTCCTGATCTGCTCATATGTGCGGCCCTATCTCTAGGAAACTTGCACTGCTGAGGTAATAACTCGACCTCCTTTTGAAGTTCGACCTCTATTGGAAAAATTGACTTTCCCATGCAAATCGGTCTCTCTGGCAATTTGTCTCCTTGCTACGACAATTTATACTCCTGGAGAAATATGCATTGCTAGCTAGGGTAATTTTCACTCGTCTTTGGAGCAATTTGCACCACTAGAAAATCGGTCTCTCTCTGCAGAAAAATCGATCTCCAAATCTTTTAGGAAATCGCTGTGATAAATTTCTCTGGCAATCCTGTCTCCAAACACTACTGATCTCTCTTTGTTGATGCCACTGCACTGCCTCTGTGCCCTTGCTATGACTGCAATTATGTGTCTCAATGTGTTCTTCAAATTACCCATCGATTTCCTCTTATAATCTCGTTGACGAATCAACGACCATGATCTAATCTCAATCGATGGTTAAGATCACCTTGACCCCATCAATTGACTTTTTTCAGAAGTTTCTAGAGAAAAATCGATTTTCCTCAATTAATACTGATTAATTAAGCCATTTCCCTAAGTTAAACTTAGGAAAATTAATAAACTAGCTAATTAATTCTAATCAAGGCCTTTCCTAAGAAACTTTTTCTAGGTATTGGAGAAAATGTGTTCCTTAGCCTCATAGACACAATTTGAGACTAAAACACCTATCGGAGCTACACAAACTAACATATAGCATAGCCAAAAGTTGTTAAGGAGGAAGGATAATTGATGCCCTAATATCAAAAACCCTAGCAATTACCTATGCAATGATTCAAGGAGATTTATGGGAGAGCTAATCAAAGTTCACGACTAGGATATCACTTATTGATTTTTCAAGTGCAATAGATACTAGCACAATATTTATGAAAACTGATAATTACTTCTAATGATGTTGATCTTATTTTAATTTTTCCAGTATATCATTAAGAAATTATACTTAATAAATCCAACCGTACAAAAGCAGTAGAACAATAGAGATCACAATGCACAAAGAGAGCATAAGATTTACCCTGGGAAAACCTATTAAGGGAAAAACCCAACAACCTTTTCAATAGAGAAATTATTCTGTTCAACAAGAGACACACCTAGACTTCTAGTCAACAACTAGGTCAAACTGACCTACAAAAAATCTATGGTCAAACTTGGTCAAACCCTCCAAGTCAAGCCTTCCAATCTGATCCAACAACTTGCTCTTCTGATTTGCCCTCGGTCGAATTTTGGCCTGCTTGTTCTGCTTAGAAACCCAAAATTTCGGCCCCTACAGTTGCCTAGAAAATTTCGGCCCCTGCAAAAGAAACTTCCCAAAAAAATTACGAACTGGAGAGAAAGGGAATCCTTCCACACGAGTGAGCTAGAAGAGAGAGAAAGAGATGAATTTCATCCTTCTTTTCACCCTCTTTGTCCGTCTTGTCTTTCGCTTGGATGCCAAAAAACTGTCTTGCTTGAGAGAGAGTGAATTGGTGCCTTGAGGAGGAGGCCGAATTTCCTTTATATAATGATCTGCCTGGGTTGAATGCGTGTGACTCTGCTTGGGCCGACTTGACTAATTTAGGAGTCAAAATTTAAAATTTAAAATTTTCTTCTTTTAAAATTTCGAATGGACATGTCTCAAAAAAATGATTTTTCTTTTGACTCTAGCATGAAGCACATGCTTTACAATAATCAATATAAATACATCAAGGGCCAAAATATTCATTATGAAGATCGACCATAGTTACAAAATTCAACACACCCTCTTAACTAGGGAGGTATTCATAATGACTGCCGTAGGTTTTCTCAGGTTGACAAATTTATCTATGAAAAGGTTATAACAAAATCATCGTCAACATCTCTGACATCATCAACATCTCGTCAGCATCTCTGACATCATCAACATCAACATCAACATCAATTAATTGGAATCTTTGACATTGTCAACATCAACTAGTAGCCACAACTGGTTGGTACACGTGGCACAACATTTAGCATCAACTAGTCATCATAACTTTTGTCGGTACTGTTGCTGCGCGAACTAGCAGGCCTAGTTTGTAGGCTAAAACTAGAGGGCACAACAACAAATGGGGACAAAGGCCCATTGTCACCACAACCTATGTCCCCTGCTCTTCTCGGATTTTCACCGACGGGAGGAGTCCCAGTAATCCTCACCTTTGATTGATGTGTCTATACTAGGATTTGAAGTGAGGCAAGGATAGCTCATTCAATGGAAAGGCTCAATTGAGGTGCGAGCTTTGGGAGAAGCTAAGAAGGCTTTCCATGAAAAATCCCTTGGGAGAAAGACTATATTAGACCTAGGGTTTGAGTATGTGATGGGATAGGAGCTCATCCAAGATCAATATAGTGAAGAGAAAAGGTTTTGAAAGATATGCTACTAAATTGCAAACCTTCAAGGAATCCCCAAGGAAAGAGCAGCTTCAAGGGTTCCCACTTGGTACGATGGCTAGGGCATCAATTATTTCGAGATTCAACCGTGAGAATTGCGTGAAGTTTGGAGGAGAGCTAGAGGAAACACCAACACAAAAGTCTGTCCAATTGTTTTTGCAAGAACTCACTCCATAAGAATTTTGTACCAAGCCCTAGAGAGGCTACCTATCCTTGAAGGGACGAAGAAATAGGAGGAGAGACAAGGTGAGGAAAAGTGACATTTTTTTGATGAAGATATGGTCACCAAGGATCCAAGACCCAATGCCTATCAATTGGGAGAAATGGAGTCAAGAGTTACTTTGTTTTAAGAACTTCTCTCTATCGAGGAGACCTATGCGAGTTCACTAGCCCTAAAGGAGGCAACTACACAGCTACAATAGATATTTATACTTCGTTGACTGTAATATTCCCAATTAGCAATGGCTAATTGGAATATTCGATTTTGCTCAATTTTGCCTTCTAAAGTTTATTTATAAATAAAAAGGTGAGTAAAGGGGGATGTAACTCACTTTGGGAATAAAGTCACTCCCTAGTAGTACAACATTGTAACTTAAAGGGAGCCAAGGGGGGCCAAGGACCACGTAGAGAGGGGACCCACGTATGCACTAGGAGGGACTGCGCAGATGGAGAGGAGCACATGGCAAGAGGGAGGCTATGTTGAGGAGATGGGCCTTAGGGTTTTGAGAGAGGCCAACGTTATAAAAGAGAGAGGAGCCTCCTCATTTGGTCATTGGAGTTTATGCATTTGAGCTAGTCACTTCGACTTCTTGAACACGCTGACTGTTTAGCCTGTCTGCAGCACTGTTTAGTGCATTGAGTGTCTCCGTTCGGAGATCTCACCCTTAGCCCCGGGGGACTTCGAGTGCCTGCTCGGGCAAGGTAGTTTCATCATCATTTTGTAGGAGGATTGGTGTTTGGGTTTTCTTGCGCAGCTGTGCATTCAGAGACTGCGCAGTCTTGAGAGGGAGGACATAGTTCATTCTAGGGGAGCTCCGGATTGAGTTTCTTGCGAGGGTTTTGAGCTTGGAGATTGAGCAAGGGACCAGCCCTGGCCTGTTGGAGGATTTTGGTGGAGTTTGAGGCTTCATTTCAGTGGTTTCTATTTAGCCTCTACGCAGAGCCTTGGAGGACAGCGTAATTCCCCAAGGGGGTGATTTTTGGGGGTCAGCCATTTCAGATATGATTTCTGGGTTTCGCTGTGATTGGTGAGTAGAGGTGGATTCCAGATTTTCAGCTCATTCCGAGGAGGGGAACAACCCCAAATCATCATTTTAGTTCAGCAGTAGCAGCTACACGACAGTTTTCTAGTAGCTGGGACGCAGTTCAGAGAGCAGCCATTTCTTGGACATTCTGAGAGTATTTCTTCACTTGCCGTGAGCAAGTCTAGGTGCCATCACTCTGATCACCTATTGTACTTCATTACATTTCTCAGTATAATAAAATGGCTTAGCATTCTCCCTCTATATTTCTGGAGCAATTGCTATACATTCTATCTATGCTATTATATGCTTGCATTACTGTTATTTTTCTATCTTCGAGCATTCTAGTTCTATACCACTTGGTGTGTTTTCCTCATACTCTTAGACAAAGTCTGGAAAGGGCCAGGTAGCCTCCAGATCTCGCCCTCTTCTTAGAGGTGAAATATCTGGTAAACGCCCTCCCAGTCCATCTCTGGTTGGAGTCTGCTTGTGTTTGAGGGATATCCCTGAAAAGGGATATTACATTGACAAATATTGATGGAGTTTCAAGGTTGCAATATGAAAAACAAGCCTATAGGAACATTCATTCACCATTGTCTATGAGTAATGCATGCAATACATTCAATAATTCCACTGTTCTCACAAATTCGCATTAAATTAGGGAACATTCAAGACTATGACGTGATACTTGATACATTAGACATGTAACATTGTAAAATATAACATCAAAAGGCATTTACAAGACACTGAGAGTATATCCATCCATCAACATTGCAAAGAGAAGCTCCAAGACAAGATAGCGAAATTTTCCATACATCGAAATGCATCCAAACATCTAATAACATCCAACAATAGCAGTCCGAATTCTTTTACAAGAGAGATCCAAATCGAAGTGATGATGTCTAACACAATGAGGCCTCTTATATTTATATGAGGCTCCTCAAGTTTGAATTGGTCTAATTTGGCCTAATTAAGCCCCTAATAATATTTTAATGTGCAAATAACATCCCTTTTGTTGAGAAACCCACAATATAGCTCAATAAATGAAAAAAAATTATCCAAAGCTAGCCAAAATGATAAATAATGGTCAAGAGGACCGTTGGAAGGCCTGAATGAGTCCTCAAAGTGCCATGATGAAGAGGAGTGCTCCAAAAGTGATGATCAAGGGGGTGGCCCCTTGATTTCCAAGCAAAACATCCTGTGTTGCTCCCAAGTGGCTGCGGGGCACAATTGATGGTTTCATGGATCTCCAGTGGTTCAATAATAAGTCGATGCTCCATCAGTGAGGGCTAAAAGATGATACGTGCCCTCCCGTGTCTCTCTGGATGAGACAAAACCCCATCTGGGCCTGGGATCAATTGCCAAATGTTGAGTGCAAATGTGTGGCCGGTTGGGCAACATGGTCCAAGTGTATAATCATCTCTGTATGGATGGGGCATGAACAAGGAATGTGTGGTGCTGAAAAATCCCATGGTGTAGCAATCAATGCTCTATTATGGTGGAGGCCCATGGCTCTCAATGCTCACCCTACAAGTGCCATTATGACCCTCTGAAGGGCTTGGATTCCGTATAGGGAGGCCAATTCCAAGATGGAGACCCACTTGCAATCCTGTATAAGATAAAATGCATCTCCTCACCTTCCAATACCACCAATCATTTGTGCAATTGAGTAAATAAGCTTGCTAATCATTGGAAAAAGTGGACACTTCATAGTGGCATGCCCTTCCAAATGGGCTTTAGAATGTACAAGTGTTTCCTTGCCCTATTAGGTGGTTTCAACCTCTAAGGGTCTGATAGGTCCATGGTACAACCATAAAATGGCAAGTGTCATGTGAAATGATGATGGAATGGAGTGGGGGCAAGAGGGAAGGCTCCAAGCCACATACCATGGTACAAGGGTGGATATGATGAAAGAAGCCCACACATTGGGTGTATATATGTAGGAGGGAGAAATCGTGGTACATGAGTTACCCGACCTTTGTTTTTCCACCCTTCTTCATATGCCTTTTGCATTTTGTTGATTTTTTCTTTATTTTACTGCTTGAGGCTCCATTGGATGAGAGCATGATGTGTATGATGTAGCAATGATTACCCCCCCTTAAGGTTGGGTAGTTCATCGCTCATTAGGGGTTAGGACAATCATGGGTTCCTTAATGATGTAGGGGGCACTCATAGGGGCACTAGGAACCAGGGTGATGACCATAGTGATAGGGAGTAGAGCTCTTGTTTGACTTTTTCCCATGTGCTAAATTTCTATGTCCCGACCATCTTTTGCATTTTATGGTATAGTTCTTGTTGTAACTGCCCAAATTATGCTTTTATCTTTCTTTTTAGTTGCATCAACCTCTGGAGCATCATTCTAGGCCCGACCCAAAGTGTGGACAAGGGGAGGGGGAGGCTAACACCTTATGGACCCAATGGACAAATGTGGACCCAGATGGGAAAAATGTGAAAGGGCTTGTAATGAGAGAAGGGGAGTGAAATATATGGTGTCAGGAGGCGGGACCATGCAACCAAAATTAGGGTTTCCCATGTAGTGCCATTCCTAAAGCTAATAGTCAATAGAGGAGATCCCAGGGGACTAGGATACAAGATTAACCCCCAGGTTGGGACAAGGGAACAAGAGTACATTCTAAGCCCATTCTTTCCACCAAATCCCCCCACTAATCCATGTCCAAATGTGCCCAAGAAAAGCAAGCGTAAACACCCAATTACATAATGAAAAGTCATACCTTCGGGGTTGGAAGGCCCACCTTCAAACATATGATCATGACAGATTGGTGACGGCACACAATGACTAGCTTAGGTGGCGAAGAATGGTGGCACATCGAGCTATCTAGTGGCTGCAAGGGGTTGTTGGCTGCTCGCTGAAGACAAATCTAGGAGAAAATTTCTTTGATAGGGGTCACCCACTGGTGGTGGGTAACATCTGGCTCCAACTGGGACATGAGCTCTCAGTAGAGTGCACAAACCATGTACTCAAACGGGGAGGTCATGAGAACACCAAAAATCTCTTGGGACCACATACCTGTTACTTGCACATCAAAGATGAAGCAAACGTGCAACATGCTTTTATGGTGTCCTTTGATCGCCCATGCTTTTGTTAGTCCATAAAATCAACAAGAAATAAAACCTACTTTAGATTTAATCTAAATGCTCCTAATCTAACACGATAACCTAATATGTTATTAAATTCTAATGCAAAAATCAATATACAATGCATCCTACTCTAACATGCATATATGATACCATGTCAAGTATGAAGGAAAGAGGCTATGCGACTTATTTTGACCCGCTTTGGCCAAAGTTCATCGTCAAGTCTAGTAATGTAATAATATCCTTCACAAACCTTGCCATGAATCTTGACTGGGATAGGGTTTTTGTCTACGAATACAAAATCCCCAATTTTGAATTCCCTCCTAGGCTTTTGTACCCACTTCTTGCTTTGTTTTTTATCTGTTCTATTAAGGACGCGAACTTCTTGAGAGGGAAGAATGGGGGAAGGATCCTTAGTCTCTGTTATTTTATAATGAGTCGGGTATAGAGGCTCCTTGTAAAGGATAAATGGGGTTCCATCGGGTTGCGGGATAGTGGCATAAGATAGATCCATCTGGAGTTAACGTCCCACAGTAGCACCCCATTTCCTGGATAATAACATTCCCCAAACATTAGGTATATCAATAACTACAACATCCATGAGTAATGATATGTACCTATTCAAGGCTAATGACACTTCAAGATCTTTGATGAGGCCTTCAACATTAACAAACCTAGAATCAAAACCACACACGTTTTTGTATTTACGAGTAATTCTTAGATTGAGTTGCTTCATAACTTTTAATGGCATGATGTTCGTAAAAGCCCCAGAATCTAACATACAATTGTGTAGGAGGTCATTAATGGATAAGGTAAGCAAGAATGACTCATGACCAGGATTGGTGTTAGAGAGGTGTATATTTTACAACGTGATAGGTGGGTCCTCTACATCCTCAATCCATAAAGCTCTTTTTACATGCCATCTTTGGGAAGAAAGCTTGGCTATCTCTTTGATAGAAACTTGCATGGTCCTCTTTCTTATAGTAGCTCCTGCATCAATGTTAAGTTCAATCTCCTTGTTGACCACTGGAGTGGCACTTGATGACTATCTGGAGACTCCATGCCCAAGGATGTACCAAAGGACACTTGTACCATCAGATATCATCAGATTACCAGAGTTTTTAAACTCTACTTCTTCTTCTCATCATTTTTTGTTGTACCCAGATTCCACACCCTGCGGGGAATTGTAATAAGTGATGCTAGTATGTAACAGGCCTAGGTAGCTTGAGTCCTTGCCAACAAGTGAGTATTACTTTGGGAGTTTTTTTTTACTTGGTTAATTATCCTTTGCCTACCAGGACTAAATAATTAATGGAGCTTTTTCCTCCAAATTTATCCCAAAGCCAGAGTACGGTGTTGATTTGTGGTAGCATCGGATGTGCTCTAAGTCTCAAAATTTGCAGGGAGGCTTAGGCACATGTATCCACCAAGAAAGGATTTTGGAAAATTCCGCTCAGATTATGTTTTATGGAAATAATTAATTATTTGTAATGGGACTCTAAGTCTAAACTTGGGAAATTAAAATAATTAATGGATATTAATTAAAAGTTAAAACAATGTGTCAATCTTCTAGAAAAGTCAGAGATCAAGTCAAGTTAATCTTAGCTGTTGATGAACGATTTAATCTCGGTCGTTGACGACTCAATGAGAAGATTATAAGGACTTGTTGGATCATTTGGAAAACACATCGAGAGAGAAAATCTAGCGATCAAAATTCTTTAGTGAGCAGTGCTCAGGGAGAAAATCGATCGAGAAGATTTTTGTAGAGAGGGGCAAAGATAATTTCTGGTTGGAAGAGTTTCCTGATCTGGAGAGTGCAAAGCAGAGGAGGCAGTAAAGGCCACAGAGATCAGCGTAGAGCCAACCACACAGAGGCTAAGTAGGGACTGCGCAGAGCTTCAGAGGGAGTTCAATTTTATGTTGAGGAAACAGTCGAGGTTCAGTGCCAATCACCAGAGTGAGTTTCTGGAGGATAGAAGGGCCTCGTTTCCAGGCAGCAGAGAGATCCAACGCAAAGAGAGAGGGAAGCTTGGGTTGTCACGCAGAGACTGCGCAAAGTGACACAATCACTGCGCAGAGGCAACACAAAGCAACTCATCTCGAGCTAAGGTCAGTACCAGATTCCCGTGGCAGAGTGAGATCTTCTCACGAGATTTTATTTGTCAGTTTTCCTCTGTATGATTTGTCAGTTTCGACAATCATAGATTTGTACTCAGAAAATTATTGCATAATAAACAAACCCTCAGTTGCTGCACCGATTTTCTTGCATTGGGTTTTTTCGGGCATTGGTCCAAAAATAACGGTGTCATGTGTCTATGATTTATTCTTGCTCAGATCTTGTTTCCACACATTTCTTTTCCACAATTTAATTTTGTGAAGGATGTAGTTTATGGGTTTTAGTATTTACCATAGAAAATAGTAAATAATTTGTTCAAGTAATTAACAAATAGAAGAATTCTCATTAGTTGTTGCAGTAGGATTCTGGGTAGCGGAATTCTCACATGGTTTCAAAGCTTGTTTAGTTGAGTGCAGGAGAAGAAAGAGAGCAGATCCAATAGATCCAACGTTGAAGAAGAAGCTGGAAATGAAAGAGCTACGTAAGAGGCAGATCAATTTCCCCAGTGATTGTGCAGTCCAAGCCAGGAGGGCTAGATCAGCAAGGAAATCTCTCTTTGAGTGAGCCGACAGAGAGTTAGGATTTTCCAATTTTGCAGTTTGTTAGAGGTAGAGGGCGCAGCGCAATAGATTCAGCGTAGATCAACAACTGGTGGGATGCAATTTCTGTGTAGCAATAATTGTTGGTGTAGAAAGCATCAAAAGAAAGTAGCTGAAGACACACTTGGGGATTTCTGACCTTAGAGAGTTTCTTACCCAAGAAACTTTGATTTCCCGTGCAGAAGCAGCGAGATCATGAATTATTTGGCTTGCTCCAACAGGGAGTGCGTAGAGCCAGCTGCGTAGAGGGTTAGAGGCAGCAGATCGACAGTGATTGGTTGAGATGGCAGCCAGTGGGTTGCGTGACCAAGATAGGTTGGAGGGTGCCTCCAACTACGTAATCTGGAAGGTAAGGATATCCTTCCTTCTAGATGAACATGACCTCAAGACTTTTATCGACAGTACATTGGCTGAACCGTTAGATGCCGCACCTTTGAGAGCCTTCAAGAAGAACATGGCTAAAGCCAAACGGATGATCCTCGACGAAGTGAAGGATCATATTGTTTCATACATTTATGGAAAAGTGACAACCAAGGAAATGTGGGATGTGTTGGCCATGCTATATCAAGGGTCTTTCGAGCAGAGGAAGATGTTTTTGGAGGAGAATATGCTGACTATTGGGATGCAAAAGGGAGAATGCGTTGATCCGTTCATTATAAAACTTCAGGAGCTCCGAGATCCGCTGGCAGTTGTGGGAGCAGCTCCTCAGGCCACAGAGATGGTCAAACTTGCCTTGAATTCCATGTCCAAAGATTACCGAGTCTTTGTTCAGAGTATCTTGGGTAGAGAAAAGTTGCCGGACTGGGAAGGAATGTGGGCAACTCTTCAACAGGAAGAGATGAGGAGATATCTACTCAAGTGCAAACTTGATGGTAGCAGCAACAGTTGGACGAAGCCCAAGGAGGAGGAGAATGTAGCCCTTGCATCAAAGGGGAAACAGGAACAATGGAGACTAAGGAAGGATGTCTCAAAGATCAAGTGCTCTTGGTGTGGCGAGATGGGACATTACACCACACAGTTTCCTCTCAAGAAGGACAAAGATGAGAATCATGATCCATAGGCTGCAATTGCGAAGATCGAGGAGGAAGAATGTAGGAATTTATAGGGTAAGTTCCGTAGATTAAGAACCAAAGGTCACCGCTCACAAACAGATCACAAATCAGTACATCAGTATAATCACGTGGTTAAAACCCTCAAAGAGCTTCGGTCCGGCTCACCACCCAACGTATGGCCTTGAGCACTGTTATTAATATAAAAAAAGAAAAGTTACATATGTTTCTCTCATAAACGGTTCTCGGACAAATGACCCTCCATGCTCTTTAAATAGAGATCATGGACCAATCGAGTCTTAAGCCACGGATCAAGTGTCGCTAATACGAGGAGAGAGTGAACCGTCAGATCACTACAAATCGTGACCGTCGGATTATAAGTTACAAATGTACATAGTAAAGAAACACACTTTACCTAACTCTGCACTAGACTAAGTTATTCTTAACTATTTCCTATGTGTCGGAATATCCTAACATCCCCCCTTAAGAACAACTTGGGATAGGATTGAAGGATTTACAAAGGTGACACAAAAGGAGCTTATTTCCTATGTGTCGAAATATCCTAACATCCCCCCTTAAGAACAAATTGGGATAGGATTGAAGGATTTAAAAAAGTGACACAATAGGAGAAGGAAGGAGGCATTAGAGCCTATCCCCCCTTAATGACAACTTTCCTGAACTCCAAGCATGGATCGAAGTTTGGTAAACTTCGCTTCTATGAGAGCCTTTGTAAAGATATCGGCTACTTGATCATTGGTTGGACAG
This sequence comes from Pinus albicaulis, assembly GCA_034641835.2. Taxonomy (NCBI): domain Eukaryota; kingdom Viridiplantae; phylum Streptophyta; class Pinopsida; order Pinales; family Pinaceae; genus Pinus; species Pinus albicaulis. The sequence continues at coordinate 234,136,803 of CM076584.1, read as the reverse complement.
TACTGCACTTCAAGAACACGATCATGAATGAGCTTTCTGATGAAGTGTATGTGGAGTTCAATGTGTTTCATACGCTGATGCTGAACTGGATCTTTACATAGCTGAATGACACTCTGATTATCACACCAAAGTGTAGTTGGATGCTGCTGATGAAGACCAAATTCAGACAGGATCTGATGAAGCCACATGGCTTCCTTGCTGGCTTCAACTGCACCACGATACTCTGCTTCTGTTGAAGAAAGAGAGATGGCACTTTGTTTCTTACAAGACCATGTAATAGGTCCTGAACCAAGAGTGAATACATATCCTGCAGTAGACTTTTGATCATCAGGGTCACCAGCCCAATCAGAATCAGTGAAACCAATCCACAATGGAGATGCTCCTGCACTGTAATGAATCTCAAACTGAACTGTACCTCGAATATATTGAAGTATTCTTTTAGCTTCTTTCCAGTGACTTTCATGAGGTTGGTGCATAAACCGAGCGACAAGACCAACGGCAAAGGAAAGGTCAGGACGGGTATGGGTTAGATACAGAAGTTTGCCAACAAGTTGACAGTATAAGGTAGCATCAACTTCAGGGGTAGTACAAGTGACTGAAAGCTTGACTCCGGACTGAGAGGGAGAAGGGGCTGGCTTACAGTCTTCCATGTGAATGTGGTGTAGAAGATCACAGGCATACTTGGACTGAGAGAGGGTAATACCTTCTTTGGATTGCAAGACTTGAAGACCAAGGAAATAATGCAAATGTCCTAAGTTTGTCATTTCAAACTTCTTTTTGAGGCTAGACTTCACATGGTTTATATGGTTGGGATCACTACCAGTAAGGATAAGATCATCAACATAAAGAACAAGGATGGTGAAGGACTTACCCACTTTCTTGGTGTAGACAGTGTTGTCAGAATGACAACTAGAAAAGCCATTATCTAATAGAAATCTATCCATTTTGGCATACCAAGCCCGAGGAGCTTGTTTGAGACCATAGAGAGACTTCCTAAGGCGACAAACAAGGCTAGAGTCGTTTTGGATAAAGCCAGGGGGTTGTTCCATGTAGATTTCTTCATGTAAATCTCCATGTAAGAAGGCAGATTTAACATCCATCTGATGGAATTCCCATTTAAAGGAGGCAGCAAGGGAAAGAACAAGGCAGATATAATTCATTTTGGCAACAGGGGAGAAGGTTTCAGTATATTCAATACCTTCAACTTGTGAAAATCCTTTAGCAACAAGACGAGCTTTATGTCTATCCACTTTTCCATCTGGTCCAAACTTGGTTTTGTAAACCCATCTGCATCTGACAAGTTTTCTTCCTTTTGGAAGAGGAACAAGATCCCAAGTATCATTCGCCAATAAGGAGCGATATTCTTCATTCATAGCTTCATCCCAATCTGGATGACTGGAGGCTTCTTCAAAGGTTTCTGGATCAGGATTTTCTGGAACTTGAGCCAATAAGGAAGAGGCTCTTTCAAACTGAGAACGTGTACGTCGTCGATTGATAGGGTCACCTGCAAGAGAACTTGCTGCATCCCGAGTAGAGCGGACCCATCTTGGAAGCTGTGGAGTAAAAGGAATAACTTCAAGAGGTGGAGGAGGATTGTCATCCTCGTTGTCATCATCTGAACTAGAAGGAATGCTATTAAAAATAGAAGAGAGAGAGAGAGGTGGCACATATGCCGAATCAGGCTCGCAGGCCAAAGGTGGCACACCCGCCGAACTAGGCTCGCAGGCCGATATATTTTCATCGAATTTTACATCTCTTCTAATGATTATATTTTTGGATTTTGGTTGAAGAAGTCTATATCCTTTGACATCTTCAGAATATCCAACAAAAATGCATTTTCACTCTTAGGTTCTAAGGCTTTATGTTTCGCATCTGGAATATGGGCCCAAGCATCACTTCCAAAAACACGAAAGTGACTTACATCTGGTTTGATTGAGCTCCAAGCTTCTTTTGGAGTTATATTCTTTAAAACCTTAGTAGGAGTGCGATTTACTATGTAATTTTCACAGTTAATTGCTTCTGCCCAAAAATTGAGACTAAGTCCTTTAGATTGAAGCATACAATTAGCCATTTCTTTTAAGGTGCGATTCTTCCTTTTAGCTACACCATTTTGTTGTGGAGTATATGGAACGATATGTTGCAATTGAATGCCATGCTCAGTGCAGAAGTTGATAAATTTTTTGTTAACATATTCTCCTCCATTGTCCGATCTTAACTTAAGAATTTGATGTCCAGATTGTTTCTCAACAAAGGCCTTAAAGGCCAAGAACATGTTAAAAACTTCACTCTTGAGTTTTAAGAAATATACCCAAGTGCGTCTGGAAAAATCATCAATGAAAGTTAAGAAGTACTTGCAACCAGAGAAAGAAACAACGGGAAGTGGACCACATAAATCACTGTGCACAAGTTGTAAAGGGGCTGAAGCGTGCGAAGAGGCACGTTTGTCAAAACTATCCTGATGATGTTTTCCGAGTACACATCCGAAGCAAACACCATCTCGGCAAGATACCATAGGAAGGCCCGTCACCATATTTTCCTTACATAGAGTTTGAAGAGAGCGATAGTTTAAGTAACCAAATCGCTCATGCCAAAGTTTGCTCACATCATCATTATGAGCAACAAAAACAGAGGGAAGAGATGATGACCCAAAGTTGTCAAACTTATACAACCTTGTGGAATCATCAGCAATGCCAGTAGCTAAAATATGTTTAAGATCTTTGAGGTCCTTGATTACAACATCATGAGGTGAGAATTCTACTATTTTCCCTTCACCTGAATGAGTTATCTGATAAACAAAGAGAAGGTTGCATGACAAGGTAGGAACACATAGTACATCATTAAACTGACCATTATCGAGATGAATGGTTTCAGATCCTACAACACTAAGAGATCTATCATCACCAACATAAATATGTTTGGTGTTACAATCTTTTAAAGAAGAAAACATGGCTTTATTTTTGGCCATGTGATAAGAAGCTCCAGAATCAATGAGCCACTCATGAGAATGAGAAGAGGAAGATACATTTAATGCATAACCAAATCTTGATGCTATAAACCACAAGCGAAAAGTGCCATTCCTGAAGATGAAGGTGAAGAGTGCCCCAAATTGATGTTGTGCTTCTTCATTGCTGCTTCTAAGGCTTCCATCTTCTTAAAACATTTGGACTCTATATGGCCCTCACGATTACAAAATTTGCAATGTCTATCGGTCTTCTTCCCTTTGTTTTTATTTGCCTTATCATTTTGGTGAGCTGCTTTTTCAATTTGCGGCTGAAATTGCTTAGGACCCTTGTTTGGTTTCGGACCATATTTTTTAGGATACCGCTTCTTGGGATTCTTTTGATATGATTGTTGTCGGGCTGCTAAGGCTTTCTTAGAAGCTTTTCCAGGAGTGATAAGACCAAGGTGTAAGAGTTTTTCTTGTTCTCTTATCAAAGAATCGCAAAAAGAATCAAAAGAGGGATTCTTGTAGGTGGTTCCTGAAGAAATGATGGCTTCTCTAGTGGAATGGAAGGCAGAAACAAATACAGAGTATGCAGGGCCAAGCTTAGTAAGAATGCAATAGATGAGGCTACTATCTTCCCTTTTTACCTTACAACCTTCTAAAAGAAGTCTAAGGGTCTTGAATTTGGACAAAAAGTCTTCAATAGAGGAGAAATTATTGGGGTCCAAAGTAAGCAACTCATTTTCAAGCTGATGGGCCCTGATTTGATTTTGAATGCCAAAGACAGTATTTAGCATGTCCAAGGCTTCATGAGGGGTGTCAATGTCAAGGATATGAAATCGAAGATCTTGAGCAATGGACATTCCTATCAATACTCGTGCTTGATCTTGTTTATTTTCCCATTTAGCGGCTTTATCATCATCAGAAGGTTTAGCTTCTACTCCTGTGGCTATTTTATAAAGCCCTTTACTTCTAAGTATATCTACCATGTGAGGTAGCCATTGGAAATAATTGGTGCTGTTAAGAAGAATCGGGCATGCACTTTCCATTTAAAAAAAAAAAACTGAAGCTGAGAAAAGCTGAAACTAACTGCTCCAATGGAAAGATATCGAAAAATTAGGCCGTTTAAAAAAAACGGCTTCTAGATGAAGAAGTTATGCCTTTTTGAAAAAACGAGTTGAAAATGCCGAATAGTTACGGGAACGGGATGAAGTGCAACTTTTAAAAAAAAATTCCGCTCATTTTAACAAAAACTTTTTACAAAAGAAGCTTGAGAAAGAGACTTGAACCCAAGACCTCTATTCTCATAAACTAACTTCTCACCAAGTGAGATAGTAAAAGGATTCTGTTATTGTTTGAAAGGAGGAAGATTTTTTTGTTTGTTTGTTTGTTGTACTCTTCGATGTGCATGCCTTTTCCTACACAAAAAAACACAAAAACGGAGCCCAAAAAAAAAACGAAATGCAAGCCTTACGGCAGAATGTTAGATTTTGGTTAGCCTTACCGGCAACTATCAATTTTTTCACTATTTCTGATTTCCCGAGATCGCACAAAGATGCGGGGAAAGAACATACGTAGCAAAAAAAATCCCTGTTGTTGTTTCTGATTTGCCGAGATCGCACGTAGCGCAGAGCAAAGAGTATACACAGAGAAGAGGGCATAGATCCGACAAATAAATAAAACCTAAAAACCGAAAATAAACAGATGGAACCGAAATAAGCAGAACGAATAACAAATATAACTGCAAAACAGATGCTTTATACCTCCAGATCTAAACTGTCATAACTTGGGCAGCTGGAAACCTTTTCGCATGAAACGCAAGGCATTACTCACTGTAACAGACGCTCCGGACACAACAGAGCAGTTCTCGAGGCCCAAAAATGTTCAAAAATAGTAGATCTACAAAACGACATTCGCATGCAGTCAAATCGGCTTCGGATTTTGATCAACAACGGATGCGGCCCTCAAAATTGCTCTGATACCATGTAGGAATTTACAGGGTAAGTTTCGTAGATCAAGAACCAAAGGTCACTGCTCACAAACAGATCACAAATCAGTACACCAGTATAATCATGTGGTTAAAACCCTCAAAGAGGGAAATAGTCCACAGCCTGAGCCAACGCGGCCACTTCAGGCAATTTATTAATATAAAAGAAAAGTTACATATGTTTCTTTCATAAACGGTTACCGGACAAATGACCCTCCATGCTCTTTAAATAGAGATCATGGACCAATCGGGTGTTAAGCCACGGATCAAGTGTCGTTAATACTGAGGAGAGAGATAACCGTCGAATCACTACAAATCGTGATCGTCAGATTATAAGTTACAAATGTACATGGTAAAGAAACACACTTTACCTAACTCTACACTAGACTAAGTTATTCTTAACTATTTCCTATATGTCGGAATATCCTAACAAAGAATTCGCCATGATTGCCCATATATCACCAGGGGAGCATTGGGGTGATCTAGAGCTGTAGTTCAACACAATTGCAGATTGGGTAGGATCCTTAAGGAGGCCACCTCTTGGATCATCACCTTGCTACGAGAGCCAAAATCAGAAGTAGCAGGATGGACAAGCTTCAGTTGGTGTAGAACAGTGCAGAAGTGACAACATAGTGGCTAGGGAGTGCTAGAGTCTGAGCATTGGCAGCAGTGCAGGGAGGCACAGTGCAGAGTCAGCAGCAGCGCAACAACTTCAGAGGGACAACGCAAAGACTAGCATCAGTCAGATCTTCAGTACGAGATGCATTATACTGAACACTTAGTTCAGATTTTGGATGTTTTTCTTTTGCAATGAGCAACAAAGCTACAGTGTAGTGGCAGTTGACAACAGTATGCAGGGTCAGCAACAACACGGATGTAGCAGCGCAATGTTGGTGGGCAACAGTGTCAGACATCAGCAGCGTAGAGGGAGATGTTGCAAAATTAGAGCAGTATTTCAGCTGGATGTATTGCTAGAGCACATTTCTCGCTAAGAGGGAGTGTTGATTTGTGGTAGCATCGGATGTGCTTTAAGTCTCAAAATTTGCAGGGAGGCTTAGGCACATGTATTCCAAAGAACCCATAAAAGATTTTAGAAATTCCACTCAAATTATGATTTATGGAAATAATTAATTATTTTTAATGGGACCCTAAGTCTAAACTTAGGAAAATTAAAATAATTAATCGATATTAGTTAAAACAGGGTGTGAATATTCTAGAAAAGTCAGAGATCAAGTCAAGTTAATCTTAGTCGTTGATTAACGGTTTAAGTTTGGCTATTGAAGAATCAACGAGAAGATTATAAGGACTTGATGGATCATTTGGAAAACACATTGAGAGAGAAAATCTAGAGATTGAAATTATTTAGTGAGCACTGCTCAGGGAGAAAATTGATCGAGAAGATTTTTGCAGAGAGGGGCAGAGATAATTTCCGGTTGGAAGAGTTTCTTGATCCAGAGAGTGCAAAGCAAAGGAGGCAGTAAAGGCCACAGAGAGCAACGCAAAGCCATCCACACAGAGGCTTTGTAGGGACTGTGCAGAGCTTAAGAGGGAATTTGATTTTCTGTTGAGGAAAAAGTCGGGGTTTAGTGCCAGTCACCGGAGGGAGTTTCCGGAGGACAAAAGGGCCTCGTTTCCAAGCAGCAGAGAGATCCAGCGTAGAGAGAGAGGGCAACTTTAGTCGTGATGCAGAGATTGCGCAGAGGCAATGCAGAGCAACTCATCTTGAGCTAAGTTCAGTTCCAGATTCCCGTGGTAGAGTGAGATCTTCTCACGAGATTTTATTTGTTAGTTTTCCTTTGTATGATTTGTTAGTTTCGACAATCATAGCTTTGTACTCAAAAAATTACTGAATGATAAACAAACCCTCAACTGCTACACCGGTTTTCCCACATTGGGTTTTTCCGGGGATATTTGTCCAAAAATAACGGTGTCATCTGTCTATGATTTATTCTTGCTCAGATCTTGTTTCCGCACATTTATTATCTGCAGTTTAATTTTGTGAAGGTTGTAGTGTATGGCTTTCAATATTTACCGTAGAACATAGTAAATAATTTGGTCAAGTCATTAACAAACAGGAGAATTTTCATCAGTTGTTGCAATAGGATTTCGGGTAGGGGAATTCTCACATACGACTTGATGGTGAGGCCTTGGGTGAGTCCTAGTGTCTAGAGTCGATGTATATTACCATACTAGATCACACAAAAATTTTTGTGGAATTTGGTTAGGTCTATGTAGTCATTTTTTAATTTTTTAGATTTCCTGCAGGGCGGTAATTGTAATAAAAATTGTATTTGTAATGTAACAAGCGATGTCTAGAGAAGTTGTATGGGGTATGAGTAGTCTCACTCTCAACTTTCTATTATGACACACTTTAATGGGTCAAAAATGTGTTTAGGACCCCCAAAACCCACTTTTCCTGAGCTCAATGGAAAATGTGGCAATAAATTAAATAGAGAGAAATAAATTATTCGATGTGACAGAATGGCATGGAAATGACTTGGAAATGATCCTAAGTCAAAGAGTTGAGTCAAGGGACATATGGACGATGACTGAACACCTTTCATCATAAATGCACCAGTATCTCATAAAATCGAATTTCTTGGAGTTAACGCAGCAGTTGCACATTTGGAAAATCAAATTATTTGGAGACGCTCATGCACTAAAGGAATATTCGATGGAATATTTCGATTGAGTATTTCATGGGGACTTATCTCACTATGAGCTCCAATGCTTCTACACTTAGCACTTCACTTGAGGAATTACTAGTTTCTCTTGGAGATGACCACGCAGTTCCTTGGGATCTAAGCTACGCTTCTTTGGGATCATCATCTGAGGTGGCAACACTTGGTTTGAGATTGGATTGTTTGACTGGAGTTATCTCATTGCTTTATTTCACTCATGGATTTATTTACTGTATCACATATGGATTCGATTTTCCTTGGGTGCCACATATGGAATTCAATTTACCTTGGTGTCTCTCTCATCTCCACTTGGAACTCGACTTGCTCTTTCTTGGGATTTTCTCCAATGCCAGTGCTTACATGAATTCCTCCTTGGTATTTTCTCCCAACTCTCTATATAATAGAGCCATGGACTCTCATATGTATCATGTAATACGAGCTATTGGGCTTGAGGACACACTGCTGGATTGTACACGCATTTTGCAATATAATACAACAAACTTTGGGGTTACTTGTGAGTTGTTCTTCTCCTTGTGTATGGTAAATTCTTGATGTATTTGTTATTATGTTTTTATTTACTTCCTCATGCTATTATTTCTTTCATGCTTTTCAAGTTATGTTGATATGTAGCTATCTCATATTAGCATAAGAATTGTTTAATTGCTCTAGGAAAAGAAATATTTTAGTTGATGTCAAATATATCTCTAGAAATTCTCTCCATAGTGCGAAATTTTCAAGACTGAAAATTATTACTGCAATACTTGGTTTATTTCTCCTACTTATGAGATAAGTTATTTACAGATGCTTCAGTAAATTCTGAAATAAACACATTTGCAGATCTTCACTTTAATCAAAAGCATAGGAACAGAGAATTACACAAGTAGCATAGTAGAAACGACCATATGAACATAGTTATTTTTGGACAATTGTCCCCAGAAAAACCCAATGTGGGAAAATCGGTGCAGCAGATGAGGGTTTGGTATTTATCTTCAGAAATGGAAAGTACATTTACAAGAGTCTGATGAGCAGAGTAAAATTAGCATACACCTGGCTGGATTTTCTAGAACTTTCAGAGGAATTTCAGACCCTCGGGGTGACCTCCTTCACCCTCTGCGTCATCCAGTGTGAGAGCTCTGCGCAGTCTCTCCCTGGACTGCATAACTCTGCGTGGAGGGGATCTTGCTGCCAATAAACTCACCCTTCCCTTCATCCTCCAAATTTCTGCTTCTCCGATAACTGAATCCTCCCTCCTCCTTCTGTTTCTGCAACCCTGTCTCTACAAACTCACCCACTGAAATCGAATTCTCTTGCTTCAGAATCGATTTCCTTCGGGTACTGAGAATGTCTTTGGCTTCATTTCCAAATGACCCTCAAGTCTCTTCTTATAGTCTTCTTGCTGATGAATCGACGACCAAGATTATATCGTTAATCAATGGCTCAGAGTAAAAGATGACTTGATCTTTCTTTTTTAGAAGATTCACACTCTGCTTTATTAATACCCTTTAATTATTTAATTTCTCTAAGTTTAAACTTAGGGTCTGTATTAAAATAATTAATTATTTTAATAAAGTCATATCCGAGTGGAATTTCCACAAACGATTTCTGGGTTCTCTGGATAACTACTGTCCAAGCCTCTCCACCAAAAATGAGACTTAGAACACTTCCCGATGCTATAAAAATCAACACAGCATTTATTTAATTTCATGTGGATCTAATTGGTTTTGGTGAAGTTTTGTAAAAGATTCCTTCTTTGGTCAAGCTTCAAGCGTGAGGGGAAGTTCTTGGAGGAACCAAACCACTTGAAATATTCAAGGAGAACCCGTATGTGTTAAATTCCAATGTCTCATCTATTTCGATTTGTCTTGTAGGGGTTCCTTTAAGTTTTAGGCTCTTATTTCTTGCATCAAAATCAAATTAAAAATTTACTTTTCAAGTATTGCACTTCATTTATTTATATTTATTTCAAAGAGCTAAACCATGGCTAGTCAAAGAGGAGAGTTTACTCATACTATTTGGCGTAGCCTTTTGTAGATTATTTTGTAACATATTTTGTAATTTATTAAGTTAATACTTGCTGTGTTTTGTAGCCGATCTCTAGCTTGTTTTCGTGCAACTACTTGCGGGATTCATCTCCAAAAAACTACTTACAAGTTTGCATGCAGGACCTTGGGGCTCAAATTTTAGACTATCTCCATCTCTAGGCCGAATTCTTCTTGGGTAAGACCGAGTTCATCTTGGGCCTCTCTCTTTCTCTCTTGTCCGTGGGCATTGAAGAGGCTTAGCCTCTCTTCTCCTCCTATACAATCCGAATTTTATTGAGCCTTCTTGGGCTTCAATTGCAGAAATTTTCAGCAAGGAAAGGTCTATGGCTTAAAGCTCAATTGTGAAGTCTTTCCTTGGGTTTTTAAAGAAGACTTCGTGGTCTTTTCCCCCTTGTAACAAATAATAAAATTTCTGATTTTGGGAGCGTGGGTTTTATCCAGTGGTATCCCTATCTCTCCACCTTTTGGAGAGGATTTGTGGTTTGATTTGTTGATCTATTTCACTTGCATGCATCTCATTTAATTGGGTAATTAACATAACCATGCATCACACTCATTTTGCATGTTGTTTAGTTTGATTCGTGACGCGTTTCAAGTCCATTTACTTTCATAACAAGTTCATATTTTTGCATGCAAACACTCTTAACTTGATTTTATTTAGCTTGAACATTGTTCCAAGTTTACTTATGCTTCACCATTAAGCACATCTTACATGCATCAAGTATTTGGGCAAATTCTTCTTCATAAAGCAACATTTTATTTCATGTCAAGCAAATATATTTCAGGTTGAAGTTGAATTCTCCTTCTTTTGTTAATTTACTTTTAGATCTTACATGCCCCAAGCATCACTAAAATTTACCTCCAACTTAAGTTGGTTGAATAGACATTTAGGGACCCTCTCCCTCTATTGACTCCTCACTGTGAGATCCAAATCTTTGGGCGAGGGTGAGGTCTAAGGATTAGATTTTAATTGCAATCTTTCTTTTAGGGTCTAACTAATAAAATAAATCAAGAGCATTTCACATCACATTTTATTTTACTTGCAAGTTCTCAATTTTTGCTATATTGATGGTTTAATGTTTCACAAGAAAATATCGTTGCCTATTTCAAGAATCACTTTGGATGCAATCTCTTTAACTTTGCAACAAACTTAATTCTCTAATTCTTGGAAATATTGTTACTTTTGCAACTCCATTTATGTTGTCATTTTAATACTCATTGATGATTCATGTATCTTATTTCATTTCCAAGCACTACTTATTTCATGTTGCAAATTTGATTTCATTATCTTGGTCTAACATTTAAATTTTCTATCATTTGTGGCTTAACCTCATTTTGGGCAAACTATTGTTTACTTGAAGGCACTGGTCTACATGTTGAATATCTATTTCAAGTTAGCTTATATGCTTGTTTAATGTTTGAAGGCAAGTTACTTTGATAGACATTGACAATGATCATCTCACTTACATTCTTCAAGTAGATTACTAATTGTTTTCATTTTGGCAAGATATTTTTACATGCTTTGAGTCTTTGACTTATCAATTTGTATATCTTAAAGACATTCTTGTATCTTGCATTGATCATATCTTGTGCTAACAATTTCTTGTTCCATTTTTTAGGATTATTCTTGCTTTCCATTTGAAAGAATTTCATTTTATTTAAGAAAATTTTAATTTCATTGAAGAGAAATACTTTGAAGGCACTAGTTGTTCATATGCTTTATGCTTATCATATATATTGATGGTTGTTGATGGTTATTGCTCATATCATATTTGCTTATAAATTTTAAGGAGTAATCTATTTCACTTTAACAATTCTCCTAGAAACCTCACATCTTTAACTTTAGTTTTCCTTTAGGGACCACCCCACATAGCTAACCCAAGAGATAGTTTAAACGAAGAGAGGTGGGAATAGGTGACAACCCCTTCTCTAGGTTCCTTGCCACCAACCACACCTTGTGGGGTTAAAGATTTTTCTCATTAACTGTAGGTAGGTGTAGGCAACAAGGTCAACATCTTTTGGCGCCTTGATGGGAACAAGTCTTCTGTTAGTTTTTGTAGCATCGGATGTGTTATAGCCATGAGATTTGGCAGAGGGACTAGAATACATGTATTCTCCGATACCCAGAAAGCGTTTCTAGAAATTCCACCTAGAGACGACTTAATTAAATTAATTAGTCAGTTTTTAATATTTCTTAGGTCTAAATTTAGGAAATATGATTAATTAAAAGGAATTAATCAAGTCATGGTGAGAATCTTCTAGAAAAAGACATCGGTCGATTTCTAGTTAATCTTAGCCATCGATTAAGTTTTAATCGTGGTTGTTGAAGTCTCAAAGGAAGACTATAAGAAGAAACTCGATGGGGATTGGACAACACACTTCAGCAATTCGATTTCACTGGCAGATCGATTTCCAGAGTACTAGCATTCAGTTGCCGAAGAGAGGGCTAGTGAGCTCGATGCAGTGAGAGATGGGCAGAGATAGTAAGGCTAGAGGAAGCTTTTCCAGTTTCAGTGAGTACATTGTAGAGAGGCAGTGAGTGCCATAGAGAGGCAGCGCAGAGCTTTGTGAGATTCCGTATTTGCTGGGGAGTAGGAGATTTTCTGAGCCGAAAGCTGGGCAGAGGGTGCAGAGGCAAAGGAGATCAGTCTTCTAGACACAACTGCAGAGACAAAAAGAGGAGAAGCAGTTCCGATCTTGTGGGACGCAGTACTGCGTAGGCTGATGCAGTGACTAAAAAGAGGGAGCAAGGAGCAACTCAAATCAAGCTGAGGTCAGTGTCAGATCGCCTGTGGAAGTGAGAAAATTTCTCACTAGTTTTATTGCCAGTCATTTCTTTGTTTGGATTGCTAGATTAAGCGTCCATAGTTTTGTACTCAGATTTACTACTGCATAATAATCAAAACCCTCAGCTGCTGCACCGGTTTTCCCGAGTTGGGTTTTTTCGGGGACTTAGTCCAAAAATAACAGTGTATTTTGTGTGTGTGCGCATCTATTCTTCCAACGTTTATTTTTCTTTTGCAGTATTTGTTTTGTGAAGGTTGCAGTGTATTTGTTTCGTTATTTGGCGTAGCACACTGTAAATAATTTGTTTAATTTATTTCACAAATAGAAAAAACAATATCAGTAGCTGCAGTAGGATTCGGGGTATCTGAATTTTCACATCTTCTTATACCTGGAATACGACTAACTTTTGGTTTTTTTTTTTGCATGTTGGATTTCAGAGTTAGATTCCTGTTCAAGTGGCGACTCCACTTATTTCATTTTTTTGCAAGGATTTCTGCTTGAAGCCTTCTTCTCATAGAATTCTTGCTAATCTTGGACCTGAGCCTCTCTCTAATATCCATTTTCTCTTTCAGGGTCAAGTGAGCATGCCATCATGAATGATTTGTTCACGCCTTGTGATTTTACTAACGTTCCAGGCTATCCGAATTTTATTTCGGATGAAAACATTGAGGCTATTGATAAGTTGCTTAGTTTTCTAGGTAACAATGCCATTAGTATGGAAACTCAGCTTAGGAATTTCCACCTTTTTGTGAGAAAATGGTGCCATGATATTAACCATGAGGACGCTAAAATGAGACTTTTCATCTTTTCATTAGATGGCGATGCTATGGATTGGTTCATAGACTTACCTGCTAACAGTTTCGATTCTCTAGAATTGATCATTGATGCCTTTGAAAAAAAATATGGAGATGAAAGAAAGATCAAAGCGAAAGCTAATGAGAATGATGAGGATCTCATCAAGGAGTTGACTCAAATGATTAAGGATATGCAACTCAACCAAGCTCAACTCATTAAGACCATGGAGGTAAATTAGGCACAAGCAATAAAGGCCATGGAGGTCAATCATTCTAATCAGATGCCCTCTATTCAAAACAATTTTCTCGCCATGGCAGAAAAACAAGTACAATTAATCAACACCATGGAAACAAATCATGCTAAGGAAATCAGTGTTATGAAGGCTAATCAGGTCACTTTTCGGAATAGGTTGGAGGAAATGGAAAGATCATAGGTACAAAATTTCCAACTCAGGTCAGATGACGAATGGGAAAAGAACAACGAAACAGATCATAAGCCTCTCGATCCACTAAAGCAAGATTCATCTTATTATGAGCAGGTCATTTATTCCATTAAAAAATGGCTAATTGAAGGTGACTTGGATAACAAGAAAACTGAGGGGAATCAGGTTTATACTCATGAGATTGATCCATCACCCATGTCAAAGCAGATGCAGAATGGAGAAAGGTAGGTCACAAAAGTCTTGGATACTTCAAATTTTCCATCTGAGCATCTTCAAGATCGGGCATAAAGGTCTACTTTGATCACATCAACATCAACATCACAATATATTAAGAAGAAAAGAGAAAAGTGAAAAGGATTTGGTAAATCTGATGACCATGTACAACACAGTGTTGGGACAGATCAAAGTCCTAAAATATTTAGAATTGGACAGGGCACATCAGAAAATCAGCCTATGGATTTGCCGGAAAGTAGGTAGGTTCTCAACATGAACTTCATTGAGGACATCTGATGCCATGGAGCATTTTTTTGTATCATATTTCTAACCTTATCCCTTGTCATTTTTGGTTAAATAGCTTTATTTCATGAATAAATTGTCATTTATGCTCTTAGAATAAATTTCCATTTCTTCATTTCTGCACGTGATTTCATTTGATGATATTTTGAATGGATACTGCTGATATATGTCTTTTGTCGGTGGATGTAGATTCCAGGTTCTTGCATACTATCACTTCATATCTAACATCCATCCCCATATGGAGCCAAATGTTGACCACTAGAGTGGCACTTGATGACTATCTGAAGACTCCATGCCCAAGGATGTACCAAAGGACACTTGTTCCATAAGATATTATCAGATTACCAGAGTTATTAAACTCTATTTCTTCTTTTCATCGTTTTCTGTTGTACCCAAATTCCATTGAGGCTATTGATGAGTTGCTTAGTTTTCTAGGTAACAATGCCATTAGTATGGAAACTCACCCTAGGAATTTCCACCTTTTTGTGAGCAAATGGTGCCATGATATTAACCATGAGGAGACTGAGCCTGACGCTGAAAGCCACACACTCAACTGAGTGAACTTGGGCTTCTAGGACTATGCAACTCAACCAAGCTCAACTCATCAAGACCATGGAGGTAAATTAGGCACAAGCAATAAAGGTCATGGAGGTCAATCATTCTAATTAGATGACCTCTATTCAAAACAGGTTGCTCGCCATGGAAGAAAAACAAGTACAATTAATCAACACCATGGAAACAAATCATGCCAAGGAAACATGTGTTATGAAGGCTAATCATGTCACTTTTCAGAGTAGGTTGGAGGAAATGGAAAGATCATAGGTACAAAAATTCCAACTTAGGTAAGATGATGAATGGGAAAAGAACAAAGAAACAGATCATAAGCCTTTCGATCCACTAAAGAAAGATTCATCTTATTATGACGAGGTCATTATTCCATTGAAAAATGGCTAATTCAAGGTGACCTGGATAACAAGAAAACTGAGGGGAATCAGGTTTATACTCATGAGATTGATCCATCACCCATGTCACAGAGCAGATGCAGAATGGAGAAGGGTAGGTCACAAAAGTATTGGATACTTCAAATTTTCCATCTGAGCATCTTCAAGATCGGGCAGAAAGGTCTACTTTGATCACATCAACATCAACATCACAATATATTAAGAAGAAAAGAGAAAAACGAGAAGGTTTTGGTAAATCTGATGACCATGTACAACATAGTGTTGGGATATATCAAAGTCCTAAAATATTCAGAATTGGACAGGGTACATCAGAAAAGCATCCCATGGATTTGCCGGAAAGTAGGCAGGTTCTCAGCATGAACTTCATTGAGGACATCTGATGCCATGGAGCATTTTTTTGTATCATATTTCTAACCTTATCCCTTGTCATTTTTGGTTAAATAGTTTTATTTCATGAATAAATTGTCATTTATGCTCTTATAATAAATTTCCATTTCTTCATTTCTACACTTGATTTCATTCGATTATATTTTGAATGGATACTGCTGATATATGTCTTTTGTCGGTGGATGCAGATTCTAGGTTCTTGCATACTATCACTTCATATCTAGCACCCATCCCCATATGGAGCCAAATGTTGACCACTGGAGTGGCCCTTATGACTATCTGAAGACTCTATGCCCAAGGATGTACCAAAAGATACTTGTACCATAGGATATCATCAGATTACCAGAGTTATTAAACTCTACTTCTTCTCATCATTTTCTGTTGTACCCAGATTCCACACCATGCAGGGAATTGTAATAAGTGGTGCTAGTATGATGAGTTTTGAGTCATGTAACATGTCTAGGTAGCTTGGGACCTCGCTAACAAGTGAGTATTACTCTGGGAGGTGTTTTTTACTTGGTTAATAATCATGTTCCTACTAGGACTTAATAATTAATTGAGTTTTTTTTCTCCAAATTTACCCCAAAGCCGGAGTACGGCTTGATGGTGAGGCCTTGGGTGAGTCATAGTGTCTAGAGTTGATGTATATTACCACACTAGATCACATAACAAATTTCGTGGAATTTGGTTAGGTCTAGGCAGTCATTTTTTAATTTTTTAGATTTCCTGCAGGGCGGAAATTGTAATGAAAATTGTATTTGTAATGTAATAAGTGATGTCTAGAGAAGCTGTATGGGATATGAGTAATAAAATTTGCACCTCTCACCCTCAAATTTCTACTATGACACACTTTGGGGGGTCAAAAAATGTGTTTAGGACCCCCAAAACCCACTTTTCCTAAGTTTAATGGAAAATGTGGCAATAAATTAGGCTAGAAATAAATTAAATAGAGAGAAATAAATTATTCCATGTGACATAATGACATGAAAATGACTTGGAAATTATCCTAAGTCAAAGAGTTGAGTCAAGGGACATGTGGACGATGACTGAGCACCATACATCATAAATGCACCAATATCTCATAAAATCGAATTTCCTGGAGTTAATGCAGCAGTTGCACATGTGGAAAACCGAATTATTTGGAGGAGCTCATGCACTAAAGGAAGATTTGATGGAATATTTTGATTGAGGATTTCATGGGGACTTGTCTCACTCTTAGCTCCAATACTTCTACACTTAGCACTTCACTTGAGGAATTATGAGTTTCTCTTGGAGGTGACCACGCAGTTCCTTGGGATCTATGTTAAGCTTCTTTGGGATCATCATCTGAGGTGGCAACACTTGGTTTGAGTTTGGATTGTTTGGCTAGAGTTAACTCATTGCTTTGGTTCACTCATGGATTTGTTTTACTGTACCACATATGGAATTCAATTTTCCTTGGGTGCCACATATGGAATTTGATTTACCTTGATGTCTCTCTCATCTCCACTTGGAACTCGACTTGCTCTTTCTTGGGATTTGCTCCAACGCCAATTCTCACATGCATTCTTCCTTGGCATTTTCTCCTAACTCTATATAATAGAGCCACAGGGTCTCTTATGTATCATGTAATACGAGCTATTGGGCTTGAGGACACGCTGTTGGATTGTACACGCATTTTGCAATATAATTCAACAGACTTTGGGGTTACTTTTGAGGTGTTCTTTTCCTTATGTATGGTAAATTATTGATGTATTTGTTATTATGTTTCTATTTACTTCATCGTGCTATTATTTCCTTCATGATTTTCAAGTTATGTTGATATGCAGTTATCTCATATTACCATAAGAATTGTTTAATTGCTCTAGGAAGAGAAATATTTTAGTTGATGTCAAATATATCTCTAGAAATTCTCTCCATTGCATTTATTTATTTTTATATGGATTTAATTGCTTTTGGTGAAGTTTTGTAGAAGAATCCTTCTTTGGTCAAGCTTCAAGCATGAGTGGAAGTTCTCGGAGGAACCAACCCACTTGAAATATTCAAGGAGAACCCGCATGTGTTAAATTCCAAAGTCTCATCTATTTCGATTTGTCTTGCAGGGGTTCCTTTAAGTTTTAGACTCCTATTTCTTGCATCAAAATCAAATTAAAAATTTACTTTTCAAGTATTGCGCTTCATTTATTTATATCTTGCTATTTCAAAAAGCTAAACCATGGCTAGTCAAGGAGGAGAGTTTTCTCATACTCCTTGGCCTAGTCTTTTGTAGATTATTTTGTAATTTATTAAGCTAATACTTGTTGTGTTTTGTAGCCTATCTCTAGCTTGTTTTCTTGCATCTACTTGGGGGATACATCTCCAAAAAACTACTTATAAGTGTGCATGCAAAACCTCAGGGCTCAAATTTTGAGACTATTTCCATCTCTAGGTCGAGTTCTTGAACAAGGCCAAGTTCTTCTTGGGTGAGGTTGAGTTCATTTGGGCCTCTCTCTTTCTCTCTTGGCTGTGGGCATTGAAGAGGTTTAGCCTCTCTTCTCCTCCTATAAAATCCGAATTTTATTGAGCCTTCTTGGGCCTCAATTGCATAAAATTTCAGCAAGGAAAGGTCTATGGCTTAAAGCTCAATTGTGAAGACTTTCCTTGGTTTTTAGAGGAGACTTCATGGTCTTCTCCCTCTTGTAACGACTAATAAATTTTTTGATTTTGGAAGCATTGGTATCCCTATCTCTCCACCTTTTGGAGAGGATTTGTGGTTTGATTTGTTGATCTATTTCACTTGCATGCATCTCATTTAATTGGATAATTAACACAACCATGCATCTCACTCATTTTGCATGCTCTTTAGTTTGATTTGCTACAAGTTTCAAGTCCATTTACTTTCATAACAAGTTCATATTTTTGCATGCAAGTACCTTTAACTTGATTTTATTTGGCTTGAATATTGTTCCAAGTGTACTTATGCTTCACCATTAAGCACATCTTACATGCATCAAGTGTTTGGGCAAATTCTTCTTCATAAAACAACATTTTATTTCATGTCAAACAAATATATTTCAAGTTGAAATTGAATTTTCCTTCTTTTGCTAATTTAATTTTAGATCTCACATGCCCCAATTTTCCTTCTACCTCTATTGACTCCTCACTGTGAGATCCAAATCTTTGGGCGAGGGCGAGGTTCGAGGATTAGAGTTTAATTGCAATCTTGATTTTAGAGCATAACTAATAAAATAAACCAAGAGCATTTAACATCACATTTTATTTTACTTGCAAATTCTTGATTTTTGCTATCTTGATGGTTTAATGTTTCACATGCAAATATCATTGCCTATTTCAAGAATCACTTTGGATGCAAGCATTGTAATCTCTTTAACTTTGCAACAAACTTAATTCTCTAATACTTGGAAATATCGTTTCCTTTTGCAACTCCATTTATGTTGTCATTTTAATACTCATGGATGATTGATGTATCTTATTTCATTTCCAAGCACTACTTATTCATGTTGCAAATTTGATTTCATTATCTTAGTCTAACATTTAAATTTTCTATTAGTTGTGGCTTAATCTCATTTTGGGCATTGTTTAATTGAAGGCACTGGTCTACATGTTGAATATCTATTTCAAGTTGACTTATATGCTTGTTTAATGTTTGAAGGCAAGTTACTTTTATAGACAATGACAAAGATCATCTCACTTACTTTCTTCAAGTTGATTACTAATTGTTTTAATTTTGGCAAAATATCTTTTTTTTTTCCACAGAAAAAATCGAACCATCTATTAATATAGAAAGTTACATAGCATATGCATAGCATTCCAAGAAAACTCCATTTTTCATTTTGTAGGCAAAGAAACATAGTTTCCACTATTTGTAAATACACGCAGATATTCACCAAACAGCCCAGACAAAAAAAGTCTCAGAAAATAAAGTCCTATCCATTTCCCACCTCCTGGCTTTCTTTTAAAGGAGACAACCGAAACAGAAGTAGGAAAAAGACAGAGTTCTTTGAAGCTTTTTGCTTCTAGTTTGTGAACCAGGTAGTAACCACTTTCCTGATTTAAACAAAAACTTGTAGTATCAGTTTCGAACGGACCACAGGACCTCCTCAGAAAGGAAAACAGCCCTGGGTCCGGACATATAGTTTGACAGATTGTTTTTTGAAAAGAAATGCAGTTTATATACAGTAACAGAAAAAGACAGTAAACATCTCGATCATTAAGCAAAAGCAGGTTGTGCAATTGGGCGAGCCAATCCATTTTCCAATTCACTGCTATCCATGCCCCCATATCTTGCTCAACGCCTTCTTTAGAAAGACGGTCTGCATCATGGTTCCGCTCCCTATAAATATGGCAAACAGATAGCTCAGTGAAAAAACGTTTTAGACGGGAGATCTCATTAAGCAAAGGAAGTAAAATGTAGTTTCTGCATCGTTGAGTCCCATTGAAACACTTTACTATATTCATAGAGTCCCCAAAAATCTGAGCCTCACGCTCATTACTATGAGATAACTAGCAAAGAAGAAGATGCAGAGCTTTTAGTTCTGCAAAATTGTTGGTCCCAAGCCCTAAGCCAATAGAAGCTCTAAGAGTTTTTCCAGAAGGGAAGTGGATAACCAAACCGGCTCCACACCAACTGTTTATATCTGATGCCCCGTCAAAATAAGCCCAAGGAATTGTTCCCCTAACCACTTCCATCTGTACTGCTCTGATTTGTTGTGGATCTTTAAGGATTCGAATGTTTTCAAAAATTGCTGCCCCTTCTGCCGCCAGTCTACCGATTGGGAAAGGAGTGTCTTTGAAGATCGTTTGGTTCCTTGCAATCCATGTTCCCCAAGCAATCAAAAGGGGAATGGATCGTACTTTGTCATTTGGGGCTTCCTGCCACCACCTTTGCCAGGCTTCCAAAAACCCTGACCTTCCCATTTATGTGGAATTTTAATCAACCACAGAGTTTCATTCCATAGGCTGATGTTGAAAGGACAAGAGAGAAAAACATGGTGCACTGTTTCCTCACTTCCTTTACACAGGGAGCACCAGCCTGGTCCTACCTTCCCCCTCCTTTGTAAGAAGTCCCAAGTGGGGACTTTCTTCTGGAGTATACACCAGAAGAACAACCTTTTCTTTTCCGACCCTTTTAACTTCCATAAAGGTTTTGCCCACCAGGCTGGATCCTCCCACCCATTCTGAGTCATAAGCCAATTGTACCCTAGTTTAGGCGAGTATATTCTAGTCTGTGAATGCACCCACCTTAGCTCATCGCTTTTGTCAATTATGCGGATGTGGGAGTTCTGAAGGTCCGATCTGTAATTCTCCCACTCCTCATGCCATCTTTCCTCCAAGTATAGAGCATTCCCCGACAACCATTCTTGTCTCCAAATCGTGGTGTTCCCATGGTCAACTACTTGGTTTAGGCAGTGAAAACCTCTATTATTCAAGAACTCAATCAAGTCTCTTGAAAGCGCAAAATTCCCCGAACATCCCACCCAAGGGTCACGACCCAGTCTAACCTGTCTCCCATCCCCCACATTCCAAGCCAAGCGTTGTTCAATAATCTTGACTGATACAATCATTTCCTTCCACACCATAGAAGAGTTTTTGGAGGATTTTTGAGGCAGTCTTAGCTAGTCAAGGGTTGACATTGGATCTATGTATTTCCTTTTAGTTACCAATGTCCAGAGGTTCTCCGTTGAGATGAGTCTCCAGGCTAGTTTGGCAGCGAGTGACTTTGAAAAAGGGAAGAGGTCTTTTATTCCCTAGCCACCCCATCCTTTAGGCCTGACAATTTTTTCCTATGCAATCCAGGGAGTCACATGTTCCGCCTTTGAGCCTGCCCATAGAAATCTGCTGCAGATTTTGTTAATGGACATCATAATGCTTTTTGGTACCCAAATAAGGCTAGCCCAATAAACCGGGTTTGCCATCACCACAGATTTTATTAAAACCAATCTACCCGCTCTTGACAACCATTTGAAACTCCAGTGGTTCATCCTGTTCTCTATTTTAGCAATAAGCCATTTCCAATCCTGTATCCGGTAATTGTTCGGCATTAGAAAGAAACCCAGATACTTGAAGTAATCCTGTAAATATTTGACTTCAAAGTGCAGATAGTCTTCAATCCTGCTCACTTCATCCCTTGAAAGTCCTGACGTGGTCAGGGACGATTTCTGCCCGTTTATGCTAAGCCCAACGGCTTTTAGGAAAAGATCCAGTATCTTCTTTAAACTTCGACAATCCTCTATACTCCCATTACTGATTAGCAAAATGTCGTCAACAAAGAGAAGATGTGTTACCCAGAGATTGACTGCCACTTCAATTCCTTTGAACTCCCCTTACCTCTTAGCCTCATGAATCATTAAACTTATACCTTCTGCTGCCAGCAAGAAAAGGAGGGGGGAAAGAGGGCACCCTTGGCGAAGACCCCTTTGAGGGTTGAAAAACTTTGAAACTGCACCATTTATCAGAGTAACAATCGAGGATGTTGTAATGCACCCCATGACCCATCTTATGAAATCAAACCTGAAACCAAGATGAGTCAGCAAAAGTCTTAAATACATCCAGCTAATCCTATCATAAGCCTTTGAGCGGTCAATTTTTACAATTGCATCTTTCTTCCCACTCTTTTTGAGACTGTGAAGAGTTTCTTGTGCCGCCCCCACTGCTTCATGAATTTTCCTTCCATCCAAGAATCCAAATTGTTTTGCAGATATATTCTTGGATAGAAAGGGTTTCAACCTGGAGGCAATTACTTTAGCAATTATCTTGTATAAACAAGTACACAAAGAGATGGGCCGAAATTCATTAAAATGAACAGGATGATCAGACTTGGGGATAAGAGCTAAGAAAGTGGCATTGAAACGCTGATAGATAGAGCCTGTGCTCCTAGACTCTTCTATCACCGCAACCAGCTCGTCTCCAAGTGATTCAAAGAAATGTTGAAAGAACTCTACAGTCCAGCCATCCGGCCCTGGGCTTTTATCCTTCTGCATCGCTTTTAGAATATCTTCCACCTCTTCTCTTGAAATAGGGTCCATGATACTATCGTTCCCTTCCTCATCAATGTAACTTGGAAAAAATTGTTCCACCTTGATGACTTCTGCAGTAGAAACTTCCTCCGGGGCTCTGAAGAGATTTTTAAAATGATCGACCCCTAGAGAGGCTAGATCTTAAAAGGATTGGGCCATCTCTCCATTTTCTTTCTGCATTTCCTAGATAGTGTTTAAGCTTTTCCTTCCTTTTGCATAGTTCTGAAAGAACCTTGTATTTTCATCTCCCATTTGGAGCCAAATCGCTTTGCTTTTTAAGCGCCAACTTTCCTCTCTTAACTGAAGGATTTTCCTCCTTGCAGCTTCCAATTCTCTAATTCTATTCCGAGATTCTAGGGTAGAGTATCCATCTCCTTTAGGATCTTCCAAGAAATCTAGCTTTGCATTTATATTCCTCGGCTCCTCCTCTTCTTTCAGATTCTTTTGATTCACCCACTCCTTTGTTGCTGACTTCAGTCTCTTAAGATTATTCATAAACAACTAACTCCTGCATTCACCTTCTCTGACCCTGTCCTTTCTCCACGTAGCATGGAATAAAGCTATGAAAGATTCATCTTTTAACGAGGAGGAATTGAATTTAAACGGAGTCCCTAGTTTTTTGAATGCTCCCTTAATTTCCAGAAAGATTGGAAGGTGGTCTGATAAGCCCCCTTCCCCCACCTAATGCCTAAACACTGAGAGTTTCTCCACCAGGTCTTCACATAACAAAAAACGGTCCAACTTTTTTCCCACCCATGCATCTCCCACTCTTTTGTTCCTCCAGGTAGGCCGAGGTTTAAGTAAGGAGGCATCCACCAAATGAGAGGCAGCCAACTTATTAAGAAAGAACTCTGTGAGAGGGTCTGCCCTTGCAGAAACTCCCCATGATTCTGAAGCCCCTAGAGAGAAATTGAGGTCTCCCCCTACAATAAGATTTGAATGAATGAGATAGGATTTCATTAAGAAAGGGTTCCAAAACCGCTCCCTATCCAAGCAGGGCCCATACACATTCAGAAGAAGGACGGGATGGCAGAGTTCCTTCGAGTATAATTCTAAAGCCAGGGTATTTTCAAAGCCCCAAGAAGAGATCTCTTTAAGATTCCCAGCTTTAAACCCCGAGGCCACTCCCCCAGATCTATCGTTCGCATCAAGTGCATGAAAAATCCACCCAGGGAACAATTTTGAGAGTGTTCTCTTAACTTCTTCACCCTGACCAAGCGTCTCTTGAATCAAAATAATGTCCGGGTTATGTGCTTTGACCAACTCCCTTAAAGCTAGTTTTTTAGGCTGACTAGCTAAACCACTGCAATTGTAGGATAGAAAGATCATCGCAAACCTTGAGAGGGTGGCCGCATTGCTCTAAGCACCCCAGACAAAGACCTCTGTTTCCCATCTGCTATATCTAACTTTGCTTTCAACTGAGCCTTTGAGAGGTCCAACTTTCTGCCTCTCAACTTCCTTGGTCCTATAGTAACAGGATCCGACGCTAGGCCCCCAACGACCAGCCCTTCCCCAATGCGATTAGCAAGAGGTCTAAGATTATAAGGAGGAGCTTTAGGGGGAAGGGCCCTAGGAAGGCTTGGGGTCAAGAAACTTTCAGAGACAGGAGAAGGAGACACAAAAGAGGATGGGATTGCCATGATAATACTATCAATAGACGCTTGAATAATATTCAAATCTAAAAGATCATTTTGGAGCTGCCTGGAGGGACCAAGCTCAGAAAAATCCAAAGGAGATAAGCAAAGGGAAGAGGGAGAAGAGAGAGTCATACCTGTCTGTGCGCCCCAGCTGTCTCAAAAACTGAAAGAGGAGCCAGAGAGGACACTAGAGTAGGATTCCTATCAGAAGCGGGAGGTATGTCTGCCTTTTGAGCCTGGTCCCTAGACGCCACCTTATCTAAAGCGACCCTTGTATCTTCCTCCATATGGTTCAGTTCAAAGTCCTTTTCTGCCTCTGCTTGAGGTGATTCCACAGGTTTCCTTACAAGCTTATTTTGTCTTCTTCTCCGACGATGACCTAGTGGACATTCCTTGGCTAGATGACCATACTTGTGGCATCTGTGACATCGGAAAGGGAGGTTTTCATAATCCAAGGTCTCCAGAAACTCCAGGTCCCTGTACTTCAAAGTCATTGCGTTCACCAGTCCTTCTCTTGGATTGAGGCTTACTAGAATCCTCGCCACACTTAGATCTTTGGTTTGTAAAAACGATCTGTCAACTTCTAAGAACTTGCCCAAGGTATTCCCGATAGAGAGGAATGCAGAGTCAGTCCAGAAAGGCATTGGAAGCCCTGGTAGTTTAACCCAAACTGGTGATTCCACCATCTTTTCCTTTTGAGCGTTGAACAGAGGAGTCCATCTGCGAAACAAGATCGGTCTCTTCCCAAAACACCAGTTTCTTTCAAGCACCCATTCAACATGGTCTTTATGCTCAAATCTGATGCTAAACCAACCCCTATCCAAAATTTTGATCTCCGCTGGTTGCCCAGGGGCTTCTTTCCATTCTGTCTGAGCCCAGTCCGTAATGTAATCTGCCGAGTACTTTCTTCCACGAACTCTGCCGACCAAAAATAGTCTCCGTGGCTTCCATGACTTCGTCTATGTGTATGTCCACTCCAAGAACACAACTTGGACATACTTCTTTTGTTAAAATTGGACAACTAGGTCCAAAATCCATGTTGTGATGCTCAGATGAAGATACCAATATTTGTATTGGGTTCCTCTTTCGGAGAGGTATAAGATCGATCTAAAATTGATCTTAATCTGATGAGCAGAACATTTATTTTGAATTTATTTTTAATAATTTCAAATATGTGTAGGTTGGCCTTAAGGTTTTACCCCCCTAGCAGATGTGTCACACACCTCAGTGATTGATATAAATAGAGTCAACATTGGAGGACTTTTTCACTCATCTCATCCTCACACATCATCTCCTCCTTTGATTTAGTACGAGCTCCTTGGAGGCAGTTTTTGTTCACACGTGGGAAAGAAGGATGAAGACGTTGTTGCTGTCGTTGTTGTTGCCGTTGTTGATGCTGTTGTTGCCGTTGCTGCTACCGTTGCTACCGTTGTCACTGTCGTTGTTGTTGTCGTTGCTTCCGTTGTTGCTGCCGTTGGGGCAACGTTGACTTTTCTGGGGTTGACTTTGAGTTGACCGTGTCGCTGTTTTGAGGGCTTTTGTGACACATGTTGGGTTGGCTGACCAAGGAGACTTTGCTGGTTGAAGCATCCTGTTGACCGCCGTAACGCACCACCACATTTTTCTATTTCTGGTTTGTCTTCTATAGATCCACTGGTATGTTTTATCAAATTGACAAATTGACTGGGAAGGATGACTTCCATGCTTGGAAGATGATATTGGATCTCAAATTGGAAGACCAAGATGTCATGGACTATGTGCAGGGTAAAATCCAAGAACCTCCATCCACTGCTACTGCTGTTGCCAAAACAAAGTACAAGAAGGGGGAGATCAAAGCAAAGCTGATGATCAGGGAATCCATTAATAAAACTCTGGTGGCCTACGTCTCTGAGTTGGGCACATCCAAAGAGATGTATGATAAGTTGGTCCTCATGTTCAAGGCCAACAATGCAAATCAAGTACTATTCTTCAAGAATCAATTAAAGAATCTGAAGAAGGGCAGGGATGAGTCTGTCCAATCATACTTTCTGAAGTTGACCGATATCAGGAACAATCTGCTGGCTATGGGGGAGACAATAGTTGATCGAGAGATGGTACTCACCGCACTTGGAGGGCTCTCATCTGAATGGCATGTGTTCAACACTACCATTCTAAATAATAATGTGATACCTGACTTTGACGAAGTACTGTCAAGATGTGTTCAAGAAGAATCAAGAATGAAGGAGTATGGAAATGAAGGAAATGCTGCATACATTTCTCATTCTAGAAAGAACTCTGGTGGCCCAAAGAACAAAGGAAAAGAAGGGGCTCAAGGAAAGAAGGGCAAGTGCTTCACTTGTCATAGGCCTGGTCACTATGCTAGAGAATGTCCTTTCAAGAAGGATTCTCCCGATGGTGATGACAAAAACAACAACAGGAGGGATGGCAATCAAAGGAACAACAAGTTCCAGGGAAAGAGGAAGGCTCCCTCTGGCGGAAATGATCAACCTTTCAAAAGGTCAAGAAATTCCAACTATGAGGAATCAAATGTTGTTGATAAAAGAAATGAATTCATTCTTGTATCTGCCCTCTCTGTTGCATCTCCACTCGACACTATGGATGTCTAGTTGATAGATAGTGGTGCTTCAAGGCACATCACTGGGTTCAAAGAAGCACTTTCTGATATGGTTTAGAAGGATACTAATCTGGAAATTATCCTTGGAGATAATGCCACATATCCCGTGAAAGGGACAGGGACTATGACCCTCCACTTGTCTCAAGGTCAAGTCCTCCACTTACAAGATGTACTCTATGTACCTAATTTGAAGAAGAACCTCGTGTCTATATCAGCCATGGAAGACAAAGGTTTCAATGTGGCATTCACTGATGGAAAGGTGCGCATGTGGAAGAAGAGCTTCAAGGAAGCTATCACGTTTGGGTCTAGAATTGATACACTCTACTAGGTTGGAGGAAGTCCACTGGGAGCAATGACATGAGATGTTATCCGACATATCGATAATGACACTGAATATAAGTTGAACGAGTTCAAGAACTTTTGCAGAGGAGCTAGCATCAAGAGGGAGACCACAATGTTTGTGGGCTACAACGAAACTTCGAAGGCCTATAGATTCTATGTGCCTGGTCAAAGGGAAGTGGAGATATGCCACGATGTCACCTTTGATGAAGATACTTCCCTGAGGAAAGTAGTCAATCTTCCGAGATCTGAGGAAGGTCATGAAGCAAGGCCTGGAAATCAAGAGGAACCGAAGGATGAGACAATGCCTGATGTTGAAGGACCAATGAACCCGATTTAATCCACCTCCTTCATTGGGAAAGAGACCATCATGGCTCAGGGACACTCTCGAGGATGCTGAGGGACATATGGCCCCAAGGGGGACATTCCGTGAAAGCAAGAAGCTGAGTAGATACCAAGGGTATCTAGTAGCCATGAGTACTATTGTACAATCCGAGCTTGGATCTTTTTGAGGAAGCCGTAAAGCATAAAGTCTGGAAGGATGCTATGCACGAAGAGTATGAGTCCATAATGAAGAATGATGTCTGGGATGTGGTTCCTAGACCGGAGGTCAAAGCAGTTGTCACCTCAAAATGGCTCTACAAGATCAAGCATGGATCTGATGAAAGTGCTGAAAAGTTCAAGGCAAGATTCGTTGCCTGTGGCTCCTCTCAAAAAGAAGGCATAGACTATGATGACATATTTGCACCTGTGACCACCATCCAATCTATCATAGCCCTTGCTGCTACGCAAGGATGGAGTCTTCATCAGATGGATGTGAAGACCGCACTTCAGCATGGTGCGATAAAGGAAGAGGTGTATGTGGAGCAACCTCTGGGGTTCGAAGTCCAAGATCAGGATACCCATGTCTGCAGGTTGAAGAAAGCCCTCTATGGGTTGAAGGAAGCACCCAGAGCTTGGTACGAGAGGATAGATAGCTACCTGATGAAGTTGGGCTTCACTCGTAGTAATGTTGATCTGAACCTTTACTTCAAGGTTCATAGAGAGAAGCCTCTCATTCTGGTGTTGTATGTGGACGACCTCTTCCTGACAGGTGCTGACCCTCTCATTCATCAGTGGAAGAGGGAGCTCGCTGCTGAGTTTGAGATGAAAGACCTAGGACTAATGCACTACTTCCTAGGCCTGGAGGTCTGGCAGAGACCTAGCGAGATTTTCCTTTCTCAAGGAAAACACATTGTGAAGCTTCTGGAAAGATTTAGTATGGTGGACTGCAAGTCTGTGTCGACACCGATGGAGCTCAACTTCAAGAAGTTGAATGGCAGCATTGCTGGGCTCGTATTGACAAATCCTACTGAGTATCGTCAACTCGTAGGGGCCCTGATGTTCTTAGTGAACACCCGTCCGGACGTATGTTTTGTAGTGAATACTTTGAGTCAACACATGGTTGATCATAACATTCATTGGGTTGGTGCCAAGAAACTCTTGAGATATCTCTGGGGCACGATAGACCTTGGGCTGAGATACACTGCCAGGAGCATGACACTCCTTGGTTATACTAATGCCGATTGGGCTAGCAGTGTGGTGGATCGCAAGAGCACATCTGGATGCTACTTCACACGTAGATATGTTTTGGGCAGGAAACTGAAGTTGGTAGCCTTGAGCACCGCTGAGGCCGAATACATTGTAACATGTATGGCCTATTGTGAAGTCACTTGGTTGCGAAAGCTCTCCAGTGAGCTGTTCGAGAATGTGCTAGATGCCACCGTTATCCTTTGTGATAATAAGAGGGGGATTCGTTTGTCATAGAATCCTGTGTTCCACGATTGATCCAAGCATGTTGATGGCTGGTACCACTTTATCCGGGATATGGTACAGCGAGGCGCTGTAAGGCTCGATCATAGGAACTGATGAGCAGGTCGTGGATATTCTCACTATGCCCTTGGGGAAGGTCATGTTCCTAACCTTCCGTGAGAATCTTGGAATCGTGGAATGACCCTATTCTGAGGGTCCTGTTGGACGATGAGCTCTGGGAGCTCTGGGGGGCTTTGGGGATAGCTTCTCGAAGCTATAAGCAACCACAAGGCTAGGCTTGCCGAACCTTGTTGGTGTGCTTGGGCCCCACCGTGATGATTGAGTTGGTTCGCCTCTCATGATTTGTGCTTCGTATGCATCCTACCCATTTGAGTTCCGGACTCATGGGAAGTACCTCTCATTTGGCCAATGAGGTGGGAAAAGCTAGAAACTAGTAGCAAAGACTGATGGACGCATCAAAGATTGTCGTACTCTCTATCTAGGATGACACATGTCCAACCATTTGATCTGGGATCAAGTCTAGTGAGGTTTCAGACCTCCTACTGACTTCGGGTCAGATAAACCAACTTCGGGTTGGTATGTGACTCTTTGATTCCATATGAGGTTTCAGACCTCCAACTGACTTTAGGTCGGTGAGACTAACTTCGGGTTAGTATATATGACTCTCTTGAGTCCAAGCGAGGTTTCGGACCTCCTACTGACTTCGGGTCAGGTAAACCAACTCCGGGTTGGTATGAGACTCTTTGTGAGTCCGATAGAGGTTTTGGACCTTTGGGCTGAATCTGTCAGCCGGGGAATGATGTCTTTGTGACTAACCCACTTCTGTTATGAAATAAAGAGGCCAGCAAAGCAAGTTACGGCGGGATGACGCACGATGTTTGATTGCACAGGTGGATGGAGTACTCCCTAGTTGAGAGGGAGTGTTAAAATTGGACAACTAGGTCCAAACTCCATGTTGTGATGCTCAGATGAAGATACCAATATTTGTATTGAGTTCCTCTTTCGAAGAGGTGTAAGATCGATTTAAAATTGATCTTAATATGATGAGCAAAACATTTATTTTGAATTTATTTTTAATAATTTCAAATATGTGCAGGTCGGCCTTAAGGTTTTACCCCCCTAGCAGATTGTCACACACCTCAGTGATTGATATAAATAGAGTCAACATTGGAGGAATTTTTCACTCATCTCATCCTCACACATCATCTCCTCCTTTGATTTAGTACGAGCTCCTTGGAGGCAGTTTCTGTTCACACGTGGGAAAGAAGGACGAAGACGTTGATTGTTCTTTCTTGGTGTTGTCGTTATTCTTTAAATTGTTGCTACGGAGTTGTTGTTGTCGTTAACTGCTTTGTCATTGCTCCCATGTTCCTGCGTTCTTTCTTTGTCGTTGCTACGTTGTTGTTGCCATTGCTTTCGTTGTTCTTTCTGTTGCTTGCCATTCTTTTTGCCCGTTATTCTTTGGTGTTGCTGTTGTTGGGGCAACGTTGAATTTTCTGGGGTTGACTTTGAGTTGACCATGTGACTGTTTTGAGGGCTATTGTGACACATGCTGGGTTGGCTGACCAAGGAGACTTTGCTGGTTGAAGCATCCTGTTGACCGCCATAATGCACCACCACATTTTTATGTTTCTGGTTCGTCTTCTATAGATCCACTAGTATGTTCTATCAACATTTTACTTGATTTTTTATGTGATTGTTGTGGTGAAAAGTAAATTTGCATCAAGCATAGAACATCTACATAAATTTACATCTTTCCTCTACGATAGGCTTAAGCACAACTTTCTTTTCTCACCCATTGCCTCCTTGCACTTGTCGCCCTCTCCAACTACGAGTAACGGGAACTGTCTGTCTCTTCGGCTGAGAGGCAGCCACTTGTCGCGGTTCTTGACGATCTCTATTAGCCCCGCCACCTTAAAACCCTTACCAAAACTTGCCCTTCTACCAGTCCGACTTCCTAATCCAATCTAATCTCCTGTTCTTCTTCCACAAGCCTTTTCGGCTCTCCTTCTACTGCTTCATTAGAAGAAACCCTAGATTGACTAAACACCAGGGCCTCTGCTTTAAGTTGTCAAAATTGTGCTTCTCCCTGGACTGAATTCAAGCTAGCCGCTTTATTTGTAAGGGAAGTCAGAGCAAGAGAGAAATGCAGCCCCTGACTCAGTGAGGGTTTCCTATTTATAAGGGATTCCCCCCTGATTCTTACACCTCTGGGGTCTAGGCTTTTCTGACTAGCTTCTCTTAGGGCTTTTAAACCCGCATAACCTTGCAATTCATAACTGATGACAATGTCTTCTAACCCACTAGTAAACACAGGAAAAAGAGGAATACTTGGCCTCGAAAGAGGGAGATTGGAAAAACGGTCACAATGCCGCAGACCACCGACTTCGTTGACCTAAGGGTTTTGCACCTAACCCTAGCTTGAGATATTTCCAACCTTCCAGCACCCACACAGGGTGTTTTGGAGCATTTTTTCTAACAAAGTTTCCCTTTTAGTAATCCCCCCAACTCCTTCATCCTCACTGAAATATTGCGCGTTACCTACAGGCTTCGGGAAAAAATGATCCAAATTATTCTCTGAGACTTCATGGCCCCAACAGGTAAGCAGATCTTCAGGCGTCGGATTGATGTCCACGTACTCACAATCAAACTCCATCTCTGCGGCTAAAAAGGCTTCTTATCCCAACACCACGATAGCGTGATTTCTGCTGCTGATCAGAAACCGTAAAACTCAAACCCCGTCGCGTGAAAAGAGAACAGTAAATTACCCTAACCTTCATCCTACTGCCGGTTAGAGCTGGACGGTCTTCAAACCACGTTCCGTCGCGGCGGCCCGGGGAGATCCGGATGTTTACAACGGTCGACAATGAGCGTACGCCTATCACCTCGACTAGGCTAACACACCTCGATGCTGCACACAGACGAAGATGGGCACGCAAACCCTAAGGATTTTCCACCGAAACCACGGCAGTCCCTTTCTTCATCTCCAAAATATCTTTACATGCTTTGATTTATCAATTTGTTTATCTTAAAGGCATTCTTGTATCTTGCATTGACCATATCTTATTCATACAATTTCTTGTTTCACTTTTCAGGATTACTCTTTCTTTCCGTTTGAAAGAATTTCATTTCATTTAAGAAAATATAATTTCATTTTAGAGCAATACTTTGAAGGCACTAGTTTTTCATATGCTTTATGCTTATCTTATGTATTGATAGTTGTTGATGGTTATTGCTCATATCACATTTGCTTATAAATCTTAAGAAGTAAGCTATTTCACTTCAATAATTCTCCTAGAAACCTCACATCTTTAACTTAGTTTTCATTTAGGGAGCAACCCCTATAGCTAACTTAAGAGATAGCTTAAACAAAAAGAGTTGACAATAGGTGACAACCCCTTCTCTAGGTTCCTTGCCACCAACCACACCTTGTGGGGTTAAAGACTTTTCACACTAACTATAGGTATATGTAGGCGACAAGTTTAACACTCTTTATCCTTGTTTTTAGGTTTTGGTTTCCCTTTAGGAGGATCCCTTTTGGTGTTATCTTTCTTGGGAGGCTCTTTCTGTGGGGGTTGCTTGGGAGGAGGGTGCTTAGGAATAGATTGCTTAGGAGGGGGTTCCTTCTTTTTCGATTCTTTGGAGCTTGTGGAGGGGTTCTTGTCATTCTTCCTTGAGTACTGGATCCCTTTGAATCATCCACTATCATCACCGTTAAGGATAGGCTCATCCTTTTCATCTTTGATTTTCACTTCACTAATCAGAGGATGAGTGTATGTGTCACCTAACATAATGTTGAAGGCTTGGGTTTCACTAACTATGTTCATTTGCTCACCACCCTCATCTTCGCTTTCTTCATTATCACTTTGCTTATCTTTGTCAACATTGGTTGGGGCCAAAGTGTTGCGAACTTGGGGTGGAACCTGTTTGCCTTCATCATTAGTTTTCTTGACAAAAGGCTTATTCTTTTGGGGATAACTTGACTTTTGGGCCTTTTCAAGAGCGGTGAATTTGTTCATATACAACCTATCCCTAGAGTTCATGTCCTTGGATAACTTGTCAAGTTTCTTAGGGGCCATGATTAGAGCTTCCTCAACCCGATCCTTAGACTTGCTCTTTTTGGTTTCTACCTTAGCCCTAGGATGTTCAAACACCTCAATTTTGGAAGCATTCAAATTTTGTTCTACCTCAATTTCAATTTCTTTGGCCTCAACAAGAGTCTTGGAATTTTTTTCCTTTAGTTGATATGTCAGGTGTCTTGCAACAAACTTAATGGACTTGTCAAGTATTAGTGCATTAGGAGGTTTAAGATGACCAGGGATATCCCTAACAATCCTATCAAACATTTGGATAAATTCCCTAACATCCTCATTGCCTTTCTTTTTCATGTGGTAAAATTTTTCAAGGTTAAAAGCCCCTTCGATATCAAAAGGCCATCTCTTCTTAGAGGCATCTTCAAATTCATCATAGTCATCGATGCTGCCTGGAGGGAGACTAAGAGACCATTCCCTCACGTGCTCTTCAAAGGATATAGCAAATAACATCAGTATGAAGTCATCATCTTCAATCCCCTTTGGGCTTATTGCCCAAAAGAAATCATCTATACGATCTTGGCATGTTGGCTAACAATTCCTTTGAACTTGGGTAACCATTCATGATATTTCTCAGCTAAAGAATCGAGGTTGTCACTCAACTGCAAAGGTCTAAAAACTCTAGAGAGAAGCTTTTTGCTTCTTGGGATCTTGGGTTGGTTTTGATTTTGGTTGGCATTAGCATTGGTATCCATATTGAAGGTTGTGTTGCCAACTTTTTCAAATTCAGGGAGAAGGTTAGTTCTAACAGATGATGGAGTTCTCTCCCCTCTTTTTGCAGCAGCCCAGGCTATAGGAGGAATGTTGTCTTCTTCAAGCAAACTAGGGGATTTGACAACGAATGGAGTTGCCATAGGAATACTTATAATGTCGCTAATGAATCAATTCCTCAATGATTCACAAGGAAGGTAGACCTGCTTCCTCCCGGCGATAGTGCCAAAAATGTTGCTGCACGAACTAGTAGACCTAGTTTGTAGGCTAAAACTAGAGGGCACAACAACAATTTGGGACAAAAGCCCACTGTCACCACAACCTATGTCCCCTGTTCTTCTCGGATTTTCATTGACGGGAGGAGTCCCAGTAACCCTCACCTTTGATTGGTGTGTCTATACTAGGGTTTGAAGTGAGGCAAGGATAGCTCATTCAATGGAAAGGCTCAATTGAGGCGCGAGCTTTGGGAGAAGCTAAGCTTTCCACGAAAAACCCCTTGGGAGAAAGACTATATTAGACCTCGGGTTGGAGTATGTGATGGGATTGGAGCTCATCCAAGATCAATGTAGTCAAGAGAAAAGGTTTTGAAAGATATGCTACTAAATTGCAAACCTTCAAGGAATCCCCAAGGAAAGAGCAACTTCAAGGGTTCCTACTTGGTACGATGGCTAGGTCATCAATTATTTCGAGATTCAACCTTGGGAATTGTGTGAAGTTTGGAGGAGAGCCAAAGGAAACACTAACACAGAAGCCTATCCAATTGGTTTTGCAAGAGCTCACTCGAAATGAATTTCGTATCAAGCCCTAGAGAGGTTACCTATCCTTAAAGGGACGAAGAAATAGGAGGAGAGACAAGGTGAGGAAAAGTGACCTTTTTTTGATGAAGATATGATCCCCAAGGATCCTAGATCCAGTGCCCATCAATTGGGAGAAATGGAGTCAAGAGTTACTTTGTTTTAAGAAGTTCTCTCTATCGATCAGACCTATGCAAGTTCGCTAGCCCTAAAGGAGGCAACTACACAACTACAATAGATATTTATACTTTGTTGACAAAGATTGATGGAGTTTCAAGGTTTCAATAGGCAAAACAAGCCTCTAGGAACATTCATTCACCATTGTCTATGAGTAATGCATGCAATACATTCAATAATCCCAATGTTATCACAAATTCACATTAAACTAGGCCACATTCAAGACCATGACATGATATTCCATACATTAGACATGTAACATTGTAAAATATAACATCAAAAGGCACTTACAAGACAATCAAAGTATATCCATTCATCAACATTGTAAAGAGAAGCTCCAAGACAAGATAGCTAAATTTTAGATACATCGAAATGCATCCAAACATCCAATTTCATCCAACAATTGCAGGTCCGAATTCTTTTACAAGAGTGATCCAAATCCAAGTGATGACATCTAACACAATGAGGCCTCTTAGATTTATATGAGGCTCCTCAAGTTCCAATTGGTCTAATTTGGCCTAATTAAGCCCCTAATAATATTTTAAAGTGCAAATAACATCCCTTTTGGTGACAAGCTATATTTTTTTGTAGATGTTCTATGCTTGATGCAACTTTAATTTTTATCCCAATATCAGTCAGCAATCACATAAACAAGAAATTAAAATGCTGATAGAACATACCAGAAGATCGACAGAAGACAAGCCAAAATATAAAAGTGTGTTGGTGCGTTACGGTGGTCAGCGGGATGCTTCAACCAACAAAGTCTCAATACGGTCAGCCAACCAGAAGTGTCACACAACCCTCTAGGACAGCCAGATCAGTGAACCGCAAAAGTCAACGAAAGTCAATGCTGTCAGTCAACGATCAACGCAAACAACAGCAGTAGCAAGGTCAATGCAGCCAAGTCAAAGTCAACATCCAGCCTCGGGAATTGTGCCAAAAAATGTGGATTGAGGAAATCGAAAGATTGGGAGAGTTTTAGGTCAATTTGACCATGCGTTGACCAAAGTCAATGCTGGTCAATGCTGTGGTAGAAACCCTAGGCCGAAAACAAAATTTTCTCCTTGCTGAAATTTCCCACGTGTGAAGAGAAGAGCCTCCAAGGTGATCGAACCAATCAAATGAGGAGGGAGAAATGTGTGAGGATGTGATGAGTGAAAATATCCTCCAACGTTGGCCAATTTATATCCATCAATGAGGGTGTGTGACACAACTGCTGGGGCTCCAAACCTTCAGGCCGATCTGCACATATTTTGAATAAATTCAAAATAAATGTTCTGCTCATCGGATCAAGATGATCTTTAGATCGATTTTGCACCTCTCCGAAAAATGAGTCCAATAAAAATATTGGCATCTTCATCTGAGCATCACAACATGGAGTTTGGACCTAGTTGTCCAAAATTAACACAAGCCCACCAAATAGCTCAATAAATGAAAAATAAGCCATCCAAAGCTAGCTAAATTTATAGAATAATGGTCAAGAGGACCGTTGGAAGGCCTAAATGAGTCCTGAAAGTGCCATGATAAAGAGGAGGGCTCCAAAAATGATGATCAAGGGGATGGCCCCTTGATTCTCAAGCAAAACATCCTGTGGTGCTCCCAAGTGGATGTGGGGCACAATCAATGGTTTAATGGGTCTCCAGTTGTCCAATAAGAAGTCGATGCTCTATCAATGAGTGCTAAAAGATGATACATGCCCTCCCTTGCCTCTCTGGATGAGACAAAAGCCCATCTGGGCCCTGGATCAGCGGCCAAGTGTTGAGTGTAAATGTGTGGCCAGTTGGGCAACATGGTCCAAGTGTATCATCATCTCTATATGGTTGGGGCATGAACAAGCAATTTGTGGTGCTGAAAAATCCCATGGTATAGAAATCAATGCTCTGATGTGGTGGAGGCCCATGGCTCTCAACGCTTACCCTACAAGTGCCATTATGGCCCTTTGAAGGGATTGGATCCTGTATAGGGATGCCAAATCCAAGATGGAGACCCACCTACAATCCTGCTTAAGATCCAATGCGTCTCCTCACCCTCCAGTACAACCAATCATTAGTGCAATTAAGTAAATTTTAGAATGTACAAGTGTTTCCTTGCTCGACAAGAGAGGTTAATAAAGGACCATATTAGGTGGTTTCAACCTCTAAGGGAGTGACATCCATCAAATGGAAGGTGTCATGTGAAATGATGATGGAACAAAGTGGGGGCAAGAGGGAAGGCTCCAATCCACATGCCATGGTACAAGGGTAGCTACGATGAAGGAAACCCTTACATTGGGTGTAAAGATGTAGGAGGGAGCAATCATGGTACATGAGTTACCCCGACCTTTGTTTTTCCACCTTTCTTCATATGCCATTTGCCTTTATATTGATTTTTTATTTTATTTTACTACTCGAGGCTCCAGCGGATGAGAGCATGATGTGTATGATATAGTAGTGATTACCCCCCTTAAGGTTGGGTAGTTCATCGCCCACTAGAGGTTGGGACAATCATGGGTTCCTTAATGATGCAAGGGGCACTCATAGGGGCCCTAGGAACCAGGGTGATGGCCATAGTGATAGGGGGTAGAGCTCATGTTTGGCTTTTGCCCATGTGCTAATTTTATATGCCCCGGACATCTTTTGCATTTCGTGGTACATTTCCTATTGTAACTGGCCAAATTATGTTTTTTTTTAATTTTTAGCTGCATCAACCTCTAGGGCATCGTTCTAGGCCCGACCCAAAGTGTGGACAAAGGGAGGGGGAGGCTAACACCTTGTGGACCTAATGGATAAATGTGGACCCAGTTGGGAAAAATGTGAAAAGGGTTGTAATGAGCAGAGGGGAGTGAAATATATGGTGTCAGGAGGCGGGACACAACCAAAATTAGGGTTTCCCATTTAGTGCCACTCCTAAAGCTAGTAGCCAATAGAGGAGATCCCACGGGACTGGGATACAAGATGAACCCCCAGGTTGGGACAAGGGAACAAGAGTACATTCCAAGCTCATTCTTTCCGCTAAATCCCCTCACTAATCTATGTCCAAATGTGCTCAAGAAAAGCAAGCATAAACACCCAATTACATAATGAAAAGTCATACTTTCGGGGTTGGAAGGACCACCTTCAAACATATGATCATGACAAATGGGCAAGGGGCTAGGGCACAAAATGGCTAGCTCAGGGGATGGAGAATGGTGGCACATCAAGCTATCTGGTGGCTGAAAGGTACTGCTGGCTGCCAGCTGAAGACAAATCTAGGAGAAAATTTCTCCTATAGGGGTCACCCACTAGTGGTGGGTAATAGGTACCACTGACCCAACTGGTCAGTACTCTTGACCTAGACTAGTCTTGGTTCACCAACCTGGTGAAAACTCCAAAAGCCATACTCCATCTAAGCAGCTAAGCTTGGTGTTAAATGAGCTCCTCGTCCAAACTTGAGAGACTGAGCCTGACGCTGAAAGCCACACACTGAACTGAGTGAACTTGGGCTTCTAGGACTATTCTCCCCATCTGGTCAACATCTTTGACACATGGAGAATAATTGTCCATGATGCTATTATATCAGCACTCCCTCTCAACGAGAGGGGTAATCTCCACAATCCCCAGCTTGTCCCTAAAGTATACAAACTTGAATTTGGACAATGGCTTCATCAAAATATCTGCTGTCTGCTCATCAGTGGAGATGTATTCGAGCCTTACTGCTCTCCTCAGACAATGTTATCTTTAGGGGTAATCTCCACAAGCCCCAACTTGTCCCTAAAGTATACAAACTTCAATCAGGACAATGACTTTGTCAAAATATCTGCTGTCTTCTCATCAGTGGAGATGTATTCGAGCCTTACTGCTCTCTTCAGACAATGTTATCTTTGTATACAGAAATCGGTTGCTTGGCAGCATATGCTGTCTACTATAGTATAAAACTTTTTAATGAATGTACTGCATTTATAATAGTAAGGATCCTTTTATTGGCTAAAAGGCTTCTCTATGTTCTCTCTTTGTTCCTTCTCCAGTAAAGAAAAGAAATATTCTAGTAAAGACAAGAGAACATTTGTTAAAGATCTTTGCATTCATCTTCATCAGTGATCCAGGGTAGGGTTAGGGTCAGGATCCCTGGCACACATTTGTCTTCAATCTGTCAGAAGATTGGTCAGGAATGTGACTTGTGTCACACTGAAGCATTGTATCCAAGCTAGTTGCGATGTGTCAGTCACAACAGGCAGGCTAATCCCTGTAAACAATAACTCCATTGAGCACAAACTTGATGCAATTTATCAGGTAGAGTGTGGAAGTAGATTTGTTATTGGTGAAGGCACTGACACAATGTTGCAATTGATCATTTTAGCCTTTTTTCCATGTTAAAATCAACTTGAGACATCCAAATATGTTATTGCTTCCTTGTCTCATATTTAGCCCAATGTTGACTGTAAGGGTACAGTCATTTGAATGCTTGATGACCTTCCCAAAATTGCAGTAGAGACTTTTTTTGCCTTTTCTACAAGAAAGTTCTAAGAAGCTGATGCAATCATTCTAAAGCTGGATGGCTCTAAAGATGATGAAATTTTAACCGTGTTGAGTGCATGTTGATTTTTTTAGAGGCTGTGCTGACGTAATGTATCATACTGATATATTTAGTTTGATTCATCACAGGATATGGTGGTAAGCAATGTTGAAGAGAACACTGCAAAACCTTCAACCATGGAGGAAGATAGCAGGACTCAGACAGTCAAGACCACTTTCGTTGGAAGTCCATACACAGTATATGTAAGTAATCTCTCGTTTCAAGTGAAGAGCAAAGCTCTCAGAGAATTATTCAGCCAACATGGAAATGTGCTGGATGCAAGAGTCCTTTATGCTCGTAAAGCAGTAAGATCCCGCGCCTATGGATTTGTTAATTTCTCTTCACAGGCAGAAGTTGAGGCAGCAATTGCCGCATTGGATAAGAAGGTAATTTCGATACACCTAGTTTGGACTCATTAATAGATGGACTTGTTCTTTGCATTTATCAAAATAATAAAAGAAATCCAAGCCTATTGTTGATAAACATGACCCAAGGGCACATTTAAGATTGTTCAATGCCCAGATCTCTAGGAACAAATAAAGAAATGCACAAGGGGAGAAGGGAGAATGAAAAACTAGTTCTCAATACCCACTCAAAAGCATTAGAGAATTCTAATTTCTATGATAGACCATTGTAATATACATTTTCCCTCCTATCAGCATTAGTTGATTGCTGTTTTTCTCTGTTTCTTGCAGTTCAATATATTGTGTTTTGTCATCTATGTAATGTAGGGATGCTTTTCTTTTGGTGCTGCTTTCTCTTAGTGGTTTATGCAGTGCAGATATCAATACCGTATGTAAATGTAGACCTTGTTTATTGAATTGACTCCTTTTTCCATTTTTGTAGGAATTTTATGAAAGAAAACTAGTAGTGAAAGAAGCAAAGGTGAAGAGCCAATTATGATTATCAGTAAAAATTTGCAGAAGCCAGGATGTTCCATCCTGGATGTCATCTTTATAAGGGCTGTACTTAAGCCAGACCTGTACAAGATGGAAAATTGCTAGTTATGGTTTGTGACTGCAATTTTTGCTCAAGGATTTTATCCAGCATGACCAAAAGTATGGTTTGGTGAAACAGCTCCTTTGCATTCCATTTCCCCTGGAATTTTTATCATATTGTTGAAATA
This sequence comes from Pinus albicaulis, assembly GCA_034641835.2. Lineage (NCBI taxonomy): Eukaryota > Viridiplantae > Streptophyta > Pinopsida > Pinales > Pinaceae > Pinus > Pinus albicaulis. The sequence continues at coordinate 234,096,434 of CM076584.1, read as the reverse complement.
CTTTGCAAGGGTAGTAAAGGAGCAAAATCTGGTGGGAATAATGGTAAATTATTTTCTTTTTCTCTTTGGATCAACCCATTAGAGCATTTGCAGTTTTTTTCCTCAAGGACTTTAGCAAGCATGTCCAAAATATGGTCTGGTGAAAATCCTCCTTTGCATTCCATTTTCCTGGAATTTTTATCATTATCATTGAAATCGTTACAAGAGTAGTACAGGAGCAAAACCTGATGGGTGTAATGGGAAAATATTTTCTGTGGCTCTCTCAATACATCCATTAGAGATTTTGCAAGTTTGTGCATTCTCAATACAGTTTGTGCCTTTTACAAACTGCATTTTTAATAGAAACCTTTATTTTCGAAGTAAGTTGTCATTAGTTGATTTAATCTCTTGAAGAGCATTGCTATAAACATCTGAGGCTGTTGAAACTTGAGACTGTTAGTTTATTCTATTGGACTGTCATATGAGAAGTAGAACATTTAAATCATAAATATGAAGTCTTCTGAACATAAGTCTTGTATCATATGCTTCCTTTATGCTTGTAGCCTGGATTAATATCCTATAAAAATTGTTTGAGAAACAAATACAATCTGGAACGATGCATGTTTCAATTTTGAGTAGTTCAGAAGTTTATTGCTTTGCTTTATTTTCCAAGTTGTCATTAATTGATTTAATCTCTTGAAGAGCAGTGCTATAAACATCTGAGGCTGTTGAAACTTGAGACTGTTAGTTTATCCCATTGGACTATCATATGAGAAGTAGAACATTTAAATCATAAATATGAAGTCTTCTGAACATAAGTCTTGTATCATATGCTTCCTTTATCAAAATTGGTTTGAATTTGCTTGTAGCCTGGATTAATATCCTATAAAAATTGTTTTGAGAAACAAATACAATCTGGCACGATGCATGTTTCAATTTTGAGTAGTTCAGAAGTTTATTGCTTTGCTTTCTGAAAGCAATATAGGTTCCTCTATAAGGTAGATAGTTGTGGCATTGACTACAATGTGATCTTAGGTTTAGTATTAATAAAATTTGTTGCCAAGTAAACTATAAAGAAATCGGTTATATGTGAAAAAAATAACAAGAGCATCGTAATGACTGAAAATGGGTAATCATCACCTCTCTGAGAACCTTCTTCCACCATTTATGACCAGGGCACCGAAAGTTCTGTTCAAATTTCTCTTACTACACCTTGCACAGTGACAAGAATATTCCTGCAAAACCAAAAGTTAGTTCAATAGTAGATACAAATACCACCTTCTTTAGTTAACATACCTGTCCTTTCAATGTAAAAAGGATTTTAGACAGGAATATTCCTGCAAAATCAAAATTTAGTTCTGTGCTAGACAGATATGACACCTCCTTTAGTAAACACAACTTAAAAGCCCTTTCAAAATAAAGAGAATATTGGGAAGATTTTGATGTTTGAATCTTTCTTTTCCCAGCCATAAATCTATCCCAGTGGAGTTGTGAAGGAATCCACTCTACAGCATCAGACCTTCAAGAAAATTGCAAGTGAAGCACACTAAAAAGCTGGCAATCTGAAAACGCATGTTTCTTATATTCAAGCTGACCGATCACATATGTGATCAACATGCTACCTCCATAGAGACAATTCTGACCAATGGGGTTGTGTTTCAGCAGTGAAGATGGTGGCATGTTAGACCACCCACTGAGGTTCAATTGTGATGGAGACACTAACAAGTGGTTGGGGCTAGGTGCAAGTCATAGGAAATTTTCATGGAACAACGCCCATCAGCTGAGATAGCTTTGCTGAAGGAAACTACTTACAATTAGTGAGTCACCTTTAGAAGGTTATCTCTCACCGAGAAAATGCACTAGTTGTGATGTCTACCATATTGAGGCCAATCATATACTAAATAAATAATTGAACAAGTTTATACTTGATCATCAAGCTGTTCGAAGTGTAGGGAATTATATTACACCCAAGGCTGCTTGGACGCTTGGAAGCGGGAGTGGGAGCAGGGAGCGACACCTTTCAAAAGCTCTTGGGTTTGGAGTGAATTTTATATTTTATATATTTTGAAGCATATATGTCAACAAAAGCATGTAGAATGATGAATTAGTTATAAAAAACATAAAAATTTGGATTAAACCATATAACATCAATCATCTAGTAGACATGGGATCCCACTACATGGGATCATCAACATGAACTACATAAACATCATCTGGCTCAAAGTCTAAGGACTTCTCAGACTCTTCTGCAACTTCAGTGGTAATAGTAGCAATAAAACTAGACATCAAAACTACAAATCATTGATCAACATGATCACTCATGAAACTCATCATTGATTCAACACTACTAGAAATGGGATCATCAACAAGAGCTACATAAACATCATCTAGCTCAAAGTCTTCAGACTTGGATTGTTCAACCTTATAATATGGTAGAAATTGAAAATTTATAGCATGCCTAACCTATGATTTTGGTGTAATATCCCCAACGGGAAATAACCAGTAATACACAGAAAACCCACAAGCAGCTATATAGAACAAAATGCCGGAACTAGAATATGGAACAAATAGACATATTCAGCTTTTAAAATGTTGCCTTTATTAATTCGAGAATATAATGAGATACAATGGATAATCGTAATAAATGCACCTATCCTTCTTGCTCAAGGCAAGTGAAGAACTTTCCTTAAAAATAGAAATGGTCAAGCATGTTAAACCGCATCCTGTACTGGCCGGGAAGCAAAATCGGGCCGTAAATCGGCCGTCGTTAGAAGAAATCGAAGCTAGGGGCTGATCCTCTTTGCCTAATGAGCTAAAATCTACGATCACCTATACCGCCGCTCCGTGATCTACCCGTAAACCATATACCAACACTGACTACCTCCGAAAAATCGCCCTTAAAACCCTCAAACAAAAACGTTGTGCCTCCAGGAACAGCACAGAAGCTCAAGAAACACGCTGAGGAAAGGGCCTGAATCCTCCTGCAAAACCTCCGGCTGAAATGGCAACCTCCTCAAGGCCGAAAAACGCTAAAACCACTGCCAAATAACCACCCAACAAAGCTGCTCAACAAAGACTGCGTCCTCCTCAACTGAAACTATGTCCTCTCTCCTAGACTGCGCAGTCACTCAAAAGGGCAGCTCCTCTGCAAAACGTCCACCAGAAACCACTGCAAACCACCAACTGGAACTGAAGGAAAAAACCTTGCTCGAGCAGGCACTCGAAGTCCCCCGGAGCCAAGGGTGAGATCTCCGACCGGAGACACTCAGTTCGCACTAAACAGTGCTGCAGACCGACTAAACAACCGGCGTGCTGAAGTAGACAAAAGTCTAGCTCTCAATATCAATATCATATCAACAATGCCCAAATGAGATAGCTCTCCCTCCTTTTATAGATCCCTTGGAGCCTTCTAGAGCATTATTTTATTATTATTTTATTTATGGAGCACTTTTCCCTTTTATTAAAATATTATAAAATATTCATTTTTAATGCAGAAAAGGGTATATCGGCTACCACGCCTCCTCCGGTCACTGAAATCTCTGTCTAACCGTCCCATCGTGTAGGTCTCCTCGTCCCGGTTCCGATGAGTTATTACACTAAGGTGTTCCATCGTGTATTCCTCCCGGAATGCCACCTTGAGCATAATCAGCTGAGTTAAGCCCATAAATAACTCAAAATTCTGAAAGTTATCGGAATGCATCGGAACGAAAGCCAAACTGCTCGGATGGTGGAGTATATCAAGCGAATGCCTCCGAACACCATGAAAACTCCTCAAAACTCCTCCGAAAAGCTCCTGAGCCCACTGATAGCACCAATCTGTACATGTGACTTGTCTGCTCCTAACTCTGGAAGTCCCTCCTAGCCCTATCACGGGTGATACCAAAAATGGGAACATTACAGACCTCTCGCCCCAAGATTGCTTGCCCTCAAGCAATCGAAATATGTGGGCCACTCTGTTGGCCCGCTGCATCTCAGACCCAATGCCCGGATCCCATACCAACCTCTAGGTGCTGCTATGCACCTGTGTCAAACCTCTCGGAACAGATCCCTCAATGCCGGGATCCCAAACTGATCTCTCTCTGTCCTAGTCAACAAACAATCCTCCCGGATCCCAATGCCACCATGGCCAATCATCGCCCAAGTCCCACGGCTCAGGCTGCGCACTGTCTCTGGCTATAGCTGATGCTCTCAGAGGTGAAGCCCACCAGCAAGCATCAATGCTCCCGGGCTCCTGCTGTGCTGTACCTGTAACTGCATATGCTGCCCCTCCAACTGCATACCAACTCATCACCTCTCTCCAATCCAAGTTGTGACTCAATCCCAAGCCGATCCTGCTCTCCTGAAATCGGGATGGAGTGCTGAAGAAATGATGTCCTGTGCCGCCCTGCCAGCTGGAATCTATAACCTCTGTTATGTCCAAGGGCCCTTGCTCGACTGTGCTCCCTACGAAGAATACCGTACCATCTAGAGGGTACCAACTCATGATCTCCCGCCAGTCCATCCTAGAAGAAGAATCTGATGTAGCAACAACAACGGTATATGGAACAGGCCTGGGATGTTGCCGCCAACCTGTAATCAACTCCCACTGCTCTACCCTGTCTGTCAATGGAAGCTGCCTGTAGAAGGAAGCCCCTCTCTCTATAATGGCCAAAAGTGGGCAAGGTATGCTGCAAGCTCCATCGATGTACTCCTGGAGAGTGCTACCCACGAAAAACGCTGCAACTCTGCTGACTGCGAGTACATCTATCCGTGCCTCATCCCAGTGTCGACCCAGAGATGGATGCTCCAACATATCCAACAACTCCCGCTGTCTACTAGCCCCCTGCATAACAATCCCATCAACCTCCACCACCTCCAGAGGATATGGATCTGTAACAGCTGTCACCGTACTCGATGTCAATGCAGCTGACTGCTCACCCTGGACACTAGTATATAGCTCCGGTCTACTGTCACCATCCATGCATGACTGCCCTCGCTCCCCAGAAGCGACCTCAACTGATCCTATGGACTCATGTGAAAAGGGGTCCTCACCCTGGCATACAGAAGGAATGCCCTCCTGTTCTACCTCCGCTGTCTTATCTGCATCGAACATGCCATCCACCCTCTCGACAAAGTATCGATACAGTGTCTGGAGTCCAAACACATACTGGGATACTACCTCTGCTGTACCCCGTATCCTCTGCTCATGCATGATCTCGACATGCCCCGAGGGAAAAATGATGCATGTCTCCCTCATGACCTGCTCCCCAAGCGTAGGCTCAGTGATGACTGATGCACCACCTCTGCAAAGGATCATCTCATCCCCCAACCTGTGGCTGTCAACTAGCACACCAACCCAGTGCCACTGCTGAGAAGTCTCTCGCCTAGTGTACTGAGTGTCATCCAAATATCTTGGGTGAACCTCGCGTACCCTGCTGCTCACCCCCAAAGTGCCAAAGGTCAAAAACATAATCAACTGTACCTGTGAGTGATGTCGAAGCGAGTCAGGTGTGTGAGTCCCCACAGATACTGCCAAGTATCGCTCCTCTGTCTCTCCATCGATCCTGGGTGAAATACCCCCAAAGGTAAGCCCAGTGTCCCTGTCCATGAGTCTCTCTGGAAGCAATGCTCTAAGACCCTGCCGTGTAGCACCGTATGCCCTCGCATACCACCGATCATCCATACACTCCTCAACATGCCACTACACACTGAGGCATACCTCGGTATGCTGCTGGATATCATGTGCTACTGCTGTAGCACCCTGTATCGTCTCGTGCCCTGACTGTGTCCAGGAATCTGTCACTCCCCGCATGCTCTCAATGTGATGTAGGGCACTCCTACTCCACAATGCAGTCCCACACACTACGGTACACCACCATGTAGCTCCATGTCTACCAGTAGTCAACTGATCACTGCTAGAGGCTCCCACACATCCATGGATGTGATGTCCTAGAGCTGTGCCTCTACATATCGGACTACCACCAATCGGTAACATCGTCTCCACCGTCGCATCACTATACCTGCCGACGAAAGGATCATCACTCCAAATCCTCCTCAAGGGGTCCGAGAAGTGAATCTCCCTAAGTGTCAGTAGTGTTACCACCACTGCTCGGCTCTGCTGCGTCCTCTGTGCCCCACACAAAGGTGAAGAATCCTTGGCCCCATACAAGGCACCATCTAGTGGCCTGCCAATGCCACCTCCTCCGACAAACTCCTGCCAAGGTATGTTGACCACCCCGTGATCCCGTGTACGAGTGTCACACCAAAACAATCTAGGGAGTCTGCCCATAAACTGGTTGGCCACTGAAGCTGACCGAAACTGTACATGCTCTACTGCTAGGCCAACTGTACTCTCCAAGACATAGTCAGCCGACCTGCCTGGGAAACGGTAGGTGATCCCCCCTGGATCCCAATGCCAATCTGGGGTTCCTGTAATCCCCATGCATAGAAACTCCCGCTGAGCTACACTCGGATCCATCACTATCTCCATAGCCCGCTCCACTGAGTACCAACTCAAAATCTCTCGCCATCCAACCTCAACATGTGGATGCTATATGCTGTGCAACTCTGATCGTCTCATACCGCTATCCAACTCAACATATGAGATCTGACTAGGTGGCTCTGCCTCTCTCTCTCTAATGGGAAGAGATGACCCAACAATACTGCTAGTCCCATCCATGCATGCCTGAAGGGGAATGATCTGACGCTCCCTCGTGCCCTCTGGTTGTACCATCAGGGAATCCAGCTGTTCCTCAATGCGGACCAACTTGGCCGCCGACTTGGCACAAGTCACTCTCATACCCTCCAGCTCCTGGTCCTGCAGCAAAATGGTCTCCCGTACTGACGCGGCCTTCTCCCTCAAAACTCGAAGGTCCGTCCGAAGCCGATGATACCGCTGTCTGCGACCATCATCCGATACCTCTGTATCTCCTAGTGCCTCATCGATAATGGATATATCTCCTGATACCTCACCCATCTGTCGTGTGCTGCTACCACCCGAAGACTCAGACATGGCTCCAGTCATCACCTCAGTGGATGGCTCTACCGGGGTAGGCTCTACCTCCTCCACTACGATATCAACCGACATGGTCAAGGAGGTCTCTAATGATGGTGAGTCCCGTGTCACACTAGGTGTATCCTCGAACTCCCTGCAATCCTGTGTGTCCTCATCCTCCAAGTGCGAGGTAACCATTTTAATGGTTTTCCTCTCCGATACTCGGTCAAGCTGGAAAGAGGTATCCAACTTGTCCACCCAAGCTTTTTCTGAGCGCCTGGATGACCCGTCAAATGTCGGTAGATGGAATCAATCCACTGTGCGCCGTAAGCCCCTATCATGTGAGTGCTTGTTCCCTCTGTGAAAGTTGTGAGGTCTACTATCACGCTGGAGCTGAACATAATCTCTACTAGCTGTGCGGTGGTAGTCTCCACCATGATGATGCCGGTGCCCCCGGTGATGATCACGGAGTCTAATGCCATACTGGATCTGGACATATTTTCCGAACGAGAGAGCCTCCATGAACGCTGGTCCGAAAGCCTGGTACTCTGCAAAAATGTCAGCCATCCGAGCCGGATCCATCTCTCGCTGTGCTGCTGTCCCTGCGTCCTCTGGCAAGAAGGTAGGCATGGTAGGGCGTGTGGGTGTATGTGATGCCATATGCTGAGTGGCATCATGCTCTCGCAAATGGTGGGATGTGCATGATCCCTCACCAATCCGAAATCCCCTTGGGGTTTCCCGCTGCCTAACCTCCACCGCAGTGAGTCTCTGTGACAGATCCTGCATTTGGAGGAGCACCTCTCTAAATCTCCTCTCATAACCTGCCATCGGCTCTTTCTGCTATGTGTCTACAGGCTCCTCAGAAACTGTACGGCTGCTGCAAAACCATACTGCGGCTTAACTTCGACCTCTGATTTACCCACTGAAAACTACTCAGAAAATTCCAAGAATTTGGGAAGGTGATCCTTGTCCATAACCCAGAAAAACCCAGAAAACGTTTCTCCTAATTCCAAACTTCAAAATTTGACCCTTTATATTTTGGCCCTTTTTCCAACTGCGTTTTTGGTATTGCAACTGCTATTGCTCTGTATGATCTCTTTCCCGATGTCATAGACCACAGACTGAGTCAGAATTATGCTCTGATACCACTGTAATATCCCCAACGGGAAATAACCAGTAATACACAGAAAACCCACAAGCAGCTATATAGAACAAAATGCCGGAACTAGAATATGGAACAAATAGACATAAAAATGCCGGAAATGCTAAGCCATTTTATTAATCTGAGAATATAATGAGATACAATGGATAATCAGAATAAATGCACCTATCCTTGCTCAAGGCAAGTGAAGAATCCTCTCAGGAAAATAGGAAATGGTCGCGCGTAACCGGTGAGACCTACCGCTGAAGAAATCGTAACCGTCGGGGCCGGCCGGAATGAATCGGCTAGGGGTCGATCCCCTTGCCGAATGAGCTAAAATCGCGTATCACCTATACCGCCGCTCCTAATAAAACCCGTAAACCACATACCAAACGACCACTCGAAAATCGCCCCCGTAAACCCTCCTCCTACAAAAACGTCGTGCCTTCCGTAACGTCGCGTAAGCTCAAGAAACACGCCGAGGAAAGGCCCTGAATCCTCTCGCAAACCTCCGCCGAAATGGCAAACTCTCCGCCAAGGCTGAAAACGCCGAAACCATCGCTAAACAACCACCCAACAAAGTCGGATGACTTCCACCGCGTCTTCTCAATCGAAATCGCGTCCTTTCTAGACCTACCACCAAAAGGGTAGTTTCCTTCCGCAAACATCCACTTAAACCACCGCAAACCACCAACCGGAACTCGAAGGAAAAACCTCACTCGAGCAGGCACTCGAAGTCCCCCGGAGCCAAGGGTGAGATCTCCGACCGGAGACACTCAGTTCGCACTAAACAGTGTTGCAGACCGACTAAACAACCGGCGTGCTGAAGTAGACAGAAGTCTAGCTCTCAATATCAATATCATATCAACAATGCCCAAATGAGATAGCTCTCCCTCCTTTTATAGATCCCTTGGAGCCTTCTAGAGCATTATTTTATTATTATTTTATTTATGGAGCACTTTTCCCTTTTATTAAAATATTATAAAATATTCCTTTTTAATGCAGAAAAGGGTATATCGGCTACCACGCCTCCTCCGGTCACTGAAATCTCTGTCTAACTGTCCCATCGTTTAGGTCTCCTCGTCCCGGTTCCAATGAGCTATTACACCAAGGTGTTCCATCGTGTATTCCTCCCGGAATGCCACCTTGAGCATAATCAGCTGAGTTAAGCCCATAAATAACTCAAAATTCCGAAAGTTATCGGAATGCATTGGAACGAAAGCCAAACTGCTCGGATGGTGGAGTATATCAAGCGAATGCCTCCGAACACCATGAAAACTCCTCAAAACTCCTCCGAAAAGCTCCTGAGCCCACTGATAGCACCAATCTGTACATGTGACCTGTCTGCTCCTAACTCTGGAAGTCCCTCCTAGCCCTGTCACGGGTGATACCAAAAATGGGAACATTACATTTGGTTTGAGTAAAGGGTTCATCTCCTCAACCTTATAATATGGTAGAGAAAGCTTAACATTCCTAACCAATTAATTTTTTTTGAGTGAAGGGTACATTTTAGTTAAGGCCATGGTAGAGGAGTTCAATGAGCAATACCACCAACATCAATGAAGTTCAACAATCAATGACACCAACATCAAGGTACTAGGGATTCATGCTCTTGATCAAATGCCAATCTCATACCCTCACACATGAAAAAATCACTTGGAAACATTGCAATCCCCTAAATATTGAAATCCTGAACAACCATTAATTTTGTTGGATTTTGAGTGATCTAAAAATCTAGTTTCTCCATATGAAATCCAATGAGGTTAAAACCACTCTCAAGTATCTTGAGTCATTTCATGGTAATATTAAAAATTTAAGTAAAAGGATGAAAATGAAATATAAAGGAAATGCCATTTTTATTTTAAGAATTTAACATCACCATTGATTGCCAACATTGCTAGGGTTGAGAATCTTAACCACATGTGAAAGCACTAGGGGGCGAGCGGATTTTTTTTTGCAGGAGTGCGCTCCCAAAATTGCTCCCAAACGAGAGTGATTCGAGATCACACTCCCTGGGTCGCTCCCTAAGCGCTTTCGTTCGAAGTGTGCTTCGGGAGCAGGTGCGAGGGAAGGGGGTGGGGGGGGAGAGGGGTGCGACGCTCCTTCGCAACTAAGTTTGTGGGGATGCATACCCAATATGTTTGGAGACCCCTTCCACCACAAATGCCTTAAATTTTAAGGGATTAAGGGACAACAAGGTATTCGAGGGTAGGACATAGGGGAGTGTGAAAATGTGTTGCTTTTCATGTCTATCTGTTATATTGAGGCCATTTGTAAAGTTAAAAAGAAATTGAACAAGTTTATACTTGATGGCCTTACTCTTCAGAGTGTAGGGAATTATGTTACAACGAGTTTCTAGTGTGTGGCGATGCATACCTAGTGTATCTAGAGATCCCTCCCCCCAAATTTTAGGGGATGACAAGGTACTTCAAGTGTGAGACATATGACACCTTGCTCCCAATATATAAATATTGGAAGTATATAAATATTTGAAATTTAAAGCTTTCATAATGTATATTTTTTGTTTAAAAAAATTCATCACTCACTCTCTCTCTCAGAGAGAGAGAGAGAGAGAGAGAGATATTAGAAAGAAAAATGGTGAAAGGTTATATACAATGAAACTTATATTCTCTTCCTTGATTATTAAGGTGGAAATAAAATCAAAATATGCTATTGCATCTAGGGATTTGACATCCTTTATCACCAAGGCACCTTTGGTTAACAACTACATATGTGCCTCATCTCTCCACATGGAACATAATGCACATGAAGCATTGATCTCATGAATGAAAGCACATCTACATTGGATCCTCCATATGGTAAATAGACCAAAGACGGTCAAGTTATGCCAAATACCAATAAAATATGTATTAACCAACTATGATCACGGAAAAGTGCTAACATCCAATGACTCCTCACCTGATAATATACTCCTCCGCCTTTCATACTAGCATCCTCTTTGTAAAAGCACATTGTCGAAATCTTTCTCAGAGAAAATAGACTTCTTGAATCAAGCCAAAGCCTAGCATCCCACGTCTTCTTTCACCTTTTACCAGCCATGCTTCTGCCCCACCCTCTCGTGAATTTAACCATGTGGAAAACAACAACCTCCCACCAAAGAAGCCAACCTTGAGATCCTAAAGGTTGGCGAGAGATTCTTAACCCAATGCCCAAGTGCTTAGAAATATAGTGGAATTTAATGCAATACTTTCAACTTGAGCAAAGTGGAATGTATCGAATCTATCGTGTAACAAATAGAGATAATTGTCTAAATAAGAAAGTGATTTGAACTTGTAACATCTATAAAACCATCCATTGTGCACAGCCTCTGTAAAGAGGAAGCATCTTTCTTGGGGCAATAAACACTGTCCAGCCTAGCTTGCACCTTGGCTCTTCCCTACTAAAGTTAATCCATGTGAACTAACAACCATAATCCACTCCCTTTGCTTCCAATTAGGATCATACACTTAAGAATTGCCTTACACTAAGACCATAGTTGCTTCTCCATGCCATGAATCACACTCCCTATATCTCCACCCCAATCACCCTTCCGTTTAACCATATTAAAATACCCTTTTGCAATCCGATTTGTAGTTGGGAGAGAGGAAGCCAAATAAACCCAAAACCCATTGTTAGAAAATAAAACAAGTGCGAGAGAAATAAACAAATACAACATAAAACACATAAACATGGACACATTGTTTTTAACCTCGGAAACCCTTATGGGAAAATTAGCTTGGAATGGCAGATCTCTATTCTTTGGCCAAAGGAAAATTTACAATTGAGTCTTTATGCCTTTAAATAGGCTACATAACATAAAAATACCATGGGCTAAAACATGCGTTATCAAAACCTAGAGTCCGAAAATCACCAACAGTAAACTGACTCTATGACCGAGTCAAGTTTACTTGAACTGCCCTAACAATCCACCCCTTAAACTTGACTCGGAGAGATTAACCTGGTCTCAGTGTCACTATTTAATTCCATATAAAAAAGTTACCATCCATTGAAATGCATGGGTAACCAACTGTTGTATCCTCCAATTTTCTAGGACACTTTTTCTAGTACATGGTTCTCAACCATAATACTTATTGATATTTTACAACCGCCCCCCCCCTCCCCCCCCCCTCTCAAGCTAGCATACGAGTATACCTTCCACCCTCATTCCTATTCATGTGGTCCATTCCACAACTTGAGCTCCATATGCCACTACACTAAAAAAAACTAACCTCAAGTTAGCATATGAGTTCACTTGCCACTTGTTGTCGCTTAGATTGTACAGACACCGCAATAACGATTCAGGGTGGGGGTTGTCACTTTGATCCCCACCCACTTCATTTTAGTTGTCTCCCAACAACATGCTATGGGGGGTAGTCCCTATTGAAATGAGATGATGAAAGACAAGTTAGGAACCAACGAGCTCGAGAGACACGGTTGAGTGGCCTAGCTACTTGGTTAAATTTAGCAAGACTCAAAGATTAGATTAAATTTAGACATGAGACTAGTGTCTTATGAGTCAAATCCTTGCTTATTTTTAATTTAAGATCAAGTAATTGGATGGAAAACCACTACTTAAAACATTAACTAACCTATATGCTATGCAAATCTTAAGACCTAGGTGTGAAGCAAAGATTTTAGTTGATTTTAAATTATATGCCTATTCTAAATGAAACCTTCCTCTTAACTGTTTTGAGACCAATATTTTGAGTAGGTTGTGGGATGGAAGCCAACGGGAAGCAACCAGAGACTTGATTAACAATACCCCCCATGAGTTCCAACCACCCGGTGCCTCCGACGCTGCAGAGACTATGGCTCCGACGACTGCAAGGTCACCGTGTTAACCACTAAAAATGTGTTGAATCCCTCAAGCTAGACGAGAAAGGGTGACCCTGGGAGTCTATCAACCAAGTTTATGCTTGGAGGTAAATTATTAGTGCAACTATGCCTAGAATGCTTATGCAAAGGATATGAGTGAGTCTTGGTTTAAGATTTGCTTAAGTACTTAAGTTATGATTAGCTTCTTATGACAAGAGTACTTAATGATAAACTATGAAACAACCTCATGACCAAGTAAGTGCCAAATTATTAAGTGCCAATATTGAACAACCCAAAGATAAACTTCTCCAATGACAACAAGATTTCAACACTTAACAAACAATCACAATTTAATTTCCTCAAGCAATTAAGACAAAGTAAATGCAAATGGTCTTATATCAATAAAAGATGTCAATGCTTAAGATAGATAGACCAATGTATTTAGCAATTATCCAACAATTCCCTTAGCAATGTTTCATAAACAACTAGTTGCTTAACACAATAATGCCAATCACAATCACTCAAGATATTCCAATGATGAGTAATGTTCTTATGCCAATGTTACTTGATATCAGCTAAGAAAGATAAGATTCCCAAAGAAGACTTAAGATATTCAACACGATTAGAGCTTATGCGAATGATTTTAGTGCCAAGTCAACAATTCTTATATCTAAGATAGGACACATAAACGTTAGACTTCAATAGCATAAACCACAATGAGCCATTTTGATTATGAAAAACCACTTATGTGATATATATGAAGCAACAAGTAAATCAGTCTAGATCAAGAAACTATCAAGCATTATAAAACTGAACATGACCAGTGAGTTGCCCAATGAATTGCCAATTGATAAAAACAACTTTGCCAATATGAAATTATGAATTTTTAGCCCTCTTAAGATGTATTATTAAGAAAATATCAGTTTTGATCACACTTTTATGCAAAGATATCAGGACTATAAATTGGAGATTTATGCCAAAATATTGATGTTGAAGATATTTGGATGTTATGGCAGTATGCTAGATATCACATCAACCAATTTTAAGCCTCTTAATGTGTTCTTTTCGGATTATATCAGATTTGATCTATTTGATTATGCAGAGATATTCCAGCCAACAAACAAGTAGATCTAAATTCAAAATTCAATGCCCAATTAACCCAACACTTAACAAATTTTTACCATGAAAATTTTAGTGTGTTTTAGACTACTTGGAGATAATTTTTAGGACATTTAAAAATGAATTTTACCACTGTTATGAATGATTTAGAGAGCTGTAGCAAACAGTAAGAAAGTAAGGGTTTAGATAGAAAACCCTAGGCCAAAGGCCTTGAAGGTGACTTGCCTAATTTTCCCAAAATTCTTCCAATGGATTTGACACTTGAAAAGACCAATTTTGAGCCAATTTCACCTACAAAACTCACCAATATTTGGTCTAAAGAATTTCAGAGATGGACAAAGGGAAAACTAGGGCCGAAGAAGGCCAACGCTATGCCTAGTAGGGCTAGCATTGGGGAGGGAAAGGCCTTAGAGACTTAGCAGTTGAGGGAATATGCCAAATAGGACTTTGGTTAAGGGGATGAAAGCCCCAAAGCACTGATGCAGGGGGTCAAAGAGGAGGTCGAGAGGGAAGGAGGGTCGAAAAGGGAGAGAATAGGAGGATGAAGGGATTGAGGAGGCAATGACAAGCTGGATGAAGGCGACCGGGGTAGGGAAAAGCCTTAGGAGGCCTACGACAAGCCCCTAGGGTTGCCGTCTAAGCTTCAGAAGGGAGGTTGAGGCCCCTTAAGGCTTGCGACCAGCCTCTGGGAGGCCTAAAAATCTGACGCAGAGGAAGAAAGGGATGATGCAGGGCAAGGGACGCTGACGTTGGGCCTGGGAGGCCTGAAAATGCTGAAACCCTTGCTCAAAAATATATTTTCTTTAGATATGCAATTTACTGAAAATTTTCTTCTGTGGATGGCCTTGCAATTTTTTTTAAGATCTTACCCTCAAGGGCCTAGATCTAGCTCTAATCCAACTCTTCTCACCTGATCTCACATGCACGAATGAAAATAAAATACCCAAAACCCCAATATATACAAAAATTCAAAAAATAATTCAAACCCCAAAAACCCCAGCTGCAAAAATAAGATTAGAAAAATTAAATAATTTACAAGTGTATTATACAAATTATATTTACAAAATATACATGTAAAATGCTTGAATAATTTTGAAATTCTATAAATATTTAGTAGGGCTAAATGTATTTCGAAAGATAAATGTAAAAACTACAACCTTAGCAAAGTTAGAACACCATAAAAATATGGTTTTTAGGCTTTTGTGGTTGTCATTAGTTACAGAAATATCTAGATTACACAGTATTGAAAAACATTGGTCGACGTTTCGAATCCCAACGGGGATCCATCTTCAGGACAAGATGAGAATGAAGAGTGGAAGAATGACGCACACAAAAATTTAAAAATTTAGATTAAATAGATTAGTAATATTAGTTCTTGTCGACCCTTGTCATTTTTTCATCTTTCACTATTTATATCCTTAACCCGTGCGTCCTTCTTTCACTCTTCATTCTCATCTTGTTCTGAAGGTGGATCCTCGTTGGGATTCAAAACGTCAACCAATGTTTTTTGATACGGTGGATAATCTAGAGATTTCTACAACCATAAAAATAATTAGAGTCCAAACACAGTCAGCCTCTGTCCAAAGTTTGTGAACTTGGAGTCCAAGGGTTGGGGAACCTGCAAACGCTATATATTTCTGAAAAATAAATCGTTAGAACACCCATTGAATAAGATCACCTAAGGTAAGCCCAAAACTTACCAATAGAATGTTTCTATAACCTACAATGATATAACGATTAAAATATTTATAAAGCACAATATAAGAATGCTCATATCCAACACGTACCACAAATCATCAGATCAGAGACAACATGAACTACACCCCACATTTTTTATTATGATTATTCCAACTTTCCCAGCAAGACAATAATTTACATCAACTTTTCAGAGTTACATAAGCCAAAACCAGATGGCTTGAGACACAAATAACTCTCAATTTATAGATAAATCCTCCAAGTGGAAAAATAACAACTAGTTGGCTTGATCCACGTCAAAATAATTTCATCCGTCGATAAATCCTTGATGATCTTTTAATCTCTAGTGTTGAAAATATTTATTTTTGAGGAATTTTTAAATTTCTCATTTAACCCATTTTTTATTAGCTCAAGAATAATTATTTTGAGCTAATTTCCTCAAAAAATTGACTTTGACTTAACCACCAAGGCCCAAGGGTCTAACTTTTCTTGAAATTTCCAATATTCCCTTGGTGGGGGACCTCCAAAAATTAATCTATTTGATACCCACAAAATTTCCCCCTTTGAGAATTTATTTTCTCTAGGACATTTAATTTTGACTATAATAAATTAATTTTTTGGCTTAAGATTAATTTATTTTTTGCCAGAAAAAATTAATTAATTGATACTTGAGGGGATTAAATATATTTTCCACCCTCTAATATAATAGCCATGGTGTCTAAGTATGAGTGGCAATGCACTAAAATATTTTTTATATAAGATAATTACATTTCAACTCTCAAGGGGGGAACAACCGTTTGGTATAAACCCTCAAATTACACACTCAATTCTGCAACATAGTATGATCTAGTAGAAAAAGTGATTGGTAATAAAATATTTTGGTCAATTAGCTTAAACTATTCCCAAATCACTTTTACATAAGACTCGACTAAACAACTAGGACTCACTTAAGACTTTGACGAAGAAATCCACCCTAGCTTTGGGGTGAGGCTAGAGGGAAAAACTTCGTCGATCATCCGTGTTTAGAAACACAGATGAATCCATGAGACAAAAAACCTCCTAGGATGAAATTATTGTCAAAATAATAGGCTTACATAGGTTGTTACATATATACACGGTCCTACTAGCATCATTTACATTAAAAATTTTGCAGAATGGGTTTACAATGAAACAATTGCCGATCATTGATTATCTCGATCCCTTGAAAAAAATTGGTACATCTGCGTCCTTGAAACTTTGACAAAATGTGTGCAACATCTGGCTCCATATGGGGACACATTGCTTCTATGAAGTAACGTGAGAATTCCAAAATCTTGCATCCAAGAAAACAAAAGTCCATTAAATAGATATCCATTCAAAATCGAAATCATCATGCATATATAATAAACCTGTTGGAATAGAAAAAATTCTACGATAATAAACTGGAAAATATATAACATCATTTCATAAAATAAAACTAACTATCAAGATAAATGAAAAGGAGTAGGGTTAGAGATACTATACAAAAGATGCCCCATTGCATCATATGTCATCCTTGTGTATACTGAGCATTTACTATCTTTTCGACAAGTATGTGGGTTTCTTATCGGATGTGCCATGCTAAATTATGAAGAGATTAAGATTCTGACTTATTTGATCAACATGTTGCTCCTGGATATCAGATACATTAGAATTCTTCCTTCTATCTTTCTTATCAATGGGTTGTGATAATAATGTGACCATTGTGGGCCCTTTGTCTTGATGATCAATCTTATTATGGATATATTATGTTAACGGTGACACACATGTATCAGAGTAATTAACTTGACAGTTCTCAATTTCTTTTCCAACCATAGTACTTTCGTCAAATTGCTTTCAACGGGACAAGTGATATATTTGCAACACAACATGAGTTGTCCCAGTGAATTGTGAAGTGTGTTATCCGTTGCAAATTCTTTGTTCCTTTCATCATCCAACTTGCGTTGAAACTCCTCTACTTTGTTCAATTGATCAGGAATGGAAATCGTCTGGTGAGAATTCTCAATTTTCATAGCAATAATTTCTTTGGCATGGTTTTATTTCATGGTCTTTTGAATCCTTAATCTTTCTTGGTTTAATTCCATGATGATTATTCTTTTCTCTAGGCCCTTCATTTTCATTGCATGACTTATTTTCACTTCTCGAATCATTTGAATCAAATCTCTGATAATTTCACATTCTATTTTGATCTCTACATATTTATCTTTAAAAGCACCGATGAGAGCTTGCAAGGAATTGAAAGAATTATCGGCCTTTCCATGAAACCAATCCAATGCGTTATCTTCTAATGTAAGGAAAAACAACTTCATTCTGACTCATGGTTGTATGCAACAATGTGAGAAAATATTTGCACAAAGATGTTGAATTTCTTTAAGTGGGATTCAACATTAATGTCATTATTCCTCTGGAAGGTTGGAATATTGTTCATAGAGTATTCATCTCGAAGATCATGATGATACTCTTGGATGTTGGCAAGGCTGCAAGGCCTGTATTAATCCATGAATTCTTGATCGAGATTAAGCAAATGGATATCAGAGAGTGTTTCTTGTCTGAGAAAAATGAATGCTTACTAGAATGTAACAATAAGCTATTGCAAATGAATAAATAAGTGGAGTCACCACCCAAATAGGAAACCGACCGAAATGTCCAAGTGCTAAAGGTGTATATGAGAAGATTAGTGAGTGATTAAAAGATGAAGAGGTAAGAAAAATGGCAATAGAAAATGTGGCATTGATGGGATAAGAATGATGAAAGAGGAAATATTGAGAGAATGTCGTTGAAGCGTTGAGAATAAGATATCTCTGGAAATGACGCAAAAAGATGTTGTCACTCAGATTGTACAGGCACCACCGATCCCTCTGATCACTGCCCACTTCGTTCTAGTTGTCTCCCAACAGCAGGTTATGGGGGGTAGTCCCTATGGAAATGAGATGATCAAAGACAAGTTGGGAACCAATGAGTCCGAGAAACACAATTGAGTGGCCTAGATACTTGGTTAAATTTAGTAAGGCTCAAATATTAGATTAGATTTAGATATGAGACCATTTCCTTATGGATTCAAACTCTTGCTTATTATTAATTTAAGACAAAGTAACCACTGCTTAAAACCCACCAATATTCAGTCTAAAAAATTTTAGACTCAAAATTTGCATAATATTGGTTAATTTTGAGCCATTTTCACCTGCAAAACCCACCAATATTCAGTCTAAAAAATTTCAGATATGGATAGAGGGAAAAATAGGGCCAAATAAGGCCAACGCTAAGCCTAGTAGCGCCTAGTGTTGGGGAGGGAAAGGCCCTAGAGACCTAGCGGTTGAGGGAAAAGGCCAAATAGACCTTTGGTTAAGGGGACGAAAGCCCCAAAGGGTTGACGTAGGGGGTCAAAGAGGAGGCTGAGAGGGAAGGAGGGTTGAAAAGGGAGAGAAGAGGAGGATGAGGGGACTGAGGAGGCAACGAAAAGCTGGACAGAGGAGGTCGAGGCAGGGAAATTCCTTAGGAGGCCTACAACAAGCCCTTAGGGTTGTCGCCTAGGCTTCAGAAGGGAGGCTGAGGCCCCTTAGAGCTTGCGACTAGCCTCTGGTAGGCATAAAAACGTGATGCAGAGGAAGAAATGGTTGAAACATGGCCAAGGGATGCTAATGCTAGGACTGGGAGGCCTGAAAATGCTGAAACCCCTACTCAAAAATAAATTTTCTTCAGATCTGCAATTTACTGCAAAATTTATTTAGTGGTTGGCCTTACAAAATTTTTTAGAGGCTATTTCTTACTCTCAAGGGCTTAAATCTAGCTCTAATCCAACTCTTCTCACCTGATCTTACTTACACAAAATAAAATAAAAATACCCAAAACCCCAATATATACAAAAATTCAAAAAAAAATCAAACCCAAAAAACCCTAGCTACAAAAACAAGATTAGAAAAATAAAATAATTTACATGTGTATTATACAAATTATATTTACAAAATATACATGTAAAATACTTGAAAGAATTTTGAAATTTTATAAACTTTTAGTAGTGGTTAAATGTATTTCGAAAGATAAATGTAGAAACTACATCCTTAGTGAAGTTAGAACTCCATAATAATAATTAGAGTCCAAAAACTGTCAACCTTTGTCTAAAGTTCGTGAACTTGGAGTCCAAGGGCTAGGGAAACTGCAAACTCTATATATTTATGGAAAATAAATCGTTAGAACACCTAGTGAATAATTTCAACTAAGGTATGCCCATAACTTACCAATAGAATGTTCCTATTACCTACAATGAAATAATGATTAAAATATTTATAAATCACAATATAGGAATGCTCATACCCAACACGTATCAAAAATCATCAGATCAGAGACACCATGAACTGCACCCCAAATTATTTATTATGATTATTGCAACGTTCCTAGTGGGACAATAATTTATATTAAAATTTCAGAGTTACATAAGCCAAAACCAGATGGCTTGAGACACAAATGACTCTCAATTTATAGATAAATCCTCCAAGTGTAGACATAACGGCTAGTTGGCTTAATCCACATCAAAATAATCTCGCCCGTCGATAAATCCTTGATAATCTTTTAATCTTTGTCATTGAAAATATTTATTTTTGAGGAATTTTCGAATTTCTCATTTAACCCATTTTTTATTAGCTCAAAAATAATTATTTTGAGCTAATTTCTTCAAAAAATTGACTTTGACTTAACCACCAAGGCCCAAGGGTCTAATTTTTCTTGAAATTTCCAATATTCACTTGGTGGGGGACCTCCAAAAATTAATTTCTTTGATATCCACGAAATTTTCCACTTGGAGAATTTAATTTCTACAGGACATTTAATTTTGACTCTAGTTAGTTAATTTTCTCACTTAAGATTAATTTAATTTTTTCCAGAAAAATTAATTAATTGACACGTGAGGGGATTATATATTTTTTCCACCCTCTAATATAATAACGATGGTGTCTAGGTATGAGGGATCATGCACTAAAATATTTTTTACGTAAGATAATTACATTTGAACCCTCAAAGGGGGAACACCTGTTTTGTATAGACCCTCAAATTACACCCAATTCTGTGACACAATATGATTTATTAGACCAAGTCATTTGTAATAAAATAATTTAGCCAATTAGCTTAAACTATTTACAAATCACTTTTACATAAAACTTGACTAAAACACTAGGGTTCACATAATACTTTGACGAAGAAATCCACCCTAGCTTTGGGTTGAGGTTGGAGAGAAAAATCTAACGACCATTTGTGTTTAGAAACACAAATGAATCAGTGAGATGAAAAACCTCGTAGGATGATATTCTTGTCAAAATAATAGGCTTAGCTAGGTTTTTACATATATACACGATTTTACTAGCATCATTTACATTACAAATTTTTTAGAATGGGTTTACAATGACACAATAGCTGATGAATGATGATTTTGATCCATTGAAAAAAATTGGTACATCTGCTTCCTCGGAACTTTGACAAAATGTGTGCAACACCACCCTCGTACCTATACAAGTGGTTCATTCCACAAATTGAAACATCAAGTTCTACTACACTACATGTATACATGAACAATAGGTCTTACAACAAGCCTTGGGGAATACAACCTGCCTATAGCTAATATTTACAACTTGGACAAAAAAACCTTTAGAGTGTTCACACACTACTATGTATCTCTATCATATGAAGGCTCCACCAAACCTTAGCACCATTAACTCGAGCTTTTTTCTCTAGTCCATGCCACCTCTCTCTCTCTCTCGCTGTATCTCTGACTCGTGCCAATCCATACCTTGACCTTGTTTAGAAGTGTAGCTAGTATCAGTCTTTATAATTGATTGCAATTCTTATGTATTTGTCAAAATAAAAGAAAAATAAAATTGTTGTAAACGAAAATTATTTATAAGCATGGGTTTCTTGCTTTATTTATTTTGTTTCTATGTCAAAGCACCTGTTACCCACCACTTCGTGGATGATATCCCTAGGAGAAGGTTTTTCTCCATGATGGTCCTCAATGGGCAGTGAGCAACCCTTTGCAGCCCTCAACTAGCTCGTTGTGCCATTTCTCTGCCACTTGAGCCAACCATGTGGTCTTTCACACATCTGTATTGATCATATGTTTGAAGGTGGGCCTCCTGAACCTAAAGGTATGTCTTGTCATTTGGTAATTGAGTAATGGGTTTAATTATCATGGAAAATTCTGGGCATGGATTGATGGGGGGATTTAGCGGAAAGAGTGGGCTTAGTTTGTTCTTCTATCCTCTTGACCTCCTTTGGGCATTACCCTTGGATTTTAGTCCCGTGCGATCTCCTCTACTGACCATTTGGTTTTAGGGTGGCACTATTTGGAAAACCCTGACTTTGGTTGTGTGGTCCCGTTCCCTTGTCCACATATAACACTCCTCTTCCCTTCACTACAACCCCATTCATCATTTCTCCCACCTGGGTCCACATTTCCTCACCACGTCCACATAGGGTTAGCCTCCCCATTCCCTTGTCCCCACCTTGGGTCGAGATTGGAATGATGCCCCGAAGGTTGAAGAAGCTGAAAAGAAATGTAAAAGCATAAATGGGCACATTCAACAGGAAAATGTACCACAAGATGAAAAATATTACCGATACAAACATAATTAGCACATGGGAAAAATCCAATGCATGAGCTCTACCCATAGCCATGGCCATCACCTTGGTTCCATGGGCCCTAAATGAGCCTCCTTTATCATTCAAGAACCCATTCTTGTCCCAACCCCTGGAGGGAAATGAACCACCCTACCAAAAAGGGGGTAATCATTGCTATATCTTACACATAATGCTCTTATATTTTGAGCCCGAGCAGTTAATCAAAGAAAAATAATTGTAGAGTCCCATAATTGTTTTGTTTTGACACACTTTTTGCATCATATTTTCCTTCTTTTCCTATCACTGTCAACCTAATAAGGCAAAAAACACATGATTTTGGCAAGGTAAAGTATGTGTGTGTCCTATTCTTCATATTTATTAATATACCTTATTGTTTTATTAAATATTACATTCAACTACAAGATTGATACAATTCTGCAGCTACTCCACAGATCCGCAAATGCCTTCATTGTTAGCAGGGTTTCGGTGCATCAAATCAGCAAAGGAGTACATGGATGGATAGAGGATTATCCCCTCATGGATTTCCTACTACTTACCCGAGCCTATTCATCAAGAATATTGCGCATTCCCTCAGTCAAAGATAGCAGTGAACACGTTGCAGCGTCCAGGAATAGAGTCCGGAAATAATACGACTGTGTCGATTTGATTTTTCAATGGAAAATCGACAAATAAGTGATATTTCGTTTTTGATTTTAAGTTGTATAAGGATTCCAATGGAAGATCCATAGGCTTAGAATTCGCATATGGTTGAACGCATTCTATAAAATCATAAGAAATCTGTGTAATCAGGGCGCGCCAAATTTAAATTTCTTGAACATTCTATTTGAAGATTTTTATGTTACTTTAAAGCTCCATTTTGTGCAATCTGATTCGTTGATAGAGTTAAGAACCTACTGCATTGCAGAGGGCCCCTGAAAGCATAACATGTCATTTAACTTTTAGTTTTTATGCATCTTAACCGCATTGCTATTTCGTAATTCGGTAAATGCTTTTGATTCATGCTTTATTTCCAAATATTAGTTTCAATAGTTCAGCGTTTCGGTTGTGTTATTCTGTAGAATAATTGCTTGAATTCATTTAGTTATATTTTATATAGTTTAGTTCAATTCTTTGTCATTTCTATTTCAGACTAGAATTTGTAATATAATTTAGTTTATTTTTGTCTCCATAGTATTTATACTTTCATGTTTTCCTAAGATCAGAACTATATCATATTCCATGCTTTTGTAATTCAAAATCAGTTTGTTATTTGCTGCAACATAAAATTCTAAAATCAACTTGATAAAAATAGAACTGATTATTTCTTTTGAAAAGAGTCATCTGACAAACTATTTAAAAAAAAAACTCAATTCAATGGAAAGTAATCATATAAATAACATTTAACGTAGATGATAAAATTTCTTTAACAAGATCACTAATCCATAAGAATTTAACACTGATCCATAAGTTCAAAAATTATAACAAAAACTCTAAAAATTCAAATCTCACTTTAAATGACAAAGACTTCTAGCACATATGGTGCACTTGCACTTCATCAATTTACTGACTCCGGTCAATGATTTATGCTTGCAATTTAAGAGCATTAAATTTACTAAACAATCATAAAAGGAAAAAGGCATATAAAGAAGGGTGGGAAAATCAAGGTCATGACACATCGTGTACCATGATTTCTCCCTCCTACACATTATATACCCAGGTGTGGGTTTCCCTTTTTCTAACTACCCTTGCGCCCTAATATGTGGCCCAAGATTGCCCCTGTCATTCATTATTCCATTTCACCTCTTTATCACATGCCACCACACTTTGAGGGATGTACCTTGGACATACTATCCCCTCTAAAGGTAGAAACCACCTAATAGGGTACTTGGTTAACCCCCTTTGGAGCTTGGCGACATTAGCACATGCCAAAGCCCACTATGGAAGGGCATGCCATTATGAAGTGTCCACCTTTTGTCCATGGTTTGTTAGCTCTTTTACCTGATTACTTTAATGTTTTTTTGTGTTGGAAGGCTAGGGGACACATTGGATCATATGCAAGATTGCAGATGGTGTCCATTTTTGGTTTGGTCTCCCTATACGAGGTCCTACCCCTCCAGAGGGCTACAGTGGCACATATAGGGTGTGTGTAGAGAGCCATGAGAATCTAATAGTGGTACACATCACTCCATGGATCGCAAAATATTCTCAGAGATTGCTCGAGATCCACCTTTTGGATGAGGAAGATGTATCTGATACATTATGCCTTGCTGGCCCCACAAGTGTACCACACACTTGGAAAGTGTTCTAGGAATTGTATGTTGACATGGGATGATTCATTCCATCATATGAGCCCTTACAAATGGTTTACAAGAATCTTCGAATCATTTGGAGACCCATGAGGTCATTGCTATGCCCCCACACGCACTAGGAGCACCACAGGTTTATTGTTTGGAGAACAAGGGGCCACCCCCTTGTCCATCACTTTTGAGGACCCTATTCATCATTATGGAATTTATGGACCCCATCAGGCCTCTTGGAGGGCCCTACGGCATGCATAGATTATTATTTGACCTCTTGAGAGACTTATTATTTTATTTGTGAGCTAGTTTGGGTGGTTTGACACCAACAATTAGTTAATTTGCACATTATTTTATTTTAGGGGCTAGTGTAGGCCCATTAGGTAATTATAACTCCTAATGAGTGTATAAATAGGAGTTATATGAATTCATTTTGTATCATCACTTGACCTGGATCATTCTCTCCCTTGAGAACTTCACACATTTTCCTTGGAGGATATTTTTGGATCATGGATGATTTTTGATGTGTGGATTGTGTCTTCTTATCTTGGAACTTCTTATATTGCAAATTTATTGATGGTTGGATATATTCTCTTACATGCAAGTACACTTTTAATGCTATTTTCTTTCATTTTGCTTCATACATTGATCATGAGATTTTCGCTATTTTAAGGCTAATTGTTGCATGCATTTACGACATTAATGTGGAATTATGTTTCTATTTAGCTTGTCTTTATTTATGGGCCATGCTTGATGACTAAATTGTTCTAGAGATCAAATTTATCTCGATAATTCTGCTCCATTAGAAATGAAGTATAAACGGTTTTAAGGTCACTTTTCTTGTCTTGCCCTTAACGTTGGAAAAAGTTGACTCTGAGAGCCTCCTTGAAAAATAAACGAAGTCCATCTTCACAGTTCTCCTTGACTCCATATCCCTAAGAGGAATTAGGCACTTATCCATCAAAATTTGGTCACTTTAAACCATATTTCTTCGCCTTTTCCTCTCTCTTCTAGGTCTAACCATGTTGGTCCACCTAGGGAATCAATTTCCCAACAAACTAGCCCTATAAAAAGTTCAATCTCTTAGGCCCTACTGCACTGGTGTGTCCTAAAGGTCTCCTATTAATTTGAAGATATTCCTAATGTGGTATTGATAGATATCCCAATTCCTAGGTCTAAGATCAAAATTTGCCATGGTGTACCCAAGGCTAGCACCTCATAAGATCAATTTGACATATTTGAGTGAAAATTCTTGTTTTGATCCTTTCCTTGCCTTATTTAGGTTAATATTATCATTGGTTGCTAAACTCCATCCCCTTAACCTAGGTTGGGTCCACTTGGCCCCGTGTGGTCCCATTCCCTATCAAAGAAAATTCATCAAGGACAACTTAGGAATCCAAGTTCTATAAGGATTTTAGGGATTGAGAAACACTTTTTCAAATCATACTCCTTTAACTTAACCCTCAAATCCCCACCTCCTTTTCCTAGAAAATCTTGTACCTTGCTTAAAGAGAAAACAAGCTCCATTCTTAATCCTATTCTAGGGAAAGGGTATTGAAGTCACTTCACATATATTTGTTGATATATCCTTTATAAGTGACTTTCTAAATACTGAGTCTCCTCCCATCCGTGAAAGTGCGTAAAGAGAAGGGAGTCTTAGCTATGGTGATAGTGGGCTAAGTCTCCATCGTTGCCCTTGACCTATCAGTTTCCCTCTTAGGAGTCCCTTTTAGGTTCCCTACTGATTTGAGTGGTAAAACTTCTAGCACCATTGCTAGGGAGGAAGCATGTCTGCCTCCCTAGTGAATCATTGAGGAATTGATTCATTTGCGACATTAATTAATATTCCTCTGGTGACTCCACAATCCCCATATTAGGATGGAAGGCCCCAAAACCATAACCTATCATCGTAGAAAGAATGAAGAACCCGTACTCCATTTTTTGATAGAAGGATTAATATTTTGAAACAAAAGCATAAAATATTCATATCTCTCAACCTTTCAAATATGATTGGGGCTCTATTCCTCTCTTTACTTGAGAACCCTAATATGCCTACATTTAGTGGAGAAGAGGACACCTAAGAACACCTTTTGAAATTTAAAGGTCAAACATGTGGGGAATCTTATAATGAATTTAAACACCTAATAGGGAAAACTCGAGTGTGGTATCTCTCCCTTCCTCCATCATCTATTTATTCATGGGAAGGATTCATCCAAACGTTCAAAAGGGGATGGTACCATAAAAGGGATGTGGTTCAGCTATACAAAGGTCTTCTATCCATTAAAAAAGGGACAACGAATCCATTACTGAATTCAATCACAGGTTCAACACCACTATTCGTACCTTTCCCCATAACTTAGTCCCTCCAAAGGAAATAACCTTGGTTGTGTACCTCAACAATTTCACAGGGAAATTGGCCTTTGATGTTAGAAACAAGGAACCTGATAATCTCCTCCAAGCCCAAAACATCATATTTGACCTTGATCAAGATATGAAGAAAACCTCCATCAACATGTTACAAGTCGAGTAAGGAAATTTGTCCAATGATGAAGAATCTTCCCCAAATAAAGAAGACGTGTTACCTCAAGACAAACCCAAAATAGTAAAGAGCCACAGGAAGAATCCCCTTGATCCTACCTTGAAAATCCCTTTGAGGCTGACCTTAGATATGAGTACTCCCTTCTACATCGCCTTTGGAGTAATCAACCTCACCCTAAGAAATTGCATCCTAAACTTTGGCAGCCCCATCAACATCATGTACTCAAGCATTATGAAGAAGTTAGGACTCAAGCTTTCAAAGAAATGTCTCGCTAAGATTATTTTGACATATGATAAGCTTGAAGTGTGTGGAATTGTGGAAGGGGTAAAAGCCTTTTTTCATACATATCCGGAAAAATAATTTTCTATCAACATAGTCATAATAGAAATGTCCCATGCATAGAGAAAGATTGTGTCTAAGAAGTTAATTGAAGATATTGACCTATCCATTAGTGAAGATAGCTCTGTCATATATCTCCCTCAGAAAGAAAACTCTTATGTATCAGTGCCTAGGCATGAGTTCTCCGCCCCTATGATTGCATCCTCTCACGAAACTGAGAATAACTTAGAAGAAGAAAATGATAAGATTGGAGAATGGAGGTTTTTCAAGAATGAACATGTTACTGCTCCTCCCCACTGGATTATGGGTAATGTAATTCAATGGGTGGGGGGCGAGGGGGGGGGGGGGGGCGCGCGCCGGGAGCTAGCATAATAATCATCTCCCCATATGAAGAATACTTATTTCTTTCCATAAGACTCCAATTCATATGTACTAAAAAATTTGAAAAATATGAGGCCCTATTGTTAGGTCTTGAAGCAACCAAATCAAGAAGGATTCAACAATTGCTCATAATAGGGGAATCTGATCTAGTTATTTCACAATTAGGGGAACCTTTGACACAAAGGTTGAAAAGTTGAAACCTTACAAGGAAAGAATTAATCACATGCTCAAGGGATTAAATGACCTATATTTCTGAGAATTTTACCAATACTTGAATGACATGGAAAATTATTTAACTATAGCTGCATCTACTTCCACAATCATCCCTCGTGACTTTGCAAGGAAGGGAAAATGTATCATTGACACAATCCATAGACCCTCTATCCTTGATTATGAAGACCACTGCCCTATTTTTGAGGATGACCAAGATATAAATAATTTCCTTCAAGACCATGAAAATCCCAGCCAAAGAGATAAGGACATGATCAACAAACAACACTTTGATAGGAATGATGCTAGCATTACAAATAATGAAAATCAAGAGTCACCTGACACACTAGACCTAAACCTAGGATCTCAGGCCTCTCCAAAAATCATTAATATTGGAAGGAACCTATCCAAAGAAGAATGGGACAAGCTAGAAAAATTATTAAGAGATATTAAGGAACTCTGTGCCTGGTCCTATGATTATCTAAAGGCATATAGCCCCGAGATCATTCAACATACAATTCCTCTCTGGGAAGGGGTGAAGCCCGTCAAACAAAAATTGAGGTGAATGAATTCTAAGCTTGACCCCCTTGTAAAGGAAGAACTCCAAAAGATGCTTGATGCAAGGATCATTGCCTCCATAAGAAAATCATCATGGATATTGTTGGGCCTCCAAAATTTCATCCTATTTTACCTTCATTTCCATCATTTTACCACATTTCGCAACTGTTTACCATATTATGTAGTTCCATAACACTACATTAATAACCATTTTCATGATCATACAGGTTTATCATTATTATTTTCCAAGTCTTTTATTTTAAGTATTTTAAGAGAATTTATGATTAAAT
Source organism: Pinus albicaulis (assembly GCA_034641835.2). Lineage (NCBI taxonomy): Eukaryota > Viridiplantae > Streptophyta > Pinopsida > Pinales > Pinaceae > Pinus > Pinus albicaulis. Next base: position 234,067,477 of record CM076584.1, on the reverse strand, counting down.
ATTAGGAAATTAACTTGTTTTCATATATATCTAAAAGTGGTATGAATTTTATGATATTGTAGGCCTATTTGAAGATTCTAGAAGGGTCTTATTTGGCCACTCAACCACAAATTCGAATTTCAATTCCAACTCATGAAGATTTGTGGAATATTTGTAGAAGATTTGGATCATTGACTAAGCACATTCAAAGGGGAAGAATCATGGATGTTTTGATATGTGTCTCTTATCAAAACTAGGAGATAATTTTGAGAGGATTTGTATCTCATATTTTTAAGTGATTGGTTGTAACCACAAGAGATAAATGTGGATCTAGGAGAGATTTGTGGGTCTACATTTATTTATTAGTTATCTTAAGTTTTTGTATAAATAAGAGTGCATCCTTCAAAGGAGCCCCATTCAGAGTTCCATTCCAAGATGTAATTTGTAAAATGAGGATAAAGATGAAGAGAGTTGAATTATTGTAATACCTTTGGAGCTTTTCTCATACTTCATATTATGTAATATATGTTGCTACTTTGATCTCCAAGATTTGATAATCATTCGGCGTGCTTGCTGAGGAGTGGAGGGCCCCCATAAACCGCAATTCACACGTCTTTCTTTTTTTTGTTAATATTTATGGTATTTCATTTGTTTTCATTTTAAGAAAGTGTGATTTCAATTCAACAAGTGTGGTTTCATTTTAACCAAGTGTGATTTCAATTCAACAAGTGTGGTTTCATTTCAAGCAAGTGTGATTTTCAATTTAGCAAGTGTGGTTTCATTTATGCAAGTTTAGTTTAGTTATTTTATGTTATTTTGGTTTATGTTGTTTTGTTAAGATTGATTTAATTTTTTTTTATGTTTGAATTAGATTGATTTGGATTGATTTAATTTCCTTATGTAATTTGTTTCAATTTTCTTGCATTAGATTGATATATTATGAGAAATAATCACCTAGTACATATAGTACACGTATACCTCATCAGTTCACAAACCCTGGGTTGAAAATTTAAATGAAAAAGATTTAACTCACAATTAAATCACCCAACATTTTGGCGCCATTGCTAGGGAGGTATACATAGGTGCTTATTTTGAAAGTTTAGACAACTCATGATAGTTGCATTCATTCTTAAATGCATGGTTAAAAACATGTTAAAATAATTCACGATGCATATTAAATTTCCATAATTTTTCAATACTTTGTACTAATCTGTGTGCAAGATAGGAAGTATCAACCAGTTGGAGTAATTCACAGACAATTAAGAGTTTGAAAAATTCCATTTCAAGAACTTTCTCGAATCCTAACAACAACTGAGATATCTGCTTCTTAGAAAGAGTATATTTTAACTGCATTCAAAAACTTGTCTATCTCTCCACCTCCACAAGAAGATCTATAAGTCTCTTTTGATTCCTCTTGTCAATCTGTTGAAGAGAATAAAGAATCATGCAACACTTTTGATGGGGAGCAACTACTAGAATCTAATATTGAGGAATGCAAAATAAAGAAGGATATTTAATGTGATCTAAACCAAGAAAGGAATCAGGAATGTCATAGCTTTATTGAAAGATGGTTCCAATTAGGGATCAAGTCACATCATTTTTTCATTCTTCCTTATTTATTGTATTATCAAAACAACTGGTCTTTCATGCTTTGATGTACTTTAATGCATATTTTTCAAACCTAAGCATGAATATATTTTTACCCTTGTTACACACATGGTTACACTGGAAACATGCATACAATTGAACCAATCTTTCTATTTCCAGTAGATTAGGACAAAATCAATAAATAAAAAAGTTGGTAGTTCGAAACGCATCCGTTCCAAAATTTCTTATGTGATTTCCCAGAAGGTTTATAATTAAAATCAATAAATAAAACCAATTTTCGTGATGTTTTTAAGTTTTTTTTTTTAAGTTAGATTTTATTTTATTTGCAATTTTATTTTTGGTGGTGCAGTAAGAGCCATCTTCCTTACTAATCATTTTGCAGGAAAATCTAGAAAGTGAGGATAACAAACAAAGTTTTGAGAGCTAAAATTGGAGGGTTGAGATCGAATATTTTTGTTTTATTTTTCAAATTTTAGATTTCAAAAGAATAAAAAATTGACAAAATTCCCGAGCATGCTCTCTTCTTGTGCCTTGTGCGACTTGGAAGATTAGAAAGGAAAATTGAATAAAGTTAGCTTTCAAAATTTACAATAAAGCTCATAGATATAAAAATTGGATAGGATATCTAAATTCATTATTCATTCTAATAATACTCAAAATTTAATATCCAAATTTCAATTGGATCTATCTCAAAATTTGCTAAAATAAGTTTTTTTCCCAAAAAAAAAAAATTGCATAAATTAAACTAAATATATCTCACAAACCAAGAACTGGGTTCTTGTAATTTTTTTACAGGAAGTACATAATATTCTGATGAACAATCGCAGAAAATTTCAGCCCAATCCGCTTCACGATTTTCGAGAAAATGAAGATAATCACCTACAAATATTTCAATTATATATCGATATCCGTGCATTGGATCGATATGATTTTCGATGTGTAGAGGCATTGAGACCATAGAAAACTTCATAAAAAATTTCAGCCAAATCCAATCTATTGTTTGTGAGAAAATCATTTCTGAATTTTACAACAATTTCAATTATATCTCGAAATCCATGCATTGGATGATGTTGAATTTTGGTGTGCACTAATCCTAAGGGATTGGGCGAAATTGTACATTAGTGTAAAATAGGAAATAAGGAACTCTAAGAGAAATTGGGAAATGAATCCCAACAGTCTCACCTCCAGGTATATATTCATAAGCACCCTCAATCAATTCATACGATTTATTCTATGGAGTTACCTCCTGGCCTGACATGGTATCAGAGCCATTTGGGAAAACAAGAATTTAAAGGCCTATGCCTTGATTACAACTTCTGTAAATGAATATGTGAGTTGCCATATGCTACCATTTTCAAGTGCCTATTAAGCCTTGAGGAAATTAAAATAACTCTCTGACTCACATTCAGAACTTGAAATTGTTCAATTAATGATTAAGCTATTTAGACTTGAATTGAAAAACGATGACCCTCTTGCTTTAGCATCAGAAGTAAGATCTATCATGCATGACATTAAAAATACTGGTGTAGAAGTTGACATACCTCTCATAGCTTATGTTAATTCATTGTATCCCACTTACTCATACTACCTTGAGTCATTGCAAGCAAGTGGAAACCTCAAGGAGATCACCTTTGACTCCCTTGAGAAAAATTTTGTAGAAAGAGAGAAGGATTTTGGAAAGAATACAACCCCTCTGTCTTCTGAAGAAGTTGTATGTTTTGCACATAGAGAGAAGAATCATGCTCAATATTATTCTAGAGGAAGAGGTGGCTGAAGAGGATGAGGAAGAAGAAATTTCAGAGGAAGGGGGGGCAGACAAGCTCAAAGTGAAAAATATGATCTTCATTGCATATGCTGCAATAGAGATTGGCATGATGCATCTACATGTAAGCTGCCTTGGGACAAAATTGAGCAGGAAAGAAATCAAGAAAAAGGTAAAACATGACAGAGAGAAAGGTAAAGCCCCTAAATCTGATCATTATGTTGTAGCACATTGTAACATTGAAGTAACTAAAGACTTGTTCAATGCTTCACTTACTTCTTGGAGAAATGATTGGTTGCTAGATTCTAGAGCAACATGTCACATGCATTTTAGAAAATATTTTTTTGAAGAATTTACTGACACGGTTGATGGAGCAATATATTTTGCATACAAATCTAAACTCAAGCCATCAGGGCTTGGCACAATCAGGCTTAATTTGTCTGGTCTTCAAGACCATCTTCTACATGAGGTTCTATACCTCCATGAGTTGAGGAGAAACTTGTTGTCTTTGGTCCACATTCTCCAGCAAGGACACTCCATTCACATGTTTGATGGCAAGGTTGAGGTCAGAAAAGCATCAGATCGCTCACTTGTCTTGAAAGGAATAGAAGAAGGAAGACTCCTAAAGCTGCAAGGTACCTCTGCTCATGCACAAAACTTTGCATTTAGTTCTCACTATGATGAAGGTACATTCCCATCAAGTCTTTTATGGCATGCTATATTTGGACACTTAAACTATGACAACCTTTGATTGTTGAAGAAAAATGGTGTTACTCAGTTTCCTACAATTTCTAGGAAACTCAAGCAATGTGATGCTTGTATTCTAGGAAAGCATAGAAAACAATCCTTTCATGATTCAAATTCCAGAGCACATAGAAAAATTGAGCTTATTCATTCAGATTTATGTGACCCCATGCCTGTTTCTTCTGCAAATGGAAACAAATATATGATGACATTTATTGATGATTACACCATAATGTGTTGGGTTTACTTGTTGAAGAACAAAGATGATGCTTTTCAAACATTGAATAATTTTCATGCATGGATTGAAAATGATGCACAAACTCATATTGGCTCTTTGCACACTGATAATGGAAAATAATACACTTCAAACGAATTTTAAAACTATCTTCACCAACATGGGATCAAACATCAAACAACCATGTCATATAATCCCCAACAGAATGGTGTAGCTAAAAGAATGAACAAGACAATTTTAAATATGATTCTATTAAACACACGCATGGTAAACACACAAGAATAGGGAAAATGATAAATATAAGCATGAGTTTCTATTACCATTAACATGATGTATATTTATAATACAATGTTGTGACCCTTGGATTCCACATTCCAAGGTCACTCGGAATCCTCTTTGACTGTTCGGATTTCACACCTACCCATAGAGGATTAGGTGTCCAACATTCCTCCCCTTAATCCGAAGGGGTATGCGTGAGTCTAAGAAGAGAGCTGTAATACAAATCTGCAAAGTATGCATGGCAAAACTTAGGCTGAATGAGCTCTCTGAAATGTTGGCATAAAGAGGTGGTTTAAGGATGACCACCAAGACTGGAACGCTTAGTGCAGTTCCCGGAACTCTTCCAAATCTGGCAAGAAGCTGAGATCTTCTGCTAGAGGGAGTGCTCCTCATATTTTGAAGAGGGGGATCTTCAACCTATAAGAAGGGAGGTCCACAACCTGTGATGGTTTAAGGATGACCACTAACTCTGGAATGCTTGATGCATTTCCTTGAACTCTACCAAAACTGGCAAGAAGCTGAAGTCTTCTGCTAGAGAAAGTGTCCCAAATTATTTGAGGAGGAAGAATATGAACCTCGTATAGGTGGTTTATGGTTGACCACCAACCAAAGGCATGCTCATGGGAATCCATGTCTCTGGCTACAACTCTGAATCTAGAATGAAAAGTTGTGGCTCAAGCTCGCTTGAACTACTGTGTCTATGGCTATAACTCTGAATCTGGAATGATAGGTTATGGCTCAGGCTCGCTTGATGTGGCTTCAAAGCTTATAGATGACCACCATTTCCCCCCCTGTTAGGTACAAGGTGAGATGATGGAAAAAACTCAATTGCAAGGTTGTTCAATATTCTAGAACAATTTTTGACATATGACTTAAACATCTTCTTGGATGTTGATGCCCATTGCCAAGAAGCGATCCATCCAAGATGAATCTTTGTTGTTGCAGGAGGCTTGTTTATGAAGCATCTGTGTGAAGAATGGGTGTGTCGACCACAATGCTTGCATGGGTGAAGATAGAAACATTGATCTTTCATATGGCCAACTCGATCACAATATTGGAATTTTACAACCTGTTGTTGTTGCTTTGGAAGAGGAGAATGATCTGGAATAGTGGAAGGTGAACTGTCATAAAGAAATTCGGCACTCTGAAATTTGATGGGCTTGGAGTAGTCAGGAATATGAAAGGACAAATCCTTGTCATATCCAAGACCTGTTCTGTGCTTGTTATGGACAAGCTCTTCCCAAGGTCTGATGATGGGCTTGGGAGGTGGAACATGAGATTCTGCATCTGCATACAAATCTGTGCTTCAAATGGGCATTGAATGCGAATCAACCGCGACATTATTGACTTGCTGCTTCTAGGAATCTATTTCATTTTTCTGAATGGAAAAAAGTTCAGAATGATGACTCTTATGTTGAAGCTCATCTAGTTGTATTTGTGACTCAAGCTGCGAAAATTCAATGTTTTCATGTGCATCTTGTAAACATGTTTGAATATTAGAAAGGGTGTCCTTGTTTATTTCAACTGTACTTTAAGTGGTAGATGCCATTAGATTTTTCAACAACTCTAATAAATTATCAATTTTAGTCATTTTATAAACCACTCAAATTGAGCCAAAAGAGATTCAAAAGCTTGGATGCTTCACTATCGATGATTCTGAACAATGTCATAAAATCCAAGGAAATATAAAATTCTCAAATAAAGGTACAAGAATCGCATCTCAAAGGCAACGCGTCTTGGTTTTTAAATAGAGCCCAACATCCTCAAGAATTCATTGAGGCTATGTATTTTTTACTCAACATTGAATCTAACAAAACATACCATTTTGTGTCAAACAACGAGGCTATCGAAGCAAGATTGTGGATGATCTTTGGTTCTATAATTTCATGAAGTCGTTGTTCTCTTACATGCTCTGAGATGGGTCTGAACAACCAAGTGTAACTAACCCTCTATAATAGAGAAGTGCAGGTTTGAACTCTACTATCCCGCTGCAAATTAGATGAAAATTGATCTTCTTCAAGGATATTATAGTAATGAAATCAACCCCATGATGAAATCAAACGGCTTCAAGCATGTGGGAATTATGCAAAGACCAAATATCTAGCAAAATTTTAAGCTGGTAATTGTATATTTCTCTTCTCTCTGCTAGATTGATGACCTCGACTTGATTACCTCAACCTCTCTGCGTGGATGAGGACGAGCACTGGGTGATGGAGGGGACCGGAGCCAAGGAATAGAGACCGGATCTATAGGAGAAGGACCGGTACCTGGAGAGGAGATCAGTGCTACGTGAGGGGAGATGGAAGTGGCAACATAATGGCACTCGTTGGGAAATCGGGGAGGTCGGGTGGAGTTCGGCGGGATGGTGCAGGTCGGGAGGGGGAGGGGGAGGAGCCGACTGAAGGTGAAGGCCTGAGGCTACCGGGACTTGGAGGAGGTGTGACGGGGTTAGCAGGAGGAGTGAGTGGGGGGGTGAGTGGAGGGGACGTGCGTAGGTGAGAGGTGAGGAGAGCCGACAGAGTGTGAGGGAGCAGGAGCCGAGCGTGAGGGAGTTAGGAGGATGGTCAAGGCCAGGTGTAGGAAGATCACATGTGTGAATTGAGGAGGGAGGACGATGCAACACGAAGGGAGTAGAGGAGCTGGCGTGGGAGGGAGCACAAAGTGGAAGGGGGGAGAGGTGATGGGGGGAAGTGCCCGAGAAACAGTGAGAGGTCAGTGCACAGGTCGAGGGATGAGGAGGGAGGTCCGACAGGTAAAGGTGAGCATAGTAGTGTAGGGTTGAATGGTGGAGCCCGATTGTGCAGGTGAGGCCAAAGAGCTGCACACAGTGGGAAGGAGCTGAAGTGTCCGCAGAATTGGAAGGGGTGTTGATTGCGTGGAGACAAGCCCATGGTAAGGAGTCGGAAAGTGATGCCACGGTGAAGGGAGCCCGAGTGGAAGCTGACGCAGGTGTAGGAGCAGTGCTACGGTGATAGGACGAATGGGGAGTAGTATAAATACGGGACAGTGCAGAGAACTGGGAAGAATGTGGAGAGCATGGAGTCGAATCGTAGCTTGAACAGAGCTAGTAAGGGGCACGGTCGACTGGAGTTGGAGTATAAGGGGACAAAGCCAAGGTAGAGGGACTATGGAGAGAATGAAGTCGACCAATGGAGAGTCGTTCAGAGGCAAGTGTGCATAGACAGGTTCTATGGTGTGCACAGTTGAGATCTCGCTTGGGAGCCGAGTAGAGGAAAACTTGTTATTCCACTGCTGCTGTCTTTATGGTTTGCTTCACACTTTCCACTGGCAAGTTCACTTCCATGTTTCACTTCACTATTTCCACTGCCTATCTCACATTAACGAGCAACGTCTCATTCTGAACCAACGCTTAGGGTTATGATGCCACTTTTCACCTGTAATGTTGCAAATATTAAACTCATACCCATTCAAGATTTACCTACTCTTCCAGCGGAATGAATGGAAAGGTTTGAGTTGAAGAGGGGTGGCAGATTTAGAGCTGAAAAAGAGTGTCAGGATAAATGAGGACAATGAATGGTCATCAACATAGAAACAAAGGAGAACAAGCTCTTAGGAGGTAGAGAATATGTCAGAAGAAAACTAAAATTGGGAGGTTTCTAAACTTAGCTCTCGCTAGATCATTATGGCAGAGGCATTTTCTTCAGGTCTGCACAACAAAAGATATGATAATATGGAGAAGTGTCTTTATGCCAGACTATGTAACAATTAAGGGAATGTTTCTCAAAACTGCTACATTATTTGGGCAGAAATCATAACTAGAATATAGCTGACAGGAAATTCATGAAATACAGAACTTATAGTTGAACTAACATGCATAGAGAGGCCAAAAACCAGTGGATTCAAATTGAGCAGGGCCAGAATACGCCCGCTCTGATACCATGTTAAACACACGCATGGTAAACACACAAGAATAGGGAAAATGATAAAGATAAGCGTGAGTTGCTATTACCATTAACATGATGCATATTTATAATACATTGTGGTGACCCTTGGATTCCACATTCCAAGGTCACTTGGATTCCTCTTTGACTGTTCGGCTTCCACACCTACCCATAGAGGATTAGTTGTCCAACAGGTTCACTGCATGATGTTTTTGAAGAATGTAAAATTGATGTTTTGGGTTGATGCAGTTCTATGTGCTATGTACATAAAGAATAGGTGTCATTCTAATGCAATCATAAATAAAACTTCTTATGAAATCGTTAGGGGAATTTTGAGGTCTAAAATGGGCCTCTTAAGGAAATAATAAAATAATAGCTAAACCAATAAAATAATTTTTATGAATTTTCAATTCACTTTTTGCACTGCAATCCATGTAACCATAGTTAAATTCAATTCAAAAGTTGTACCAAAATAAAATTAACAAAAAAATTGCATTGATGTGACTATAAATAAGAATGAGCTTTTCAAGAAAAAATCATTATCATTGAACAACTAATGCATTTGTCCTTTGTACTTAAATAACTTAAAATAAAATATAAATATAAATTTATAAATTCTTAATTATATTAGATGCTATTAATTATAATTTATATTATTTAAATTGTATAATAACATGTAATTAATATACTATATAAAAATAATATAATGTAATATAATATAATAAACGTATAGGGATATGCATGGTTTCTTTCAAGAAATATGAAATGACAATAATATATTTTTATTCAAAAAGTGTGAAATGACATTTATTATGAGTACTTTACTTTGACTTTAAAAGTACTTAGAGCACTACCATGGTTAACCATGAGTTTTTATCCACCATTGAGAATGTGACAAATAAGTACCTTTAACTCAAACAATGCCACCTCAACCATTAGGGATGATGTCATCCCCTAAAATGTGATTGGTTCTCATAAAGTGAATTTTGATTGTACATTTTCCTTAGGAGGCCCATTTTAGACCTCAAAATTCCCCTAATGGTGGCATGGACACATTCCTTCGGTAATCATTTTAGGGTCTTTGGTTCCACCTATTATGCTTTGATACCTAAGGAACAAAGAAATAAACTTGGTGCTAGAAGTCGAAAATGTATATTCTTGGGGTATTCCAATACCTCCAAAGGATATCATCTTTGTGATGAAGTCAATAAGAAGTTTGTAGTATCTAGAGATGTCATATTCCTTGAATATTCCAAGACTGACAATGTTGTTTAGCAACAACTTGATCGCTTGGATAAATTCACACATGCAAAGTCATTTCAAGAATTTGATAATTATATTCCACATCTTGAAGGGGGGATTACTATACTGAATCAATCTGTGGAATCATCTTCCAAAGCACTCTCTCCCCTACATGAAGAGCCTACCACATATTACACCTTGAATGATGTGATTGAGAAAATTGGAAGACTAAATCTTGATTCAATCTTAACTCAGTCAAATGAGCAGCCTAAGCCATCTTAGAAAGGTCCCCCAAAATGGCTGACAAATACACTGGAAAATGTTCATCCCGATGAGGTTGGAAAGACGTGAACAAGAAGTTCAAGTAGGAAAAATGGAGGTGATGTAGATGATTCCGATTCACCTGTTGATATGGATGTTACTTATAATTGTGAATTGAATTTGGCTATATATCTTGAACTGACTTCCTTCAAAGAAGTCACATCTCATGATGAATGGAATGAAGCGATGAAAAAGGAGTATGATGCCTTGATAAAGAATGGAACTTGGAAGCCGATTGATCCTCCATTGGGAACCAAACCAATTGGCTGTAAGTGGGTCTACAAGAACAACTACAAAGCGGATGGCTCACTTGACAAGCACAAATCCATGCTTGTGGCAAAAGGGTTTTTATAGAAAGAAGGGGTCTATTACGATGAAATTTTTTCCCCCACAGCAAAATGGGCTACCATTTGGACACTCTTCGCCTTAGCAGCTCAGAATGGTTGGAAAGTCCATCAAATGGATGTAAAAACTTCCTTTTTGAATGGATATCTAAAGGATAAGATTTTGATGTCCCAGCCAAAAGGATTTGTTGTGAAGGGCCAAGAACACAAAGTATGCAAGCTTATAAAATCCTTGTATGGCCTCAAGCTAGCATCGCGAGTGTGGTATGAGAAATTAACGAAGCAACTTCAAATAACTTAACTTCGAACATTTTGATCTTGATGATGCAACTTTGTTTTTCAAGAAAGTTGGAAAGACAATTGTATTTCTTGTAGTGTATGTAGATGATATTTTGATGACAGGGAACAATGAGAGTTATATTGCATCCATAAATAATGAATTGAATAAAGGTTTTGAAATTACTGATTTGGGCTATGTTCACTACTATCTTGGTATTGAAGTAACTCAACATTATAAATTTATATTCCTTTCTCAGAAGAAGTACATTGGAGGTCTATTGAACAAGTTTTGCATGGTTGAATGTAATCCCATGACCACTCCAATGGAACAAAACTTGAAGCTCACATCCATTGAAGGGAAAGAATTTGAGGATGCAACAAAGTATAAACTACTTGTAGAAGTCTCATCGGCTTGACTACTACCAGACCAACCATATCATTTGTTGTTGGAATCCTCTCCAAGTTTATGCAAAAACCTTGTGAAGGACATTGGTTTATTGCAAAAATAGTTCTAAAGTAATTGGAAGGGACTCAAGACTTTGGACTCAAATATACACAGGTGGGCGACTTCAGCTTGATTGAATACTCCGACTCAGACTTTAATGGAGACAAAGAAACTGGGGTATCTACTTCAGGTTATACTATGATCTTGGATCAGGAGTTGTCTCCTGTAGATCACACAAACAATCAGTTCCAACATATTCCACAACTGAGGCAGAATATGTGGCAACAGCTGAAGCGACAAAGGAAATTTTGTGGCTCGGGAAAATACTAGAATATTTGCAGATGAATCAAATGCATTCAACCCCACTCATGATCGACAACACTTCTGCAATAAAGTTGGCCAAGAACCCAAAGTTCCATGATTGAAAAAAGCACATCAATATAAAATTCCATTTGATTCGACATCATGTCGAGGCCAAAAAAATCCATCTACGTCATTGTTCCACAAATGAGTAGACTGTAGACATCTTCACCAAAGCGCTTGGAAGAGAAAATTTTGAAAAATTCAGAGATGCTTGGACTCACCAACATCACTTAAGATTAAGGGGGGGGGATGTTGACACCTAATCCTAAGGGGTTGGGTGAAATTTTACATTAGTGTAAAATAGGAAATAAGGAAATCTAAAAGACAATGGGAAATGAATCCCAATAATCACACCTCCATGTATATATTCATAAGCACCCTCAATAAATTCACATGATTTATTCTGTGGAGTTACCTTCTGGCCTGACATGCATAAACATTAGAACAATAGGAACATGTCCACAAAATTTGAGAAAAATACAAAGGATAGTTTGTGAGAAAATTACCCATGAATTTTGTTTTAACACACCTTGTAGCAACCTACAACAAAATAAAAAATAAAAAAAATAAAAATTTAGTTGTAGCTTCAATGTTTTCCCAATTTTTATTAAAGAAATTGGTTGTGAGATCCATTATTTTTTGCAAGAGGATGAGTTTAATTGAAAATAAAATATTTTGGTGGCATGAAATTGATTGACAAGTGCACTTAGACACTTGATTTTCTCCTAAAAATCTTGAATTTCGTTTTTTAGAAAGATTAATATTTTTTAAATTTAACTAACATTTTTATGGCTCTTATTTCACAAATTTGAATTTGGTTTATTGGTAAGTATTTTAATTTGTAAAAGAGAGATCATGAGTTCAAATCCAATAAAAGCCAAAATTTATTAACTTTTATACAATTTTGACAATCCTTAACTAGGAAACAATTTCGCTACGTGTTGAAGGTTGGAAAGTGACTTCCTCAACTTTAGGCATTCCCCCAGTTGGGAGCTTAAAACAACTCATTTTCCGTTGAAATGGTGGGTCCGACTGGGGATAAAGGGACTAGTTTACCGTATAAAGAGAGTTTATATAACAAGAGAAATGCAATCAACACTAGCGAGGTAATTTATTCTAATGATAACATAAATTAAAACTAATCTAATTAATTTCTGAGATTGGATTCAAATATATGATTAAGGCATAGAATTTCACAAGCATGAAATAATATAGATCATCGCATACTTAATGAATATAAGCACATTTAAGAAACTAAATCAATTTAATTGATTTAGTTGATGAAGAACATTAATCACATAAAAGATCTCTAAGTTTCACATCTAACAACATATCGTTCAATATATTATATCAATAGTAATAAGAACATATATCACTTCAATGCTTATCAAAATGAAACTAATAAAAGGAATAAGTTTTCTACAATCTCAGAAACATAAAATAATAAATACACAGAATATAGTACTCGTTGCATCATAGCTTTAGCTCTGAAAAGATAGCTTCAAGGTTCAATTTTCAATTAGATAAATTTCGTTCAAACAATAGTGTGAGTTCCAAAATAAATCTTCTCAAAATTTTGGACCCCTTTCTAAATGCATGAAAGGGGTTTAAATACTAATTAATATTACAAAAATAGAAGACTTGTAAAAGAAGTCTTCTAATATTACTCTAAACTATAAAACTATAAACTAGGAAAATAAAATGCATAAGTTATAACAGTCTATGACTATTTCCTGGATTCATTGTTTAGCTGGTATTTGAGCCGGCATTCTTTGATCATATGTTCTAGCTGGGGAGGATGAATTGGCTGCATTCTCATATGGCCTGTGAATACTGCATCTTTCAGTGTCGGAAGAAGCTGAGCTGCTGCATTGGATAGGCACCTCAACATTATCAATTGGTTTTGAGGCTTAATCAACAAGTACCAGTAAATCTCCATATTTAACCTTGTCATTTTTTCTATGTCAAGATATTTTCTGTTTGATGTATCTTGCCAAGATTGTTTTAGGAAACTGATTTCTGGCAGAGTGTCTTTTTATGCTTCATGAATCAGGTTGGCTTGTAGAAGAGAATATTTTATATACTCAGAGATGCTAGAAGATAAATTCTTAGTTCTAATAATAACTAATTTAATGCTCTTTAATTGATTCTTCAAGACGAAGGATATTGACCGCTCTACCCTATGCAATATCTTTCCAGTCTATGTATTTTTACACTTTTTCATCAATTTCTTCATAATAAGTTATCAGATTGGAAACTGAGTAACTAATTGATCACTGGTCTTAACTTTCTCTTGAATCTGATTATACTTCTGATAAAAAACTTCTTGCTGTGTTGCCAATGATGCTTCTAACTCCATTGCTTCTTTCTTTACTTCATTAATTTCAGGCTTTTCTTGGAGCTTTTCAACCTTCTGCTGCATTTGATCAATTATTTGATCTTTCTCTTTGATTTCGTTTTCAAGTTTGAATTTGAGGCCTTCAAACTGTTGTTGTAGATCATTAATGTTTGACTGAAGCTCTTGCTCGATTCTTTTCTTTTCATCAAAGAAAATTTGCTCCATTTGAGAAATTTTCTGGTCCTTTTCTAAAATCAATGATTCAACCTCGACTGCCTTATCAATTTTTGCATTTGCATAAGCACCTGCAAATTGAGATAATCTATTAAGCTCTTTCCTTGGAGATTCTTGAGTTCCTTTCCAAAGGACTCGCATTAATGTTGACTCCATAGGCAATTAAAGAGATTCTTCCATATTTCGTTTCTTCTTGACCTGGTCATGACATATTTGTGCTTCAGACTATAAAATACGTCTAGTGGCGATATCTCTTCTACTTCAGGACTATTTCAGTAGTCAGAAAATCCAGAATGATTTCCATATCTTGGGTTGGTGTTTCTATAATATCCCAAAAGGGAGAATGTAGTAATACAAAAACACAATAGATGAACTGCAACAAAGTAAACAATTAATATAAATACACCATACAAATATACAGAGTAGCTAAGCCATTTTATTATATGGGAGGTGGATAAATAGTAAAACAATGCTCAAGATATGAGACACTCAAGCCAAAGAGATGACCTAGAATAACCCTGAAATGATCCCACAAGAGGGACTGCGTAACTACTAGACCGCTGGAAGGAAAACTGCACTGTCCCTGCTACAAATGTTGGGACTACAACTGCCGGGAAAAGATAAAAGTGTAGATCTGGCAGTTCTGGAGCCCCGATGATGCTGAAATTTAAGATATGGGCTCTATGATGAATACCCAAGATAACCCAGAAAGGATTTCCCAGAGGTATCAATATAAGAAAATCACTCTCTTAGGGCTTACACATATAACTGCTGGTTATGCAGATCTGAAGCATAATTTGATGAAATATGGCTGCAATATGATGTACACTCAAATCTATTCTTGAAGGGCTTACCCCTTCACTAGATCCTCAAGTTAGAAGCTCAAGATCTAGCTCCTCTATGCTTCTCCACTAATTGCAACAGCTGCTACACAACTGCTACCAAAAAATGCGTTGTCAAGGATGGAGGCTCTCTAGCCTGCTGCTAAATATGTAAAATCAGCTCAACAATGGTGGAAACAGTGAATGCAAAGTGAGGAGATGGTCCCTCACAGGATTTCCAGCTGAAATAATGGAAACTTCCTTCCTCTTTCAGATCTACAAAACTAGACTGCGCAATCCTTGAGGGGACTGTTGCTACATGGAGGTAAAATCTGATGGCCTGAGTGTTGGATATAGATCTGTTGCTCCTGAAAGGATGAAATTGAAGAACAAGGTGAAAGGATGAATCCTCCACTGTTTTCCTAGCTGAAGTGCTAGAAACAACCACCACCTCTCAAACCCTCGTGCAGGAATGCATTATTCCTGAAGATGTATGTGCATATGAGAGTGTCTGAATGTGGCACCAATGCCTGATGATGAATATAGCACAATAGAAACCTTCCCAGAGTAGGCACTCAAAGTCCCCAGTGGGTAATGGTGGGATTCATGCTTAGGAACACCCTGTGCTAAACAACACTACAGACTTAGCTAAACAGCATAAGCATGCATAGAAATGTCACATGACAAATCTAGATCTAAACAGATCAGAAATAATAATACAAAGCCTGCCTTCTATTGTGCCTTCATATTCATTAAATAGATTATGAGCCTTCCATAGCCTTCGCCCACCTCATAACTCCATTGTACATGTGGCCATTAGCTCCCACGAAGACTGCGTTGTCTCTCCATGATCTCCATCATGTCTGCATTTAATTCCCACTCTCTCCATCATGTGTGCATTAGATGCACCACTTCCTCCACTATCTCATCATAAGTGCTTTATGATATTAATTTTAATGCACCATGATCTCAGTTGACCTCCTCCAAGATCCTCATGATTTTACATTAAAGATCCATGATCTCCACTCTTCCTTCATTTAAGAAGCTTCTCCACTGCTCCATAATGCAGATCTAGATCTAAAATATCCACATACACACATCAAAAGTGGATTTTATTCATCTATGGGGTTTGTGGGTCCCTCACCCTCTTATTTACTTAATTAATTATGAAAATTAAGAACTCTAATATTCCAATTATTTGTTGGAAAATTGGGAATGTTATAGTCTGCCCTGCCAAAATGTTGCTTGTCCTCAAGAAACTGCAAAAGTGGATGTTACAAAAAACATCCCCCCTCCAAATGGCATCCTTATATGGAAGGCCTCCCCATCTTCCACAATGTGTAATGCATGCCCAACTCCAAAGCTGCCTCTATATAATGTCTAGAATAGCCTCCAACTAAAAAATTAGATGCCTCTCCTCATTAGTGAATCTCCAAGTGGCAACCATATGATGTCCAAGGATCTCCTCTATACATGAGATACATGAAATGAAGTGGTTTCTTCCCAAAGTGGAAAGTCCCAATCCATGAACTATCTCTCCAACCCATGTCACATGGAGTAGATTGCATTTATCAATGCTCTCATCATTAGCCATGTTGGCCTTGTAGGATCCAAACATAACATCAACATAGTGCAAAACAAGAAGTAGAGACATATGGATGAACATGTATAATGTAAAACCATATTCTCCCGATAACAACAACCGCATCAAAGCCTTCTACTGCCATGCTAGATCATCATGAAAACAAGTAAGAGAGCCATACTCTCTCAATAGAAGCCACCGCAACAATGCTTCTTTCTACCACACCACATCATCGTTGTACCAAATGTAGTGGCCATATTCTCTCAAGAGAAGCCACCGCAAAAATGCATCTTGCTGCCCCATCACATCATCATTATTCCAAGTACAAGGACCGTAATCACTCAACAGAAGCTAACATAATAAGGCCTCCTATTGCCATCCTCCATCGATGTCATGCAATGTATGGGGAGAATTAGCCCATACTCTCCCAATAGTAACTAAAGCAACAAGGATTCCTGCTGCCTCCTTACATCATCATGATGCAAGTCATGGAGAAACAACATACTAATGGACATGTGGAATCTCTCATCATAACAATACAAATAAGCTCCCTTCTGCCACATTATGTGAGAGTTATGCCATGTCCCAAACCCAGGTACATACATGAACATAAGATATATACCAAACAAAAATACATGTAAATACGTGATACATATCCCAAACAAGAGAAAATATATGGACATAAGATACATCATGATATGTCCAAACTCTCTCATCAATAAGCAGCACAACCATGCCTCCTACTGTTTCATGTCATCAGTGATATACCTGGCATGAACCACACAAGTGTGAGTTGTTGGGTATTATCCATACTCACCAAAAAGCAACCAATGCAACCATGCTTCTTGCTTCCCAGTATCATAGACTTGCAGGAAGGTAGGCAACCTCATAATTCTCATTTGGATCCATTCATCCCAATGTGGATGATGAATCATGCCAATCTCAATCTTGGTATCCTCCCATTGTAGAATACCAACATCCTTCATCTGAATAGCTTTGCACTCCATGTAATGTTGAAGTTCACCTCCATTGAGGTCTCTCCATGAGATCATCTCATAAATGGCCCATTGGAACCCATAAAGCTCCATACATGTTGCATGTAGAGATCCCTCTTTGAGCTGTGAGATGCTCATCAAGGAACCTTCATCTTGAAAATTGAAAGCACTCTCCATCACAAGATGTCTACCATATATCATCTGTCCCTCTAGTGCTTCATGAGTGAAGCTACCCTTGGAATGCTCCAAGAATAATGGGGCCCTCATCTCATCATTGCTGCTAAGTGACAATGCTATAGATCTCCATGGTGATACATGTGCTGTCTCATGGCCACATACAATGCTAAACTCATAGTCTGGTACTGTAATGAATAGGAATCTGCTCCTCCCATCTTCTGCAACTCCACACTTCAACACAAAGTGTTGGGTGTAGCTCAACCATGACAAATTGGGATAACAATACATCTCCTCCTTGATCAAATCAAGGGTCCTTTGTGTAGTGATAATTTGCTGCTCCAAATCAACAAGGTGCTCTAATCCTTGGTTATGAACTTGCCCTTATGGCATGGTCTCACATATCTAAATATGAGGTACTGAAATAATATGAGATGAAAGTATATGAAAACCTTGGATAAGCTGAATCTCAGGAACATCTTGCACATCTACAAGAGTTCCTCCAACCTGTGCAATGGTCTCTCCAACTATTGGTAATGATGATGGCTACATCTCTTCAACTATACTAGTGCTGGTATCTGCCTCGTCCTCATGCATTTCATGAATCATGCTTGGGGCTCCAAATGTCAAGAACTCAAGACCATCTTGCAAAGATGCAAGTGATCCTCCTCCTGATGTAAGTGCATTTGCAGTTGGTGGTGGTGGTACTAGAGGCTCCTCCTCCTGAGTGATAATGAGGAAATATTCCTTGGGTTCTTCATGCACTACCTCTTCGATGATGGGAGATGTCTCTATGTGAGATGTATCTTGTTTCTTTCTACCAAAATTATTCTTTAGTATTTGAATGAAATATGCATAGGAAGACACTTTCATATGTGACAAATGATTTAACCACCAATCTCCTACTTCACCTTCTAGGTGCAGCGCTGCAATCTCTACAACCTCTCTTTTTGCTACTAGATATAGCTAAAAGAAGGTAGATAATTCTTCCCTCCAAGCCCTCAATGTGCTTGTGGAAGATCCATCAAATGTAGGCAAGAAGAATCTATGCCTCTTTCTTCTATTGCTGCTTTGAGATCTTCTCTCCTCTTTGAGTTGCAAAAAATGTTTGAGAGTTAGATTATCCTTGAGAGCTCTCGGCCGTGCTTTGTAATCAGACATATATTTATGTAGGGTATCATGCCCCAAGTTTCCTTCATATTCACACCATTCCACTCTCTTATCAAAGAAGTGGATCTAGTAGAATAATGTGAAGCTCTTTGCTACTCCAGTTGCTTCTCATGTTGATAGGAAGTGTTGGGACCTTCCTCATCCAATCTTCTTGTATCCTTCCTTTGCCTTTGTCTCTTCATTTTATTGACCTCCTTGGAGAGATCTTGCATGGATGTAAAGAGAAGAGTGGAAAAACTGCAATCGTCCTTCATGATAGATCTCTACTATCTGTTTCTCATTTGGATGTAAAAGATGAAGTGCCCAGAAGGTGAGCCAAATATCATGCTCTGATACCACTGTAATATCCCAAAAGGGATAATGCAGTAATACAAAAACAAAATAGATGAACTGAAACAAAGTAAAAAACTAATCTAAATACACCATACAAATATACAGAATAACTAAGCCATTTTATTATATGGGAGGTGGATAAATAATACAACAGTGCTCAAGATATGAGACACTAATCCAAAGAGATGGCCTAGAATAACCCTGACATGATCCCACAAGAGGGACTGCGTAACTTCTGGACTGTTGGAAGGAAAATTGCGTTGTCCCTGTTGCAAATTCCAGAAATGCAACTGCTGGAAGAAGATAAAAGTGTAGATCTGGCAGTTTTGAAGCTCCGATGATGCTGAAATTTAAGATCTAGGATATATGATGAATACCCAAGATAACCCAGAAATGATTTCCTAGATCTATCAATCTAAGAAAATCACCCTCTTAGGGCTTGCACATATAACTGATGGGTATGCACATCTGAAGCATAATCTGATGAAATATGGCTGCAATATGATGTACACTTAGATCTATGCTTGAAGGGCTGATCCCTTCACTAGATCCTCAAGCTAGAAGCTCAAGATCTATCTCCTCTATCCTTCTCCACTGACAGTAGCTGCTAAACAATTGCTACCAAAAACTGCACTGTCAAGGATGGAGGCTCTGTAGCCTACTGCTAAATATGTCAAATCAGCTCAAAAATGGTGGAAACAGTGAATTCAAGGCGAGGAGATGGTCCCTCACGGGATTTCCAGCTGAAATACTGGAAAATTCATTCCTCCTTTGAATCTACAGGACTAGACTGCGCAATCCTTGAGGGGAATCCTGCTGCATGGAGGTTAAATCTAATGGCCTGAATGCCAGATATAGATCTGTTTCTCCTGAAAGTCTGAACTTGAAGAAGAAGGTGAAAGGATGAATCCTCCACCAGTTTCCTAGCTGAAGTGCTAGAAACAACCACCACCTCTCGAACCCTCATGCAGGAATGCATTATTCCTGAAGCTGTATGTGCATATGAGAGTGGCTGAATGTGGAACCAATGCCTGATGATGAATATAGATCAATAAAAACCTTCCCAGAGTAGGCACTCAAAGTCCCCCATGGGTAAGTGGTGGGTTCCCGCTCGGGAACACCTTGTGCTAAACAACACTGCAGACATAGCTAAACAACATAAGCGTGCATAAAAATTTCACATGACAAATCTAGATCTAAGCAGATCAGAAATAATAATACAAATCCTGCCTTCTATTGTGCCTTCTTCTTCATTATATATATTATGAGCCTTCCATAGCCCTGTCCCACCTCATCACTGCGCTGTACATGTGGCCACTACCCTCCATGAAGACTGTGTTGTCTCTCCATGATCTCCATCATGTCTGCATTTATTTTCCACTCTCTCCATCATGTGTGAATTAGATGCACCATTTCCTCCACTATCTCATCATAAGTGCTTTATGTTCTTACTTTGAATGCACCATGATCTTAGTTGACCTCCTCCAGGATCCTCATGATTTTACATTAAAGATCCATGATCTCCACTCTTTCTTCATTTAAGAAGTTGCTCCACTACTCCATAATGTAGATCTAGATCTAAAATATCCACATACACACATCAAAAGTGGATTTTATTCATCTATGGGGTTTGTGGGTCCCTCCACCCTGTTATTTACTTATTAATTATGAAAATTAAGAACTCTAATATTCCAATTTTCTGATGTAAAATTGGGAATATTACAGTTTCCTCTAGTTTCTCCTCTGTCTCATTGTTTCCTTGGATCTGGCTCTGCTCAAGAATAATTTTGGAAACATCTACAGTGAATGAGTTTTCTCCGATTTCTTCCTGATTCTTGGATTTATCTATATCAATAGAAACATGTTGCATAATTGATTCTCCTATATGATTCATGGAACTTGTAGCACTTAAAATAGGCAGAGTTTGTGATTGAATGGAATTTTTCATGGAAGGGGTATCAATCTCTAACAATTCTTTCTCAAATTCTTCCCAATTTTGGATTAGTCTATCATCCTATTGAACATTAACAATTTCTTCTTCTTGAACTGGTAGTTGTAATTGAGAAGCTATTGCAACTATAACCTGTTATGCCTTCGGCTCTGGTTTGTGAAACAAATAATATGTAAAATGAGCATTTCTATGTTCCCGATACACTTTGAATATTAACGAATCTTCTGGACTGAGAATTTCATTTGCTTTATGCTTAACTGTTGAAAATTCGTGAATTGTTTTAAACATATCATCAAATATGACAGGATCACTTGCAAATGCTCGTAGCTTGACTGAATTCATTATTTCTCTAGAAATACCATAGGGATCATAAATTTTATTAGGTAACACTAGAAATTTGAAAGGTTTTAATTGATCAGTTTCAAGACAGGCATGATTAAATTTGTCTAGGGAATATGAACCACGGGAAAAATGAAAAGTTGGCCAAATGGTCTTTTTTGCATCTTTCATGGTTTTAGTCAAACCATGATCAACTGTTTGATAAGAAATTTATTTGGCTAAAAAATTTTCTGGTATATACAAGGGTAGGACATGAGGATTGGAATGACTTCCAAAAATATAGATATATGTAAAATTCTCTTCACCAAACCACCTACCTACAGACTTGAGACTCTTATTGGCTTCGAGAGTGACTTTAGTGATTTTTCTTTCGAAAATGACTTGGAAGACCAGGAGCATTATGTCATTTCATATTTTGAACATGTGGGAATGATATTTTGACTCCCATAAGAAATCTAACTGTACATAAATGGGGTTTTCGAATTATTTGAACCATTTCCATCCTAATGATGAAAATTCAAAGGAAAAACAGAATGCGTCTAAGATATAGGAGCTCATATAAAAAGGAGAGACTGCATTGGGTGGGGCATTTCTATTCTCTCTATATACTATGATAAATTTGATAAAATTATCATAAAGAATGGTAGCCCAATCTAGAATATGGCCATGAGAGGCTGCTTCTATCAAGGGTGTCCAATTTTCTTCAAATTTTTTCATATTTACAGATCCAAACACATCATTGCAACTATTTGAGAGAATGGGATTTTGAGAGAGACGATTGAATACATATCCTTATCGTCGTGCTTATGCCGATTATGATCATTTCTCCATTCTTTAATTACAGTCGCAGGATGGTCATTCTCGCACATGAACTCTTGAACGAATTGGGCATCATATCTATTTTAGGGTTCTGGTATTTTATACATATTCTTCAAATCTGTCGGTCTGAGAGAGCCAATGACAATTCTGCTTCGAGTAACAAATTTTCTATCTCTGATATCTACATTTTCCAACACCCATTTCACTAAGTCAGTGTATGGCAACATTTTAGGACAAGCAACAATTCTATGAAGAAAAGAATTAGCAGTTTCCGTCCATGATTCTAAATTGTTAGACAAAGTATCGTCAACCACAACTTTTCTGTCCAGAATTACTTGTGGTTTCTCGTTCTTGAACAACTGATAGATCCCTTCCCAGCTTGAAGAACCAATTTCTGGGTAACATGTAGTATCCGAGATTAGGGGAGCCATTTCACTGTATTCCTCTTGCTGTGTGACTAACAGTGATGGGGTGGCGAACATCCTTCGTGCTTTAATCAACCTTGACATCGTTTTATGCCTAAGAGTTTGGATTTACCCTGTTGAAAATAAAACCAGATAGGATAATATGAAATCACTTCAAACGATATTAACTGTCATGTCAACTTAACTCATGCATAATGGGAAATCCTTGGTATTAATATTCGAAATAATTACAAACATCGAGATCATAAAACACTTGAATTAACATTAAATTGACAAGAATAGGTTCGTATGATTTTGACAGATGTCATTATATCGAGATTGATTGATCGGCGATTTTGATTTTTGGCGATTTATAACGCTTGAAGCAATCTCCAAAATGCGAAGTGCGGCATTGCGATGTTTTAAGATGGGATGCAATATCGACATCTGTCAGATGACAGTTTACGACATCAGAATCTGTCAAGTGATGGCTTCGCTACTTTGAATTTCGACTTTTCGCAATTGTAAACCCACTACTTGGATTTCAGAAATGCACCATTTCGGAGATTCGCTGTTCATGATTTTGTTGATGTTTTCCCTCACTTATGTGCCTTTTCGGTTTGAGGGTTCTTTTTTGGGTGTTTTTATTTATTTTGTAAAGATTAATCTAATAGAAAAGCTAACATTAAGTTTTATTTTTAAAACAAACATTAACCTAATTTTTTTTAAAGGGTCCCCATTATCCTTTCTAATCTATTTTACTTAGATAATGGGGAGTTGTTGTAATACTACAACACTACCATGTGGCAACATTGGATTGGTCCACGTGGCAATGTATTATTGGTTAACATTACACAGTCATTGCCCCATTTTCCACCATATTACCTTGAATAGTCAACTAACCACATCTGCATGCCATTTCATCTACCCACTTCAATATCCACGCGACACTCCCTGGTGCTGCCACGTGGCACCCATGTACAAATTTTTTTTCCTGTTTCATAAAAACTTCAAACATTCATAACTCTTTCACATGACACCAGTTTTTGATGATTCAAACGTCATTGGAAATATATCGAAGAAATCCACGGGATAAGAGAGTTTTCATCAGCATTTGAGATAGTAAAAAAATGAAGAAGTTACCAACAAAACATCAACATGTAGTTCAAGGTACCACTTTCCAAACAAGTAAAAGTACGTTTAATTTTTCTTCCTTGAATTGTTTTATTAGTACCATTTCTGAGTTTTTTTTGTATATATCAGATGAATATAGACTAATCACCTCTCTCTCTCTTGATAGTCTTACATTTTATTACAGAAAAGTGCTAAGATTTTGCAGGTTCCAGGATGATGAAAGAATATCACTATATGAACGAGTGCGATTTAAAGACCAAAGTTCTTTCAAAAGAACATGTTCATTCCATGCAAAATGAGATCAATTACACCATTTCTACTAAACAAGGCCTCTCATATTCCAATTTTACCATTGCTACTCATTCTAAGCCTACAATCGATCCATAAATTTCCATCTCCCTACTGCCAAACCATGATTTCAAAACTCATTTCCCTTTGTAATCTACATACTTTCCTACCTCATTTTCTCTCACCCTTAACCCAAAAATAAATTCATTCAGCTCCCTTACAATGTTGAGTCACCCCATTTTACTCTTCCTTTTTGTCAAATAAACCCTGATTCAATGAAAATATTTCATCTATGGTCCTTCAAATTATTATTTTATACTCACGTTAGATTATGGAGGATTCATTAAGGCCTCCCTTCTAACGAGTCTTGATCCATCGACTCTGACACATCATATGGGATCAATAATAGATATATTTAAAGTACCTTGAGGCTTTCATGCCTTAATGGCAATTTCCCTCACCAATAACAATGTGAATACATCAATGTCCCCTATCTATCAGATATTCTAGGTGACTCGACTACAACACATCTATCTATACCTAGTAAGATGTACTTAGAAATCTTGACTCTCATTGACATCAATGGTGAGTAGTCCCCTGTTGGTTAATGACATTCATTAATGGCCAATAATCCAACCATTTATTTTCTATGTTCGACATCGATATATCTATTCACATAGATAATAATTATTCCATTGAGTGGGAATAAATGAAGACTATATGATGTCAGCAGCTTGCAACAAGACCCAACTCAGAATTCAACAGTCATAGCAATGAATATTCCAATTTCAGATCAGATTCATCCTCTATTCATACAACCAAGATAAAGAAAAATCATATCATATTATTTTACTTCACATTCCACAATCCAACAACAACATCCACACTCTTCTATATTTATAACGTGTCCACTTTTTAGGTAGGTGAAGGTGCATTGTTTTCTAATATTTAATCATGTAATTCATTAAATGCTAAAACTATGATTTTGGAAAATCCTTCAGCACATTTATAATCCCTTTCTCGTCTTCCAAAAACTGAAAACACCTTTAGTGAGGGGGAATGGATATCAATTCATATTTGCATTTCATGTCACATGTTACATTTCATTTCATCATAACCAACATATTTTTCCTAATAAACTATTATTGAATTTTGATTCCAAAAGATTATATATTTTGCAATGATCAATTGATAATCACATTAAATGGCTGACAATCACTATGGGCCTTAAAAAGGAATTCTCAATGTTTTCAAGTATTTTGATGCAACAAAAATAAAATTATTGTTACATAAGAACCAATACTCATAAATTTTTGGTTGTCACACAAGAACCAACCACAAAAATATGTTGCAATCAAATGTCTTTCAAAGTACACTTTGAAAAGAGAATAAAGTTATCTAATGATATGGTTATGAAAAGTTAAAAATAGAATCAATACAAAACCAAAGTTCGTATAGAAGAAATTATTTTTCAAGAAAATCAATTTATGATTAAGGGAATCAATGCAAAGTTGCATGAGGACATGCAACATATTCAGTTTGGGGGAAATGTTGGGCCTCCAAAATGTCATCTTCCTTTACCCTCATTTCCATCATTTTACCATATTTCGTTACTCTTTTCCATATTATGTAGCTCCATAACATTAATAATCATTTTAATGATCATATGGGTTTATCATTATTATTTTCCCAGTCATTTATTTTAAGTATTTTAAGATAATTTATAATTAAATATTAGGAAATTAACATGTTTTCATATATATTTAAAAGTGGTATGGGTTTTATGATATTTTAAGCCCATTTTAAGATTCTAGAAGGGTCCTATTTAGCCACTCAACCATAAATTCGAATTTCAATTCCAACTCATGAAGATTTGTGGAATATTTGTAGAATATTTGGATAATTGACTAAGCACATTCAAAGGAGAAGAATCATGGATGTTTTGATATGCATCTCTTATCAAAACTAGGAGAGAATTTTGAGAGGATTTGTATCTCATATTTTTAGGTGATTGGTTGTAACCACAAGAGATAAATGTGGATCTAAGAGAGATTTGTGGGTCTACATTTATTGATTAGTTATCTTCAGTTTTTGTATAAATAAGAGTGAATCCTTCAAAGGAGCCCATTTAGAGTTCCATTCGAAGATGTAATTTGTAAAATGAGGATAGAGAGGAAGAGAGTTGAATTATTGTAATATATTTGGAGATTTTCTCCAACTTCATTTTATGGAATATATGTTGTTGCTTTGATCTCCAAGCTTTGATAATCATTTAGTGTGCTTGTTGAGGAGTGGAGGTCCCCCATCAACCCCAGTTTGTGCACCTATTTCTTTTGTTTTAAATATTTATGTTATTTCATTTATTTTCATTTTAAGAAAGTCTGATTTCAAGTCAAAAAGTGTGATTTCAATTCACGTGCGGTTTCATTTTAAGCAAGTGTGATTTCAATTCAACAAGTGTGATTTCAATTCAGCAAGTGTGGTTTCATTTCAAGCAAGTGTGATTTTCAATTCAGAAAGTGTGGTTTCATTTATGCAAGTTTATTTGATGTTATTTTGATTTATGTTGTTTTGTTAATATTGATTTAATTTCTTTATGTTTGGATTGGATTGGATTGGAATGATTTAGATTGATTTAATTTCCTTATGTAATTTGTTTCAAGTTTCTTGCATTATATTAATCTATTCTGAGAAATAATCACATAGTACATATAGTATACATATACCTCATCAGTTCACGAACCCCGGGTTGACAATTTAAATGACAGGGATTTAACTCACATTTAAATCACCCAATAGATATCCAACCTCGTAATCACCCACAAAAAGACCGGTAACATCAGGATGTGTATTGAATTTAGGGACCTTAATCGTGGGTGATTGAAATACAACTACCCTTTGCTCAATATGGATAACCTCTTGCAAAGGATAATTGGGTCTCAAATTAGGTCATTCCTAGATGGTTTCTTTGGATACAACCAAGTTATTGTAAAAGAAGAGGATCACTTGAAAACCGCTTTCACTACACCATGAGGAACATACATGTACCTTAGAATGCCCTTTGGTCTCCTTAATGTTGGATCTACTTTTTAAAGGGCTATGCATTTTAATTTTAGGTACCTCATCGAGAAGATCATGGAAATATATCAAGATGATTTGACTGTTGCCTCAAAATAAAGAAAAGACCATTGCAAACATCTAAGGAAGGTATTAGAAAAATGTAGACAATACAACATATATCTCAATCCTAAAAAATAAAACTTCGGTGTTGACAAGGGTAAGTTTCTCAGACATGTGGTCTCCAAATATGGAATTAGCATCAACCTAGAAAGAATCCAAGCCATCAAGAATATTCCTCCTCCAAAGAATTAAGATGCCTTAAGGTCATTCTTTGGAAAAATCAATTTTGTAAGAAGTTTGAGAACAAAATTTGCTGAAATTGTCAAACCCATGAGTGATATCCTAAGAAAGGATACTCCATACACATGGAATCATAAAAAAAATGAAGCCTTTGAATAAATTAAAGAAACAATTGTTTCCACTTCCGTTTTAGTTAGCCCTAAGTACACAGTATTTTATCATTTATTCCTTTGCCTCTAAAGACACTATTGTTGGGATAATTATGCAAAAGGATGATGAGGGAAACGAGAGGCCCATAGCTTTTATGAGAAAACCATTCCATGACACTGAGACAAGGTACACGATCACTGAGAAATAAGTATATGCTCTTGTTAAGTCTGTCAAGTACTTTAGGGCCTATGTTGGGTACAAAAAGATATATGCCTATGTCCCATATCCTACTATCAAAGATGTGTTGTCTTAATCTGATTGTCTTGGATCCAAGGCAAAATGGGTATAAAAAATCCAAGAGTATGACCTTGAAATTTTCCCAAATAAAATCATCAAGGGACAAGGCCTAGTTGAAATGATGTCTGAAAGAAAGAAGGAGGCTATTAGAGAAGGAGAGGAAGATAAGATTTGTGTCACTTCCATCGAGCTTGAAGAGTAGGAATGGTTAAAGGAGATTATCTATTATTTGCACAACCTATCTTCCCCTCCTCGCCTAACTGACCACAAAAGAAGATCCCTAAGACTAAAGGCCTCTAATTTCTTTTGAACCCAAGTTGGAATCTGGTGGATGAGTCCCTATGGGGTAATCCTTAGATGTGTTAATAAGGAAGAATTTGAGAAGTTATTAAAGGAGTTTCACGTTGGGTTTTGTAGGTGACATTATGCATCCAAAAATAGCACTCACAAAATCTTGAGGGAAGGTTACTATTGGCCCTTGTGGTCGTTCTTCTTCCCCTTGTGCCGTGTTTGTGTTGTCATCATTGCACCCCCAAGGCGCACTTCCTGGAGACTTCTTGGCCTTCACCCTCAGTTTCCGGTCGATCGACCTGCTCCGTCCCGCTGTCGTCAAGCCAGTCCTCCTTCAAGTCCGCACTCCGACTCCTCTTCTGATTCATTGGGTTCTCCTTCGCCTCCTGGTTCTCCCCCTGTCACCTTTACTATGTCTGGTCCAGGGCCTAATGCTAGCGGTACTCCCGGCCCTAATGCCGGAACTACTACTAGCGGAATCGCCACAGGAACTACCTCGGCTATGCCCTTGCTCCCCTTCATGGTAGGCCTCAGCCTCCCTGATTTGGACCGGTTGACAAATGACCCTATACACCATGACGCTAGTTGGCCTCCTATGCCGACAAAGCTCCCTTCTAACATCCCAAAGTTTGAAGGCCTTGCTGGAGAATATCCTTCAGATCATGTTCGATCTTTCCACATGTGGTGTTCATCTACCTCCATTACCGATGACTCTGTCCGTCTTCGGTTGTTCCAACGAACGCTTACAGGCGCGGCTTCTAAGTGGTATGTTGATAAACCCACTTCCTCTCATACCACCTTTGCGACTCTTGCCCGAGATTTTTTGTCTTACTTCCATCTTCCTCTTCGTTATGACACTGGTATCGAACTTTTGACTTCTTTCTGTCAATCATCTGTGACCCGCCTATCCGATCATGTCCAGGAATGGCGGAGACGAAAGAGCCTATGTCAATCCCCTACTTTCGAAGACCGTGTCTACATGGACTGGTTCCTTAGATCTCTATTGCCTTCTATCGGGAAAGATGTCGCATCGCATTTCCCCCAAACCGAAGAAGCCACCCTCCAACTAGCGTTAAAATATGACTTGATCTACACTCAGACGGGTTATGTTTATACCGTTCTACCTGATCTCCCCAGACCTGGTGATACCCATGCACCGGGGGCACCTCATGCCGTCGACGGTATCGTTGGAGCTCTCTCTCATCCATATTCCCAACCTCCCATGGGTTATGGTTTTCCTGGGGGAGGGGGCAGCACCTCCCGCACTTTCCCCCCTCCTAGTAGCACGTATCCAGGATACAACATACCTCCTACTCAGCATCATGTTACCCAACCCCCTTATTATTCGTATCCACAGTTTGGTGCTCCAGCTCCTCCAGCATCAGCACCTCCGCCTCCCTTGCCTTCTCAACCCCCGCAACAGCAGTCACCGCCCTCTCCAGCGCAAGTGGATGCACAGCAGGGATTCGTGGCTACCCAACCACCTGACGGACAGGTGGCCACTCAACCTTCCCCTTCTGGCTCCTCTAATTACCAAATCCTCATGATGAACTCTAATCCACCTCTAACCGTCGACCTTAACCTTCAAACTCGGTCTCACCAGTACCCCACACCTTCTGCTCAGTCTGCCCCCGAGGCCCCTTCGTCAGGTTCTACAGAGCCTCTTTCGACATCCAATGGTCCCTTACATATCCCTCAACCCAAAGTTGAGGTTCCTACCAAGATTCCTAAGGGACCATTACGCCAAAATGCTGCTCCTGGTTGAGCTGCTCATTCGTATAGCATAGTAGATGATTTGGTGCAGTCTCCTGCTGCCATTTCCACAGTGGAACTCCTCTAGTTGTGCCCTTCCCAAAAGAAGGTTCTACTATCTGCCATGGGTGCTTTAGATCCTACTGATGTCCAAATGATTGTTTTCGACTCCCATCAATCAGAACATCCTCCTCTTCCTGCTTCCGTCGCCTTCGAAATCCCAGTCAAAATCCAGAACGCCAACGCTTCTCGGTGTATAATTGATGAGGGGGAATCCACCTGTGTGATGTCCACTTCGGTTTGGAAGCAACTTGGATCTCCTGAGTTGGCCCCTTCCACGATCATCCTTCGAAGTGGGACGGCCACGCCTCCTAGCCCATTGGCCTCTTCCGTAATTGTCCTATCACTCTTGCGGGCAAGAATTTTTGCGTTGACGTCGAAGTCATCGACGCCCCTCTAGATTACAACATTCTCTTGGGGCGGAGCTACACCTATGCTATGTCTGCTGTCCCATCCGTGGTTTTCCGCAAGATGTCTTTCCCTCATAATGGAAAGATAGTCACCATTGACCAGTTGACATATCATGAGCCAAAATCTCAGACCTCACCTCAGACGACCATCTCTTCTGTAGCCAACAAGAAAACCGTCGATTCCTTGACCAGTGTCTCTCCTGGCGTCTACAAAGACTCCTCTTTGCTCGGAACCTTCCCTGCTATTCCTCCTCCTCCTATCTCTGACCCCAGCTCATCGAATGTTTGCATGATGCAATCGTCTCGGGTTGCTCTCAAGCAACCTACTTCGGCTAGTCAGCAACCATGCTCTCCGCAACTTGCTCCTAGCCCTTCACCTGCAGCTGGTAGTCATGAGCCTCTTTATCCTCCTGGCATGGTTCCTCCAAGCCTTAGCCATTTAGGAGCCGTCCCACCTGGCCATTACCCCTCTGGTCAGATACTGTTCCTAGCTCCCCCACCAGGAGTGTACACGGTACCGGTCATGGCCACCCTCTCTCTTCCTAACTTGACCCTTGGGATTCCCGTCTGGTACCATGATCCTCCAGCCGCAACCCCGCCTGGTCAACCCAAACCTTATATTTCTTTGACCCCGGTTCAACCGGTCCCCATGACTTCTCCCGCTGCAACAGTGCCTCAGTCACCTCAACAGGAACCACCTCCTGTTGCGACCGCTTCGGGTAAGAAGGGCAAAGCTCGCAAGGGGGCATCAAAGGACAAGGCTGCCCCGACAAACCCTGCCCCTCCTCGGCCTCCAAAGCATACCATCCAGTGTGCTTTATGTGATGTTGTCGGCCACACCACCCATAACTGTCCTGAATTGCTTCATCTCAAGCCCATGGTTAATGTCACATTCCCTGAGTCCACGGTCCCGGAAGCCTCTGTTCCTTCCGCGACCACGATCAAGAACCCAAAGACTATTCACACCAACCACCCCTGTGCTTTGTGTGATCTCCATGGCCATTACACCCATCTTTGTCCCCGCCTCGAGGACTTCCGCACCTCTCTAGCCGCGGTCCACCAATTCGAGGCCAAGCGCAATGAGTCCACCTCTCCCCTATTTGCGCGTTTTTCTTCGGCAAAACTACCAGACATGAATGCTCCCATTGACATTCCCCCTCCTAATGTCGAGATGACGGAGCCTTCATCCACCATTTTCTACCTATCATCATCCATGAGACCCTCAGGGAGCATTCCCTCTAAATCCTCCCTTGTTGTTTCGCTTGACCTTCCTTCAGCGATCACCCTGGGCTCAACATCGGTAGATCCTTTATCTACTTACTCTTCTGTCACCCCTTGTGACGATGCGCATGTGAACCTCTCTTCTCATGATGATGACTCAGGTAGCTTCGCTGCGTCAGGTGGTATTTCTTCCACCAGTCACCCCATCTTCTATCACGGTGACGACATTATGGAAAAACTCCCCACCCCTGAATTTATCTATTCCCCCTTACATCGAACCCATGCGTTCACACCACATACACCTTGTGGCCATTACATTGAAACCCAATGTTTGGGTAAGGGGGCACCCACATTTGAGAGACCAAGAGAAGAAATTCTCCACAACTCTCCTAGTGTATCTGGTCGTGCCGAATTTAGTACCATTATTCTTCCACCTTTCGAAGAACCTCTAGAGTCCCATATCACTTCAGATCACTCTAGGGATGATACCCCTTATCGTTCCCTCATCTTCCATCAGCAACCCAATCTCTTAGACATTGTTGTTGACCAACCTATGGGTTTTCTAGGAGAGCATCAGTTCATTATCTCCAAATCCTCTCTTTGGGATAGTGACACCAGGTATGCCAACCCGAAAACTTAAAATCCATTTGCTTCATATATGCAGTACCAAAAGAGATTGGTAATCCTCCATTTCCTTTCTCAAACTGCATAACCATAACGAAAACAAATGGCACACCACATCATTAAAATGTGTTTATATTCCCCTTTTTCTAAATACATTTTGGCATGACCACACCATGCTTGGGGGCACCTATGCCCCTTAACCATAACCCTCTTCAAAATCGAATTTCTTCACTTGCAACACTCATACTAGGGGCACCATTTGGCCTCCATCCTTATCCATGCTCGTGTTGATGTTCGTTGTGAGTTACCATCTTATACTCATGTTTTCATGGTCCCCCATTGGACCTTTCCTGTGTGGCAACACCAATGAGTCGCCCTTGTTTAGAGCATCCGAGTTGAGTCATCATCACATTCATGGAGTCTATCCCGTGTCCCTTTGTACCCCACTATAGTACTCCATCCCTCATTGCTTGGTTTCTCTCTTGTGTCGCACATTATGGCCTTTAGTCCCACTGTCCCTTATCCCTGATGATATCGTGTCAGTCGCTACCATGTCATTCATGCACTTTATGCTCTAGCAAGGGAAGTCGTCCATTCGCTACTCAGTCCCCTCCATTCCACCATCATCATCGGTATTAGTCTGTCCGTCGCTCTACTATTTTCTCTCGTGCCTTAGTTGAGGATCTCTCATTGCCTCACCTATGGCGGACCTCCTTCTGTCGACATCATCTCATTCATTAGAAGCTGTGTCTAGAGGGCGGTGTACCTGGTTCCAGTACTCTTCCACTCTTGTTCAGTGCCTTGGATCAGGCAAAGGGATATCTCATTTCCCTTTGACTTGATTGTTTCTCCACTTCAACTCCTTTCAGCATGACCAAGATCCGTATGGTTGATGGTCCAGTGATGCAGCAGCAGCAGCTATTGGTGATGCCCGGGTGTGTGTGAGATGTCTCGGCCCTCATTAGGGGGTGGCCCTGCAGGTAGTCCCCCACATGCTCGGATGACCTCTTCATTGCAGACTTCGATGCAGCTCCATATATTTACGATGCTGCCTTAGCCGCTGCGTACCTCCTTGATTTGCATGTACTGGCCGTATTTTGCGAGCTCCTTCCCATTTACAAAAATTGGGTTGTATTTGTATCTCATGTACTCCGATATTATTGTACAAGTCCTGGCTATTATCCCAGGCACAACATGTATGTGGGATTCCTCATTGTATTTTTATCTGGCTCCTGATTATGCTAGCTGTACTTTATGGTTCGGTCCCTTGTTTACCGGACACACTATTCTTTTGTAATTTGTCTCAGCGGGCATAGGTATGCCTCCCCCGCCGCCTTCAGCACATGTACCCTCTCATAAAAAGAGACTTGTTGCATCTGCGAGTCTCATCTCCTCAGGGTCTAGTCCTTCAGCACACTATCTACCTTGCCTTTCTCTCTCTGACTTCCCTTTTGTTGTCTAGTGACTGAGTTCTTACAACGTACTTCGGTCATACGATTTGCTCCTGACAGTCACACGCTGGGGGGAAATCTGTTACACCATTTTTTGGTCATCTAACCTATTATCATTAGATGGACCCAAGTACACCATGTAAGACCAATTTTACCCTAAGCCTTCACTATGTTAAATAACTTAATAAACCACATTTATTAGGTTATTTATGGTTCAAAACAGTCAAACCCCAAAAGGAACATGCTACAAATCTATATTTGTTTGATTTTTCTCATGGAATAATTAATTAAACCATAATTTAATTATTATCTTACCATGTTTAACCCAAAAAAACAAAGAAATTAATTAGATAAATTATTATTTATCTTATTATATTCTAGGAATAATTATTTAAACCTTATTTAAATAATATTCCCTGTTAAATTTGACTAAATCACTCATAAATAGTTAAATAAATCATTATTTATTTAATTATTACTCAACCACATCCTTAAAATGATAAATAAATCATTTATTTATTTATTATTTACAAATAAAGGGATTCGACCCAAGTCAAATTCTTTTTCCCTCCAACAAATATAATAAAATATTCCACAAAAGTTGGATCTTGATTTGGTTAATAATATTTTAACTATGCACCAATATCTAGACTAACTCAATATTTTGTTATAAATAGGAGGGTTTTTCCTATCATTCTTCACCTTTTGTTTCCTATTAACATCACTCCGGATCTATACACTTGGTCACATTTTTCCATTATTTGCTGTGTGAGCTCCCTTGAGCTCTATTCTTTTTGAGCTCTATTCTTCGTATTGGGTTTTCTACACCAACAAGAGAGAGAAATTTTAGATCTGAAATGTTGAGGACTTTCAAGAACCCATCCCATCGAGGAGAATCGGAAACACCTTTCTTGTTTTCCTCTCAGGTGCCCAATTAATACAAAAATTCTTTTCAAAAATTGTTCTTGTCTTGTCTATTGGTATATGGAGCAAACCCTTTTTTTTACTGCTTAATGTCTTTCCATGCATAGATCTGGTGTTTTGCAGCTCTTTTCTTGTTGAACTAACCGCAGATCTGAAGATATTGGCAGCCACTTTTGTTGTTAGGGCTATTAGTTATGCATAGCTAAAGTGGTCCTTTTTCGTACACTTCGACAAAGGATTCATACTAACAACAGTGTTTGCTGGGCCAACGAAGAGGTTTTGAGCCTCAAATTTTTTTCGGTTGCCATGGCTGGAAGTGTAGTTTGGTTTTCTTCTGGAGTTGCTGGTGGGGCATTGTTTCTATTGGTGCAAAACAATGTCTAGTGGGGCAGTGGAAAAGTAGAGGGAAGTAGTTCCTCAGAAGAATTCTTGCCAATAAGTCTAGATCCAATGCTGATCAACAACAAAGAGTGATAAAAGAGGAGTGTTTCAACATTAGTTAGGAGAAGGATTTCCATAAAGGAAATCTATTTTCAGAGGGAGGTTGTTCCTTAGAGGGATTTTAGTGCTAAAGAAACCTAGATCCGAGTTTTGCTGGGGCAGAAACAAAATAGGGAGAATATAACCAGTTCGACATTTTATTATTGAGCAGAGGTGGCCACACATGGACCGAGGGATCAAAATAGGTTGGATGGAGCATCCAAATTTCTCATCTGGAAGGCTAGGATCCTATCATTTTTGGATGAACATCACATCAAGGATCATGTATTGAATTTAGTTGATGTCCCCATTGATGCTGATCCTCTCAAGAAGTACAAAGAG
This sequence comes from Pinus albicaulis, assembly GCA_034641835.2. Lineage (NCBI taxonomy): Eukaryota > Viridiplantae > Streptophyta > Pinopsida > Pinales > Pinaceae > Pinus > Pinus albicaulis. Next base: position 234,032,030 of record CM076584.1, on the reverse strand, counting down.
GCTCAAGTGAAGGAAAAACACATGATCATGGAAAAAGTCAAGAATCACGTAATCTCACATATTGCTAAGAAGAACACAAAAAGGTAAATGTGGACTTCCTTGACCACTATGTACCAGGGAACTTCCATCCAATGAAAGATATTGCTTGAGAATCTGCTGAGACTGTTTCAGAGCAGGCCTGCTCAACATCAACAGTGCGGGTGTCTCCGCACTTTCCTTGAGTAACCAGTGAGGGACCGCACCTATTTTCTCTGGAGCCTGCAGACCTTGTCAAATTTTTGAAAAACTTAATATTTCTCCTTCCAGTTTGAGTTTAGATTTAATTTAGGATTCTTAACATCTACCCAGATCTGTATTTTTCTATCAAAAAGCCTTGTTTATGAGTTTCTTTCGGCAATTTTTTATCTCATCAATCTCTGTTAAGTTAATTGGGTGTTTTGAGTCTCTTTTTTGAGAAATTCTTAATTTGATTTCCTTTGGTCATTACTTGGAGGTTTGTCTCAGTCTTTTCACAATTTTGCATCTTTTTGCTTTTGTTTTTGCAAAAAAAAATTCCCCCTCATTCGCCAGGGGAGGGCTAAATTGTGTATGAGTGTTAATCGCTTTTGAGTGTTTTTATTTTTTGATCTTTGGAACTCTCACCCAATTTTCTTTACTTGCACTTGATTGGTTCTTAGATTACATTAGAATCATCTTGTGTTTGAGAATTCTCTTGCATAGATCACATTTGCATAATTAGAATTCTCATTTTCAGAATATGAGTGAATTATGCATAGATTACAACTGCATAGTTTACATTCTGAAAAATCAATCGTAGATTTAGATCAGTTTTCTTTGATTTGAATTTAGATGTTTTTATGCTTGTTTTAAAAACACAAAAATAAAAAATTGTTTTGGAATTGATTTGCATTAGTTTTTCTTAATGAAATTAGTGCATTAGAGAATTTGTTATATTTTCTCTTAGTGATCAATTTTTTGCATTGTTGGAAGTGAATGGAAACTCTCTCCTTACTTTAATTAGGATTCATCGAATTGAAAAGATTACATTATCATATTCGATTGCATTTAGTTTTGGGTCGGGTCATAACACCATTGGTTTCATATCCATTTACCCTTTTGAGTAATAACAACCTAAATAACACAACGCTTAATTAAAATTCATCTAGTAATTTTTACATTTTTAGGGCTCTTTCCACCAATGTAGCTTAGGATTAGTGCTTTGGAATAGGTTGTAGTTAACTTTCCAAAGCAACTAAAACAAACAAGTAGATAAATATTGCAGTAGGAAATAAATCCAATTGTAACTAGTACATTCTGGGAAGCTTCTCTTAAAGGAGTTAATCACGAGATCATGTCCAAACCTTTGAGACAATCGATTCTGTTTCATCGGGGAAGATAGAAGATCTGCGCACATTACAAACGGTAAACCTCGTATTAACCATTGTCGAGGAGCCTGGGGTCACTTGTTGGTAAACCTCGGATTGACCATGTCGAGAAGCCTTCAAGGGGATTGAGCTTTGTTACTCTGCCCTTGCGCATAGAATAGGATCGTAGACTGTTCCCCTAGTTGTATTTTTTGCTATTGGTAACCTTAGTGTCCATAAACTTAAGATTATTTCCTAAGGTGACGGTGAAGGAAAGATCTCACTGTACCTAGAGCAAACGTCGACTATACTCACTTGGACTTTCTGGGGGGTTCTCTTCACTCGAGATGGTTTTGTGAAGAAACTTGTGCCAGTCTGTTTCATTAAGTAGGTTGTCGGGGTAACTGTTCCAACCGCCATTTCTGCATTAAAATTCCACGATGTTGGATTTCATCACCAACTAGTGTTTTTAGTGCGGGAATCTACTGTTTGTGTGTGGTTTGCCTCCTAGATTTGATAACACATGTTAATTTTTTTGTTTTTACTTTTAGAGACCATAGGTGTGAATTGTGAATTTTAATTTTTAGGTGTGAATTGCGAATTGTTAATTTTAGTTTTAAATTGTTAATAAAATTCACTGAAGTTGAATATAATGGCAACTGTTCCAGAATTTACCAACCAAGGAATCCCTCTTAACGAGAATCCTAGTACTTTTCCTTGCTTTGGAAATGTTGGTCCTCCTTATATGGCTACTTTTTCATTACCTGGATTTACAATAGGTTTACCAATATGGTTATTTTCAACTTCGTTGGCCCCGAATACTCCAATTGTTGCACCTCAATGGGATGCTTCACCTCAACAGAGTTCACCATCTCAACATCACCAACCTTCTGTTGACCCTTTACCTTCTTCGCCTAATATTTCTTCCTCCATTTCTTCCTATTTTCTTGGTAAAAGCCTTGACGCTAGTAACCAGGTGGCTAAGAAGAAGAATAAAGGGAAGAAGAAGAAGAAGAAGAAGCAAGATAAGAAAGAAGTCAACCAACCAACCACGGCTGTAAATGTTAGTAGTGTTGAGGAAACCTCCAACATGCATCGTAAACCCAAATACCCTTGCAGGCTTTGTAAGGGTGACCACTTCCTTATCAATTGTCTCGGTATTCCAAAGGTCTTGGAAGGATGGTCAGAAAAATCTCATCAACTTTCCGTTGATCCATCAACCATTGATAGTCAGGTTCTTGGGAAAAAGGGTAAAGTTAGGTTTCCTTGTAAGTTATGCAAAGGGAGTCATCAAGCTCACATTTTCCCTCACATGGATGAAGCCTCAAAATTATTGGAAAACCTTACTTTTCCACAACAATAATTTCCAACTGGTTACCGTAAAATTTCTCCCAACCTACCATCAACTGATGGAGTGATTGATCTAATTTCAAGTACAGTCAATCCCACTCTTCCATTGGAGAGTGAAACTCATATCACTCAGGTTGATGATCCATTAGTTGATCAAGTGGTCGATTCGATTTCACATTCGGTCGATCCCATTCTCCCTGTAGAGAGTGAACTTCATACCACTCAGGTTCTTCTTGTTACATCAGATTCTTCTACGCTAGGGGGAATTTTACCTATTTCTATAGAACCCCCTCCATGTACTGAGGTATTTTCCTTTGATTGGAATAGACTTACAGAACCTCATCTTCCTTCCTCCATCCCTTTCCAAATCATTGTGAAGTTTGGTGGTTGGTACATACACCGCACACAGGTAGATGAAGGTGCTTCTGTTAGTATTTTATCCTCAACTGCTTGGAAATCTTTGGGTTCCCCTCAACTTGTGCTTATTACACAGAATCTGAAATCTTTTAACATAACCATTAGTGAACCTTTAGGGATCCTTCCTAAGTTTTCTATTACTTTGGAAGGTAAAACTGTCTGTATTGATCTTATGGTAGTTCGAGGCCCCTTGGATTTCAATTTACTCCTTGGGCGAGACTATGTCTATGCAATGAAAGCTATAGTATCGACACTCTTTCGCGTGATGTCTTTCCCTCACAATGTAAATATTGTGACTGTAGACCAAATTTTGTTCCCCAATCTTGTTTTGACTACCAATAATATGACACCCCTAAATGTTCCTGATTCTAAAGTGGTATCTACCTTGCCACGGGTTAATTATGTGGCAACTGGTCCCATGTTTTCAATTACCGATGTAAGCGAGCCTCTCACTGTTTGCTCGTATTCCTTTGACTTAGATCCGATAATTGACATGGAAAACTCTATGGGATTATTTGAACACGATGTTCTTATCCCTTTTGAGTCCCTTGACATGTGTTCCTTTCATAGAACTGTTCTTCCATCTGATGAAGACCTCTTGGAAGCCATGAACGAGGTGCGTACCTTGACATGTGTTTCTTCTATTTGGAAGCCATGATCAAGTAGTTTTTGAGGATAGTTCCTTTTACTATGTCAACCTCGTTAAAAAATGAATCAATGAGTGTGAGGAGAGTTCCTTTTACTGTGTCAACCTCGTTAAAAAATGAATCAGTGAGTGTGAGGATAGTTCCTTTTACTGTTTCAACCTCATTAAAAAATGAATCAGTTAGTCAAGAGCATAGTTCCTTTTCTTGTGTCAAGCTCGTTTAAAAAATGAAACAAGCTTCCAAGAGGAAAGTTCTTTTCCTGTGAAAACCTCGTTAAAAAATGAAACAGATTCTTACGAGGAGAGTTCCTTTTACTGTGTCAACCTCGTTAAAAAATGAAACATGTCTTAGTTTTACGAGGATAGTTCTTTTTACTGTGTCAACCTCATTAAAAAATGAATCAGTTGGTTAGAGGATATTTCCTGTTACTGAGTCAACCTCGTTAAAAAATGAATCAGGTATGAGGACAGTTCTTTTCCTATGTCAACTTCATTAAAAAATGAATCAATAGGTAGATTGTAGAGAGTAAATTGATAGATTAGAAATAAGTAGTTTCTGAGGATGGTTCTTGTTACTGAGTCAACCTCGTAAAAAATGAATCAGGTATGAGGAAAGTTCCTTTTACCGTGTCAACCTCGTTAAAAATGAATCAGTGGATCAAGAGGAAAGTTCCTTTTACTGTGTCAACCTTGTTAAAAAATGAAACACATTGCCATGAGCATAGTTATTTTCCTGTGTCAAGCTCGTTAAAAAATGAAACAAATCCTCCCCTAATTGAGTCGAGTCTTTGACTAGATCTCTTAAATGTTAAGTCATATATTTAGGTTAGTTATTTCAGATTTTTGCATAATTTTCTTACAGTTTTAGGTCGGGTCTTTCATATGATCTCGTAAATGAACCTTCATTCCATCTAGCTATTAATTACCAGTAGTGTACTTAGTTGAATGAAATGAAGCTGGGAAGGCATGCACTCTAGCAGTTACGCTTAGGGGGCATCAAGCACAATTTTCTCTCTATTTCAAGCTTGTGTAAAAATGAAACCACTCTGAAGCATAGTTTTTCTCTGTTTCAAGCTTTTGTAAAAATGAAACCTATCTTGAGTCAATTTCGGTTATTTTCAAGACTCGTTAAACTCATGAAAATCCAAAGATTATTTTGCTATTTATCATTCTCATAAAACACATGAAAATGCCGAGTTCTTTCTGTCTTTTCCTGCTTGTAAATTAAATTGAAATTCGACCACAGGAGTACATTTTTATCCCTTTTTTCGAACTCGTTTAAACTTACAAAAAAGAGAAAACCATGAGTACATTTTTATCCCTTTTTTCAAACTCGTTAAAACTTATGAAAAAGCGAAATCTTGAGTTCTCTTTTAAGCCCTTTTCAGACTCTTTAAAAATGAAAATATTGCTGAGTACCTGACTATTCGAACTCGTTAAAGTAAATGAATGATCGTCCCTTCAGTATAATTTTACTCCTTTTACGGACTGAAATGGAATATTTACGAAAAAGGTATACGTTGACTAATTATGGTCAATAGAGTTCTCTCCCGTATTTTTTTATCCTTTTTCGGGATCGAGAGACTAAATTTACGAAAAAGTACACCCATGGAGTTTTCTTAAGTTTTTTCTTCTGAATCCCTAAAATTGAAAAACATCGAGTTTCTCCTATACTGGACTCGTTAAAATGTAATAGTAAAGGACCTGTTCAATTTTAAGCAGGAACGAACCACTCCTTCTTAGGTTTCGAATATTAAACTAAGTTGGACTCATCTGAAGGATGATCTTATAAACAAGCAATTGTTATCCTCCTCAAGCTTGTCAAAAATAAAGAGGTACTTGCTAGAAATGGTGGGGGAAAAGAGAGAAAAACAAACCTGTTTGTTACATTTTGATTATTTGAAAAGCCGTTAATCACTCTTGAACATGACACTTTTGTTCACCTGGGTTGGGAAAATCCTTTGCCTAACAGTTAATCAAACCATATTGAAAGTCTTTAGCCGGTTTCTGGGTATTAGCTTTGGGTCAATTGTCACCAAACCATATGCAATGTCATTATGTGTTCAAGAAGACAATTCAAACAAACCATTCATCTGCAAAATATTTGTCTTCCATTTTGACCATCCCTGAGTCAGTCCTTGCCAATATATTTCTTAAAAACTTGATCTATGATTTCGTGTTGTGGCCTTGCCTATGAAGTATCACTTTCTATCGACGACAGCTCATTATCTAGGAAGTTGATCTAGAAATCGTCAGTACTTTGAAATTTTCATGCCTTAATGGCAAGTTTCTCGCCTTCGATGATAGGTTGCATCATTGACCTTCGATCGAACGATTCCGTGAAATGTTCGACTTCAGATCACTTATTCACATTTCATGGATTGTACTGAGTACTTTGAGAGCCATTATCATTATTGGTGGTTTCTCTCACACTTGTTAACAATTCACATCATTGACTGGTAATCAAGTGGTTTCTACCATGTTTGACTTCGACACATTCATTCACATGGATAGAATCGTACTAGTTTGGGAGGCGGAAATCAAGACCCTGGATCTAGTTTATACCATCCAGGCTGCGAGGAATTTTTTTATTCATTTATATAGTGGAATATTCATAAACAGATGGCTGTGTCCATACTGTGTCTACACATGTCTATACTATTGATGTATTGAAAATCATTCCTGTATCAAAACAGTTTAAGTCAGTTTTCTAGTTAGTTTTGATCTGAGTATGGGAATTCCTACCTCAGCGATGATATGTCTACATATATTTATTTTGAAATGAATGTTTTTACAGGTTCCAACTGGGGTGTCCACAGGATAATTCTTGAAATGACAAAGTACTTCACTCTTCATACATGACAGACTCTATCTTCATCTATTACAGACTTCGCACTTTAGGGGGCAATCTGTTGCACTGAAAATTGTCACCTTGACATTTCATTGTTTGTATGAGCTCATTATAACTCATACTTTCCTCGTTTGCAAGTCTAAAAACATCAGTTCCTCATGTCAAGCCTTAAAAATAAGAGAAAAGCTCTCAAAAGTCTCTAAAACTCTGGTATCACACTTTCTGTTTGTCTTACTTGTGGTCCCGCACCTAATGGTCATGTCTCCTGCATACCTGACCACACTTTCTCTGTGTTAAGAGTGCGGGCCCCTATAAAATATTAAAAAGGTGCAAGTAAACTCAAAAAGCTCACTTTCAGTAATTTCTAGAAGCCTCTGGAAGGAATCTTGTGGTGGCAGAACCGCTCTTTTCAGGTTCATGTATCCCATGCCTTGAGGAGCTAACCCCTTGATGTGAGGAGCTTATCCCTTTGAAGGAGGAATTTATCCCTTCATAGTTGGAACTGTAACCTCCTCTTTTTCACTATAAAAAGAGGCCTTGGGTAGCCTGAAAGGGAGTTCAAGCTTTAGTGTGTGATTGACGTAAAGTGCTGTTGAGATTTAGGCTCCTTTCTGCTAAGATTTTGTGAGGAAAGATCACATACCTCTATGTGCTCCTGGAGGAAGAGTGCAAGGCTTATCAAAGTAGAGGAAAATCCTACTTTGGACCCCGGGAAGGCCTGTTCAACATCAAGGCTAAGGTTGTAAGGTTCTTATATTATTTCAAAGTTAATATAATCAAGCTTGTTTTTATCAATAAATTGTCGTTCGATTGTTTATTTCAATAAGCTGCCGTTTGATCATTTATTTGATAGATTCCTTGATCACTATGATAGGTATGTTTTATAATTATTTTTTATACAGGTGCTATTTAATATTTTCTTGTTTGTGATTGCAGGTCTTTAAAGACGACACTTTCAAGCGACGGAAGAACTATTGTTGCAACGGAAAAACTACTGATGCGACGGAAGAACTACGGTTGCAAATAAGCGTTTGGATCTAAGGTAGGATCGACACCTTTATAGCATTTAATTTTAAAACGAATATATTTAGAGAAAGATAAACTTAGTTGTTCTTTTGTTGCTAGATTGTCTTCTGACACTAGGGAGATCGATCTTGTCTGCAAGATCAATTTATCCGGTCAACACCCTTCCTTATTAGATTGCAAGTAATCTGCGATCATCTAGCTTCTATAGGGCCTACACCTGATGATGGTATTATGGTCAACACTGCCCTGAATGCAGTCTCTAAAGATTGGGAGAACTTTGTCCAAGGTACTTTGGGCATGGCCGCTCTTCCAAACTGAGAGGAGATGTGGGGAGATCTTTGATAGGAAGAGATTAGAAGGTTGACCGAGGCCGGAAGAAGCAACACGGGGATCAAAATAAAGAAGGAGGAAGAGGAAGATGCGGCTCTCGCATTTAAGGGACAACATGGGAAACAAAGAAGGAAGAAGAAGCACATCTCGAAGGTCAGATGCTTCAGGTGTGGAGAATTGGGACATTTCACCACATAATGCATTAAGAAGAAGAAGGGAAAATAAGAATCTAACTTGAAGGCTACTACAGCAAAGGATGATGATGGGGATGATGATGATTGCCATGAGTGATAATGTTCCTCAAGATAAGAGGGGGGGCGACATTGATTTGTAGTACTTTGAACTTCAGTGGAAGGGTCGGGATCCTTGAGGTGCCCAAACTCTTGGATCACATACGGCTACAGGAGCCCTTAATGACAGTAGCAGAATGATGGGTGTCACTTGGTGCTGTTAGGGTCCTATAATTTATAGGATCACAAGGTGATTGGATGTTTTATCTTAGTTATATGAAATTGTGAATAATATTTCAATTTTAAAATGATTTCCAAAAAAAATAGAAAATAAAAAATGAAAAGAGGGTATTTGAATAAAAAAAAAAGAATTAGAGAAAAAAAATAAAAAGAAAAAGAAAAAAAAGAAAGAATACGAATAAAAATGAAAACCCCATAAAAGAAAAAACAAAAATATAGAACTGAAAGTGTTGCAAATATAAATGCCACTACTTTTTAGATAGTTTTATTTTGTTAAATAAAGTAAATGTTATGTGCAACTTGTTCAAAATACCACATCCTTGAGTCATTTGTTTGAACCACACAATTTAATCATGGTCAAACAAGCTTAATTTTTTTTAATTAGATTAGAGAATAAAGTTAGCTAAACTATATAATGTTGGCTAATGTTAGTTAGGTAGATAAATAAGGCTGATTCAAATGTTTAAGTTGAATCAACGAAGCAATAAGTCGATAGGATACAGTAGGTATTTGTTTTCTCAAAAAGAAATAAAATAAGGTTCTGCAAGTCCAAATGCACCCTTAGGAATGATTAAAAAGTTAGTCTTAGGATTAGAAGAACATTGAAGGAAAAAAGGTTGAAAGGATAAAATGTGGTTAATTCTACATGAAAGGCTCATTAATGCACTTTATCCTAAGTTTGAAAGAAATTGTGAAAATATGCACTATTAGTCTAATGTTTGAGTTTATTATGTTTTTAATCCAAAGTTTGAATGAAAAGGTTTTTTATCCAAAGTTTACGCCATATAATAAAGGTTGGTAAATGACAAAAGGCATTTTTCGCTTTTGGTTATTTCACACACACTTTCGAACGGCCCGATTGTGACTCCACTAGATCGACAAACCAAAATGCTTTTCACCCTCCCCTCGCCATCCTACCTTTACTGTCAGGGGGAAGGTCTGAAATGGTGGTTTCAATCCCATCGTTCCCGCACAATGTGTCATTCCCTCCACATTTCATACCCCCCTATCACAATAGCACAAACCACCTCGACCCCCCTTCGAAATCTGCCTAACCACCCTCCTTTCCCGCTCTCCTTCCTGTGCACTCCCTTCCACTCTCATCCCACTGCGTGGCTATAAATGTTAGCCTATTAAATGATTTCCCAGGGTAATTGTTCGAACCTCCAACGAACCCGTTCTCCTAATGGAAACATCACCATGACCATAAAAATTTGTTGCGCCACGATTTTTCTCCTTTTCTATTGCAGATTATTTCACTCTTCCTTAATTTCCAAACTTCAAGTGCACATTGTTGTTCTTCAATTGACCAAGCACCTGATCAAGCACGAGAAATGCCCAATTCTACTACCAGTCTGCTACAAGCCGGTTTAATCCTTGGTAATTATTTGCCATTTCCTCTTGCCTCTGTAATTTCTCATTAACAGGATGCCTCCGAAAAAGAAGAACAATGAAGATTATGTCAACCCTATGCTGCATCCCCCTGTAGACCTCGATCACATCTCGCTTCCAGACATAGATTATAAAATCGCCGAGACTCGGTGTGAGTTTGATCTTTTCGAAATCTAATTTTGTCTCAAAGACAAGTTTATTGATAAATCTGATGAAATTGGACTCTGGGAGTCTAATTTGACTCATTAGATTTTTTCTCCAAACCTTTCATTCCCTAGAGTTTGTTAGAAAATTCTAGGACTGTTATGTACCAAACCAAAGAGCCATTATAGCCCCAAGTGGTAAAATCTTACTCACCATCACCTATAATACCATTGATAAGATGATGCAGGACCCTTCTATAGAAACCAACACCCCTTTTTCTATAGAAACCTTGACTGAACTCTACCAGAAATTAGATTTTTCCAAAAGAGCTCATATTTTCGACATTTTCTTACCTGAACATACCTAATTGACTAGGAAAAATCCTCCTTATCCCTCTTCCATGTTCCCTGATCAGTAAAAACAAATAATTTTTGTGTTGTATTTCCTTTTAGGCTATTACTTTAATGAATGGGTTGATGAACCCCTGTTAGGTTTCTTTTCAATATTTTCTACAGACCATATGCCTTCAATAATTTTTAATTCCAGTCAATTCTTAGCTGATAGAATACATGAAAAACTCCTTAAGTTACCAAATCAAGGAGTATTCAGGTATTCTTCCATTCCGGTTTATATGTTCATTTATTACCAAGAAGAGAGATTCAAGTTTTCACTGTAGAAATTAGATGAGGAAGGGAATCCACAATCAGTAATATTTTTGACTTCGATTCAAAGGAGTACACATTCAAGAAATACATTGAACAGTTCATACATCCAGTGATGAGCATGTTGACCAGTACTGCAGAACCAACAATCAATGAAGAAACCAAGAAGACCCTGCATTTGGCAGAGCAAGCTAAAACCGATGATTGTTACCTGTACAAAAACTATACAAAGATCAGGGTGTATGGCTGTGAATTTCCACCATACAAGTTGCCCAAATACCTCCCAATGAGAGTATTTTCCCTAGAGTAAATAAGAAAGATGATTAACTATGATGAAATTCATTTTTTTTCAGCCAAGAAGAATTCCTAGTTCAGGATTAAAACACAAGTTGGACCCTTTGTTTTCAACAACAGGACAACATGGGAAGAAGCAGAAAAGCTTCTTAAAGAAATGAAGTTTAATCTCAATTTTACATGGTCGTATGATCCTCTAGGCCTAATTTTCAAGTTAATGGTGGAACACAAAACCACTCCTTATACCCAAACTCAGAGGCCATAGATTCAAATGTATTTGAATTAATTAACATGGACAAAGAACACTTTGCAAGAATCCGAAGAACAACTTGTCTCCACCTCAACTTCACAGAATCATACTCTCAAGAGAAATTAGGCAAGAGGCGAAGAGAGGAAGAATCACCTTCAGTTACAGACGATGCAGGTAAAGAATTCAAAATCATCTATAAAAATATGACCAAGATGAGTCCTAAAATAGATTTAGAAAGTAATGCAGAACAAGGAGCTGCCGTGATAATCAAAGAACTACTATCTTCAACACAACTAGGTAGAAAATTTATAACATCACCAACAATGCATCAATGTCACAGGGTCAGTCGGACACATCCAAACCTCCAAGCTCATTCAGGGAGAAAAGGAGAAGAGTATCTTTGACTGGTACAAAGAAATCAAGCTAAAAAATGAGATTCTAAAGAACAACACCTACACACAGTTTTAGAAACAAACTGCCAATTCATAGAGCAGGCTTCTATCAGCCTGTGATTCAGACTACAAAAATAATTCCTTCAAATTTTACTCCAAGGGAATTCATCCCATTCATCAAATAGAGATGCATAAACATGCCGGTGAGATGATTTGATCTACACTAACCAATACAACCATGAATGTGTCAAAATTGCAGGTATCTCTCTCAAATATCCAATCTCAGATGAATATGGAAAAGATCTATTCTATGGTTAAAGAAACCAAGATCAAATCATTGGAAGTTATGGTTGTTAAAATGGGTTATGATCTAGAAAATGTGAAGGCTGCAAAAGAAATAATTAAAAAGAAGAATGCTGATATTGCATCACTAAGGAAGCACCTAAAATTTCCAGCAACAGAAGATCCATAGACCAAGGATATAGAAGAATATAAAACACATAAGGGAGATATGCTGAAATTGATCATGCAACAAAATGTCCAAATCAGGGAAATGGAAACATAAATGGAAAAACTGATTAAGGAGAAGTAACAAAATTCACTGGTGGCCATAGTTCCTTTGGATACAGTACCCCTCACAACAATCCCCACTACAGGTGCTACAACATCAACAATGCCTTCAGCACAACCTGCAAATGCTGCTGAGAAATTGACTAAGGTCATAGAGAACATGTCAATACAAACATAAGAGATAAATATATTACAAGGGAAAGTAAAAGATTTGCAGGAACATAAAAAAAGAAGTGAAGCTTCACATCCAGTTGAAGTATAAAGATCCCAAAGACTACTGGAAAGAATACAGAAATAAAAAAGAGAGTCAGTCATTGGCCAAACCTTGGCCCAAGCCAAGGAAAGCATATGGACAAGCATCCTCAAATCCATGAATGATATTTGGTTATCCATCCAAATCATTTTTGAGCAGAAGGACCTAATACAAAAAGCCACAGAAGTTATTGCAGACATCAAGGAGAAGCTGGGTGAAAAGCCTACTGAAGCTGCTAATATCATCAAATTCATAAATTCCAAGAATAAATATGAGTTGGAAGAAATAGGAATTGAGGACAGAACTGAAACTATCCTAGAAGTCAAAAAGGTTCTGACCAAAAAGAACCTCATTATGCAATTAGAAGAAAAATTCCAAGGACTGGAAATAGGGGTTAACAGGTTTTTTAGCAGGTTTGAAGCACTTAAAAAAACAGGATTTCCAAGTATGTTTGTGATCAATGATAAATTAATTACACAAGAGAACTACAATAAGAAGTTGAAAGAAGTGGCCAAAGACAGTTCCAAGTTCGCGAGTATACAAGGCAGTTTTATAGGAAAAAATTTCCTTGAAGCAATGGGAAATGAATTTTACATACAACATGAGGTGAATCACATTTTTGTGGTAAAATATACTTTTTCCAAATATATCGAAGTAGATGAAATTTATAGGAAGGTAACAAAATTGTCAATTCCAGATGAAGAAAGGTGGGATAAGTTGTGTGAGTTACTGGAATAAGTGATAAATCCAAATGCAATTAAAGGATAAGCCAACATAGCAAATACATAAGGGAAAACTCATCAAGAACTTCCTCCAACTCAGGGCCACCTCTCGATGCAGTTCCACCTATCCTATTAATTTGCAGAAAATATAATTTGTTTTATATTGTGCTAAATATACCCTGTCGGTTGTGACAAGAGTTTTTTGTAAATATTATTATAAATACTTCACACTTTGAAGTATTATGGGTTGGTTGTTAATTTTCTCTTTCCATAAGCTATTGTAGTTTTTCCAGTTGATGGATTGATCATTAATACAAGGACTTCTTCACAGGATTCATTTGTTGGAAAAATTAGTGAAGTACTTCTCATCGTTTATGTTTTATTTATTTGTTTCCATTACTGTACTTTCTTAAAATATTAATTACCTTACAGAAACGGTGAAAAACAAGATTTCTTGAAATATACAATTTGATTATGGTTGTAAGTAATTTTAATGTTTTCTTCTGATGTCGAGTTGAATAATTTTTAATTTCTCTTTAACTTTAACTGATTTTTTTTTTTTTGTGCCATTTTAAATGTAAAAGATCCAACTCATTCACCTATCTTTCCCTATGAAACTCCTTGAAAATTTGATACATATCCATGTTAGTTTTATAGACTCCATATCCCAATGGAAGTATAGGCACTCAATCAACCAAATCAATTACAAAAAATTAAACAAATAATTACACAATCATAGCTAGCCTAAAATTTATAGAGAACTGTTACACAGTAATTTGTCACCGTCCCTACCATTTCCCGTCCCGCACAATGGAGGACCCATTATGTGACCTGTGAGCAATGTCAAGCCTTGAAAATACCTTCATTCCATCCCTTTCCATGAGGACAACATTTCTTCTGTTTATCATTTCCTCAGCAGACCCCTAAAAACACATGTTTTTGCATTGGCGCTGGTAGCCCGTTATGTACTCGCGCCAATGGGGGAAAATTAACACTGAGCCCGCGCCAATTGGCGCTCTGTCCCAGTGTTGTACCCGCGCCACTCTGTTTATGGAAAGTTTTTTAAAAAAAGAGGCGAAGTTTCGATTACAACAACTTCGTGGATGAGTCATCGGGAGTGGTTTCGCCTGAATAACCACGACCTTCCTCCTTTGGCCTCTTGTTTCCACCATATGGGGAACCTCCCAAAGGATAAGGCCTCCCTTCCACTATTGTAGGGATCCCAACCTCCTCCTCTCCTCTATAAATATAGCCTTCATCCATTGATGAAGGGGCTGAAAGGTTGAAAGGCTGATAGTCTTGAAGTGATGAAGCTTTGCATCTCCCTATTCCCAAGTGCCTTTGTGCTGTAAAGAATCCCTTCTTTCCCTTAAGGCCCATTTAAGCGAGGAGACCATTGTTACGAGACTCTGGAGAGGTTTCCCTTTCCTTGGCGAGCTTTGCGAGACGTGGACAACCGGAGACCCGTTCGAAGGAAGCCGCGACGTCAGAACTTGGTTGTGACTTCTATTCGTTTATCACTTTAATAGATGACTATGATTATGGTTCCACTCCTTTTTCTATCATGTTAATGCGAGTAATATCTTTTCTGACCGATGTTTAGTTACGTATGCTGGTTTCTATGCATGTATCTGTTCGTTTCTTCTGTGTGCAGGTGTTCATCCATGGAGATCGTGGAAGGATTGTGATCTGCCAGGGCTGAAGGAAGGGGACATCTTCTTCTTCAGATCTAGCGTTGGAATCCAGGCAGGCTCTTATCCCAAGTCTTTCATTCGTAACTAGGAGCTTGCGTCATAGCATTGTTTGTTTGTTGCTAGACCCCTGCTGGGCTAGTAGGGATCGCCTCTGTCCGCAGAGGGGATTTACCTCCTCAACAAATTGGCGACTCCCGTGTGTGGTTTTGAGTTTGATGGAAACTTTTTCAGAGTTCACCAACCAAGGAATCCCCTCAGAAGGGAATCCTGGTCATTTTCCTCCTTTTGGAAATGTTGGCGCTCCTTACATGGCGACGTTGTCCCTTCCTGGTTTAACTGTTGGGTTGCCTGTTTGGTTGTTCTCAACCTCTATTGTCCCAAATGTCTCCACTACTGTTCAATCAGTTCCTCCACCTGAACAACCTCATGTTGATTCCAAGGTGGACCTCTCCCCTTCTTCGCCTGTTTCTGCGTCCTCATCTTCTACTTTGCCTGGTGAAAGCCTGGATTCAAGTAACCAGGTGGCTAAAAAGAAAAAGAAGAAGAAGACAAAGAAGAAGAAGTCTGACGAGCGAGAGGCTAAATGTACGGCTACTGCCTCCGAGATATCCCCTCTTGATAAACCTTCCAACCCTCCACGGAAAGTCAAGTTCCCTTGCCTATTGTGCACGGGAGACCATCTTCTTCGAGACTGCCCTGGCATTCCCAAGGTGCTCGAAGTATGGTCCAACGGCCACCCACCGTTGCCTTTGGCTTCCGGGAGTCAAGTTGGGGGCACGTCTTCAGCTGCTATTGATAAGAACTCTAAGAAGCAGGGTAAGATCACCAATCCCTGTAAGTTGTGTGAAGGGCACCATGCCATTCACCTTTGTCCTTATATGGATGAAGCCAAGCAAGTCTTGGACGACCCAACCGGTTCTACACCACGCCTTCCACCTGGTTATAATCGTCTTTCTTTGATTCCTCTGCCATCTGATCCTATGATTGATCAAGAGTCATCCTTGGTCGATCCCACTCCCCCAGAAATTCAAATTCACGAATCCGTCCCTGACCGACCATTGGTCGTCGGATCGGTCGAACTGGCCCCGTCCGCGGTGCACCAGGTCTTTTCTGTCGAGGGTGGATCTCACACCCCTCATGTCCTTCTGGTCTCTTCAGATTCTTCAGACTTGGAGAAAGATTCTCCTGTCCCTGTACTTCAAGAAGCCCCTCCTCCACCTCCCATGATGGAGGCTCTAGAGGATATCCCTCCCGCCTTCGAGATGGAGGTCATGGAGGATGCTTCTTCTACCGTAACATTAGGGGAAGACCTTCGCTTGTCGATGGTAGCCCCTCCGAGTAGTTTGGTCGCTTCCTTTGACTGGAATCGATTTGCAGGATTTCGCCTTCCGTCTTATGTGCCTTTCGAGATCACAATACAGGCTCTTGGTCTGGTTGTACCCAGCACCATTATAGACGAAGGTGCCTCTGTTAGTATTCTGTCATCAACTACCTGGCAAGCTTTCGGTTCGCCGCCGCTTGCGCCCGTTACGCAGAATCTGTTGACATTCAATAGAAGAACGAGTCAACCATTGGGGATCCTTCCAAGGTTACCTGTTACTTTGGGAGGCAAAACCGTCCATATGGACGTGATGGTTGTTCCAGGCCCCTTGGATTTCAATCTGCTTTTGGGGTGCGATTACACCTATGCCATGGGAGCGCTCGTCTCCTCCCTCTTTCGTGTGGCCTGTTTTCCGCATGAAGGAAGGATCGTGACCATTGATCAGCTGTCATTCTTTGGTCCTAATGTGGCAACTGGCCCGCCATCACCCCCTCTTGGTTTTTATCCACCCGTTGTATCTGCTCCACCGCAGGTCAACTATGTGGCTACTTACCCCGTGCCTGTGCTCAGTGATGATGCCGTTGTGCATAATGTGCTGGGGGCATTGGGTCCTGACTTCCAGGATGTTTCCCTTCCATCAGGAGTGGAACTCTTGGAAGCACCGCCTTCTTATTCTTTTTTATGCAAGTCGGTTAGAGCACGGTTTCCTCCCTGGGTCAAGCTCTTTAAAAAATGAAACCAGGATCTTAGAGCACAGTTCCCCTGTGTCAAGCTCTTTAAAAAATGAAACCATTTTGGCGGAGCACAGTTCGTTGTCTTGTGTCAAGCTCCTTAAAAAATGAAACAAGATCGCTGGAGCAGAGTTCCTTGTCTTGTGTCAAGCTCCTTAAAAAATGAAACAAGGGTGTCCGAGGATAGTTCTTTTTAATGTGTCAACCTCGTTAACATAATGAAACACGTTCCTGTTCAATTCGAGTCTTTGTTAAGATCTCGTAAAATCCCAGTCGAGTCTTTTTTCTTGATCTCGTAACTTGAACCTTCACTCCATCTGACTTTCATATGGACTGAAGCTTGGGGGGCATGTACCTCGAATTGAGTCACCATGCTGGGGGCATGCTTACTTTTTCAAGCATAGTTTGTTTCCGTTTCAAGCTTGTGTAAAAATGAAACTGGTTTCAAGCATAGTTTATCTTTGTTTCCAGCTTGTGTAAAAATGAAACCAACTTCAAGCAGAGTTTCCTGATTTCAAGCTTGTGTAAAAATGAAACCATTCCCATTTTACCTCTTGTGATTGTCATTTTATCAGCCTGTTTTTGCCAGATGAGCCTTGGTTTTCTCACTCCATCGTCACTATCTGCTTGGCTGATCATATGCCTTCACTTGGTTGTTTTACCCATTCCTGAGGAACCGCTGCGATGAGTGGTCTTGTTAGCCAGCCTCTTGACCTTTATTTGTTTTGAGCAGTTCCACCATTACCGGAACCAGTAGCTACCCTTTATACCACTCGTTCCTCTAGGAGGAGTCATCTTTCAGCTCTTTTCTGACTCTCTAAATATGAAAAGATCGCCGAGGCCCTTGTCGTTTCGATCTCGTTAAAATGGACACGAATCGACATTCACCCGGTATAAGTTTAACCCTTTTTCGGGCCGGGATGGATTGATTACGAAAAAGGAATACCCTAGCCTATCGCGACTAGGAGGTTTTCCCGGATATTGTTTTCTACCTTTTCGGATCTAGGGAACTATTTACGAAAAGGGACCTGTGGAGTTTTCTTTTCCGCTGTCTTTTCAAACTCTCTAAACATGAAAAGACGCCGAGTTCTTCCTTTGTCAGACTCGTTAAACCCTGATGACATTGGATTTCGTCGAAATGACGTTCTCCTCCTTCCTCCTTCCTAGGACTCGTTAAATGTACCAGGATGGATTCGTCCAAAGGACGGATTTATATGACAAGCATATGGTATCCTCTTCAAGCTTGTGTAAAAATAAAGAGGTACTCGCCGAGATGGTGGGGAAAATGGAACCAGTATCATTGTCGTGTCAGCAGTATGTCACTCTTGAACATGGCACTTGTCTGCATTTGTGTCGAGTTGGGGACATCTCATCTCGTTTTTCACTTGCCTTCGTGGGTTTGGGTGATTCCTTTTGACCTCTCATCTGCTCTTTTCCTCGTCACTATGACCTCTGATCTTTTGATGTCAAATACCGCCAAGTCCACTGTCGTGTCGTTCATATGTTCAAGAGAAGTTGACCTCCGCAAATATCAACCTTCCTCTGATTCTCATCCGATCCTGATTCACAACAAAAACATCATGTTCCTCTGTCTCGTGTCGATGATGTGGGAAACATTATGGCCCACCTTCGATCAAGGTCACTTCCTGTCGACTTCAGCTCATTATCCAGGAAATTGATCTAGAGACTCTTTTATGGTACCTTGGAGCCTGCATGCCTCAATGGCAGGTTCGTCGCATTCGACATGAGGTTTTCATCATTGACCTCCGATCGAGTGATTCTGCGGGTGTTCGACATCAACTCATTTATTCGCACGCCGTAGATTGTACCTGTAGTACCTTGAGGGCCATTGTCATTATTGGTGGTTTCTCTCGCGTCTGTTAA
This sequence comes from Pinus albicaulis, assembly GCA_034641835.2. Taxonomy (NCBI): domain Eukaryota; kingdom Viridiplantae; phylum Streptophyta; class Pinopsida; order Pinales; family Pinaceae; genus Pinus; species Pinus albicaulis. The sequence goes on along the minus strand of CM076584.1, from coordinate 234,013,267 downwards.
CAGCTTTCATCACGGTAATCGACGATGTTCTCGTATGTTCGATCTCAACTAGTACATCATGCTTGAACTTGTACTTTGTCTGGGTCGAGATGGAGCGCAAGACCCTGGATTGTGTCTGTTGTAATCCAGGCTGCGATTGTGGATTATTATCATTATGTACATGACTCACTGATTGGATGGCTGCGACCATACCTGAGTGTATTGGTTTGATCCTAGTTGGATGGCTGCGTCCATACCCTGGATCCGGATTATAGTATACTCTGTTTCGGATGGCTGCGTCCATACCACATATACATCATGTACTTGAGATATCGCTGTATCTTTTCTCACAAGGCAGGTTTTCCGACGAAGGGTCTTTCAGTGGAACATGTTATCGTAAAGCATTTCACCCCTCTCTCTCTGCCTCATGCTTTAGTGGGGGCCACTCGTTACGCAATTTGTCACCGTCCCTACATTTTCCGTCCCGCACAATGGAGGACCCATTATGTGACCTATGAGCAATGTCAAGCCTTGAAAATACCTTCATTCCATCCCTTTCCATGAGGACAACATTCCTTCTGTTGATCATTTCCTGAGTAGACCCCTAAAAACACCTGTTTTTGCCTTGGCGCTTGTAGCCTGTTATGTCCTCGCGCCAATGAGGAAAATTAACACTGATCCCACGCCAGTTGGCACTCTGTCCCAGTTAAGCATCCACACCAATCTGCATATGGAATGTTTTTAAAAAAAAAGAGGCGAAGTTTTGATTACAACAACTTCGTGGACGAGTCATTAGGAGTGGTTTCGACTGAATAACCATGGCCTTCCTCCTTTGGCCTCTTATTTCCACCTTATGGGGAACCTCCCAAGGGATAAGGCCTCCTTCCACTATTTTAGGGATCCCAACCTCCCTCTCCTCTATAAATATAGCCTTCACCTATCGATGGGCCAAAGGTCGATAGTTCAAGTGTCAAGCTTTGCATCTCTTCAAGCTTTGCATCTCCCTATTCCCAAGTGCCTTGTGCCGTAAAGAATCCCTTCTTTCCTTAAGGCCCATTTTTTCCTTAAGGCCCATTCAAGCGAGGAGATCATTGCCATTTACATGAGACTGAGAGGTTTTCCTTTCCTTGGCAAGCGCGAGAGGTGGTAAAGGCCGACCCGTTCGAAGGAAGCCGCGACGCCTGTAACTTGCTGTAAATTCTATTCGTTTATCATTTTAATAGATGACTATGATTATGGTTCCACTCCTTTTTCCATCATGTTAATGCGAGTAATATCTTTTCTGACCGATGTTTAGTTACGTATGCTGGTTCCTATGCTTGTATCTCTTCGTTTCTTCTATGTGCAGGTGTTCATCCGCGGAGATCGTGGAAGGATTGTGATCTGCCAGGGCTGAAGGACGGGGACACTTCTTCTTCAGATCATAGCGTCGGAATCCAGGTAGGCTTCTATCCCAAGTCTTTCATTCGTAATTAGGAGCTTGCGTCATAGCATTGTTTGTTTGTTGCTAGACCCCTGCTGGGCTAGTAGGGATCGCCTCTGTCCGCAGAGGGAATTTACCTCCTCAACAAGAACAAAGCTAAATTTGATAGAGAGATCCCTCTTTGAGTTTAGAAGGGCTAGATTCTAGAATTAAAAGCGGTTTTGATGTTACTTTCGTGTTTAATCCAACAACCTCTAAAATTACTAAGAAATAACATAATGGCGACCATACTGGGGACAAAAATACTGTGATTTTCTTCAAATTCATTTCCCTGGTTAAAATAAATTTATTTTAGGAATATTTCAGGGGTTGTGTACCTTTGTAAATAATACTGTGTGTGTGTTTTAGAGTTTAATTCAGGCTCCAAAAAGAGTTTATACTAGATCTTATCTTGATCCTAAGCTTACCAATATTGTAGATGATCCTGAAAAATTGTTGAGGAGGAGAAGTTTAGCCGAGAGTCAAGGAAGTAGTAGTCATCCCCCTAGGGAAAATTCTCTTCCAAAGAACTTTGTCATCTTACAAGATATTGAGTTTGATTTTCCATTTTAGCATAGCCTATTTAGGACTAAGTCATAAAATTGGGTCGACCAAACTATGGTAGATCAGTCTGCCTTACAACATCATTCATTTGAGAGACATTCTGTTCAACCTGATCCTGATCTTCAAATCCTTCAGGACTTTGATAAATTACAATATTTAGTATCAGACCTTGACCTATCTATCCACGAGGCATTCATCCAACAATATGTTGAACTCTCTGCCTTAACTTTTGCAGCCTCATCCAGTTCATTTTAGTATGTTCATCCCAAATCATTCAACCCCAAGCCTTCTCTAATTTCTATTGCCACTCCCATAGTTTCACACCAAGCAACCCAACCTCCACCTTTAACCAATCCACCTATTATCCATCCTCATATAACCATCATGGCAACAAGATATGCTCCCTTGGTTTTAAATTCTCCTTTAGCAAATATTCCATATGACTATCAAACTGGGATACCCAAGTTTGATGGTACTGGACCCATAACTGCTCAGCAACATGTAGATAGGATGAATCATAGTTTTGATCCTCAAGAAGTGGATGAAGAAAATGTTAAGATGAGACTATTCGCTCAAAGTATTACTAGAGAAGTTAGAAAATGGTTCAAAGCCTTACCAACTGCTAGCATTAATGATATCACTGCATTTCATCAGTCATTCCTTAACAGATGGGAAGTTAAAAATAACCCCCTTCAAATTTTATCAGAATATGAAAGTATTAGGAGGGAACCTGGGGAAAGCGTCCCGGATTATTGCACCAGATTCAATAGTGTTTATAACGCTATTCCTGTAAACTTTAAACCCCCTCAAGGTTTAGCCTTGATAAAATTCCATGATGGCTTTGAGGCAGATATGTCTTATCAGTTAAGAGAGAGAAACTTTGCAACTTTAGAAGAAATGCAGAGAGATGTGGTGAGTGTGGAGGATAATTTGTTAGCTAAAAGAGTTAGGATGATAAAAAAGAGGAGAGTGACAATGAAAGAGGAACCATCAAAATCTTCTGTTGATGCTCAAATATATTCATTGGTTATAAAAATGGAGAGAATAATGGAGAGAATCAATCTGACAGATAGGAATACCCCAAGAGAAAATCAACTTGGTGCTCAAAACCGAAAACCAAATGTTAGGAGAAATCCACCACAAATTAAACAAAGGGAACAAAAGGGACCAGAATAGAAAATAAGACCTCCTTTCCAAGAAAATTATGCTGATGACGAAGGTGAAATAGTTGAAGATATAGATGATAATCAAATAAATCTAATGGGGATAAATGATGATGACACAATATTTCTTACTCAAGAGGAACAAGATCTTTTCCAGATGTCTCAGACATAACTTGATTTTGAGGAATCAGATGAATATAAACAGGTTTTTGAGAATGCTATCATGGAAGTGCACATACAATACAACCTTAGGCGTAAGAAAACCATAGATACCCTCGCTAAGAAAACCACATATGCCCCTGCTAAGAAAACCACCAATACTCCTGCCAAGAAAACTGTTGAAACTCTAGGTAAAAGGACAATAGAAAATCCTACTAAAAATATAGTTGACACTACTTCAATAAAAACATAGACAGATGTTCCAACCACTAGTCAGCAAAAAGAGGCTATCCCAAAAGACGTCACTGATAAATCATATTTCCTAAATATGAGTAAATTTCATAAATCCTTTAAATATTGAAAATGAGTTAGAAAAACTCAAAATACCTATCCCTCTAATAGAGCTGATAAAAAATAATGTGTATAAATATAAAGTAATGAAAGCTCTTAATATAGGGGAAAATATAGATACAGTCAATTTGAATGATGACCAACTTGAACTTTTGTTTGGACCAGATTTAGATGACAAGCCTCAGGAAGGAGGCGTGCCTCCCTTCTATGTTAGCCTAAACATCCATGATAAAATTTTGCATAATGCCATGCTAGATTCAAGAGCTTCACATAACTTAATACCTAAGGATGTCATGGACAAATTAGGACTTGACATTACTAGACTGTACAAGGATTTTTACTCTTTTGATTCTAGCAAAGCGAGATGCTTAGGTCTGATCAAATATCTGTGTGTTACCTTGTCACAAATTCCAGCCAAAAGTTTGGTAATGGATATAGTAGTTGCAGACGTACCCCCTAAGTATGGCATGTTGTTGTCATGATCATGGGGAGCTAAGTTGCAAGGAACCCTACAGATGGACATGACCTTTTCTACCATACCACTTTTTTGTCAGTAAAGGAGATTGTATAGGGATACCTTAATGAAGTTCATGGTAAGTATCCAAGAAAAGCCACACGATTATCCTCTTTACTCTGTGTATTTAGACCTAGACTCATTCATTCTCTATAGTGATGGGGACATCAACACTCATATTGACAACTCAGGGATTGATATATGTGAAATAGAAGAAAACCAAACAAAAATAGTGGAACAAGACACACAACATGAAACTCTTTGGAATATGGACTTTGATGGAGCTCTTAGCAAAGAAGGCTCAGGAGCAGGAGTTTGGGTTTCAAACTCAGAAACTAATCATGCTGAGGGACATTCATACAAGCTTAACTTCCAATGTGTTATCACTCTAGTAATTCTAAGGTTGTGAAATTTTTGGTTTTTAGTCAAAGAACACTAGAGGTAACCACAAACCAACTTCAAAATCTAGGATCTAGCCTTCGTAGGGTTCACAGAGGGCTCTCTCTTTAAGTTTTCACTTTTTTTAATTTGTAAAATATTAGGCTAGTTATGAATGTGCAGCTTTGGTTTAGTTTTGGTAGATTTGGTGGGAAAAATCACTTGAAAGGATGGATAGTGGGAAATATATTTTTCCATTGGGCTAAGGAGTCAAAATCAAGCAAACAGAACAGGGATCAAGGACAAAAGGTCAAATTTTTTCAGGGAAAGATAGATAACCAGTGGAGATCTTGGAAAGTTGTTTTATGAGGTGGTATGATCGGGATAAAGGGAAATTAAGAATCCTTTGATCCGGAAACGTAAGCAGTACGAAGAGGTAAAACAAGAGAGGGAACAATTAAGGGTTCCCTACACTGGAAATCAGAGGAAAACATAGAAATGACAACTAGTTAAAAACATGGTGCTTTTAACAAATCCTGTAGTAATAGTCCTAGTTATTCATTTAAATTTAGAACAAACATAGATGTATGCATGTAGCAAACAAATATAATAATGACAAGTAAGGAAATACTTCACTCCAAATATCTCATCACAGGAATCTTGAAGTATGATGCCAATTGGTTTGATCCAGCCTACTACTTGAAATTTGACACACAAAAGCTTTCAAGTCCAACAAAAAGACTATAAAAATCTCCAACAATTTTATTACACAAAAAATACTTCTAAAGATGAAGTATTTATACATTATTCTTTACAAAATATCCTAGAATTCTTCTAGGAATTATCTAAGGAAAATAAAATATCTTTACAACAATAATAGAGACAGCTATTTAACAAATCAGCAAGCTGTCCTATTTATCCAAAAGAAATAGAAACTGCTTTGAGGATAAGATGCAGCTGGCTGCCTTGGTGTCCTCCTTGCTGGCTTTAGATATTTTAAATTTGTTTTGTAATATGATTTTCTTTGTCTGATACTCTTTCTCTTTATTCACTGATACTCTCTGAACTCTGATACTCTTTGACCATAGTCAAAACTGTTTACTGCTGTAAAAATCTATTTTGACTGTAAATCAGAAAACATTTTTCTTCTCCTTTCATCTGTCTATCTTTTATCCTTCATAATAAATCTGTGAGTCACTGTCAATCCTCATCTTTAGGAATTTGTATTTTCTTTAATTTCCTAAAGTTTTCATCAGCTTCAGTATATTTGGCAAAATTTAGCTTGATGACAAACAAGTGCCTTATCTCATGCTGTAAATAGAATAAGTCCTCAAAAATTTTGAGTAAGAATTTTCCTGTTGGAATGCTCTGTCCTGGTGGTTTATTTACCCGTTATTTTGAAAATTCTCTAATATTTTTAAAATAGTCATTCTAAGGCATCAGTTTATCATTAATGACCATAATTTCAGGCAGTCCTTTTTGCCTCAAATTTGTAAACTTGATCATAAACCTGGTTATGGCAGTATTCATATTCTCACACTTTTCTTACAGTTGCCTCATCAGATTCTTCTTTGTAGTAACTTTCCTAATTTATAGGATAGTTTCAGCCCTGTCAGTGATCTTGAGTTCTTCTAACTCTTGTCTGTTTTTACTGTTAAGGAATGTGATCAGCTTTAAAGCTTGCTTTGGTTTATCAACCAGTTCACTTTGAGTCTTTTGAATTTCTGCTTGGTCTTTTAGTAATAACTCTCTCTATTCAAATATTACCTGAATTGAAGGCCATACATCATGGATGGCTTCAATGATATTATTCCAAAGACAGTTTTTGATATATGATATCTGTTCCTTCAATGTCAATTCCTTCTGAAATTTCTTCAACTCTTCATTTAGTCTGAGGGCATTTTGTTCATGTGTCTTTGCATTTATCTGAGCCAATTTTTTTGACTTCTTAAGATTTTCTACCACCTGTTTCAATCTGCTGATTTCATTTGTCTTAAGAGACATTTTCTCCATAGCTTTCACCAATTTGTTGGCTTCATCTGTATGGTGAAATGCTGTTGTAGATGATTTAGTAGCTGAGGTTGTGGAAGAATTTAATGGCACTACAGTAGCTAGTGGAACCTTGGGTTCCAACTCTTCAGCTAGAGTTGAAGGCACAACTGTAGTGACCATGGGGATAACTGTAGGTGGCTCTGGTAATTTCACTGTTTCCTTTTCATGGACAAGTTTGTCCATCTGAATCTCCATCTGCTTAATTTGAGGTGTCAATTGAAAAATAAAATTCATCATGTAATGTTTTTCTTTCTGTCCTTATATTATTTCTTTTGTTTAAGGGTGTTCACTTTGAGGAAGTTTGAGCTGTTTACTCAAAGCTACTATATCTTCATTTTTCTTCTTCACCAATAACTCTGCTGCTTTAATATTAGTAGGATCATATCTCACCTGCAAAAATAGTTCTTCTAAGGCTTTTATCCTGAGATCCTTGGCATACAATGAGGTTTTGTCCATCTTCATCTAATCGTGCATGTTGGAGATGGTGTTTTGGACTCTTTGAGCACTCATGGCTTTACTTGTGACAGTAGAGTATAACATTTCTGAGGTCTGTCTATGGAACTCAATTTGATCAAGAGCATGGATTTTATCTGTTTGGATTTCCAAATAAAATTTCTTATAATCTTCCACTATCTTAGGAGATTTGACTGTGGGCTGCAACATTGACATAATTAGCTTTTGATTTGAATAATCAAATGCAGACAGAATCCTGTTTTGCACACTTGGTGTCTGTTTGAGATATTGAGAATAAATATTGTTTTTTATCTCTTCATTCTTCAATTTGATCTGTTTATATTTTTCTTTGATATCCAAATCTTTTTCCTCAGCTGCCTGTGAAGAAGAGGCTTCCATGCTTTGCTGTCTTTCTATCAACTGTGTATCTTCATTGTTGACTTGTTCTTCATTCTGATTCTTAGTGGCTGGCTCATTGATAATCATTGTAGCAACATATGTTTCTTGCAAATTAGTGTTGGTATATATAAGCTTTGCTTCTTCCACATCAATTGTTACCTTTCCTTTATCAATTGAACTTAACTTAGGCCTTTTGTTATATATTAATTTGAACTTAGTTTTACTTGCAGTTTTTGTAACATAAGCTCCTTCATCCCTTACTCTCTTAGTGGACTTTTCTGGCTGATTTGTAGTCCCTAAAGTATGACTAGTATTAATTTTGTTTACTGCATTTGTTAAGGTATTTTCAGTCCATTCAATCTGATTTGCACATTTTCTATCTATGGTTTTGCTTCATAGATGAAGGGTGTTAACTTTCATTTAACCCTTAGCTTACTTAGGATCCCTTGTGGATCATAATTCCAAGGAAAAATTTCTTTAAATTTGTATTCCAATAGTTGCTTAGCTGCCTCTTTTTCTGCATCCCTATGATTTCATATGAATGACCCTATCTGATTCTTTAGTTTGAATTGAGTTTTCTTCTTTGCTGCCATGAAATTTATAGAATCAGAATTTAGGATCTTCCTGATATACTCCAAGGCAAAAATCCTCATCGAAACATGCTTGGGTAACTTGTAAGGTAACAAGTTTGACCCAAAAACTCTGATCTCAGTATATTTTTCATATAAGTACTAGTCACCATCTTTATTCTGCTCTGACAACTGCAATATCTTTTTTGTTTCTTCATTTATCCTTGGTTGCTTTGTTTTTGTTAACATTGTGATCATTGGATGTAGGAATAACTCTGAAAATTCTGCATAAGTAAAATATGTACATCCTTTCCTGAGCAAAGATGTCCAAAAAATGATAGAAAGAGGATTTCCTTCTATGTCAAGCTTTTGGAGAGTAACTGGAAAATTATCTGATTGAAAGTATAAGAACATATGGAAAAGGAAGGAAGTATATTTGAACACTCCTTCAATTGGAAAATTGGTTAATTGATAATGAATATTATCTGTAATGAAACCAACATAATCAAATATTACTTATGGGGGTTGCCCTGGGGAGAAAGTGGATAAGAAACCCAAGAAGGACTCATTTGTGTGTTCATCAGTAAAATATCCTAGGATGAAGGAAAGCATGGAAATCGCATGTCTCGAACCTTCTGGGAATTTGGCAGTAGAATATGGGGGATTTAGTTTAGGAATTTCTACATGCAAAGGCATAAATGTCTGAAAAATCATGAATCTCTTGGGAAAATCTAGGCCAATATACAACTTGGTGAGGGCCTCTATAGATAGAGGATTGCTTGAGGATCAAGCTGAAGTTGTAGCATCTGGTTAATTGATTCAGCAGTAATGGTAAAAAACACTTCTTTATTGGCATTTACAATGGCTCTTTTCTTAGGCACATAATGTTGTTGACATAACCTAATGACTTCCTGGCATGGGTGAGTTAAAGGGACAACATATTTGGGAAAGTGGGATTCCCAAATATGGAATTATTCTTCATCATCTAAGGACTTCTCATAACACCAGTTATGAATATCTAGCAGGTTAAATTCAACAATGGGATCTGCTATCTTGTAATCAACATCAGCCAATGGAATATGTTGAATGTCTATGAATGGGGGTTGTAAAGGATTGACAACAATAACAATATTAGAAGTCATGGCAGGGGTTGGTTTAGGCACTTTGGAAGCTTTACGTTTACTAGAGCTCTGCATTTTAGGAATTTTGGGCTAAAAAAGTCTGTTGAATTTAGGCAAAGAGCTTATGATACCTTCAGAGGTTTTTAGGATTAATTCAGAGCTTAAAATAGTTCATCAAACTGTAAAAAATCATAATTTTCCTCGAAAATTGTGTGCAACAGTAAAACAGGGTTTCTGGAAAAAATTTGACAGGGTTTGGTCTATTTTTTGGGATTTTTGACAGGCTTTTTAATTGTTTTTTAAGCTTTGAATGTGTTTTTTGTTCTTTTAAAGGCCTTTAAAATTGATTGCAGGCTTGATTTTCAGAAAAATACCTATTGTACGCAGGTATTGGGCTTCGAAGCAGTTTATGAGGTTTTTTGAATGAAACAACAGCTTCTGTAGAGTTTATGGGGCAATGTAAAGCTCTTCGGTGGACTTCAATGGTCACAGGGCAGATTTTTGCAAGCCATTTGGGCATAAAATGGCGAAAAAACGATGTTGTTACAGTCGAGGAGGCGTGTGCAAAGGTTAATGCGTAGAAAGATAGGAAATGTATGTATTTATAATGTTTTTATGTGTATTAGAGGTAATCAGCTAGAGAAATTTAATGGTGATCACATCATGAAGATGGGTGGTTTCGAGGTTCAATAGATCAAAACAAGAGTGGTTATCGTGCACGTTTTCATCGATAAGTGGTTTTGGGGCTAACCCACGCGATCCAATAGGAATTGACCACGTGGAGGAGAGATAAAATCTCGAAACTGCCCATTTCGCGCAGGTTTGAGATGTGGGTGATCGCACAACTTTTCTATGCGATATTGATTTCTATCCGTCAGATCTGGGGTTCGAATGCGAACGCCCCAGATTGGCTGGGAAGTTGCGTCGGGATGGAGGAATGGGACTGGGGTTTATTAATGCGGGGATGGGTTTAAACTTTATAAATAAGCGCTTAATACGTTCAAACCTTAGGGTTAAAATGATAATGCAGCAGGGTAAGGTTTATGTATTAATTTAAACCTTTAACAATGTTTAAATCATACATATGGGTGCGGGTTTAATATTATGTAGTTTTTTAAACCTTTGACGATTGTTTTAAACTATAGGGGCCGGGTTAAGTCCTTATAGATATGTTAAACTAATGGGATAGGGGCGGGATTTGTATTTCGCACATGGAATATTATAACATTGGTTAAAAAGTAAAATAAAGGGTTTGTGGGTTATTTAAAATAAAAGGGATTTAATACTATATGGGAATGTGTAACTTAGGGATTTAATAGAATAAATTAGTTGTTAATATGAATAAATGGATAGTGAAATGGAAACAAAATACATGTTAATTCTAAGTAAAGTGCCAAAAATAGAGAATTGTTTATCTTTATTGTATTAATTCACACTTTAACTTAGGATAAATGCATTTTGAGGGTTTATGAAAGATTTTTGAAAGGGTATGAGATTATCTATTTAGGGTTTAGCTTTTACTAAGTAAAAATGGGTTTTTACTTAGGAAAAGGGATTATGATTTATGAATGAAGAGTAAATGTTGATAAATGTGGGTCTAGCATGGGAATTCAATATTTTTAACTAACCAATCATCGAGCCTTGGGTCCGGTCCCAACAAAAGTCAAGGAAATTCTCTGAGCCTTTTGGGCTGATAGTTTAGAATACTGAATATTTGGAGGGGAGGGGAAATTAGTGATTTTTTCCTAATGATGTTTTATTACATGATTTCTTGACTGCTTTTTACCTACCCATCTTTATTTCTAACATTTTTACTTCATTTTCATGGTTGCATTTAGGCTTGCAACCCTAAAACATTTTTCTTTCAAAGCATAAAACTATCTAAGTCTACCTTATTTCATCTGAGGGATTAGATTAGATTGTTGAGCTCCTCATTAATCTCTACCTATCTACTGATTTGTCCAGTTTAAACTTTTTGACAAATCTTTATTCTCTATCTAAAACATGAAATTGAAAGCATGAAAATTTAAGATTAAACTGTTTAACTGATCATGGATTATGGCATTTATTGACACTCTGCACATAATCATTATTCTTGCAGTAAAGTAAAGTAGTGGAATTTGGATTTTCTCACTTTCAGGTCTTATTTCTCTCTTTATTTTGGGGTATATATTTTTCTAAGTCCTTTGATCTTTTTTTTGGGACTTTTTACCCTCTTTTCATTTTTTTATTATTTTCATTTTTTCAAAATATGGGAAAACAACTTGCAGAAAGAAAGGTATGTTCATATTTACAAGACTATCAAAGTCAATTCAAAATTTATGAACTTTATTATTATAGGACCCTAACAGTGGCTCCACATGGGGATGACATTTCTTGGTGAAATGCCAAGAACTTTAAGACTAGTAGCCTTTGACCTTTGACTATGATGATCCTGTAAATGTCTTCTGATTTCTGCAATAACTCATACTTATGATATTTACCTCTCAAAGCTTAGGGCCTTCTCTCCGGGCTTCAACTTTGTTAGGGAAACATCCAATCCAATCTAAAATCTGCAATGTATATGTACAATGATCAAAGTGAATAAAAACTAACTATTTGTTAACTCAGGAGAGTAGTAGTGCTTCAACATTCTGCCATTTACTGGTCCTTCTTGCAAATCTGTTCCATCCATTTCTTTAAAAAAGAAAGCATTGTTACCTCTATATCCATAAATCACATAAGGTCATTTCCACAGAAAATCAATTTTTCCATGTTTACCTTTGTCTTCTCTTATGGAATCCCACTTTAACAATTTTTCTCCAATGTAGAAATCATCCTCTTTACTCTTTTTATCAAAAATTTTCTTGATTTTGTCCTGAATGACTTGAGATTTGATATAAAATGATTCCCTTGTTTGTTGCAAGTGAATAGTTTGATTGATCCTTCTTTGAATGTCATTTGTTTCAACTTGTAACTCTTGGATAATTTTCATCACTGGTACACCTAGGGAGAATGGAAAAACATCCATTCCATAAACAAGTTGGTAAGGGGAAGTACTAATGGATTTTTTAGTAGTAAGTCTATTTGCCCATAAGGCATTGACTAACATCTTATTCCAAGTCTTTTTATTGTCTTGAAGTAATTTTTTGATGATATTTACAAGGCTCTTGTTTGAGGATTCAGCTAGGCCATTACCTTGGGGGTAACATGTAGTAGAATGACCTAAGGTAATATGGTATTTGTGGAAAAATTTAATCATATTTTTGGATTTGAATGCTGCTGCATTGTCAGTATTTATTTTTTGGGGACATCCAAATCTTGAAAGAATGTTGTTTTCTAGGAAAGAGATAATGACAGTATCTGTGGCTTGTCTGGAGGGTATGGCTTTAATCCACTTGATAAAATAATCAGTGGCTATCAAAATCCACTTATGTTGGCTTGAAGATGGAGGGTGAATTTAACCAATGAAGTCTAAACCCCATTGTTGAAATGGCATTTCAGTTGAAATAGGCTTTAAAGGTAGGGGTAACAATTTTTTCTTACCCCAAAAAATTTGGCACTTGTGACAGGAAGTTACAAACTTTTTGACATCAGCAAACAAAGTAGGCCAATAAAAACCAGCTCTCAAGATCTTGTCTGCAGTATTTTTCTAGGATAGATGTCCTCCACAGTCACCTGGATGAAATTATTCAAGTATTTTGTCAGCTTCTTCCTTTAACAAACAATTTAATAAAATCCCACTATGATCTCTCCAAAAAAGTACATTATCTAAAATACAAAATCTTACTGCCTTTAGTTTTAAAAATATGGCTTTGGTTCTTGACAATCTAGGAGGAGCTTGTAAGTTTAGTAATACAAATATGATATCTGTATACCAAGGTGAGTCTGAGAAGGCTTCACTAATCGTTGGAGTCGCCATCTCTTCCTGATCATCTATCTGGGCAATAAAATTTATGTCTAGGGCATTACAATTAGATTCAACCATAAGTCTGGATAATCCTTGACCTTTGATGAACTTTGTGGGTTTTATCTCTATGTAATATTATAAGATAGTGGCAATCCACTTACCTCTTCTTCCATCAGGACCGTCCTGAGTAAGAATGTATTTTACTACAGAATTTGGGACATAGGCAATGATATGAGAGTAGAGAATATAAACTCTGAAGTCTTTAATGTCCTTTACCAAAACTAAGGCTTGTTTCTCCATGATGTTGTACTTCAAAGGGGCATCTATAAGGGTCTTACTAAATAAAGCTATGGGATGTTCAAATCTCTGGTCATTTTTCTGCAGTAAAACTGCAACAATGGTGTGTTTTGAAGCAAATGAAAAATTATGAAATCCTTCTTAAATTCAGGTCTTATTAGGACTTGATTTTTGGTTAAGGCCTATTTGATGGATTCAAATGAATATTTGGCCTCAATATTCCATTTAAGAACTGAATATTTTTTAAGCATGTTGTTTAGTTCTCTAATTATCTCAGCTAAATTGGATATGAATCTTCTTAAAAAATTAATCTTACCTAAAAAGGCTTGTAACTCATTGATATTTCTTGGCGGACTGATGTTAATATTTGCTTCTATCCTAGTAGGATCTATTCTGATTCCTTCTTTAGAAATTATGTGTCCAAGTAAATTTCCTTATTCTAATCCAAATAAACTTTTCATAGGGTTTAAAGAGATGCCAAATTTCTTGCATCTAATAAAAACTTCTGTCAAATGATCCAAGTGTTCATTATCAATTTTGGAAAACACAGTAATGTCATCTAAGTAAATCACTAAGAAATCATGTATTTACTTTGCAAAAGATATGTCCATAGCCCTTTGAAAGGTTGCCCCTACATTCATTAGACCAAAAGGCATTTTTACATACATAAAAGTACCCCAAGGAGTAGTAAATGTTGTTTTGGCTTAATCTTATTTTTGAACTAAAATCTGGTTGTATCCTGAAAAACCATCTAATATATGATCCATTTTAGGTAAAGGGTAATTATATTTTAATGAAACTTTGTTTAGATTCCTAAAGTCAACACATAATCTAATCTCTCATGTTTTCTTTCTTGTTGGAACTAGGTTGGAAATCCAATCAGAAGATCTGATTGGTGCAATTATTTGTGCATCATACACTCTTTTCACTTATTTTTCTATCAAAGGAAATAAAACAGAGTTAATTCTTCTCAATTTTTGTTTAAATGTCTTTTGATCTTATTTTATTGGAATTCTCTGTTGAATTATGTTGGTATCATAGGATTTGATCCTCATAAATCCAAGAAAAAACATCTTGATATTCCTTTAAAAGAGTAATATATTTTTTCTTGTCTTGTTGAGTTAAGGTTTTGGAAAGTTTGATTATTTTGGATTTTAACTCTGTACCAATATTGCATTCTTCTATATCAGATCTAACTGGCTCCATTTTGGGTTTTCTAGCTACATCATTTGAGTCAAAATATCTTCTAAAGGAGTTAAACCTTTGGGTAAGAAATTATCTTTAAGATTCAATATGTCAGATTCATCATCAATAATTTCTTCAATATCTACTTTCTCTAATCTATCTATATTTTATTGACTAAATTTAGTTGGTTTAGAAAACTTTACTCTATTTACATCTATGTTATTCAAATCTATTTCACAATCTAAATCTTCATCTATAGTACAATCTGTGTCTATATTATAGTTCTGAAACTCACCTTCATTGTTCATAAACTTGTAAATCTGTTCATCTTGAAAAAAAAATTGCCAATACTTGAGGTTTTCTAGAATTATTGGTCTATGATTGACTTCAACAGTATATCTGTGATTAGGTTGGAATGGTAAATTGCATGTACTAGCAAAGGTTGCTAGACAGTGAGCCTGTATATTTTGTTGTCTAGGTATAGAAACAGATTTACATTCCAGTAAATCATCAGTTAAATCTAGCACAATGTCTTTGTATCGGCTTAATCTAGGATTGTAAACAGAATATAATCCATTTATTTATTTTATGATCAACTCTGAATCTCCCATGATTAATATTCTTTTGCCTCCTGAGTTCCTAATAATTTGGAGTCCTAGAATGAGGGCTTCATACTCAACCATATTATTGGTACATTTGAAATTGAGCCTGAAAGCATGGCCTTCTGAGCGATTAGTCTCCATGTTGGTTATCTAGACTCCTGCTCCTGCTCCTAACTTATTTACTGAACCATCAAAGTCTAAATGCCATAAATATTCATGAAATATATTATCATTGCTTGGTGTTTTCTTTTTCTCTATTAGTTCAATTTGGATTTCATTAGTTTCAGAGTTACATAAGATAAAATAATCAAGGTCAGTTGGTGTAGAGTAAATTGGGTAATTTATAGATATTTCTTCACTATTGACCATGTACTTCATCAATGTTTCCCTATATAACTTCTTAGGCTGACCAAAAACTGATATAGTAGCATAAGACATGTCCAATTGTAGAGATCCTCGTAACTTTACTCCCCATGAGCGAGATAGTAACATTCCATATTTAGGTGGGATATCAGCTACTACAATGTCCATTAATATACTCTTACCAGGATATTGAACTAGTGTTACACACAAATCTTTGATTAAACCTAAGCATTTAACTTTACTAGAATCAAATGAAAACAAATCTTTGTAAGGCCTTGTGATTTCTAGATTCAGAGTTTCCATTATGGCTTTGGGCATTAGATTATGGGAAGCTCCTGAATATAACATTGCATTGTGTAAAATTTGATCATGAATGTTAAGACTAATATAAAATGGAGGAACTGCTCGATCTACATGTTTTCCATTCACATCTGGGCCAAAAGTAAACTCTGGCTGATCATCATTCAGATTTATGGAATCTTCTCCATCATTTATATTTAATGTTTCAGTTATGGTTGATTTATACAAATCATGTTTTACCAATTCTGTTAGAGGAATTGGTATTTTTAGCTTTGAAATTTCAGATTTTATGTTGAATGTAGGTTGTGATTTACTTATTTGAATCAATTCTTCTTTGGTAAATGTAGTTTGTGTTGGTTTGTCTTGTTTTTCTACAATTATGTTTTCATTTTCAATTGGTTTGACATTCTTTGTTTGAGTTTCTTGTGTTTTACTGCTCCTAATTTTCTTTTCAGGGGTTGTTTGTGAAGCAGTAGATGTTCTTTTAGACTTAGAATTATCAGCAGGTGTTTTTGAAGTAGTAGTTTTTGGATCCACTAGTTTAGGATCAGCAGAGGGTATTCTAGGATCTAAATTTGTTGTTTTAATAGAATTAGAAGCTTTTGCAGTAGTAGATTTCTGTGAATCTTTTGTAGCTTGAGCAACTTCATCAGTGATATGAACAATCTTAGTGCTTGATGCATTTTTAGGACTAGAAATGTTTTGGGAAGAACTAGAGTTTTGCATATTTTCCCTTGGGAGAATTTGCAGAATTTTTGTTTTGGGAGCTTCTACTGTTTTCTTATTCTGTGTTTGGGAAGTTTTCTTGGTATAAGACTCATTTTTTTTCTTATTTCTAAGGTTATATTGATTGTGTATTTCATTTATAGAATAATCATAACCTTGTTTATAATCAAAGGATTCACTTGAATCTAATTTGAGCTGTTGGAGTTCAAATAATTCCTGATCTTCCTGAGTGAAAAAAATAGTATTATTATCATCTATTCCCATTAGATTTATTGTATCATCATCATCATCATTATTCTGAGAACTTTCAGCATAGTTCTCTTGGAAGGGGGGCGTTATTGTTTGGTCTGGGGCTGTTTCTTTTGTTTTTCCTAAATTTGTGTTTTTGCTAAAATTGGGATTTCTGATTTGTTGTTGATTATCCCATTGAGGTCTTCTCTCTATGTTGTCTAGTCTATCCATCATCATGTCTAAAGTTTTAGCTAACATGTCTATTTTTGTGTCTGAATTGGAAGTTTCTTCTTTAATGGTTACTCTTCTCTCATTTCTTAGTCTAGCTTTTCTGGCTAAAATGTTTACTTCTACACTAACAACATCTGTTTGCATTTTTTCTAAGGTTTTTTCATTTCTTTCCCTCAACTGATAAGCCATGTCAGTGTCAAATCCATCAGGGAATTTGAGTAGGACAGAATCAGGAGTGGGTTTAATATTTGCAGGGATGGAATTGTAAACACTATTATATCTAGTGCAGTAGTCTTAGACTGATTCATTTGCAGCTCTTCTCATGATATCAATTTCAAACAATATCTGGAGTGGATTCTTTTTCTTTTTCCATTTATTTAAAAAAAATCTATGAAACACAGCTAAATCAGTTATGCTACCAACATCAAGACCTTTAAACCACTTCTTAACTTCTCCTATCAATGTTTGTGCAAATGGGTAGTGGCATCAAACTGTGGTATCTTACTCTAATAGTCTCGAGGCATGTCATGAAGTTTTACTGGTAAGACAAGGGGAGCATACCTAGCAGCCATGGCTTGAAGTTTAGCTTGGCTAGGAGGTAAAGCAGAAGTGCTTGGGGCTGAACTAGAAGTGATAGCTGATGAAATAAAAGATGTAGTTGAGGTGCTAGGAAATGAAACTGGAATATATGTGGAACTAATAGGGAATGAGAATGATGTGTTTGAAAAATAAAAAGATGAGCTAGTGGATATAGTGGATGAAGTGAGTGGTGGAAATAGTACTCTAGGATGTAAAGGTAATCTAGGGATAAATGGATCTATAGATGTGGTGGTATTGGAAGCTATACATGATGTAGCAACATATAGAGATGAATCTACAACTGGTATTATGGTGGTATATAATTGTGAAACTAAAGGCTTAGTGGTATAAGCTAATAATTGAGCTAATTCAATAGCTTCATCAATATCTTTGAGAATAGTAGCATTAATTTCTTCAATTTTAGTCTGATATTCAACTTTCTTTTATTTAGATTCTAATGTAGTATTTTTCTTTTTTGTTTTCAAGAATGAAATAAAAACAGGGTCTAAAAAAACAGTACAAAGATCACTTTCAAATTGACTTCTAAACAAATAATGTTCAAATTTCAGATCAAAATCTATATCTTGCAAACTTCCTAATTCTTGTGGTAATGAATTGACTCTTTTTAATAACACTTCAACTTCTAAATATTCTATCCGTTTTTTCTTTTTGCCAATTCAGTCTAGGTTGTCTATTATAACAACAGGTTTAGGATTCGGGTTAGACCTGGTATAGTAAATTTTCCTAGAAGCCAGAATTACAGTTTTTAATACCCACAACTTATAAAAGCAATCTTAAAGTAAAAGGATGAATAAAAATATTTTCTTTAAGAATAGTTTTATGACTGAGGATTGGTTAGTTCCCTAGTATGGTCGCCAATAATGTTATCACTCTAGTAGTTCTAAAGTTGTGAGATTTTTGGTTTTTAGTCAAAGAACACTAGAGGTAACCACAAACCAACTTCAAACTCTAGGATATAGCCTTCCTAGGGTTCACAGAGGGCTCTCTCTTTAGGTTTTAACTTTGTTTAATTTGTAAAATATTAGGTTAGTTATGAATGTGTAGCTTTGGTTTGGTTTTGGTAGATTTGGTGGGAAAAATCACTTGAAAGGATGGATAGTAGGAAATCTATTTGTCCATTGGGCTAAGGAGTCAAAATCAAGCAAACAGAACTAAAATCAAGGCCAAAAAGTCAAATGCTTTCAGGGAAAGATAGATAATCCTTGAAGATCTTGGAAATGTTTTTTATGAGGTGGTATGATCGGGATAAAGAGAAATTAAGAATCCTTTGATCCGGAAAAGGAAGTAGTAGGAAGAGGTCAAACAATAGAGGGAGAAATTAAGGGTTCCCTACACTGGAAATCAGAGGAAAACATAGAAATGATAACTAGTTAAAAACATGGTGCTTTAAAAAAATCCTGTAGTACTACTCCTAGTTAATCAATTAAATTTAAAACAAACATAGATCGATGCATGTAACAAAGAAATATAGCAATGACACGTAAGGAAATACTTCACTCCAAATAGCTCATCACAGGAATCCTGAAGTATGATGCCAATTGGTTTGATATAGCCTAATACTCGAAATTTGACACACAAAAGCTTTCAAGTCCAACAAAAATGACTATAACAATCTCCAACAATTTTATTCCACACAAAATACTTCTAAAGATGAATTATTTATACATTGTTCTTTACAAAATATCCTAGAATGCTTCTAGGAATTATCTAAGGAAAATAAAATATCTTTACAACAATAATAGAGACAGCTACTTAACAAATCAGCAAGCTGTCCTATTTATCCAAAAGAAATAGAAACTTCTTTGAGGATAAGATGCAGTTGGCTGCCTTGGTGTCCTCCTTGCTGGATTTAGATATTTTAAATTTGTTTTGTAATCTGATCTGCCTTGTTTGATACTTTTTCTCTTTATTCACTGATACTCTCTAAACTCTGATACTCTTTAATCATAGTCAAAAATTTTTACTGCTGTAAAGATCTGTTTTGACTGTAAATCAGAAAACATTTTTCTTCTCCTTTCATCTATTTGTCTTTTATCCTTCATAATAAATCTGTGAGTGACTTCCAATCCTCATATTTAGGAATTTGTATATCTGGCAAAAGTTGGCTTGATGACAAACAAGTGTCTTATCTCATGTTGTAAATAGAATAAGTCCTCAAAAATTTTGAGTAAGACTTTTCCTGTTGGAATGCCCTATCCTGGTGGTTTATTTACCTGTTCTTTTGCAAATTCTCTAATCTTTTTATCATAGTCATTCTGAGGCATCAATTTATCATTAATGACCATAATGTTAGGCAGTCCTTTTTACCTCAAATTTGTAAACTTGACCATAAACCTGGTTATCGCAGTATTCATATTCTCACACTTTTCTTCCAGTTGCCTCATCATATTCTTCTTTGTAGTAACTTTCCTAATTTCTAGGATAGTTTCAGTCTTGTTAGTGATCTTGAGTTCTTCTAACTCTTGTCTGTTTTTACTGTTAAGGAATGTGATCAGCTTTAAAGCTTGCTCTTGTTTATTAGCCAGTTCACTTTGAGTCTTTTGAATTTCTGCTTGGGCTTTTACTAATAACTCTCTTTGTTCAAATATTACCTGAATTGAAGGCCATACATCATGGATGGCTTCAATGATATTATTCCAAAGATAGTTTTTGATATATGATATTTGTTCCTTCAATGTCAATTCCTTCTGCAATTTCTTCAACTCTTCATTTATTCTGAGGGCATTTTGTTCATGTGTCTTTGCATTTATCTGAGCCAATTTGTTTGAATTCTCAAGATTTTCTACCACCCGTTTCAATCTGCTGATTTCATTTGTCTCAAGAGACATTTCCTCCATAGCTTTCACCAATTTGTTGGCTTCATCTATATGGTGAACTGCGGTTGTAGATGATTCAGTAGCTAAGGTTGTGGAAGAAGTTACTTGCACTGCAGTTGCCAGTGGAACCTTGGGTGCCAACTCTTCAGCTAGAGTTGAAGGCATAACAGTAATGACCATGGGGATAACTGTAGGTGGCTCTGGTAATTTCACTATTTCCTTTTCATGGACAAGTTTGTCCATCTGAATCTCCATCTCCTGAATTTGAGCTATCAATTGAAAAATAAAATTCATCATGTCATATTTTTCTTTCTATCCTTCTATTATATCTTTTATTTGAGGATGTTCACTTTGAGGAAGTTTGAGTTGTTTCCTCAAAGCTTCTATATCCTCATTTTTCTTCTTCACCAATAACTTTGCTGCTTTGATATTAGTAGGATCATATCTCACCTACAAAAATAGTTCTTCTAAGGCTTTTATCCTGAGATCCTTGGAATACAATGAGGATTTGTCCATCTTCATCTGATCCTGCATGTTGGAGATGGTGTTTTGGAGTCTTTGAGCACTCATGGCTTTATTTGTGACAATAGAGTATAGAATTTTTAAGGTTTGTCTATGGAACTCAATTTGATCAAGAGCATGAATCTTATCTGTCTGGACTTCCAAATCAACTTTCTTATAATCTGCCACTATCTTAAAAGATTTGACTGTGGGCTACAACACTGACATAATTAGCTTTTGATTTGAATAATTAGATGCAGACAGAATCTTGTTTTGCACACTTGGTGTTTGTTTGAGATATTGAGAATAAATATTGTTTTTTATCTCTTCATTCTTCAGTTTGATCTATTTATATTTTTCTTTGATATCCAAATATTTTTCCTCAGATGCCTGTGAGGAAGAGGCTTCCATGCTTTGTTGTATTTCTATCAACTGTGTATCTTCATTGTTGATTTGTTCTTCATTCTGATTCTTAGTGGCTGGCTCATTGATAATCACAATAGCAACATCTGTTTCTTGCAAATTAGTGTTGGTATATATAAGCTCTGTTTCTTCCACATCAATTGTTACCTTTCCTTTATCAACTGAACTTAACTTAGGCCTTTTGTTATATATTAATTTGAACTTAGTTTCACTTGTAGTTTCTGCAACATAAGCTCCTTCTTCCCTTACTCTCTTAGTGGACTTTTTTGGCTGATTTGCAGTCTCTAAAGTATGACTAGTATTACTTTTGTTTACTGCATTTGTTAAGGTATTTTCAGCCCACTCAATCTGATTTGCAAATTTTTCTATATCTGGTTTTGCTTCATGGATGAAGGGTGTTAAATTTCATTTAACCCTTACCTTACTCAGGATCACTTGTGGATCATAATTCCAAGGAAAACTGTCTTTAAATTTGTATTCCAAAAGTTTCTTAGTTGCCTCTTTTTCTGCATCCCCGTGATTGCATATGAATGGCCCTATCTGATTCTTTAGTTTGAATTGAGTTTTCTTATTTGATGCCATGAAATTTATAGAATCAGAATTTAGGATCTGCCTGATATACTCCAAGGAAAAAATCCTCATTGAAACATGCTTGGGTAACAAGTTTGACCCAAAAAATCTGATCTTAGTATATTTTTCATATAAGTACCAGTCACCAACTTTATTCTGCTCTGACAACTGCAATATCTTTTTCATTTCTTCATTTATCCTTGGTTGCTCTGTTTTTGTTAACATTGTGATCACTGGATGTAGGAATAAATTTGAAAATTCTGCATAAGTAAAGTCTGTACATTCTTTCCTGAGCAAAGATGTCCAGAAAATGATAGAAAGAGGATTTCCCTCTATGTCAAGCTTTTGGAGAGTAACTGGAAAATTATCTGATTGAAAGTATAAGAACATATGGAAAAGGAAGGAAGTATATCTGAACACTCCTTCAATTGGAAAATTGGTTAATTGATAATGAATATTATCTGCAATAAACCAACATAATCAAAGATTACTGATGGGGGTTGCCCCGGGGAGAAAGTGGATAATAACCCCAAGATGGAATCATCTGTGTGTTCATCAATAAAATATCCTAGGATGAAGGAAAGCATGGAAATCACATGTCTTAAACCTTCTGGGAATTTGGTAGTAGATTATGGGGGATTTAGTTTAGGAATTTCTACATGCAAAGGCATAAATGTCTGAAAAATCATGAATCTCTTGGGAAAATCTAGGCCAATATACAACTTGGTGAGGGCCTCTATAGATAAAGGGACTACTTGAGGACCACGCTAAAGTTGTAGCATATGGTTAATTGATTCAGCAGTATTGGTAAAAAGCACTTCTTTATTGGCATTAATGGCTCTTTTCTCAGGCACATAATGTTGTTGACATAACCTAATGATTTCATGGAATGGGTGAGTTAAAGGAAAAACATATTTGGGCAAGTGGGATTCCAAAATATGGAATTCTTCTTCATTATCTAAGGACTTCTCATAACACTAGTTATGAATATCTAGTAGGTAAAATTCAATAATGGGATATGCTATCTTGTAATCAAAATCAGCCAATGGAATATGTTCAATGTCTATGACTGGGGGTTGTAAAGGATTGACAACAATAACAATATTAGAAGTCATGGCAGGGGTTGGTTTAGGCACTTTGGAAGCTTCAGGTTTACTAAAGCTCTACTTTTTATGCATTTTGGGCTAAAATATTCTGTTGAATTTAGGCAAAGAGGCTTATGATACCTTCAGAGGTTTTCAGGATTAATTCAGAGCTTAAAATAGTTCATCAAATTGTAAAAACTCACAATTTTCCTCCAAAATTGTGTGCAACAATAAAACAGGGTTTCTGGAAAAAATTTGACAAGGTTTGGCCTGTTTTTTGGGCTTTTTGATAGGCTTATTAATTGGGTTTTAAGATTTGAATGTGATTTTTTTTTCTTTTAAAGGCCTTTAAAATTGATTGTAGGCCCCCAGATGTAGGTGTTTAAGGGAAAATATACAGTTCTGGGCTTCTGGGTCGGTGCGTGGTAGGGCCACATGGCCACCCACAAGCCACACCTTCGGCCATCAACTTCATTTAATAGCTTGGGCCGTCACCCCGAGCAGCATTTACTCCGCTGCAAACGTCGAGGCTGCTCCTTCCGCCTCAAAATTTCGCTCCTCGTTCATTCGTCTAGCTATGTTCTTTGGCCTTCTGGTTCCATGCCATTCCAGCCTTCCCCCCTACGAAGCTGCTGCTCCCCTAAGGTGGTGGAGCCAAGCTTCCGCACGTCGACTGGGAGACGCTGTAGTATTCGGTGTTGCATTGAATTTCTCCTAGGCCACCATTAATCGCAGAGCATCCTCTGCCATTTGCGCCTCTTTGCTGCCTCTAGCCTCATTTCCACCTCTGAGCTTCAATTTCCTTCCACCTGCCCTGCTCCCTCCACTTCTCATAGCACCTTCCGCCCCTACTGTGCCACTATGCCTCATCTCAAGCATCACATGCAATGCAGGCGTGGCAGCAGCAGAGGTCGCGCTGCTCGTCCGTCCCCCTCCTCTCTGTCCAGTTCCTCGTCCTCCTCCCTAGAGCATTCTGGGGGAAGGTACCCTGAAACCCGTAGCGGACGTGGTCATCTGTTTGGTTCATCTCGTTCCTTCGCTCGGCCCTCTGCCTCTGAGCCTTCTCTGCAACCTCCGCCTCGCTTGGTCCCCTCTGCCATTTCACCGACCCCCACCACTTCCCAATTCCACTTTCAATGCACCTCCGACCGCCCTCATGTTGTAGCCACCATCTAGGTTTCCTTCTGAGAGGAACCTGCTGAAGCTCCCAGCCTCAATCAGCCCATTCTGCATTTGCGCCCTCGCAGCGACCTCAACCCTTCTGAAGAGGTGAAGAAGCAACAGGCTCCTGGCAAGCATAATTCGCGCTCAAACAACAATAACAGCTCGAGATACAGTAAAGACGACAAGGAGCAGAGTAGGCAGGCCGGAGGTAAAGGTGGTGACGCCACAGAGCCACGACATGCTGCATTGGGCACCTAGGACGCTGATGACGATGAATACAGATGCCTCATAATCGAAGAAACTCCTCCAGCACCCCATGACACCTATACTTTCAGTTTTTATCCAGTTTACGGATCCTAGCATCATAGTTTTGTTATCTGTTTCTATCTATGTTTGGTACAATCACATATGTCTGTATAACGCTGGTTTCCTCACTCGAGGTAGCAACTCAAAATCTCTTTGGGCTAGTTTCCCCTACGTGGGCAGCTCCATTTTTGCTGTTTTTTTGCAAACTATGCCACTAATATAGGCTTGATCTGCAGAGGCTAGAGCCTCCATGTATTTTATGTTTAACTAATAGAATTTAATCTTACTTAGAAAAAAAAAATTATTGCAGGCTCAATTTTCAGAAAAATACTAGTTGTACGCAGATATTGGGCTTCATATCAGTTTCTGAGGTTTTTTGAATGAAACAACAGCTTTTGTATAGTTTCCGGGGCAATGTAAAGCTCTTCGGCGATCTTCAATGGTCACAGGGTAGATTTTTGAAAGCCATTTGGGCATAAAATGGCGAAAAAAATGATGTTTTTATAGTCGGGGAGGCGTTTGCAAAGGTTAATGCATAGAAAGATAAGAAATGTATGCATTTCTAATTTTTTAATGTGTATTAGGGCTAATCAACCGAAGGCATTTAGTGGTTATCACATAATGAAGATGGGTGGTTTCAGGGTTCAATAGATCAAAACAGGAGTGGTTATCACACACGTTTTCGGTGGTAAGTGGTTTTGGGGCTAACCCACGTGATACAACAGGAATTGACCACGTGGAGGAGAGATAAAATCTTGAAATCGCCCATTTCGCGCAAGTTTGAGATGTGGGTGATCACGCAACTTTTCTATGCGATATTGATTTCTATTCGTCATATCTGGGGTTCGAATGCGAATGGCCCAGATTGGTTAGGAAGTTGCATCGGGATGGAGTGGGACCTGGGTTTATTAATGTGGGGATGGGTTTAAAATTTATAAATAAGCGCTTAATACGTTCAAACCTAGGGTTAAAATGATAATGCAGCGGGGTAAGGTTTATGTATTAATTTAAACCTTTAACAATGTTTAAATCATACATATGGGTGTGGGTTTAATATTATATAGTTTTTTTAACCTTTGACGATTGTTTTAAACTATAGGGGGCGGGTTAAGTCCTTATAGATATGTTAAACCAATGGGATAGGGGTAGGATTTGTATTTTGCACACGAAATATTATAACAGTGGTTAAAACGTAAAATAAAGGGTTTGTGGGTTATTTAAAATAAAAGGGATTTAATACTATATGGGAATGTGTAACTTAATAAAGGGATTTAATAGAATAAATTAGTAGTTAATATGAATAAAGGGATAGTGAAATGGAAACAAAATACATGTTAATTCTAAGTAAAGTGCCACAAATAAAGCATTGTTTATCTTTATTGTATTAATTCACACTTTAACTTAGGATACACTTTAACTTAGGATAAATGCATTTTGAGGGTTTATGAATGATTTTTGAAAGGGAATGAGATTAGCTATTTAGGGTTTATCTTTTACTAAGTAAAAATGGGTTTTTACTCAGGAAAAGGGATTATGATTTATGAATGAAGAGTAAATGTTGATGAATGTGGGTCTAGTGTGGGAATTCAATATTTTTAACTAACTAGTCATCGAGCCTTGGGTCCGGTCCCAACAAAAGTCAGAGAAATTCTCTGAGCCTTTTTGACTGATAGTTTAGAATACTGAATATTTGGAGGGGAGGAGAAATTAGTGATTTTTGCCCGATGATGCTTTATTACATGATTTCTCGACTGTTTTTTACTTACTCATCTTTATTTCTAACATTTTTACTTCATTTTCATGGTTGCATTTAGGTTTGCAACCCTAAAACATTTTTCTTTCAAAGCATAAAACTATCTAAGTCTACCTTATTTCATCTGAGGGCTTAGATTAATCTGCTGAGCTCCTCATTATTCTCTACCTATCTATTGATTTTTAAAGTTTAAACTTTTTGACAAATCTGTATTCTCTATCTAAAACATGAAATTGAAAGCATGAAAAGTTAAGATTAAACTGTTTAACTGAACATGGATTATGACATTTATTGACACTCTGCACATATTCATTATTCTTGAAGTAAAGTAAAGTAGTGGCATTTGGATTTGCTCACTTTCAGGTCTTATTTCTCTTTTTATTTTGGGGTATATATTTTTCTAAGTCCTTTGATCTTTCTTTTAGGACTTTTTACCCTCTTTTCATTTTTTTATTATTTTCATTTTTTCAAAATATGGGAAAACAACTTGCAGAAAGCAAGGTATGTACATATTTACAAGACTATCAAAGTAAATTCAAAATTTATGAACCCTATTATTATAGGACTCTAACAAAATGCACAAATAATATAGCTGAGTATGAAGCATTAATACTAGGATTACAATTACTGAAAAAACTTGGTGCTAAAATAATTTCCGTTCATGGGGATTCTGAGCTAATAATAAAACAGATAAAAGGAGAATATTCTACAAAACACCCTAGATTAAGGGCATATAAAAATGTTGTTCTGGATTTTTTGGTGTTCTGTGGAATATGACCTCTTTGTTATCCCTAGAAATCAGAATATTCTTGCTGATAGTCTTGCTGTTTCTACCAGTGCTTGTAAAATTCCCCATCCCAATCGTCAATAGAAAGTGGAAGTGAAACATAGGCCAACTGTCCCAGAAAATGTTAGATATTGGCAAGTATTTGGGAATGATAAAAAAATTGAACATTTTTTGCAATCCAAGGATGAGTTTGAAGAAGACAATATAGATGCAGTATGTGATTTAGAAGATAAGGTAGTTGTACATTAAGATTTAGAAAACCAGTTAGGTAATCATGTAAGAAAAATGAAAATAAAGTAGAATTGCTAGAAATAGATCAAGAAATAAAGGAACTAGAAATACTCCAATTAAAAGATAATGTTTTACCCAGAGGATTAGTTCCATTAGAAGAGTTGTTTGAATTTAATGATGTAGCCAAGAAACCAAAGATTGAGCCCACATGAGTAGATGTAGAAGAATGCAACATAGGAAGTGGAAAAGACCCAAATATGATAAAACTGTCTAAATCATTACCACTTGCTGAAAATCAGAAATACATTAGTATGTTTAAATAATTCATTGATGTGTTTGCATGGAGTTATAAAGACTTAAAATATTATGACACTAGAATAAT
The DNA here is from genome assembly GCA_034641835.2 of Pinus albicaulis. Lineage (NCBI taxonomy): Eukaryota > Viridiplantae > Streptophyta > Pinopsida > Pinales > Pinaceae > Pinus > Pinus albicaulis. Next base: position 233,985,661 of record CM076584.1, on the reverse strand, counting down.
CCAACAAAAAATTCCTATTAAAGAAGATCAGAAACCCTTTAAACAAAAACTCAAATGGATAAACCCATTTTTGATGCCTTTAATTGAGAGAGAGATCAAGAAAATGTATGATGCTAAGATCAGAGTACCTCTTAGGTACTTTAAGTGGGTTTCTAATTTATTACCAACAAGGAAGAAAATGGGTGAACTCAAACTGTATATATATTTTAGAAGACTCAATAAAGTCTCACTAAAGGATAATTACCCTTTACCTAAGATGGATCACATTTTGCAAAAGGTAGTTGGTTCGAGTAGGATTTATCTGTTAGATGGTTTTTTGGGTTACAACCAAGGTTTGTTTCACCCTGATGATCAGGATAAGACAAATTTCACTACTCCATGGGGTACCTTCATGTATGTGAAGATGCCTTTTGGATTAATGAATGATGGAGCCACATTTCAGAGAGAAATGGTTATTGCTTTTTCCGATGAAATTGGCAGATTTATTGTTATATATCAAGATGACATCACAATTTATTCCAAAATAGATAAAGATAAATTGTTACACTTTAGGAGATATTTTGAGAAGTGTAGGAAGTTCGGGATTTCACTTAACCTGAAGAAAATGATATTTGGCCTGGAAGAAAGAAAAATTCTGGGGAATATCATTTCCAAAGAGGGTATTAGGATTGATCCCAGTAGGATTGAAGCCATATTGAAAATAAGTCATCCTAGAAATGTTAAAGAAATTCAACCATTTATTGGTAAAACAAACTTTCTAAGAATATTCATCCCCAACCTGGCAGAACTCCTCAAGAATATAACAAATATGCTAAGGAAAGGCACAAAAATAAGGTGAAACATTGAATCCAGACACTCGTTCGACTAAGTGAAATAAGCTCTAACAAAATCACCTATCTTAATCAGCCCTGACTTTACAAAAGATTTTATAATATTTTCATTTGCATTTGAACACACTGTTGTAGTATTTCTCTTACATATAAACAATGAGGTATATGAGTAGCCCATAGCTTGCTTTAGCAAGGATCTAAGAGATTTTCCATTAAAATACAATATAATGGAAAACAAGCATTTTATATAATAAACATAATTAAGGATTTAAAAGTATATATTATTCATTCTCACATAATTTATTTTGTACCAAATTCTGTGGTCAAAGATATCTTGACTCAAAACGGACTAGATGGGAAAAAAGATAAGTGGATTTCCATTGTTCTTGAATATGATATTTAAATTAAACCCACCAAGCTCATTAAGGGACAGGGACTAGACAAATTAATGGCCGAGTCTAATTTTCATGCCTTGGATATTAATTTTGTAGATGCATTAGATGATCAAGAGGAGCAAGGGACTCCACAAATAGATGAGGCTTTTATAACCTCACCCTGGTGTGCAGACCTCATTTTTGTATTATTCAATGTACAAGCTCCTCCTGGTTTGAACAAGACAAAGGCTAGATTTCTTAAGCTAAAGGATGTGAAACTTTGTATCTTAGATAGCAATTTATATTGGAAAGATGATGGTGGAATTTTACTAAAATGTTTATTGAAGGATGATGTAGAAAAAAATATGTAGGAATTTCATGAAGGAGACTGCGGTGGACATTTGTATTGGAAGACCACTGCCAATAAGATCCTAAGAGCTGATTTTTACTGGCCAACACTTTTTCCCAATGTCCATAAGAAAGTTACCTCCTGTCACAAGTGCCAAATTTTTTAAGGTAAAATAAAACTACTGCCATTACCCTTGAAACCTATATCCGTTGAAATTCCTTTCCAACAATGGGGTTTGGATTTCATTGGAGAAATCCATCCACCATCCTCAACCCAACACAAATGGATCCTCACAACCACTGACTATTTCACCAAGTGGATTGAGGCCACACCCTCAAGACAAGTAAATGATGTTGTGATCATCAAATTTTTAGAAACCAATATACTGTCAAGGTTTGTATGTCCAAATAAGCTTATCACAGATAATTCATCAAATTTTAAGTCAAAGAAAATGGTATATTTGTGTAGAAAATATAATATCACTCTAGGGAATTCAACTTCTTATTACCCTCAGGGTAATGGGTTAGCTGAATATTCAAATAACAGTTTGGTTAACATTATCAAAAAGCTACTAGAAGACAACAAGAAGTCATGGCATAACAAGCTGGTAAATGCACTATGGACTGATAGGCTCACCACAAAGAAATCAATTGGCATGTCACCATACCAATTAGTTTATGGAATGGATGTTGTTTTCCCATATTCTTTAGGGGTTCCAGTTATGAAAATAATACATGAGTTGTAGGTGGAACCAAATGATACACAAAGAAGGATAAGTCAGACCATTCAATTGCAACAATCCAGGGAAGAAGTGTATAAAAAAACATAAGTTATATAAGAAAATGTCAAAAATATTTAGGACAGAAGAACCAAGGAAGATGATTTTTAAATGGGTGACATTGTTTTAAAACGAGATTCGAGAAGAGAGGATAAAGGCAAGCACAAAAAGTTTGATAATCTGTGGAAAGGACCATATATCGTTTATGCCTTTAGAGGTCATAATGCATTTTTCCTCAAAGAGTTGGATGGAATAGAGATACATGTTGGACCTGTGAATGGCAGGATGCTGAAACATTATTTTTCACAAGAATAGAGGTGTTTCTTAGATAAAATTAATTGTAAAATTCATTATATTTACTTTTTTGATTGGGTTACCTATTAATATAAGTTGAAGCCTGCAAAGAAGGCCCTAAGCTCCTGATTAATGTGCCACCATAACTACTACAACAACAAAATAGAAATAAAATATAGACATTGCTGAAACAAAACATTCAAGGTTACACGTCACAGGTTCTTGGCACTGCTTAAAAAAGTGCCATCCCCAGCTGGAGCCACTGTTAGGGTCCTATAATTTATAGGATCACAAGGTGATTGGATGTTTTATCTTAGTTATATGAAATTGTAAATAATATTTCAATTTGCAAGTGATTTCCAAAAAAAATATAAAAGAAAAAATGAAAAGAGAATATTTCAATAAAAAAATAGAATAAAAGAATCAAATGAAAAGTAAAAGAAAAATCAGAGAAGAATAAGAATAAAAATGAAAACCCCATAAAAAAAAAACAAAAAATATAGAACTGAAAGTGTTGCAAATCTAAATGCCACTACTTGTTAGATAGTTTGATTATGTTAAATAAAGTAAATGTTGTGTGCAGCTTGTTCAAAATGCCACAACCCCGAGTCATCGATTTTAACCATAAAGTTTAATCATGGTCAAACAAGTTTAAATTTTGTTAATTAGATTAGAAAATGAAGTTAGCTAAACTGCCTAATATTTTATAATGTTAGTTAGGTAGATAAATAAGGTTGATTCAAATGTTTAAGCTGAATCAATGAAGCAATAAGTTGATAGGATATAGTAGGTATTTGGTTTCTCAAAAAGAAATAAAATAAGGGTCTGCAAGTCCAAATTCACTCTTACGAATGATTAAAAAGTTAGTCTTAAAATTAGGAGAAAGTTGAAGGAAAAAATGTTCAAAGGATAAAATGTGGTTAATTCTACATGAGAGGCTCATTAGTGCACTTTATCCTAAGTTTGAAAGAAATTGTGAAAATATGCGCTATTAGTCTAATGTTTGAGTTTATTATGTTTTTTATCCAAAGTTCGAAGGCAAAGGTTTTTTATCCAAAGTTTCTGCCACATAATAAAGGTTTCTAAATGAAAAAAGACGTTTGTCGCTTCTGGTTAATTCATGCACTCTCCAACAACCCGATTGTGACTCCGCCAGATCGACGATGCAAAATTTTTTTCATCCCCCCCTCGCCATCCTACCTTTACTTCCCGGGGGGGTGGGGGGAGGTACGAAAAGGTTGTTTCACTCCCGTTGGTTCCACGCAACGTGTCAGTCCCTCCACATTTTTCACCCCCCCTCACAATAACACAAACCGCCTCGACCCCCCTCTGAAATTCGTCTAACCACCCTCCTTTCCTGATCTCCTTCCCACATGCTCTATTCCACTCTCATCCCGCCGCGTGGCTATAACTGTTAGCCTATTAAATTATTTCCCAGGGTAACTATTTGAACCTCCAACGAACCCGCGCCCCTAACAGAAACATCGCCATTACCATAAAAATCCGTCGCACCACCATTTTTCTCCTTTTCTATGACATATTATTTCACTCTTCCTTAATTTCTAGAGTTCAAGTGCACAATGTTGTTATTCAATTAACTAAGCACCTGATCGAGCACGAGAAAAACCCAATTCTACTACCAGTCTACTACAAGTCGGTGAAATCCTTGGTAATTATTCGCCATTTCCTCATGCCCCTATAATTTCTCATTAACAAGATTCCTCCGAAAAAGAGGAACACTGGAGATTCTGTCAACCCTATGTTGCATTCCCCTATAGACCTCGATCACATCTCACTTGCAGACAGAGATTATAAAATCGCTGAGACTCAGTGTGAGTTTGATCTTTTCAAAATTTGTTGTTGGCTCAAAGATAAGTTTATTGATAAATCTGATGAAATTGGACTCTAGGAGTCTACTTTGCCTCATTAAATTTTTCCCCAAACCTTTCATTCCCCAAATTTTGTTAGAAAATTCTAGGCCTGTTATGTACCAAACAAAAGAGCCATTATAGCCCCAAGTGATGAAATCTTACTCACCGTCACCTCTAAGACCATTGATCAGATGATGCAGGCCCCTTCTGTAGAACCAACACCCCTTTTTCTATAGAAACCTTGATTGAAATCTACTAGAAATTAGATTTTCCCAAAAGAGCTCATATTTTCGATATTTTCTTTCCTGAACATACCTAATTGCCTAGGAAAAATCCTCCCTATCCCTCTTCCATGTTGCCGGATCAAGCCAAACAAATAATTTTTGTGTTGTCCTGCCTTTTAGGCTATTAATTTGATGAATGGGTAGATGAACCCCTGTTAGGCTTCTTGTCAATATTTTCTACAGACCATAAGCCTTCAGTCATTTTTATTTTTAGTCAATTCTTAGTTGATAGTATACATGAACAACTCCTTAAGTTAGCAACTAAAGGATTATTCAGGTATTCTTCGATTATGGTTTATATGTTCATTTATTACCAAGTAGAGAGATTCAAGTTTTCACTGTAGAATTAGATAAGGAAGGGAATCCACAGTCAGTAATCTTTTGGACTTCCCTGGTGATTAAATATTTAGAGGAGTACACATTCAAGAAATACATTGAACAGTTCATACATCCAAGGATGAGCATGTTGACTGGTACTACAGAACTAAGAAACAATGAAGAAATCAAGAAGACCCTGCATTTGATAGAGAAAGCTAAAACCAGTGATTGGTACCTGTACCAAAACTATACCTAGATCAGGGTGTATGGCTATGAATTGCCACCATACAAGCTTCCCAAATACTTCCCTATTAGAGTATTTTCCCTGGAGTATATAAGACAAATGATTAAATTTTATGAAATTCATTTCGTTTCAGCCAAGAAGAAGTACTGGATCATGATTAAAACACAAGTTGACCCCTTTGTTTGCAACAACATGAAAACAGGAGAAGAAGTAGAAAAAATTCTTAAATAAATGAAGTTTAATGTCAGTCTTACATGGTCATATGATCCTCTGGGCGTAATTTCCAATTTAAGGGTGGAACAAAAAACTACTCCTTATACCCACACTCAGAGGCTAGAGATTGAAAGGTATGTGAATCAATTAACATAGACAAATAACACTTTGCAAGAAGTCGAAGAACAACTTGTCTCCACCTCAACTTCACAGACTCCTACTCCTCAAGAGAAAGCATGCAAGAGAAGAGAGGAATAATCACCTTTAGTTATAGAAATTTCAGGTAAAGAATTCAAAATTATCTACAAAAATAGGACCAAGATGAGTCCTAAAATATATTTAGAAAGGAATGCAAAAAAAGGAGCTGCCATGATCATCAATGAACCACTATCTTCAGCACAATCAAGTAGAAAATTTATAACATCTCCAACAATGTCATTAGTGTCACAGGGTCAGCCAGACACAACCCAAACCTCCAAGCTCATTCAGAGAGAAAAGGAGAAGAGTTTCTTTGACAGGTACAAATATATCAAGCTAAAAAATGAGATTCTCAAGAACAACACCTACACACAGTTCTGGAAACAAACTGCCAGTTCACAAAGCATGCTTCTATCAACCTTTGATTCAGAAAAAGGAAGGATGCAGATGGCCTTCCTAGGGGCTCAAATTCCACAGCCAAAGACAACAACAAACTACAAAAAGAATTCCTTAGAATTTGACACAAAAGAAATTCATCCCATTGATCAAATGGAGATGCATAAACAAACTGGTGAGATTATTTTCTCTACACTAACCAATACAGTCATGACTGTGTCAAAATCATAAGTATCTCTCTCAAATATATAATCTCACCTAAATATGGAAAATATCTCCTCTCTGGCTAAAGACACGAGGATCAAATCATTGGAAGGTATGGTTGTTAAAATGCGGTATGATCCAGAAAATGTGAAGGCTGCAGAAGAACTAATTAAAAATAAGAATGTTGATATTGTAGCACTGAGGAAGCAACTAAAACTGCAAGCAATAGAAAGTCCACAAACCAAGGATATAGAAGAATATGAAACACATAAGGGAGATATGTTGAAATTAATCATGGAGAAAAATTCCAAAATCAGGAAAATGGAAACATAAATGGAGAAACTGATTAAGGAGAAGGAACAAAATCAATAGGTGGCCATATTTCCTTTGGATGCAGTACCCCTCACAACAATCCCTACTACAGGTTCTACAAAATTAACAATGCCTTCAACCCAACTTGTATATGCTGCTGAACAATTGACTAAGGCTGTAGAGAACATGTCAATACAAACAGAAGAGGTAAAGAGATTACAAGGGCAAGTAAAAGCTTTGTAGGAACATAAAAACATAAGTAAAGCTTCACATTTAGTTGAAGCACAAAGATCCCAAAGACTACTAGAAAGGATATAGAACACAGAAAGAGAGTCAACCATTGGCCAAACCTTGGCCCAAGCCAAGGAAAGCATATAGACAAGCATCCTCAACTCCATGGATGAGATTTGGTCATCCATCTAAATCATTTTTGAGCAAAAGGACCTAATACAAAAATCCACAGAAGCTATTGCAGACATCAAATAGAAGCTGGGTGAAAAGACTACTGAAGCTGCTAATATCATAAAATTATTCCATTCGAATAATAAATATGATTTGGAGGAAATAGGAATTGAGGAAAGAACTGAAACTATCTGTTGTGCTCAACTTAGTGTTCCTAAATTGAGGTCATTAATTGTCAACTAGGACTAGTAAACTGCTGAAGTGTGGTGCACTGTATGTGCCTAGGTATCTGTTTCTCACTACGTTGTGTTTAGTGTTTTTATGATGTTTTTGGTTTTATGGTTTTTATGTTGAAAAAGAGCTAAGAAGTTTACACTAAAACAGAGTGAAACTATTCTAAAATAGGTGTGCACTAAAGGACAGAAAATGCAAAGCTTGATAAGGACTCATAGCGAAGAAAAAAATCACAACATGAACTCAGTAACCCATATCATGAACTCATCCAATTCATTCATTTAGAGATATGTTGGAATAGCTTGAGAAAAGGATAAGTTTTTAGTGAAATTGAGGTTTTCCTAAGTCAACAATCAACTTACAATGTTACAACATCTCATCCATGGTTAAAGGTTTATTGGAACATAATTGGAAAAGAACATTTGTAGCACAATAAGATTTCTACTCTAAAATAACTTCTAATTCTATTCTGCAACTCAATTTAGCACTACTAAGCCTCATTCAAAAGTTATAGATTTCTTTTTAGAATAGTCTTTGAGAAAAGGCTTGTTTGTGAATTTGTAAAAATGTTGCAAAATACTCAAGGCCTTAAACTGATATTACTAGCTTCTGTCCAGATGATGATGTATTAATATGAAGTTAGAACAAAAGAAGTTTTGTAGATAATGAAGACCGTGGTATCTAAATTTAACAACTAATACAATTTAAAATGCAATGGATAACAACTAAACTAGAATGCTAATACAGTGAACTAAGACTAAACTAGAGTGCTATTATCTAACTTAAAATGAATTGGAGCTGAACTAGAATGATACTAATACAGTGAACAAAGTTAAACTAGAGTACCATTATCAAGCTTGAAATATAGTGACAGAATTAAACTAGAATGACATCTACCTCTGGAGTACTGACTGAGCTAAAATGCAACTAATTCTATGAAATACTACAGCCCTGTCTTGTTCAAGATGAGTGATATTTTGGAATAGTTTGTACAAACAAGTCTGGTTGTATCATTCAGTGCAAATGGGCATAAAAAAAAAACATAACAATACGCAGGTAAACTAAAACACCATCGCTAAATCTTATCCAGAGTTAGTGATATTTTGGAAGAGATTGATGAGAATAGGACTAGCTGTAACAACTAATTATAATTGAACACAAAAACGTAAAGTTATAAATTGCTACAATTATGCCTCATTCTATATTAGTGATCTTTTGGAATACTTCATGAGAACAAAGCTAAACTGTAGTATCCAATGTAAGCAAAGTTCAGAAAACTATTTAAATTGAGAATGAAACAAAGCTACGGCTACTTATCTAAACCAAATGCATAACCCTTCACGGGCAGTAGGGGCCCTCTACCACCGGATGAGCACGCGGATCTACTCAAGATTGACTCAGCTTGTGCAATAAAATGATGTCTCTTTCATTAAAGGAGAAATTCTTCAAAACATAGTATTTACGACCTTCCAAAATCTAGCAACAAAAACAAAGTCTAACCAATAGTTTCTCGGTCTCCCTAGTCATACTTATAATGAAATTACATAACTACTTCTTGAGAAAAACAGGGATAAGTGTCTTTCCCATTCCTAATCAAATTAAAATTCTTATTAACAGTCTTGTGCTTTACTGCAGACATCTGTAGAGTCCGTGTTTTGATAGGAAACTGCCTCTCTTCTTCGTGCATAACCGCTTTGATACTTTAACTCAGACTTTGTGGGGAGCAAAAAATTATGAGGGAATGATGTGGAATATGAACGTATGTGTTTTTCCCTGAGATGACACCTGGAACCTGCGTAGACATGAAGACAGCTGCAGAATCGACAACTAGCTACATAATTTCTGCATTCTGTAGCTAGGTGTAGTCAAAAAGTACTACAACAACGAAATCATGAAAACATAGCAAGTTAGACATTATATGCAATCTCAAAGAAATTTTAACTAATCTTATTGATCATTTAAGCCTGAAATTAATAATGGACAAAGGAAATGAAGTGGAATGTGGTGGAAGAGAAGAACATCTTTGAAGCTCAACATACCCCCACTGCTAGGTTCTTGCATGTCCTCATGCAACTATTCCATGAACTCTGAGACTTATGCAAGGACATCCAACCCTCTTCTTCTGCTTTGTCTGGCAGTCAATGGCCTTCTGGGCTTCCTTATGACTAACTTGAATCTCAAATTTATGAGTGCCCTGGTTAACCTTTTATTTTTCTTTTTCAATTTTTCACTGGCCTTGTACAACTTTTGCATTTGTAGGGACAGGGTTGAGTTCATATCAGTTTTCAGCTTAATCTGCTCCCTTAGAATTTCATTCTCATTCTTGATATGCCTATTGAGTACTTCTAACTCGTATTTATCTCTTCTTAGGATATCAATTTCAGATTTTGGTGGACTAGGAGTTTTGCCTTTACTTTCTGAAGCTCTCTTCTCTAGTATCTCAACATAATTGTAAATTTCTTGCTGTGCTGGGTCTATTTCAGGAGCTTCTTCATCAAAATCCTCCTCATACTAATGCTCAGGTGTTTCATCATCCTCAATGTTTATAATTCCAGTTTGTCTAATCTCTGTTTTCTTTAGTATCCCTCTAAGTCTGTAGCTCCGTTTTGGTTGAGATGGCCCTTCTCCTTTTTCTCTGGAAGATTTCCTTATTATCCTCTCTTTTTTAAGCTGCTTCTTAATTTGGGCCAATTTATCAGAAATCATTTCTTCACTATCCCCTTGTATTGTTTTACCAGTTTCAGTTTCAGTTTTGGAGGTTTTCCATCTTCTGCTTCTTTTTGTAGATTTGTCTTCAGGTGGAGGTTCCTTGGGTTCTTCAAAGTGATTTATCACTACGAACTCATCCCAATTATCTCCCATTTTTCTCAAATAATATTCAATCAAGATTTTGACTAAACCATGGTGGTATAAGGTTGTTTCCAGAAATTGAACTCTCTTTTGAACACTTGAGGCCATTTTCTTTAAACTATGAAGCAAGAAAAAGGGAAAGTTGATTTCTTCTTCTAAGAAATGCATCATTAACTGAATATTGTAAACATAGAAGGTACCAAATCTACCTTCACAAGTGATAAATTTTTGCAAAATGACTAACATGTTCCTCCACTTATTCTTTAATTCCGAGCTAGGAATACCCTTTTTAAAATGGAAACATCCATACCTGGTGACTTGAGTATTTGCTTCCATGTCTCGTTATGAAATTCTCTATTTTTGAACCACCTTTCTCCTTGTCTAGGTAGTTCCGTTGCCTCTGCAATGAAAGCCTTTGTAATAGTGAATTTAATGTCTCCTATTTCGACCTCGACTCCATTGAAGGACCTTTCAAATGTTTTAGTCACCTCTTTGTGAAAACCACTAAATTTCTCCAAAAATTGCAACCATCCGGCTTGCTGTAACATTTCTCTGATTTGTGGATAACCCTCCAAGTACTTAGTTCCAACCGGTTCAGTCCTCACTATGAGACCCATAGTTTTTCTTTCCAACCTTCAAATTATTGCTCCTCTGCTCACGGTGAAAATGACTGTTAAAGAGATGTTTTTGCCCCACAGATGCTTCCTCTGTTTTACAGACCGAAATGGTTAAGAGTTGGCTACGGGAAAGAATGTTATGGAGTGGTTACGGAATGAGTATAATGAGGTGAGGGTGATGTAAACGAATTAATGAGTTGGGAAATATCTTGGAAGAAAAGATCACGGAGATATTTCGTAGGAAATTCAAAATCATCATTAAATGCTTTGGCCTAGTGACGTGACTAATCCAATCACCTCAGTACTTTAACCGTTAAGTTTTTAAATGATGATCAGATATGGGATTTGGTGGCGGAATAGAAGGAATTTTATCCAAAGTTTTTATGAGAGGTTTGTTAGGCATGATCAACACAATTAATTAAAACAACTTTTGAATTATACATAACTTAACTATACTAAAATTTTTCATGATCTGTCATTATAATAATGTCATAACTTTTACCTTTACCTTTCCTCTGATTTTTGTGATCTTCATATGCTTTGTTCTCCCCTGAAAATCATTAATCCTTGATTTTTCTTGTTGTCATGGATATGCAGGATCATTTTGTTGCAGATCAAATAATTAATGGACAGTGCCTTCAGGATCTCTGGTTGCAGAATATCTGTATGGCTATAGAATGTCCGATTAGCTGCAGAATGTCTGACTGATTGCAGAATGTACCTGTAGAAGACTTAAAACATGAAATGGAATGGTTTGGAGCATGAATGGAATGAGTGAAAATGGATAATGAAATATGGTGTAATGGAATATGAATGAAGTGAATAATGGAGTAAAATGGATAAAAAATTATGAAGTGGAGTGGAGTATGAAAAGTAGCCTGCAATTCATGATGTGTATTATTCAATTGCAAAAAAACATAAAACTTAAAAATCTAGGATGGAAATGAGTTGGACCATGGAGTGAAATGAATGAAGTGTGGATGAATGAATGAAATGGAGTATGGATGAATGGAGTGAGATGGATCATAAGTGAAATGGATCTGCACTTATGATTTTGTAATAACTGCTTGCAGAAAGAACATATTTGAAAATCTAGAGTGTCAGAAAGATTCTGATTTTCACTCCACCTTTTCTGTATAAACATGCCAATCAGTGATTGGTTTTCATGTTTATACTCTTTTTTTTTTTTCAATCATCTGACTTCAAACAATTTAATTAAGTTGATGAAGAAGAAAAATTCTTCTTCATTAACTTCACATCACTGTTTTCCTGGAATCTCTTAACAAATTCTTCTCTTGAGAGTGGTTTGTGATACAGCTTCAATCTATGACCATTCACAAGAAAAGTGACCTCTTCTTCATCTATTGTTCTAATTTTTATTGCTCCATTGTCAAAAATTTTCACAATTTCATATGGTCCAAGCCAATGTGTTTGGAATTTACCTTGAAAATCTTTGAACTTTGAATCAAACAAGAGAGCCCAGTCACCTTCTTTGAACTTCTTTTCTTTGATGTACTTGTCATGCCATCTAGTCCTTTGCTGTTGGACTATAATTTTTTTCTGAACTGCATCTTGTCTGATCTCATCCAATTCATTAATCTGCTCCAATCTGTGCTTTTGTGCCTCTGATAGATCAAGTCCTAGCTGAACTTCCATTTTGAAATTTTGAATCTGGAACTCTATGGGAAACAAAACTTGCTTTCCATAAACAATTTCATAAGGAGTATGGCCTGTTGTGCTTCTCCATGTAGTTCTATAGGCCCACAAGGCTTCAGAAAGCCTATCTACCCAATCTCTTCTATGTAAATGGATAGTCTTCATTAGGATCCCTTCAATGACCTTATTAGTAGATTCCACTTGACCATTTGCTTGTGGATGATAGGGAGTAGATTTTCTGTGTCTGATTTTGTACCTCTCCATCATTTTTTCCACTAGCCTTGATGTAAATTGAGCTCCTTGATCTGTAAAAATTTCCCTTGGGACACCAAGACGAGTAAAAATATCCTCAAAAAGAAAATTAACTACAGATGCTTCAGTAGCAGAAAGTAATGGCTTGGCCTCTACCCATTTAGTAACATAATCAATGCAAACTAATATATATTTCTTTTGTCTTGATGGAGGACTAATAGGTCCTAAAAAATCTAAAGCCCATTTTTCAAAAGGTTCAATATGTACCTGAGGCTGCAATGGCATCTCACCTGAAGGAGAAGGTTTCCCTACCCTTTGGCAACTGTCACACATTTTAACATACTCTTTAGCATCTTTGAAAAGGGATGGCCAATAATATCCCAAATGAAGGATCTTATAGGCTATCCTTTTATCAGCAAAGTGTCCGCCACAAGGTTCATCATGACATGCCTTGAGAATCTCAGGCATCTCATCTTCCCGAACACATCTCCTAATGATAAAATCTGGACCTGTCTTGTATAACTCATTAGCAACCCATGAATATTTTTCACTGTCATAAATGATTTTTCTTTTGTCTCTTGCATTCATTATTGAAGGAAATTTCCCTGAAACTAAATAATTAGCAATGTCAGCAAACTAAGGAGTTTGAGTAGAAATTGCAAAAATATATTCATCAGGAAATTGATCTTCAACTGGGATATTGTCTTGGATGTTTTGGAGTCTAGATAGGAAATCAACTACTTTGTTTTTTTTTCCAGGCCTATCTAGAATGGTAATGTTGAATTCTTGTAAAATAAATAACCATCTTATGACTCTGCCATTAGTAATTGATTTGTTCATTAAATATCTAATTGCAGAGTGATCTGTGTGAACAAAAGTTTCATAGCTTGTTATATAGTGTCTAAATTTGTTTATGGCATGAACAACAACTAAAAACTCTTTTTCAGTTACAGTATAGTTTAACTCTGAAGGAGTCAAATTTTTACTAGTATAGTAGATGGCATAAGGAATCAAGTATTTTTGTCCCAATACTGCTCCTAGAGCTGTATCTGAGGCATATGTTGAAATATGAAAAGGTAGCTTCCAGTTAGGTCCCCTTAAAATAGGTGCTTCAGAGATTTTTGTTTTCAGGGTCTTTAAGGCTAACTAGCAATCGGGATTCCACTTGAATTCACAGTCTTTGGTAAGTAATTTGAAAAGTGGAGATGCTATCTTGGTGAAGTTTTCTATAAACCTTCGATAATATCGTGTAAATCCAAGAAAACTCCTAACATCTTTTTGGCAACCTGGAATAGATAAGTTAGAGATGACTTCAACTTTTGACTCATCAAATCTAATCCCATCCCCTGAAATGTGATGACCCAAAACAATTCCTTCAGTAAACATCATAAAACACTTTTCATGACTTAGTGAAAGATTTGCTTCTTTACATCTCTTTAATACTTTTTCCAAGTTTGCTAAGGCTTCTTCAAATGTTTTTCCATAAACTGTGAAATCATCCATATATACCTCTACACAATCATGTATTAGATCTGAAAAAAGTCCTAGTACTGCCCTTTGAAATGTTGCGAGTGCATTGCATAGTCCAAATGGAAATACTCGGTAAGCATAGGTACCCCAAGGACAGGTAAATGTGGTTTTGTCTTGATCTTCTAGTGCTACTTGGATTTGATTATAACCACTAAACCCATCTAAAAATGAGAAGTACTTTTTTCCAGCTAATGTGTCTAACACCTGATCTATGAAGGGTAAGGGAAAATGATCTTTAAGAGTAGCTTTGTTTAATTCCCGGTAGTCAATACATACCCTCCATTTACCATTTTTATTTGGCACAATTACCAAAGGAGAAACCCACTAAATATCTGAAATAGGATAGATAAATTTGACATTCAATAATTTCTGCAATTATTCTTTAACAATCTCCCTAAGATTTGGATTCATCCTTCTCTGAGGTTGTCTGGTTGGTTTACAATTTTCCTCTATGTAGATGTGATGAGTGCAAGTCTTGGGGCTTATCCCTTTCATATCAGTGTACTCCCATGCATATGCAGAAGAATGTCTCTGTAATATCTTAACTAGCTCTTCTTGTTGAGATTTCTCTAGGTTCTTGTTTATGTTTAAAGTTTTGCCTAGAAATATCTCAATTGTAAAGCTGCCGAATTTATCCATGGAATAGAGAGACATCTGCCTTGATGACAAAAAATCAATGTTGGATTCTTCTTGAAATTGTTCATGTTTATATTCCGAATAGGATTCAAAGTTTTCCAAGGTATTCAGAATTTGGCTATCTTCACTAATTTCTGAAATTGTGAAGAGAGGTTGTAAGTCTTCTTCATCCTCTATCCATTGAGTATCATATAATTATGTAATTGTTCTTGCTGGAGGATACAAGGTAAATTTCTTGGTTGAACTACCATCAGAGATATACATATCAACGGATCTACAACTAATGAAAGCATCAGTTGTAGCTAACCAAGGTCTTCCTAATATAATAGGGTGTCCTCCTAGATTATTCTTAGGAGTTAGGATCATAAAATCCACAGGATACTCCCAAGAATCTAGGGACACTGGAATGTCTTCTATTACCGCATCAGGTTTAATCACAGATATGTCTGCTAATTGTAATAATGTGGGTGTAAAAATAAGATTAGGAAGTTTCAGTTTATCCATGATTTGTCTACTCATGATATTGATTGCTGCTCCTAAATTAATGAGTGTGTTTTGGATCTCAATTCCATTGATGTGAATTTTGACAACTGGATTTCCTGGGTCTAGATACTTTGGAATAGAAATCTTACCCATCATGATATCTGCTATTTTTTCTGCCAGTTGAATTTTCTTTATCTCTCTTATTCTTTTTCTTGTTTTCTTCATGCTCAACTCATTTATTGTTTTTGCTAAGATTGGAATTTCCTTGATGGCTTGCAATAATGGGATCTTAATACAAAAATTTCTCAGCTCATCTAGGAAATCATAATTAGGCACCATAATTTGTTTTTCTACACCCCTATCAATTTGTAATATTTCTGGGAAGGGAGGTGTAGAAGTGGATGTTGATGGATGCTCTAATATAGGATTTGAAATTATTGGTTCTTTTTGTTTTGATTTTTCAATGTTTGAGTCTTGGAAAGTTGTGTTCTCTTCAAGACTTTTATTTACCCGTAGAGAATCTTCCTCAGAATTGTCTTGCTCTTGTATGATTACAGAAGGTTTCCTCTTTTCAAGTATTCTTCCAGACCTAAGTTGAAAATCACTAAGGTCTAAAGGAGTGATCAAATAAGTTGGAAACTGTTGGCCTTCTATCATGTATGTGTTCTGAGGATTTTTATTGTTGGGGTTTGGTATGGGTTGGGCAGGGAACTGATTTGTTTTCTGAGGAAATGGTAATGGAAGTGGTTGATTTTGATGTTGTGGATTTTTAAGATTTTGTTTGGAATTTTGTTGAAAAATTTGTTGAGGAGGGAAATGTGGATATAGTGGATAGGATGGTGGATATTAGTAATACTGAGAGTATCTTCCATAGGGATTTTGTGCTCCTTGTGCCCAATTTTGTGATTGATTTTGAAATTGGGGCCAAGGTTGCTGCCAAGGATTCCAATTTGGTGGGGGTTGATTATACATTTGATCATGAAATCCTTATGTTTGAGGTCCTTGCCAAGGCCTTCTAGAGACAAAATTGAGAGATTCTGTGGAACTTGTAGGAGTATCTTCTTGAAAGAAAACTTTAAGACCAGGAAGTGAAGGACAATTCTTGGTCTCATTTTTTTCTAAACAAATTACAAAAGTCTCCACAACTTTGGCATCCAAAGGGAACTCTCTCAAGGCATGTTTCTTTCTACATTTGGGACAAAATATTGCTAAGGCATCAGATTCAACTTTTTGCTTGTTTTGTAACTTAAGGGTGTCTATTTGTTCACTAAGACTCCCCAAGATATCAGATTTGAACTCATCAAGCATATGTCCTATTTCTGCCCTACTTATTGTCCCAGAAGCAGACTTACTTGCCCTCGCAAGAGCAGGGTCCCTTGGTCCTTTTACAGTTTTAGATTTCCCTCTTGAAAGGTTGATACATAATTCAACTATTTCAGGTAATGTGAGCTGAGATATATCCCCTTTTCCCATCATGTTAAGGATATCTAACCATTCATCCCTAATTGTTTTCAACAAGAGAGATTTTAAGGTGTCTTGGTCTAAGTTTTCCATTTTTTCTCTTTTGATGTTGTAATGAAATCTCTCCAACAAATCTTCCAAGTTTTCATCTTATTTTTGTAGCATCTTAAACACTTCCTCCTTATGATTGACTGGCATACAATAATCCAAATACCTCTCTAGAAATGCTTGTTTCATGTCTTCCCATGTCCTAATAGAACTGTTGATCAAACTCATAAACCACTTCAATGCTGCTCCTTTCAATGTTGAAGGAAATAGTTTAAGTTTTTTAGCATCTTTTAAGTAGTCATAAGTTCTACACAAGACTTCAAATTCAAATAGGAAGGTTTTAGGATCTTCAATTTTAAGTCCATAAAATTTTGGAAGGACATAGGGTGAAATGTTTTTCATAGTTGCATTAGTTTCTTCATCTACTATAGGAAACCCAAAAGAGCTTCCCATCTCTCTTCTACCTCTACCTCTACCCCCTCCAAATAGTGTGTGTTCTCCATTAAAAACTCCTCCTCCCCCCTCTTCTGCCATAGTTGATTCTTCTGTAGAAGTTGAAAAGTTTATGTCCCTAGCAGGGGTTCCTGAATCTCCTTCTAAGACAGGTTCAGTGGGTAAAGTGGAAGGTCTTTCTAATGGAATATCTGATCTTAAGATCTCTGGAAGTCTAGGATCAGTAAAGGATGGAATGTGGGTTTGAGTTGGAGGTGTGCTGGCTCTAGGTCTTGGTGAAACAAGTGGTGTTCTAGGAATAAAGCTTCTGTTTCTTATGAATCTACCCCTTGAGTCTCTTTCTCTATGCATATCATTGTTTTTGGGTGATAAGAAACAAGGCTACCTAGTTACACTTCCCCAGCAACGGCGCCAAAATGTTGTGCTCAACTTAGTGTTCCTAAATTGAGGTCATTAATTGTCAACCAGGGCTAGTAAACTGCTGAAGTGTGGTGCACTGTATGTGCCTAGGTATCTGTTTCTCACTACGTTGTGTTTAGTGTTTTTATGATGTTTTTGGTTTTATGGTTTTTATGTTGAAAAAGAGCTAAGAAGTTTACACTAAAACAGAGTGAAACTATTCTAAACTAGGTGTGCACTAAAGGACAAAAAATACAAAGCTTGATAAGGACTCATAGCAAAGAAACAAATCACAACATGAACTCAGTAACCCATATCATGAACTCATCCAATTCATTCATTTAGAGATATGTTGGAATAGATTGAGAAAAGGATAATTTTTTAGTGCAAATGAGGTTTTCCTAAGTCAACAATCAACTTACAATGTTACAACATCTCATCCATGGTTAAAGGTTTATTGGAACATAATTGGAAAAGAAAATTTGTAGCACAATAAGATTTCTACTCTAAACTAACTTCTAATTCTATTCTGCAACTCAATTTAGCACTACTAGGCCTCATTCAAAAGTTATAGATTTCTTTTTAGAATAGTTTTTGAGAAAAGGCTTGTTTGTGAATTTGTAAAAAGGTTGCAAAATACTCAAGGCCTTAAACTGATATTACTAGCTTCTGTCCAGATGATGATGTATTAATATGAAGTTAGAAAAAAATAAGTTTTGTAGATAATGAAGACCGTGGTATCTAAATTTAACAACTAATACAATTTAAAATGCAATGGATAACAACTAAACTAGAATGCTAATACAATGAACTAAGACTAAACTAGAGTGCTATTATCTAACTTGAAATGAATTGGAGTTGAACTAGAATGATACTAATACAGTGAACAAAGTTAAACTAGAGTACCATTATCAAGCTTGAAATATAGTGACAGAATTAAACTAGAATGACATCTACCTCTGGAGTATTGACTGAGCTAAAATGCAACTAATTCTATGAAATACTACAACCCTGTCTTTTTCAAGGTGAGTGATATTTTGGAATAGTTTGTACAAACAAGTCTGGCTGTATCATTCAGTGCAAATGGACATTAAAAAAAAAACGTAACAATACGCAGGTAAACTAAAACACCACAGCTAAGTCTTATCCAAAGTTAGTGATATTTTGGAAGAGATTGATGAGAATAGGACTAGCTGTAACAATTAATTATAATTGAACACAAAAACGTAAAGTTCTAAATTGCTACAATTATGCCTCATTCTGGATTAGTGATCTTTTGGAATACTTCATGATAACAAAGCTAAACTGTAGTATCCAATGTAAGCAAAGTTCAGAAAACTATTTAAATTGAGAATGAAACAAAGCTACGACTACTTATCTAAACCAAATGCATAACGCTTCACGGGTAGTAGGGGTCCTCTACCACCGGATCAGCACGTGGATCTACTCAAGATTGACTCAGCTTGTGTAATAAAATGATGTCTCTTTCATTACAGGAGAAATTATTCAAAACAAAGTATTTATGACCTTCCAAAATCTAGCAACAAAAACAAAATCTAACCAACAGTTTCTCGGTCTCCCGAGTCATACTTATAATGAAATTACATAACTACTTCTTGAGAAAAATAGGGATAAGTGTCTTTCCCATTCCTAATCAAATTAAAACTCTTATTAACAGTCTTGTGCTTTACTGCGGACATCTGTAGAGTCCGTGTTTTGATAGGAAACTGCCTCTCTTCTTCGTGCATAACCGCTTTGATACTTTAACTTAGACTTCGTGGGGAGCAACAAATGATGAGGGAATGATGTGGAATACGACCATATGTGTTTTTCCCTGAGATGACACCTGGAACCTGCGTAGACATGAAGACAGCTGCAGAATCGGCAACTAGCTACAAAATGTCTGCATTCTGTAGCTAGGTGTAGTCAAAAAGTACTACAACAACGAAATCATGAAAACATAGCAAGTTAGACATTATATACAATCTCAAAGCAATTTTAACTAATCTTATTGATCATTTAAGCCTGAAATTAATAATGGAAAAAGGAAATGAAGTGGAATGTGGTGGAAGAGAAGAACATCTTTGAAGCTCAACACTATCCTAGAAATAAAAAAGTTTTTGACCAAAAATAACCTCATTCTGCAATTATAAGAAAAATGCCAAGGTATTGAAATAGGGGTTAACATGTTTTTCAACAGGTTTGAAGCACTGAAGAAAAAGGGATTTCCAAGTGTGTTTTTGATCAATGATAAATTAATTACACAATAGGACTACAATTAGAAGTTGAAAGAAGTGGCGAGAAACAGTTCCAAGTTCGCCATTATAAAGGGCAGTTTTGCAGGAAAAAATTTCCTTGAAGAAATGGGAAATTACTTTTACATACAACATGAGGTGAATCACATTTTTGTGGTAAAACCTACCTTTTCCAAATATACCAAAGTAGAGGAAATTTATAGGAAGGTAACAAAGTTGTCAATTTCAGATGAAGAAAGGTGGGATAAGTTGTGTGAGTTACTGGAATAAGTGATAAATCCAAATGCAGTTAAAGGATCGGCCAACACAACAAAGACAGAGAGGACAACTCAACAACAACTTCCTCCAATTTAGGGCCACCTCTTGATGCAGTTCCACCTATCCTTTTAATTTACAAAAAATATAATTTGTTTTAGATTGTGCTAAATATACCCTATCGGTTGTGGCATGAGTTTTTTGTAAATATTATTATAAATACTTCACACTTCGAAGTATTATGGGTTGGTTGTTAATTCTTGCTTGCCATAAGCTATTTTAATTTTTTCTAGTTGATGGACTGATCATAAATACAAGGACTTCTTCACATGATTCATCTGTTGGACAAATTGGTGAATTGGTTCTTATCATTTATGTGTTATTTACTTGTTTCCATTACTATACTTTCTTAAAATATTAATTACCTTATAGAAACGGTGAAGAACATAATTTGTTGAAATATACACCCTAATTCTTGCTGTAAGTAATTTTAATATTTTCTTCTGATGTCGAGTTGAAGAATTATTAATTTCTCTTTGTAGGTTTTAACCCTGTATAGAAATTATCTGCAAAGGAATTCTTAAAAATAGAAAATAAACAATAGCGAGAGCATAAAACATAAAACATATATACACCGATATATTTTCCCTGGATCCCAAATCGGGACTACTAGCTTGATTTTTCATTATATTCCTTTTAGTGTTACAAAAAATATATATACATGCCATAGCATTCATAAACCCCAATCCATTAACCCTATATTAGAACACAACTGTCGTTCCCTTGACCAAATCTACAAAATACCAGGGGTTGAAAACCATCATGCCCAGAAACCATGTGAAAACCCATGCACAAAACCATAAGTGGGTCCACCCACCTAAAATAGGTTCCAAACACATGCACAAAAACATAGGTGAGACCACCCCCTGTGACCCCCCCACTGCACCCGATGCAACGAACAGGGCGAGCTATCCCCCCCCATGTGACCCCATGTGTGTGATTATTCATGGAAAGAATATAACACATACCCAACATTCTCCCACTTGTTTTTTTTCTTTTTGCAGGGGGGCACAAGAGAGCTTAGTCATTAGTCTAGCCCTGCAACACCCATTGTTTATCTACACTAAGAGAACTTCTTAGTGATCATAGACTTTGTCAATGAATCTGCAACATTCTTCAAAGTGTCCAAATTTACGAGCAACACCTTTTTATCCTCAACCATATCTCTCGCAAATTCATATTGAACATCAATGTGATTTGTCTTCGAATGATAAGCAGGGTTCTTAGCCAAGAAAATTGCACTTTGGCTATCACAGTCTATGCTTATAGCTCCGTGCACCAACTCCATACTTGAACACAATATCTACTGCACCAAAATGCTTCCTTGCTTGCATGAGTGGCTGCCATGTATTCTGCCTTTGTAGTTGAAAGAGCTATTACAGACTGTATTTTACTCATGCAACTGAGTGCACCTACAAATATGCTAAGCACATACCCACTTGTAGATCTTATTTGGTCCAAATATCCAGCCCAGACTGCATCAACAAAACCATAGATGTCCAAAACTCTTTCCAATGCTAGTCTTCCCTGGTAGCACAAACCATAATCACTAGTGCCACACAAATATCTGAAAACCCGCTTCACCTTCCATGGTTTTGACATAAACCTGCTCAACACTCCCATTGCACGTGTAATGTCTGGTGTAGTATAGACCATTGCATACATCAAGCTACCCACTACACTTGCATATGGAACATGATACATATCCTCCTCTTCTTCTTGTGTCTTGGGACACTGTTCAACAGATAGATTTACACCTACAGGAATAGGAACCTTCACCGATTTAATATCTTGTATATTGAACCTCTGCAATATTGTCTCGACATACTTCCTCTGGTTTAATTAGAGCTTCCTCTTTTCCCAATCTCTCTTAATTTACATGCCCAAAATATAGTTTGCAGCACCAAGATCCTTCATGTCCAATTTGGAGAACAATTGGGTCTTCAAATCCTAGATAATTTCTTTGTCATTTCCAACCAGAAACATATCATCCACATACAAGATAAAATAAATAACATGGTCACCAATTAATTTAAAATACACAGAGTGATCCTCTTTGCTTCTGGTGAAGCCAAGTCCCTGTACATAGGTATCAATTTTTTGATACCACATCCTTGGTGACTGTTTTAACCCATACAGATACTTTTTTAACCTGCATACCGGTTCTTTATTACCCTTCACCAAATAGCATTCAGGCTGCTTCATGTAGATCTCCTCTTCTAGATCCCTGTGAAGAAATGTTGTCTTCACATTTATCTATTCTACCTCAAAATCAAATGCAACAACAACAACTAAAAGTAATATAATATAAGTAACCCTGACAACAGGAGAAAAAATATTACCAAAATCAATTCCCGACACTTGGGAATAACCTTTTTCTACCAACAAAACTTTGTATTTCTCCACCTTACCTTCTACATTCATCTTCTTCTTAAACACCCATTTTCTTCCTATGGGCTTCCTTCTAGCCGACAACTCCACCATATCCAATCCCTCATTTTTGTGCAAGGATTCCATTTCTTCAACCATGGCCTCCTTCCAGAGTTTTCCATCCTCTGAATCCACTGTCTCCCTGAAAGTTTTGGGATTATCATCAATTATAGTTAAAGAAAAATTTGAACAGAAAAGAGATGGACTATACCTTTCTGGCTGCCTTCTTTCCCGAACTGATCTTCTCATAGCTGAAGTTTGTGTCTCTTCTTCTTCTGAATCTTGTTCTTTTGTAGAGTCTAATTCATCCTCCTTTAGCTCAAACTATATATTCTCAGGTTCCTTTGGTAGGAATTCATGTTTAACAACATCTTTCACCTCACTAAACACCACATCTCAGCTATACACAACCTTCCTTGTTTCTGGGTTCCAAAGCTTGTAACCTTTTAAACCATCCTTATACCCAATAAAGATGCACCTTTCAAATTTATTATCCAACTTAGTCCTTTTCTCCTTTGGAACATGTACATATGCATCACATCCAAATACCCTCAGATGTGAAAGAGAGGGTTTCTTACAGTACATACCTCATGTGGAGTCTTATCCTCCAATGCTGATGAAGGTGATTTGTTAACCAGGTAACATGCAGTCTCCACTACCTCTGCCTAGAATTCCTATCCTAACCTGGTACCACTGATCATGCTTCTTGCATTTTACATCAACGTTCTGTTCATTCTTTCTGCAACTCCATTTTTCTAAGGTGTATATGGAGTAGTCTTCTATCGTGCTATACCACACTTCTTACATAACTCTTCAAATTCCTTCTTGCAAAACTCTCCACCATGATTTGTCCTCAACACCTTTATCTTCTTCTCTATATGGTTTTCCACTAAAGCCTTAAATTCTTTAAATTTGTCAGAGACTTCAAATTTCTTCCTCAATAAATATATCCATGTATTCCTTGAGAATTCATCTATGAATGAAACATAGTACATATACTTTCCCAGTGATGGAACCGACATAGGTCCAAACACATCATTGTGCACAAGCTCTAATATCTTGTTCACCCTCTTAGCACCAGAAGGAAAACTCACTCGATTCTGCTTACCATATACACAATGTTCACATAAATCAAAATCCAGAGAGAAATTTGTCATACCTTCTACCATACCATTACCATGCAGTATTCGAAGGCCCTTCTCTCCAATGTGTCCAAAGCTTTGATGCCATAGCATGGTATTTTCTCCAAAGACCTTTAGGCTTTCTGGTCCACTTTCAGGAACCATAGAACTGTTGCACCCATCAATAACAGTGCTACCCTGAAGCTTGTACAGATTTTCAATTCGAACTCCCCACATTAATACCAGTTCTCCCCGAACCATCTTGCAGGTATCTTTCTCGAACACTATTTTTACACCTGCAACATCCATCTTGCTTACAGAAATCATATTTCTAGCCAATGCAGGAATATGCAGAACACCAAGAAGTGTTCTAATCCTTCCACCTTGTAGCTTCAACTTGAATTTTCCACGTCCGACGATTCTGGCCTTCCTATCATCCCCTAAGAGGACATCACCACCATTATACTTCTCATACTCGCAGAAACACTCCCTATGGGGAGTGAAGTGAAAGGATGCACCCGAGTCAATCAACCATGCCTCATGATCTACATGTGTATTTGAAGAAGAAGCCAAATACACATCCCCACCTTCATCTGAGGTGGTTTTTTCCTCTACAGAAGGAGCATCATCATATACCTTTCCTTTCTCAAGAGCTTTAGATCTACAGTCATTTTCGAAGTGCCCTTCCTTTCTGCATTTCCAGCACACCTTTACAGGATTTCTTGGAGATTTAGATCTCCCTCTAGATTTAAATCTCCCACTCAAAAAATTATTTTTGTTTATGTTCTGGGACCTTCCTCATACAGATAAGAAATCTACATTTTGGAGCTCCTTATTTCTCCATATCATTTCCTTCGACAATAAGGCTAAGACATCAAAATTCAAGGTAGTTGTATTGCTACTTGTTGCAATAACTAGACTGTCCCATGAATCCGGTAGAGAATACAACAAACTGATGCACTTATCTTCATCTAAGATTTTAATATCAACAGATTAAAACTGACTTACCATAGTATTGAAGGCATTCAAATGCTTTATCATCGAGTCTCCATCCTTCATCCTCAGGTTATACAACTTTTTTCGCAGGAACAATTTATTCACTAGAGACTTATATTGGTACAATGTACCTAACTTAACCCACAAAGTGTTCGTCGTATCTTCCACAGATACATTCAACAATACCGAATCTGAGATACACAACCATATTGTGCTCTTTGCCTTCCGATCCAACTTTGCCCAGTCTTCATCTGACATTTCCATTGGTTTAGTACCTGGATCTACCACAATCCACTGATCTTTATCCACCAGCAGATCCTCCATCTTGAGCTTCCACAAATAAAAAATCTGACCATTAAATTTCTTGATCTCTATCTTTCCAATACTTGCCATCATTTTTCACCGCAAGAATTGATCCCGCAGATCTCCCACTAAACAGGGTCTACCACAAGCCTGAACGAAAAACTCCCAGCAGCAAAGGCATCCCCTTGAAGCTGAAAAAAATATGATATCAAATGTAGGTTTTAACCCTGTACATGAATTATCTGCAAAATAATTCTTAAAAACATAAAATAAACAATAGTGAGAGCATAAACCATAAAATATATATACAAAAATATTTTTCCCTTGGATCCCAAATCGGGACTACCATCTTGATTTTTCATTATATTCCTTTTAGTGTTACAAAACTTATATATACATGTCGAAGCATTCATAAACCCCAATACATTAACCCTGGATTAGAACATAACTGTAGTTCCCTTGAACATATCTATAAAATACCAGAGGCTGAAAACCATCATGCCCCAAAACCATGTGCAAACCCATGCACAAAACCATTCGTGCGACTATTCGTTGAAAGAATATAACACATACCCAACACTCTATAACTGAATCTTGATTTTTCTTCTATTCCATGCCATTTTAAATCTAAAAGATCCAACTCGTTCGCCTATCTTGCCCTGTGAAACAACTTGAAAATTTGATACAAATCCATGTTAGTTTTATAGAATCCATAGCCTAATGGAAGTATAGGCACTCAATCAACCAAATAAATTAAAGACAATCAAACAAACAATTACACAATCATAACTAGCCTAAAATTTACAGAAAAAAAGCTAAATATGATAGAGAGATCCCTCTCCGAGTTTAGAAGGGATAGCTTCTAGAATTAAAAGAAATTTTGATGTTACCTCTGTGCTTACTTCCACAACTTCAAAAACTACAGAGCAATAATAGGTGTGAGAGATGATGGAGTGACAATGACAAAGCTAAAATTCTAAAGTCTAAAGGAACGCAGAGAAGAGGCAACATCAACAATGCTGTGCATAGAGGTGAAACATAGTGCAGAGAAGTGCTTACCCAGTGCAAGGCAACAACATCGCAAAGCATCAGATGGTCAACGCAGATTATCAGCAGAGGGAGCTTCACCATTGAGATGCATCTAGACAGACTTGTATGTCAGGATTTTTGGATGTCTTTTCAGTTGCTTAACTCTCAGCAACTGAGTTTCAATGCAGCAGTTAACAATGGCAGTGTTATGGGTAGCATGATTTAGCATTTGAGAGGGTGATTCAGTATAGATGAGGCAGTGACAAGTGGTAGTATGATTGGAAATAGTATACAAGGCAACATCGCAGTGGATGATGGGCAACAACCGAGCATCAACAACGCAGAGGACAGATGCCGTGGATCAGGGTGATGCATCTGGTATTGAAGTATTGCTAGAGCACATTCCTCACTAAGAGGGAGTGTTGATTTTTGGGGTAACATCAGATGTGATATAGCTCCGAAACTTTGTGGAGGAGCTAGAACACATGATATCTCCAAGACCCAGAAATCGTTTGGAGAAATTCCACCCAGAGCTTAAGTTATTAAAATAATTCATTATTTTAAATGGAGCCTAAGTTAAAACTTAGGTAATTCAAATAATTAAAGTGAATTAATTTAACATGTGGGTGAGAATGTTCTAAGTGACGAAGATAAAGTATTTTCTAATATTAGCCGTTGATTATAGATTATATCACGATTGTTTATTCATCAACATGAAAAGTATAAAGGAAGACTTGAGGGTCAGTTGGAGAACATACACAAAGACTGAATTTAGAGATCAAATTCTTTTGATGGAAAAGTTATCGGTAGAATATTAGATCTGAGTAATTCAATGTAGTGAGGGGTATTTCGACGGAATTCAGTCCAAGGCCGAGAATACAAGTGCAGAGAGGAATGTTAGCACCAGGAGAGACAATGCATCCCTTGAGAGGGTGATGTGGAGCCAGTAGGGCTCACACATAGCCAAAAGGGAGACATAGAGCCAGAGGGGGTGACATAATCACTTGAGTAGTTGTGTTATGGTTTTTGTGAGGCAGATTGGGCAGCCATTTAGCAGATTGAGTTCTAAGCCGGGAGGTCTCATGAGGAGGATCACGCCGCCACTAGAGAAGGTGAGGCAGTCTCAACACAGGTCTTGCTGCAACCATCACTGCGCAGAACTGGGGACAACACAATCACCTTGGAATTTATTCATTCTACTGTTGGATCATCCGAAATATCTGTCTCTAGATAGAGGTACTTATGCTGATGATTTCTCTGTTGGGTGAGACGGATTTGGCACTCTAGATTGTATTCATAAATCTACATAATAATATAAACCCTCATAACTGCTGCACTAGTTTTCCTGCATTAGTTTTTTTCAGGGACATTTTTCCGAAAATAAGTGTCTTTTGTCTGAATGCTTCATTTATTTTTCAGTACCTGATCTGTATAGTTGTGTAGGTTGCATTTTATTTACATTAATATTTTCTTGATGTATTCATAAAATAACTTGTTAAATTAATGAAAACAAGTAGGTAATATAAATCATATTTCTGCAGTAGGATTTCTGTTGTAAATATTTAGAAATTTTCACACCTTGAACTTTGTAAAACAATTCCAACCTTGCCAATTCTTCACTGGAAAGAAGCATTTAGCTTCCATGCCCTTAGAAAATGTAGTGGTGGATGCCCCTTTTCAACAATGGGGCTTGGACTTCATCGATGAGTTTAAAGATAATTCAAGTCATGGCCATAAGTGGATTCTCATATTGACTAACTACTTCACTAAGTGGGTAGAATCCATACTAACCAAAACAACGAGTGATCAAGTGGTTATGGATTTCCTTGAGGAAAATATCATCATTGGGTTCGGGGGGTTCCGTCAAAATCATGACTTACAACACTAAGGATTTTGACTCTATGGCTCTCACATCCTTGTACAATGAGTATGGTATACTATTATCTCATTCCTCTAATTTTTATCCCCGGGGAAATGGCCAAGCTGAATCAAGCAACAAAAAACTCATAAGGATTATCAAGAACACCATGGGTGACCATAAGAGAGATTAGGATAGCAGGATCAAACATGCCCTCTGGGCTAACCGAGCCACAGTAAAGGCTTCCACTAGATTCAACCCATTCTAGTTGGTATATGGGTCTGAGGCCAAGTTACCTATGCAACTTCAACTATCCACCCTTGAGTGTCTGAAATATTTTCTCAAACAACAAGATGTTATACAATATTGTATTGATAAAATAATTGAAAGTGATGAAAACATGAGAAAAAATCTTAATCAACTTATCCGGAATCATAACAAGATTAAGATTGATTTTGACAAACACACACAAAATAGAACATTTAAACCCAAGGACCTTGTTCTGTTATGGGATAAAAGGAGGGATAAGCCAAGCATGCACAAAAAATGAGATAACCTATGGGTAGGCATGTTAAAGATAGTCGACATGGCAGGGATAAATTCGTATCACTTAGAGACTAAGGAAGGAGAGTCTATTCCCCTTCCTGCAAACAGACAACTCCTATAAGAGTACTTCCTGGAAGACACTTGATATTGCACCATATGCATGTTAGAGTAGGATGCATTGCGTGTTGATTTTCTGCATTAGAATTAATTTTATATGATGTTTATTATAATAGATTAGCTAGATTTAGATTAAAATTAGATATTTTTATTACTTGTTGATTTTATGGCCTGAAATTAAGCATGGGTGATCATAAGACACTATGAAAAACATGCTTCCTCATGGTTTTAGTCGTTGATATGTGCAAGTAACAAGTATAATGTGACCAAGAGATTATTGGAGTTCTGATCATTGTCTGAGTAGCTTCTCCCACATCATCGAGAGATCGCATCTCATTTAGAGTTAGATGTTACCCACCACTTAGTGGGTGATATCCCTAGGAGAAATGTTTTCTCCATGATGGTCCTTAGACGACAACCAACAAGCCCATGCAACCCTCAACTAGCTCGTTGTGCCATTTCTTTACCACTTGAGCCAACCATGTGGTCCCTCACTCATCTGTGTTGATCATATGTTTGAAGGTGAGCCTCCCGAACCTAAAGGTATGTATTTTCATTTGGAATTTGAGTAATGGGTTTAATTTTCATGGAAACTTATGGGCATGGATCGATGGGGGGATTAAACGAAAAGAGTGGGTTTAGTTTGTGCTTCTATACCCTTGACCTCTTTTGGGTATTACCCTTGGATTTTAGTCTCATGGGATCTCCTTTACTGACCATTTGGTTTTAGGGTGGCACTACTTGGGAAACCCCAACTTTGGTTGCGTGGTCCCGCTCCCTTGCCCACATATACCACTCACCTTCCACTCAATACAACCCCATTCATCATATCTCCCACCTAGGTCCACATTTCCTCACCGGGTTCACATAGGGTTAGCCTCCCCATTCCCTTGCCCCCAACTTGGGTCGGGATTGGAAAGATGCCCTAGAGGTTGAAGTAACTGAAAAGAAATGTAAAAGAATAAATGGCCACATTCAACAGGAAAATGTACCACAAGATACAAAAGATGATCGAGACAAACATAATTAGCACTTGGGAAAAATCCAATGCATGAGTTCTACCCCATACCCATGGCCATCAACCTGGTTCCATAGGCCCTATATGTTCCTCCTTTATCATTCAGGAACCCATGATTTTCCCAACCCTTGGAGGGAAATGAACCACCCTAAAAAAAAATAGGGTAATCACTTCTATATCTTACACATCATGCTCTTATCATTTGAGCCCTGAGCAATTAATGAAAGAAAAATCATAAAATGCAAAAGGAATATAAATAAGGGTGTGAAAATAAAGGCCAAGACCCCTCATGTACCACGATTGTTCCCTCCTACACATTATATACCCAAGTGTGGGTTTCCATTTTTCTAGCTATCCTTGCACCCCAATATGTGGCCGAGGATTTTCCCCCTCATTCCCTATTCCATTTCACCTCTTTATCACATGCCACCACCATTTGAGGGTTGTACCTTGGACATAATATCCCCTATAAAGGTAGAAACCACGTAATAAGGTACTTGGCTAACCCCCTTTGGAGCTTGGAGACATTAGCACATGAAAAATACCATTATGGAATGACATGCCATTATGAAGTTTCCAGTTGTTTTTCGTGGTTTGTAAGCTCCTTTACCCAATTACTTTAATCACTGGTTGTGCTGGAAGGATAGGGGACACATTGGATCTTATGCAGGAGTGCATATGGTGTCCATTTTGGGTTTGGTCTCCCTACACGGGTTCCTAACCATCCATATGGGTACATTGAAACATATAGACGTGTGTAGAGATTCATGGGCCTCCACATAAATAGACAATACTCCATGGATTCCATGAGATGCTCAGAGATTGCTCGAGATACACCTTTTGGACGAGGACAATGTATCTGATACACTATGCCTTGCTAGCCCCACAGGTGCACCACACACTTGGTAGGTGTCCCATGACTTGTATGTTGACATGGAATCATTCATTCCATAATTTGAGCCCTTACATATGGTCTACAAGCATCTTCTACTCATTTGGAGACCCATGAGGTCATTGGTGTGCCCCACACCCACTAGGAGCACCACAATTTTATCTTTTGGAGAACAAGGGGCCACCCTCTTGTCCATCACTTTTGAGGATCCTATTCATCATTATGGAACTTATGGACATCATCATACCTGTTGGAGGTCCCCACGATATGCATAAATTATTATCTGACGTCTTGAGAGACTTACTATTTTATTTGTGAGCTTGTCACCAAAAGATAGTTAATTTGCACATTATATTATTTTAGGGGCTAATGTAGGCCCATTAAGTAATTTGAACTCCTAATGAGTGTATGAATAGGAGTTATATGAATTCATTTTGTATCATCACTTGAATTGGATCATTCTCTCTCTTGAGAACTTAACACTTTTTCATTGTAGGATATTTTTGGATCATGGATGAACTTTGATGTGTGGATTGGGTCTTATTATCTTGGAGATTCTTATATTGAAAATGTGTTGATGGTTGGATAGATTCTCTTACATGTAAGTACTGTTTTAATGCTATTTTCTTTCATTTTTCTACATGCATTGATCAAGATATTTTCGCTATTTTAGGGCTAATTATTGCATGCATTTACGACATCAATGTGGAATTATGTTTCTACTTAGCTTGTATCTTTGTATGGGACATTTTTAATGAATGAATTGTCCTAGAGATTGAAGTTATGTCGATAATCCTCCTCCATTTTCAACAAAGTATAAATGATTTTAAGGTAAATTTTCTTCTCTTTCCTTTAACACTGGATGAAGTTGACTTTGAGAGACTCCTTGAACAAGAAACAAAGTCCATATTGATAGTTCTCCTTGAATCCATATACCCAAGAGGAATTAGGCACTGGTCCATCAAAATGTGATCACTTTAAACCATATTTATTCACCTTTTACTCTCTCTTCTAGGTCTAGCCACATTGGGCCACCTAGGGCATTAATTTCAAAACAAAATAGCCCTAGAAAAGTTCGATCTCCTAGGCCCTACTACGATAGTTTTTACTCAAGTTATCCTTCGAATTTCAAGAGATTCCAATGGTGGGATTGTGAGATATCCCAAGCCTTAGGTCTAAGATCAAACTTTTCCCTGGTGTTCCCAAGGCTAGCACCTCATAGTATCAATTTGACATCTTGAAATTAAAATTCTTGTTTTGATCTGTTCCTTGCATTGTTTAGGTTAAGATTATTATCAATTTCTAAAATCCATTCCCTTAACCTAGGTTGGGTCCACTTGGGCCTGTGTGGTCCCATTCCGTATCAAAGATAATTCATCAAGGACAACTTGAGAATCCAAGTTATGTAAGGATTTTAGGGATTGGAAAACTCCTTTTTAAATCACACTCCTTTAACCTAACCCTCAAATCTTCACCTCCTTTTCCTAGAAAATATTGTGCCTTGATTAAAGAGAAAGCAAGCTCCATTCTTAATCCTATTCTAGGGAAAGGGTATTTGAGGTCACTTAACATATATTTTTTTATCTATCCTTTATAAGTGACATCCTAAATATCGAGTCTCCTCCCATTGGTGAAATTTATTAAAGAGCAGGGAGTCTTCGCTGTGGTGACAGTGGGATAAGTCATCATCATTGCCCTTCACCTAATAGTTTCCCTCTTAGGAGTCCCTTTTAGGTCCCCTACTAGTTTGAGTGGTAACATCACCCTTTCAGTGCTTATAGGGTTTGTGTCATGAGTCATTTTCCTTGAAATATTGTATTAGAACCTTCTTGGGCTTTTTATGTCAAAGGAAGAAAATTTATTTCATGTAATTTGGTCATATATGCCTCCTCCACCAAGTCAACTTGCTCTCTCTACAAGTCAGCCTTGTTGCATTCTTTTTTTCAAAGTTACAAGGAAGAAGATATGCCAAATTCTTTCAAAGGACCAAAGTAATCAACCATCAATTTATTGAGTCACTGTAAACCAATTCTACAAATTTTGTAATGTAAATGATACTAGTAAGACCATATATGTATGTAACAACCTAGGTAATCTTATTATTTTGGCAAAAATTTCATCCTAGGAGGTTTTTTGTCTCACTGATTCATTTGTGTTTCTAAACACTGATAGTTGACAAAGTTTTTCCATCCAGCCTCACCCCAAATATAGGATGGAATTTTTTGTCAGAGTCTTACGTGAGTCCTAGTGTTTTAGTTGAGTCTTATGTAAAAGTAATTTGGGAATAATTTAAGCTAATTGGAAAAATTATTTTATTACAAATCACTTGTTCTACTAGATCATATTGTGTCACAGAACTAAGTGTGTAATTTGAGGGTCTATATTGAATGGTTGTTCCCCCTTTGAGGTTTGTAAATGTAAAATCTTATGTAAAAAATATTTTAGTGCATGGCCCCTCATAATTAGGCACCATGTTAAAATATTAAAGGGTGGAAAAATATTTAATCCCCTGAAGTGTTAGGTAATTAGTTTTTCTGACAAAAATAAAATAAAATCCTAAGTGAAAAAGTTAATTAATTATAGTCAAAATTAAATTTCTAGAGAAATTAAACTCTCCAAGTGGAAAAATTTGTGGGTATCAAGAAAAGTTGGACCCTTGGGTCTTGGTGGTTAAGTCAAAGTCAAAATTTTGAGGAAATTATCTCAAAATAATTATTTTAGAGGTAATAAAAATGGATTAAATGAGAAATTCGAAAATTTCCTATAAAATAAATATTTTCAACAATGAAGATTAAAATATGATCAAATATGGATTTTTTTAAACAATCAAGGAGAAATTTTCCTCTACCAAGCTAGGGTTTCTGAACGTGCTACTATGCTCAACCATGGAAGAGGAGGGGGGGCTCTGAAGCCCCCTCATTTCAGGATGCGATCAAGGGTAAAGGAAGGGAACCCGACATGTCGTTCTTAACCAAGCTCACGGAATACAATGCCTTCTACTCTTATAGGAAACCCAACGTCACCGAATGGGGAAAAACAAGATCAGGAAATGCTTCAAGCAGATCCTCAAATTCACAACATATTACTGTAGCGGGCTCTGGCCAAACAAATGGTGAAAAAACTGAAACGCCTCTACCTCAGAAAAACAACAACTACAAACCCAAGGCGAAAAAAATACTTGTTCTAGAGATTTGATACCTAGACGCTACTGCATATAGAGACTTAATGAAGCAACACACCATCATCTATAAATTCATGGGTATCTAGCCCACAGAGAAAGCACTAAACTGATGGATTTAGAATAAATGGCGCCCAAAAGGAGAAATAAGGATGCAGTTAGGATCCAAGGGCTTCTTCACAGTCATATTTGATCTCCTGGAAGATCGTGCCCATATCTTCGAAGGTGGCCCATATTTATTCAATTCAACAGGTTTTTATATGAGGCATTGGAAGGAAAAATTCACTCCTCAAAAGGAATAATTCACTAAGTCCTTGTTTGGGTAAGACTTTATTCACTACCCACAGACTATCGATCACCCTTTGTGCTAAAAGGAATAAGATACAATTTGGGAGACTGCATCAAAATTTCAGAGGGTACTAGGTGTTAGACACGGTCCTGTCAGTCCTTCGTCATTTGTCTGCAGGCTAGAGGAAGGTTCAGTAAGTGTTTATTTCAGGAATGTCATCATCAATAATGCGAGATTGATTCTTCTTCAAAACCCTGTTTTGAAGAAGAAATCATCACATGTGTTTTTGTAATGAATATGTAATTTGTCAAAATGTTTCAATTTTTACAGCTCTTCAATGGCAGCAGCTTCATCAGCTCCTATCCCTACAAGCAGACCAAGAAAAAGCCATCATTCAAGTCAGAAAATCAAAAATGAAATTTGAAAAGCAGAGATGGAGGAGAATGCTGCTAGACCTTTTCCAAGAATGCCTAGGGGGCATAATAAGAAATATTGTTGCTCGGAGACAAATGAGCTCACTCCATTTGATATGGTTGAACATCTACAGAAAGGATTGGGATATAGTGGACAGCTAGTACATGAGGAAATTATCAATCCTAGGAAAGCGAAGTACAGTGATCATCTTAATGACATTTTCAGAATCGACTAAGGCTGCACTTAGAAGAATGGGCATATCTATGTTGTACAGTCATCAGGCAGAAGCACGAGCTTCACTCTCACATAAAGATGTTGTTGTGGCAAGCCACTTTGCTACAATACCCCAGTTCTGGAAGAGCTATCTACAAACCGACTGTCCTGTGCTCTGTATTTGTTTCCAACGAAGGCTCTGGCTCACGATTAGCTGCGGGTTTTATTGGAAATGACTGGAGGGTTGGAATTTACCTTAAAATCCGGGTGTTTATGATGGTGATACTTCTGAAAGTGATCGAATTTAGCTCCGTGAAAATGCAAGATTGCTAATTACAAATCCAGATATGTTGCATATGTCAATATTGCCATCTTACAAACAGTTTGAGCGTATTTTTTCTAATCTCAGGTTTGTAATCATTGATGAAGCACATGCATATAAAGGAGCTTCTTGGTATAAAAAGCATCAACACAGGTGATAAAATTCAATGTGAAATCCTGGCGCGCTACTCACAGAAGAGGCGCGCTACTCATATAAAGCGCGCTACGCATATAGCCTCACCGGCCTGTGAAAAATAATACGTGCGCTACTCATATAACGTGCGCTACACACTGGGTGAGCGCGCTACGCGTATAATTTCAGGGCCAAAATCATTTGCGCTCCACAAAAATTCAATTTGTTTCAGCTCAATTCTTCTCCAATAGCGGCCATATACGTGAGTTTCAGTTTGGCTGCAATGTATGCAATTGCAATTGCTGCTTTGGGGATGGTCAGTACCATTGCGACTGGACTTGCTATAGATGCGTATGATCCTATTAGTGACAATGCTGGTGGCATTGCCGAGATGGCTAGCTTTAGTCATAAGATTCGTGAAAGGACTGATGCTCTAGACGCAGCTGGGAATACTACTGCTGCAATTGGAAAGGGTTTCACCATTGGCTCAACTGCATTGGTGTCTCTTTCATTATTTGGTGCATTTGTAAGCCGGGCCGCAATTTCAACAGTTGACGTCCTTACACCCAAAGTGTTCATTGGTTTAATCGTTGGGGCCATGTTGCCTTACTGGTTTTCAGCTATGACAATGAAAGGTGTAGGAAGTGCAGCATTGAAAATGGTTGAAGAGGTCCGCAGACAGTTCAAAGAGATTCCAGGTCTAATGGAGGGCACTGCCAAACCGGATTATGCGACCTATGTGAAGATATCAACAGATGCCTCCCTTAAAGAAATGATTCCTCCCGGTGCCCTTGTAATGCTTACACCCCTCATTGTTGGTACCTTGTTTGGAGTTGAGACTCTGTCTGGAGTTCTGGCCAAGTGGAATTATAAAATCCCAGCTATTGCTTACAGTGATACTGCGAAAGACACTAACACGTTTGGTTTAATGTACAGTTGATACGACCTGAAAGAAGTAGCGCATAACCTCGTTTGCAGCCTAAATTCGAGCGCGATTTGTGGCTAGGAGGCGGAACACTGAGCAGAGGGAAAATGTCTGGAAGTGGAAACTGCAGCGATAAAAGGAAGCATGTCCAAGTATCAAGAGAGGTTCGGTAGCTTGGATGGATGGTGGGCCTGTGTTCTTCATCAGCCTTGCAAATCATGATGAATGGGATAGAAAATATACAGTTTTTTCTTCAGTTATTCTACAAGATATATCTATTGTTGAAAAGATTGTTGAATTTCCAACGATATCAGAAATATGGAGTGGAATTAGAGTAGTTGTGGGCAGCAATTTGAAATTAAAGAGGGCTGTCAAAAATAAGACCCAACGTTCCTCTTCAAAACAAACTTAGTAGGGATAGGAATTTGAATCATATTTCCTATTTGTTTTGTTGCATCAAATTACTAACTTATGCAAATCCTCCAGACAGGGTCAGCGATATCAACATCCCAGTACTCTTGAAGCGAAGGAAAAATTTTGCTCCATGATATTATAATACTCTTGAGTTGATTGGACTCAGAAACATCCCAGAGAACAATTGTAATGGAAGGCGCAAAGTCAGAAATCGAAAAGAAAAATTAAAAGGAAGACATCTATCATGCAGAAGATTAGGAACAGAAGCCTATTTTTGTCTTTAGTCGCAATGAATGGGATCCACACTTTGCTTTTTCATTGGCCATCAGAAATTTTCAAATGGTAAATGTAATGTGGCAGTCAAAGTCAGAAGCCAAATTGAAGTGCAGATAACTATCCCAACAAAGCAATCGAATTGGTTGGTCTATTTTGGGTCTTCAGTTGCAGTTCAGAAAGTCTAGCTACAGGTTTTGCCAATTCATTTGTTATCAATAAACAAATTGTAACGCTGCTCCTTTTTAGGGCAGACGTTTCCTATTTTCATGATTTTAGGTGAAACTGCTCCCTATTTTCATCGATCAGTTATCACCTCTCTCTGTTTATTTATACATTGTAAATCATTTGTAAAAAGGGGAGAGTTCTGAGAGAGTTCTGGCAGAGGAGAAATACATAATTTCATTGTACAGTTGTTTGATGGAGAATGATTGAATGGTACAGCTCTGATTTATAAGATTCTTGTGGCGTGAAGTTTAGCATTATGTATTTTCTCTATGTTTCATATGTATCTTGTAATGTTTACATTTCATTCATAATCGTTTCCAGCTCAATGCTTTACAGTAAGGAAGGTAGAACCCAATTTATTTTCTCTGCCTCGAGTGAGCGTTCAGTATTTGTGTAATTTTCTTCTGTTGGAAAGGATTCATTGTTTAAATGCCCTTTTCAGCTTTCTCAAAACAATCTTCACATTCCATTTAATTTCAAATTAATTGTTAAAATTCACTCCTACCTCGCCTTATGGAATAATCTGTGCCTTTGATTAAATCTCTACTCACGCCGTTCTTGATCCCACGCTGCCCAGAAAACCCAATCATTCATTAAAACCCCTTTTCATATCTATTTACTAGCTTAAAATCAGTTCCCATTCTAGAGTCATCTCGCACCCTATTGCTCATTTTATCGAGATTGACTGGAGAGAGCCCTCTCCTGTCCTCGTAGGGCTAACTACGAGGCTGAGCTTGGTTTGATGTTGCCTCGAGTTTTTCCTTCCTCAGCCTAAGGCAGATTCAAGCGCTAACATAGTGGCGACCATACTGGGGAATAAAATCTCAATGGTTTTCTTGTTGATGTGTTTGTTTCATGAGTCTTAGACGGAGTCTGAAGTCACGCCAGGTAGCTTTCGAAACGCTTTTGACATGCATAAGCGGAAGTAGATAAACGCTGCTTCAGTCGATCTCCGGTTAGCTTGTGAATGCAACACTTGATTTGCAAAATCACCCCAGTATACTTGTTCGTTCTAGACCTTTGGATGATTGAGTCTAGAAGTCGATAGGCTGAAGATAATTGATTGTGTTCCTTGAAATTTTTCCCAAGTAGATCAATACACTGGCTTCAAGAAGGCATACCAGATCAAATCCTGATCCAAATCCGCCTCCAATATATGAAAACCCCAACCTAATCCCAAGAATTTTCCGTCGAGAAGCTCCTATTATTCCATTGGTCAAATCTCACTCATACCCCACTGTTTTTGAATACATTGATGATATTGAGTTTGACGATCAGTTTGAGTTATCATTGTTTGAAACCAAATCTGAAAGTGCCATTGGTTCTACCGTTATCAATCCTGAGTTCATCAAATATTTATAAGTTGAGCAAGCAAATAGATCTATCGACAATTATATTCTGAATCTGCAAAATTCCATCGTGGCAACCAACATTCCTGAATTCATTGAATCTACTTCACAAACTCTTGGACCGTCTGAAGTTGCATCTAGTTCATGGATTCCCACTGAACCTTCCTTTATCCCTACCATTCCCGTACAGCCTGAGATTTCTGATCAGCAATCAGCAATAGTTTCTCCTCCGTCTCCACCGCATACACCTCGTTCACCTACTGCTCCCATTCCTCCTGTTTCTCCGAGACAACAGTTTATAAATCCGCCAAGAGTCATGGCTGCCAGATTTGCACCTCTTTCTTTGCCGGCCAATTTGGATCCTATGCCTGCTGATTATCAAAGAAATATTCCTATATTCGATGGCACACCACAGAGTATATCAGCTCAGCAGCATATTGTCCGAATGACAGACTTTTTGGACCTGCATGAAGTTGATGCAGAAAATGTTTCTATGAGATTGTTTGCCCAGAATTTTGGAGGAGAGGTTCGTAAATGGTTCAGAGCTTTACAGGCCAGGAGTATCAACACATTACAGGAACTTCAGAATCATTTTCTAGATCGGTGGGAGATGAAGAAAGATCCGTTGCAAATCACTTCCGAGTATACTAACATCAAGCGTAATCCTGGTGAGTCCGTTTAGGATTATATTATCAGATTCAATACAGTTTATAATGCAATCCCAGATGACTTAAGACCGTCTAAAAAGTCAGCTCTTCTTAAATTCCCGGATGGTTTTGATCCGGAGATGGCTTATTCACTACGAGACAGAGATCCGCCTACCTTAGAAGATATGCAGAAGATTGTTGTTAGTGTTGAGGCGAATCTGAATGATAAGAGAGCCCGGTTGAAAGCAGAGAAAAGAGTGACTATAAAAGAAGAGGCTTCCACATCTGCATCAGAACCACCGTGGCTTCGTGAGATGGAAAAAATGTTCAAAATAATGAACCTTGATAAACCAGAAACGCAGATTCGTAATCCCAACTACCGTGGCCAACAGCAGCCACAGTTCAAAATTAAGCAGCGTGAACAGAGAGCACAAGAGCCGGCAGCCCAGCAACAGATTAAAACTCCTCTTTTGCAGAATTTTGTGAGTCAAGATTCAGACGATGATGATGATGTAGTAGGTGAGAAAAACCAGTTCTTTACTCCCGACGATCTGCCTATTTACATTACTGAGGATGAAGAATATGGAGAAAGTTCAGCTGCACAGAAAGATGAGGATTTCATTTTAGCAAATGATGTAGATTTAGAGGAAGAATCAGATGATTACCAAAGAGGATATCTGAATGCTTTGTCCGCTCAACAGAAGCAGTACTCATTGAGAAATAGAGATGTGCCCATAAATCCAATTCAGAAAAGAAAAGAGGCTTCAACACCGAAGACGGATTCACCTATAGCACAGAAGAAAGGAAAAGAGACAATTGATCCCGCAGCTAGTAAAGTATCATCAGCAGAAAAGGTAAATCAGTCAAGTATAATGAAGGATAAGGCTGAAAAGAAAGAGGTTCCGGTCAAAGAGTTTGAAAAAGTTTCAGCATTTAGTTTGGAAAATGAAATTTCCAAATTAAAAGTATCTATTCCTTTGACAGAAATCATGAAGAACAGCAGCTACCGAGGTCAAGTCTCCAAAATTCTGAATTTTGATCCCATGTTTGACACGGTAAATGTTGAAGATGATCAGCCAGAATTAATATTTGGGCCTGCATTAGATGGTGAGTCCCCTGACAGTGATGTTCCTCCCTTCTATATCAGTTTGAGGTTGCATGAATATGTATTGCACAATGCCATGTTTGATTCGGGTGCTTCGCACAATCTGATGCCAAAGGCGATCATGGAAAAGTTGGGACTAGACATTACAAGAAAATATCATGATTTATATTCATTTGATTCCAGCCGTGTGAGGTGTATAGGACTCATCAAAGATTTGGTTGTAAGCTTAGATCAAATTCCGGCGAAGAATGTCTTGATGGATGTGGTTGTGGCGGACATTCCTCCGCGATTTGGGATGCTCCTTTCAAGATCTTGGGGGGCAAAGTTGAAAGGTACACTACAGTTAGATTTCTCTTATGCAACAATTCCAGTCTTCGGTCAAATGAGAAAGTTATATCGAGAGAAGAAGATGAAATACATGATAACCAGCAAAGAGAAGCCAATCAATCATCCTGTAAATTATGTACATACCGACTTAGAGTCATTTGTGTTGCTTGCTGATAGTTTTAATGATATAGATAGTCAATTAGTTCAGGCGGAAGATATACCAGAAATCACTGAGAATTTTAGAGAAGTTCTGCAAAAAGAAAGAAGAGAAAAGCAAGCTACTGTGGAGCAATCAGCTAAATACAATGGGCAGCAAACAGGAAAAACAGAGCTGGTGCAATTTCAGCATTTAGAGGACGATGAAGATGGTCTTTGGACCATGGATTTTGATGGCGCAGTAGGTAGCGACGGTGCTGGAATTGGTGTTTGGATTCGTAGTCCATTTTCCGCTCCGGATAAGGTTCCAAGCAATGTGAGAGTGTGTTCCTACAAGCTAGCATTTGACTGCTCTAATAATGAAGCAGAATATGAGGCTCTGATTGCTGGCCTTAAGATTCTTAGAAAGCTGAAAGCGAAAAGGATTGCAGTCTATGGTGATTCAGAGTTGGTGATAAAGCAGGTTAAGGGTGAGTTCCAAGCCAAACATCCTCGCATGAGGGCTTACCGTAATGCAGTTTTAGATATTCTGAAGTTATTTTCTGATCATACCTTGACATGTGTGCCTCGCATACAAAATGGTGTTGCTGATGGACTTGCTAAAGCAGCAAGCAATTTAAAAATTCCAATGAATTCCAGCAACAAGTTCGAGATTCATGTGAAACACCGCCCCACCGTTCTAGACAATCAGCGATGTTGGCAAGTCTTTCAGGATGACGAGGAGATTAGTGATTTTCTGCAGAATAAGGGTAATTTTAAAGACACCTCCATAGATACAGAACATGATGATGGTAATGATGATATACAAATAAATCAAATGGAAGTACTGCAACTTAAAGATAACATCATTCCTAAGGGATTGATTCCTTTGGAGGAACTCTTTGACCAAGATGATGTAGCCCGCAAACCGACGTTGAGGCCGACTGAAAAAGGTGTTGAAGAGGTAAATATTGGGACAGCTGAGAATCCCAAGATGGTAAAGTTATCAAAGTCATTGTCACCAAAGGTAAAGGCAGAGTATGTGAAATTGTTGTCTTCATTTTCTGATGCTTTTGCATGGGATTACTCAGATCTAAAAACATATTATACTAATATCATTCAGCATACCATCCCCATTAAACCAAATCAGAAGCCTTTTCGTCAAAAGTTGAGGAGAATCAATCCAAAGCTGCTACCATCGATTGAAAAAGAGGTAAACAGGTTGTATAAGTTAGGAATCATTGTGCCTATCCGATTTTCAGATTGGATATCAAATTTGGTGCCCGTGAGAAAGAAAACAGGTGAGATCCGTTTATGTATCGACTTTAGAAATTTGAATAAGGTATCATTAAAAGACAATTATCCGCTGCCAAAAATGGACCATATATTGCAGCGAGTAGTTGGAGCATCAAGGTTGTCACTACTCGACGGCTACTCAGGATACAATCAAATGTTAGTGCATGAAGATGATCGTGAAAAGACTGCGTTCACCACTCCATGGGGAACATTTAATTATGCAAAAATGCCGTTTGGTTTGAAGAATGCAGGTGCCACCTTTCAGCGTGCAATGGACATGGCTTTTGCCAACGAGAAAGATGTATTTTTGGTTGTTTACCTTGATGATTTAACTGTGTTTTCAAATTCTGATGAGGAACATTTATATCATTTGAAAGTTGTTTTCCAGAAGTGCAGAAAATATGGCATTTCGCTGAATCCAAAAAAGAGTCTTTTTGCCATGGATGAAGGCAAGCTCCTTGGCCACATCATATCGAAAGACGGCATTCGAGTTGACCCTGCACGTGTTGAAGCCATCTAGCAGATTGAACAGCCCCGGAACAAGAAAGAAATACAGTCCTTTAATGGTAAAATGAATTTTCTGCGTCGTTTTATTCCAAATCTTGCTGAGCATCTTAGAGAAATCACGAATATGCTGAAAAAGGACAGTCAGGTAAGGTGGACAGAAGAGGCGGTGAAATCATTCAATTTGGTAAAGATAGCTCTTTCTTCAGCCCCTATTTTAATCAGCCCGGACTACACACAGGACTTCATTTTGTTTTCGTTTGCTTCTGAGCACACTTTGGCAGCTGTTTTAATGCAGAAAAGGGATGGGGTTGAGAAGCCCATTGCCTTTTTTAGTCGGATTATAAGGGACGGAGCATTGAAATACAATATTATTGAGAAACAAGCACTTGCGCTTGTAAAAGCCTTGAAAGATTTCCGTGTGTATATACTGCATTCCCACATTATAGCATATGTTCCTAACGTAGCAGTTAAAGATGTTTTGGTACAGGCAGATCCAGAAGGAAGACGGGGTAAGTGGATCGCTGCGTTGTAAGAATACGATGTGGAGATTAAACCGACCAAGTTGATCAAAGGACAAGGACTCGCCAAGCTCATGGCTGAAACAAATCTGCATGCTCTAGATATAAATTTGATCGCTGCCATGTCCGATGAAGATGAGGAGAGTACGTCAGTTCAGGTATCTGATATTTTTGTTTCTTCCCCTTGGTATGCTGACATCTTGTACGTACTTCAGAATTTATCTCCACCTCCCGGGATGCCTAGAAATAAGAGTAGAACATTGAAGTTGAGAGCTGCAAAGTTTTGCATATTGAATTCTGCATTGTATTGGAAAGACCCTGGTGGAATGTTATTGAATTGTTTGGTAGAGGAGGAAGCCAAAAGATTTTTGGAGGACTTTCACTGAAACTATGCGAGGGGAACATACTTTGAGCTTCTGTAGAATGAATTCTAGGCAGGGTTACTATTGGCCTTCTTTGTTTTAGTCATATAGGTTTTTGAGTGTCTGAGGCCAATTACACTGAAGGAAAGCGACTATGGCCTTCCCTTTTCTCAAACAAACAATTGAAGTCTAGTTGCCTGCATTCTAGCGATGGGGGATTGGACTGGAAATCCACCAAAACATCTTGAACCATGAATAAGGACAATGACTGGACTACTACGAAAATGGTCAGGCCAATCCCATTTCTGGCAGGCCCACGGATGGTATTCTTCTTTCTTAATAATATTAATATTTGGGTGTCTAGTAATATAATCACAGATAATGTGACCTTCAGAGTCTAGAGATGGTTAGAATTTATTCAATACAATAATAGGCTTGGGACATTCATTACTATTCTTAGAAATGGTTTGGCGGAATCTTCAAATAAGTCTTTGGTAAATATCATTAAGAAATTGCTGGAAATCAATAAAAAGGGCTGGCACAAGAAATTAGTGAATGCGCTGTGGGCTAATAGGGTAAGTCAGAAAAAATCTATTGGTATGTCTTCTTTCGAGTTGGTGTACGGGATAGACACAGTTTTTCCTACTTCTCTTGCTGTCCCGGTAGTCAAATTGCTTCAGGAAGCTGGTAGTGAGGAAGATCCCATGCAGCGGAGGATTAATCAGATGATTCATTTACAGCAGACACGGGAGGAGGTCTTTCAAAATACATTCAAGTTGCAGGAGCGGATTAAGAATATTTATGACAGGAAGGCAAAAGCAGATAAGTTTCAGCTAGATGAGGTGGTTTTGAAGTGGGATGCTCGGAATGAAGATAAGGGAAAGCACGACAAATTTGAAAACCTATGGAAGGGTCCTTTTAAGATTGCAGTGTATCGTGGTCAAAATGCCTTTCTTCTCAAGGAAATGAATGGAGATGATTGTCCTGGAGGGCCGATCAATGGTTGGCTGCTAAAGCGATACCACTTCTGAGTATTTTCTGCTGATTTCATCATCATTGTATATATCATTTTACTTCTGTTTTATTGCAAGCGTGTACTGATCTCTCATCTTCAGTCTGGGGCCTGGAGCGAAGGCTATAATTCTAGAGATGGAGGTTGGTTGGTTTCAAGTTTGTCAAGTCAGTTTTATCAGTCTTTTCAGTTTAAAAATCGAGTCAGTTTTGGTCAAGTTGCAGTCGGTTTTCAATCAAGTTTGCAGTC
Organism: Pinus albicaulis; assembly: GCA_034641835.2. NCBI lineage: Eukaryota > Viridiplantae > Streptophyta > Pinopsida > Pinales > Pinaceae > Pinus > Pinus albicaulis. The sequence continues at coordinate 233,941,200 of CM076584.1, read as the reverse complement.
AATAAATGTATCAAAAGTTTTGTGTTATCTGTTGAAATAATGACTCCATCACCCAATGGATGAAGGCACTGTCTGACTCCCCCAGAGATCTGTCGTTCTTGGCATCTCCTCGGAGCCACCATCCCCATTGGAGCCAATGTTAGAGTCGGTCCTTACAGCCCTCCGTCAGAGATCAGTTCGCTTTTTGCATATCATTTTTAGGTGTCTCGCTCGTTCCACTTCGTTGCATTTCGCTAGGAGCATGCCATGGACTGACGAGGGGGTCTAGTTGTCTTGTGTTTCCTCATGCTTGTACCTGCAGGGCTAATTAAAATTCCTCAAAAATCACTGAAGTTCAGGTCACATCATTTATGGTTATAAATGATTAGTTTCGTCAAAAAAAGTCTTTAGTCCTAGAGTCTAGGGTTTTCAGTCCTTTGCATACATGTAATAAAAGCCGCAAGCCATGAGGTTGGTTTCAAAAGATTTCTATTTCACGTTTTTATTATCAAAAGCATTTTAAGACATTTCTAGTCCAAAACTCTGTTTTGGAACTAGAAATTGTCAAACTTCATTTTTTGTAAAAATTGTATTTGTTTCACCATAAGAAGTGTCAGAGCAAGCCTCTGATCTTTGCCTAAGCCAAATGCCAAATCCCTGCAAAAAATCAACAAGGTATCATCAGTCCAAGACTCAGAAAAAGCAAGGAAAAGCCAAAGAACAACATTATATTAAGTGATCGAATGACAAAGTGCCAAACATTATAAAAGTGGGTCATGGAGTAAATTTAAAATCAAATCTGATTTTATGAGATATTTTTCTTCACATATAAACCATGGTAAACAATTCATTTTCACAAATTCTCAAGGCAGAAATGGAAGTGGTGAAGTTGAAGGCCGAAATCGTGTTTTACAAAGTGTGGACTGGAACTGGAGGTGTGCGCTACGCGCAGAGGAGGCGCGCTACTCATATAGAGCACGCTACGCATATAACCTCCCCAGCCTGTGTAAATTCACAAGTGTGCTACGCACTTGCAGCGCGCTACGCATTGGGTGGGCGTGCTACCCATACAATCTCAGAGCCAAAAATTTTTGCCCTTGCGTCCAGTTTCGTGCCCAAACGCCTCAATCGGCTTGCGAGTAGGTTCTCCACCATTGTTAAGTGATTTTTGAACAGGATTGTGGTGTTTTTAAAGTGGGGAAATTAGTGTGTTTGATGTGGAGAAAAGTGAACCCTATGTTCATAGCAGATTCATTTCTTAGGGTTTTGAATACATGTTGATGGTCTTGTGAAGAATTTCCCAGCTTGTATTGTTGATATATATACCTATGCATCTATTGTCAAAGTGTCACGGCCCTCACGCTCTCAGTTTGCCATCTCACCACTGCTGTCACTATGATTGTCATCCTCATTTTAGCAATGCTCCTTATTCATGTTTTCACATAGTCTCATGATTCACTTGTCCATATCCCCATTGACATTATCGGAACACTATTATCATTGCTATGGTTTCACTATGGTCATTGTCACTGTTTCCTATTCTCCATTGACAAAACACAGTCTCATACTCATTTTCCCCTTTGACAAATTTTAGCCAGCATTACAAAGGCTGCACACTACATTACACTTTTTACTCATTTGTCAAATTCCCTTGTGATCAAAGCAGTGACTGTTTTTATGCCAATCCACTTAAACAGAGCTTTTACCACTGTGGCTTATTTTCTTATGATGCTTTGGTACATATGCAACATATTTGGGTTTTGAGAATACATTGAAGCTTTTGACTTCACTACACCTATATCAACATACATATTGCAGACATCTTGTTTTCAAAGCCATGCCAGAGATGGATTCAGTTTATGAGCAGGAGTATGACAGTGATTCCATAGCAGAGGGTAATGTGCCACGGAGGTCTCACAAAAGTGGCAAAGGTGGTAAGCATCTCAGGGAGGAGCCTACTTCTTTGGCTCAATTGCAGGCTTGCCCGCTTGCAATGGATTGTTTTTAGCATCAGTCATGTTTCCAATACTGTGAGATGATTTCACAAACCCAGCATCATCGTGAACTGGCTCGTCTATTTGTTCTACATTTACATGATGGCCGTGTAAACCTCGCCGGAGTAGATTTCATTCTGTCACCAGAGACTATTGCTCAAGCCACCGGGATACCAAATATAGGAGAGGAATGGAACAAATGTCAGCAGTTAGAGAAATTCCACTATGAGCCATACATCAAACTTGGGTATATGAGGCACCTGAGCAGGGTTTTTCCTTTCAGATTCCTAAAGGATGAGTTTGCACCACTGATGAAACTCATCACTCGGTATTTCAGTTGCGAGGGCAGATTCTCGCCTCTCTATGTGTACCATGTCCGTTTGTTGATGCATTTCACGAGGGTACGTATGATGAACATTTTGTACTTCATGTATCGCAACATAGAGAGGATGTTGATTTTTGTACAGAAGAAGACCCCAGCACAGCAGCATAGAAGTATATATCATTATGCGCTGATCAAGATCGTAGTGGTACATCAGTTAACACAGCAGGGCATCACTTGGGAGGATTTCATCTCTCGTGACTTATTTACAGCGCCACAGCCGCTTCCTGAGGTAGTTCATGATGAGGGAGAGACTTCACACCAGCCTGACATTCCTGAGATCGAGCATATCAGTGCTCCATTGTATGTGACATACTAGCGAGGTCACAGGGCCTTATTTGCAGCTACACAATGAGTACTATCTCCACCCGGGGTGGAAGGGGTCTCGTTGACTCCATCAGCAGAGCGAGTATTATCTCCACATGATGTGGAAGGGGTCTCGCCTTCTTCTTCAGCACAGGTATAGTTTCAGGACAGGGGCAAGAGGCCCATGCATGATGAGAGCCCATCAGGAGGCCGGGACACTGATTTCACGATCATTGATGTTGATGCGAGCTCTCCTAGCTCGAAACTGAAAGCGATCAACCAGGAGAAAAAGGCCGAGAACGACACGCTGAAAGAGAAATTGCAGAGGGCTCAGTGGGTGATAAACTACCTGGAGCATCGTAACAAACAGCTAGAGGATGAGCACACACTTTATGAGCTGCGGCAAATCCGTGAGGATCGACAATTGGCCCGGAAGAGACCTGGTGATATGACACCGGCTGATCGAGATTCTTGCCTCACGCATGTTAACATTCATCTGGAGAAGTTGTTGGCAAAGGCCAATAGAGAGAAAGACATGCTTCGTCACATGAAAGGGCATTATTGGGCTCGCATGCATGTCTGCAAAGCGAGAATGAAGATTCTGAAGAGGAGGTTGAGCGAAGCACTAAAACGGCGGAAAAGGCCTGATCCACTCCGGATTTTGGCCGAGGCTTCATTGGCTAGGCATGATACATGATGGAGGGTCTTCGCTCCGAATTTGAGCAAATTCGGAGAAATTTTTGTCATTTTGAAATATTTTGGTCTCAAAACAGATTTTTCAGCTATACGAGTAGCGCGTCGACGCGCTCACTTTTGATTGGGACACTTGCTGAAGGAAAAATTTATATTTTTGGGTTTGTCATGGTAATTTATGCACGCTCCAGTATTTCTGAAGAATTTCATCAAGTTCTGGATGATCAAAAGGCCCAAAAACACCATGAAAACCACCTTGCTGCCACTTTTTACACCAGCAGGAAGTACTTCTGGGAGAATGAAGTTTTGGAGGGGAAAATGAGCTTCAAATTCGGAAATTTTACTTGGGTTGGATAGCCAACATCCAGGGCTTTCCAACGAGATATCATGAGCTTAATTTGGATGCCAGGAAGTGCCCCAAAATCAGGCTGAAAGACGCGCTATGCGTATGGCTCAGGCGCGCTACGCATATGGATTTTTGGTCAATTTTTCACCTTCCAGCTCAGGATTTCGGCCAGTTGAACTAGTTTTTATTGTGGATGAAAATTTTGAGTTATCATGATGTAAATTGATGGTTGGCATGTAAATTTGACTCACTTTTACCTTTTCTAGATGATTCACTCCTAAAAAAGTAAGAATCAGATGTAAGAATCAGTTTCCTCCCTTTTAGAGGCAAGTTGTTTAGATGCCTATATTCTAGCTCTTTGTTTAGAATTAGTTGGAACTGCTCCTAGAAGGAGGAATTCGACCCCTAGAGGTGTGGGAAGGGGTTAGGAGGTCTATATGATGTAATTTTTGAGATATTCTACAGGTTGGACTCTTGGGAATATTTTGGCACACTATTGTACATATTTTTCATATTTTGGCTAAGGAAAGATCAGAGGTTTTGCAGCACCTGTTGGGATTCTTGTGGCTTTCAGTTCTTGATGGTGTTTTCTCTCAGTTTATTGTAAGTTATTTCATGTTTAATGTATTCCATTCCCTTCATATGCTTCTGAAACTAAATAAATGAGTAAATGAGGTTGAATCCATTGTTTACAGTGCTCTGCCTTTAAATTTGTTTAGTTTTACATGTTTTCACCTGTTTGGAGAGGATCCATGTTCTTCCTTGCCCTCTTCAGCTCCTTTTCGTTCTGATCCATCCATACACTTAATCAAAAGCATCAAGACTACTACCTACCTCGCCCCAACTCGAATTCTGCAAAGATCTAGCCTTATCCCCGGACCCAAAAAATTGTTTTTTCCCATTTCTCCAACAAAAACCCAAAAAATCAAAATCAAACTTTCCTATCTCTTTACTAGCCTAAAATCAGTATTCATTGTTCATTATAAGTCATCTCAGCCCCCTTTGAAGATCCTTTGCCGAGATAGACCTGGAGAGAGCCCTCTCCTGTCCTCGTAGGGCTAGCTACGAGGCTGAGCGTGGTTTGATGTAGCCTTGAGTTTTACCTTATTTCAACTTAAGGTAGATTTGAGCACTAACACTAAGAATGGATATTATGTCTCATATGCAGAATTTGTCTACATGGACATTTTAGGGGCGCTAGTGAAGGCCATTAAGCTGGTATTTCGAAATGAAGTATGGCAATATAGACTATGAGAACATAACCTTCAGATGCATAAAATGTCATGAGCATGGGAATATCTTTAGAGATTTCCCCTATAATATCTCAACAAAATAATACATAATAGCGAAGGAAGGTAGATGAACAAGGATACACCAAGGCAAAATTAAAAAATAGAAACAACAGTAAGACTAAAGGAAAACAAGGTCTACAAAAATAAGCCAACAAAAACAAGTTCTAAACCCTACAAGAAGAACATGAAGAGCCAACCCTAAAAGAACATGCTGAGGAGGGAAGAAAAACGCCAATCCAAAAATTAATAACACAAGAACAAAATATAGAGGATAATATTAGGCACAAACACATCGAGAAGTTCCAAACATTAGAAGACATCGACATGGAACCAATTCCCTAAAAAAATTCAACATAGGACCATGCTATAGAAGAAGCTCTCCAATGTGTGGATCTCAACTTGATAGAATATGAATGGGATAAAAGTGGTTTGGATGCCATACCCGAGGAGTATCTCAAAAAAATATAAGGGTCATACTTATTACAAGAGGATCTAAAATAGGTCACAGCTAGGAAACTCCCAAAATGCATTGCACTTAGAGGAATTCTATCAAACATCACAGTGGATCAGTATAACCCCAAAGGTCCAAGTCGAAAACAAGGAAGGAAAACCACAGACCCAACTCTTCCAAGAGTTAGGAGCAAGATTAATCAATGAGGGAAAGGTAAGATCTCTCACTCTGACCCCCCATATTTCTCAATGAATTACATTTCATGTAACATTATAGGCTTAAATGGCCCTGGAAATCAAATACTCTTAAAAACAATAATAATAGTTGGCAAAACAGAAATAGTACTCCTCCAAGAGACTAAGCTTGCAAAGGAGAAATTGCTAACCTTGCAAAGGGAATGTTGTAAGGGCTATAGCTATTTAGGAAATGCATCTCATGGTATAACAAGAGGGAAATTGATCCTATGGAATATCTCTCAATATGAACTCAATTCCTTAGTAGCAACTAGAAGCTCAATCACAACTATCCTCAAAATCATAGGAACCACTAAAACCATCTGTGTAACAAGCATCTATGCACCCCATAGGAAGGATTAAAGGATTCAAATGCTATCCTATGTTATGGGAACCATTGAGAACATACCCCATCCCTTAAAATTCATATAGGGGGACTTCAACATGATCCTCAACATATTAGAAAAGAAAGGAGGACTAAGGTAGCTAGACAAATATTCTGAAGTTTTCCAAGAAACCATCAACAAAATGGATCTAGTGTACACATATATAGTCAACAGTACCTACACTTGGAACAACAAAAGAGGTGGGGATAATAAGATATACTCTAGGCTCGATATATTCCTGATCTCAGAAGCTATCTAGTTGACCTCTTGGGAAAATGAATGCAGACTGTTATCCCAATCAGGATCAGATCACTAATTGATAGCTCCGAGGCTTCATATATCCACCGCCCCAACAATCAACCCTTTAGATTTGAATCTTTTTTGCTGGAGCATTCGGAATTCGTAAGAAACATGAAGATATGGCGGGAGAGCTCTCAACCATATAAAACAAATAGAATGTACCAATTCCATAAAAAATTAAAGCACATAAAAAACAAAATCAAACTATGGAACAAATAAGTCTTTGGTAATATCATTAAGGAAAAAAAAGAGCTAGAGCAGAGCATGGACGCGCTTCAAAAAATAATTATCTAACAAGGTATCACAGACTAGATTAAAGAGGAGGAAATGAACCTTCACAAAAAATGGTAAGAAAGATCTAGGCATGAGGAAAAACTTTGGGAACAAAAATCAAGAATCCGCTAGCTCAAGTGTGGTAAAAGGGACTCCTCCTTCTTCCATCGCTCTATAGTCCAACATAGGAGAAAAAAAGTAATGCTCAGCTCAAGGACTAAGGATGGGAGAATTGTTAACTCCCATGAGGAAATTTCAAGTGAGGTAAAAAATTTCTATAGCAATCTCCTTGAGGAACCATTGGCATATAGGTCCCAGGCGATCAGGAAAATTACTAACAAAATACCCACCATCCTTAACTAGGACCACAAAAAAATTCTCCTTAGAGAAGTATCAATGAGAGAAGTGGAGGAAGCGGTGATGGATATGCCCAATGGTAAAGCTCCTGGACCTAATGGGTTCACTATTGACTTCTTCAAAAGCTGTTGGTATTTCATCAAAGATGAATTTTATGCCTTGGTGGAGGACTCTCAGATTAATAGAACAAACTTAGGAGCACTAAAAGCCGCTTTCCTTTCTTTCATCCAAAAGGAGGAAGCATTTGATTCTCCTGAAAAATTTCGACCAATAGACCTATGCAATGTAATCTACAAAATCATCTCAAAGGTTTTGGACAATAGGATAAATATTTTTCTTCCCCTTCTAATCTCAGCCAACCAAGCGAGATATGTGGAAGGCAGAAAAATATTGTATAACATTATCCTCTCTCATGAAACAATACATTCAATCCAAACCCTCAGGGTTCCTTTCATGATGATTCAATTGAATATGTCAAAATATTTTTATTAACTCAACTAAGAATGCATGCATGAAGTCCTAGCTGCCTTTGGTTTTCACCAGGATTACATCGACTAGATCATGGCTCTTATCTCAGGAGCCTTCTTTTCCATATTGGTTAATGTTTTTCCATCCAAGCCATTTAGCCCCTCAAGAGGTATCAAGTAGGGATACCCTTTTTCCCCCTTCTTTTTTGTCATCATATCCGTAGGATTAAGCAGAACCCTCCAAGCAACCAACACCAGTAATAGGCTCATCGACCTCAAGTTCCATAACCCAGCCCCAACTTCTACCCATCAAAAATTCATTGATGACATTCTCTTGATGGGAATCCCCACTGTTAATGAAGTGGTTGCCTTCAATAACATTCTTACCTTCTTTTCTATAGTGTTTGGAACCTCCGTTAACCTTGTGATCCAGGATACTTCTCCATTGGAATTATCCAAGATATTTTACTTTTGTGATGTTATCATAATTTCATTTAAAGGAGCATACAAGAACGACATGTGAATGCTTAAACAATAGGAAACATAATGACGATCAAAAAATCAAGAACACGACACATTTGATAACGGAGTTCACCCAGTTGGGTTACATCTCCGGGCCCGGTGTCAAGGGAGTGGAAGCCACTTCATTAATTTTTGTAATGATGATGATGTACATAGAATGTTCTTTGTCATAATAATGACATATACCCTCAACAAGAGTGGATTTTCTCTCCATGAGACGTTCTCCCTACAAGAACCCTCACTCAAAATGGGTTTTCCTTCAACATGAAAAAATAATACAATCTCACAATAATGTGGCAACAAGCATCCTTCATCATAGTGTCAAGAAATGATATCAACAAAAGTAACATCATCTCAGAAATAACAAAAGGAAATATAACATGAATACATGTACCTCCACTTTCGAAGATGACCAGATAATTCAAAGCTTAGTTGCTGAAAAGGACTACACCAATAAATTCCAAGCAACGAGTAGTGTGAAATCGACTGTCAACTCATCCAATTCTGACACCGTCAAGTTCTGTGCCTTTGAGAATCTTTTAGATTTCTCATCATTCTTCAAATATTCCTCTATGATGGGCACCTGCAATTCTGATGCTCAGATGCAGATTTTGGTTGCACGATTGGAATCCTGGTGAGAAAACGTGAAAAAATGACTATAAGCACATCAAGATCTGACACCAACATCTCTGGTCCTCAATGGAATCTTTCTCGACATCTTGACTTTCTATGGCTCATGGTTCTGCCCTTCTGCAACTCATGGTTCCACTCCTAGGTTCACTAGTCGGAACTCCTCTATCCCTGGTCAAATGAGTTTGAAGGTTTAAATAAATTTTTTGAGGGTGGAATTAACAAAGAAATCATTTGGGTGTGTTTGTTAAATTACTTAGTTTGGTGGGGACTGGGTCGGGTTCAAAACATGCCCACCTCGAATTAGCATGTGGTTACATTATTTTTGCAAACCAACGTGTATTGTATTTAATATTTTAAATGGTATGAAGTTGACATAACCATTTGAATAATTGTCAGTCAAACAATATGTGTTGGTGCATTTCTTAATTGAAGTTGGTGGAATTTACTATGGCGAACGATTAACGTTTAAGGCTCCACAAGTTAAGTTTGGCAGTTTGAGGCTAGTTGTATTATATTTATAGGGTCGCCCATTGGGGGCCGGCCCACGTGGTCCGGGCGAGTTCGAACTCCACCTGCTCTACCTCCTTAGGTGTATTTTTCATAAGTGGTTGGGCCATGGTTTGCAATATGGTGCCTACGGCCTTCGGGCTTGGTAAAGGTGGTGTGGTGGCAGGGTTTGACCACCCGTCACCATATAAAACATGTTTTTAATATAAACGACCAATGCAATGGGGTGGTGGGGGTTATGGCTCACCCCTCAATTTAATATTTTTATTTTTTTAATAACAACTTGACCTTTTTTAACTTTGATTAAAATAAGAGTGATTGGGAAAATTAAGTAGGAAACAATTTTTCCTACTTTTGGGAGCTAGATTCCATGCCCCTGACTCAGTCAATTTGTAGGATGATTAATCTTGGCCCACATGCCCACTTTGACCAAAAAATTTACCAACCCTATCTCCTTCATACAAATTTGGATTGGAGTGTCATTCACACTGTTGGAATCAGGGCGGCGAGAACTTCGATATGGACTTGGTTCAAGAGAAAGATGACCACTTTTAATTTTGAGCTATTATAAGCCCTCTTTGACCTCTCAGTGTGTCTGGAGGCACTTGGATCACCTTGAAAAATCCGAAATATTCTTCTTTAATATCCCCTTGGCGATTCAAAGAAATATCACCAAAATCCTAGGGTTTCATAGGTGTTCTCTACCTTCAAAATACTCGGGGGTTTCCCTCACTGAAAATCCTACAAAAATTATAATTGTGAGGACCTCCTAATAGATTGCATAAAAAAATCTCGAAGTGGACCTTTTGATCCCTCAATTTTCTTGGAATACTTGTCCCAGTAAAATATATTTTGCAATCCATGCCCCTTTATGTTTTCTCGGCCTTGGCAACCCCTAATTCGATCACTAATTCCATTCGAAGTATTCAATGAAGTTTCTTATGGAGAAGTTCAGATAGAAAGAAGAAATGGACCCTAGTAGTGTGGGACCAGTTATGCAAGCCTAAGGCTACTGGGGGGCTTGGCCCTAGAGACCTTGAACTTCTAGGGAAAGCCCTGGGGGCTAAAACCTAGTGGATATGGCTACACAACCCATACACACCCTGGGGTCAACTTTGAGAAGTGAAGTATGCACCCAACCTCTCCAATGGGGACCTCATTAGGCTTGTAGGAAATATGTGTGGTTCGTACATATGGAACTAGGCATGGAAAAAAAAATATTATACAGAAACACAACTTATGGGAAATATGTAATGGGGAAAGTGCCCTCTTCTGGGAGGATGCCTAGAAAAAATTACCAGTCCTTGACAGGGATCAACATGCCACTCTCTGAAGATCCATGAAAGCAAAAGGGAAACTTCAAGTTGCCCACTATTGGAAGCCAAACACACCTGATGCTTGATGGAGAGAATGCATTGGATATTCAGGAGTGGTCACCCCTCCCCTAAAACCTTGACTGAGGTGCCTTCGCATGAACCATCCAAGAACGACAAATTCAGATTTATTAGGGGGAAGATAAAATGCGGTGGGGAAAGAACTCAGGAAGACACTTTACTCTCAAGGAGGCCTATGTATATATAGCTAAACATGATCAACTTCAACAACAACAAAAATGGAAAATTCTTTGGGAGAGACAATTTTGGCCAAAAATTACCCTTTTTCTCTGGTTGTACATGCATGGAAAAATTCTCACATGGGATAATCTTTGGCGAAGGGGATTTACTGGTCCCTCGAGATGTCCTATATGTGGATAAAACATATACAACTAATCATATCCTAAACACTTGTGACTAAACCAATATGATATGGGACTAGGTGGCTAAGGTTTTAAGAATCGCCAATAGAGAGAGAGAGAGATCTTCCATTCAAACCACTCTAGAAAATTGGAAATCTAGAATATCCCCCCATCCTGTTGTTGACAGGGCGTGGAATATATTTCCAAGCACCATATGTTGGGCTATATGGAAGGAAAACAATGCAAGAACCTTCAAGAATGAAAATAAGCTTGGGGAAAACCTTCTTACCTCCATCAAGAAAATAGTCTGAGAAAATATAACCATCTCCAAGGTTCCCAGCTTCCCAAGCTCCACTCGCCCCATAGATCAATTTTTTTTCTCCGTATGGACCTTCATCTCCCATCTCAGGCCAACCCCAACCTTGCTAATGCTACCCTTGAAGCCCCCTATCACTGGACACCCACCGAGAATGATGTTGTTAAAATGAATTACAATGGCACGTCCAAAGGAAACCCTAGGGAATCGAGTTTCAGTGGCATTTTTAGGAATGTTGCCAGAGAGATTATGTGGGTTTACCTCAAGAAATTAGGAATCACCACTAAAAATGGAAAGAACTCCATGCAATGGAACAATGTTTAAACATAGCCAAAGTGCAATGCTTCGGCCCCCTAATCATTAAAGGAGACTCGATGCTGGAAACTTTGGCTGCCCGCAAACTCCATCAAGTCATCACGGTAAATAGGGTAACATACAACTAGATATTAACCCAAATCCTTCAATGCATCCGACAACAAATCAACAAGCTTAGTGGGCCCCACTTCTAGGTGGTCAAAAGTAAAACAAATGGCTTGGATGATAGGCTTGCCAATGAGGTTACATCTAGAAAATACGTATTACGATTACTTGCATGGAGGGATTTGGGGGAAGGTCCCCTCAACAAGGAGTGAGAGGATATGAACACCACAGAGAATGAAGGATGGGATAATCATAACTCTGCATTAGGAAAATATATCTTGCAGGCCCAGTCAATATTCTCCCCCTAAATCCATTATTCTGAATTATACCCTAGCATCAATTTCAATTATTCACCTATGGGATTGAAAATCCCAATTGTGAAACTGATCTTTGATCACTGCCCCGCCGACCCGAAAACTAGTCATATCCCTTGCACCACTAGGAAAGCTTTGTACTTAGCTCCGTAAAAAATTAATGGGATTATTATCACAAACTTCCTCCTTGGCCTCCCCATCAATATAATCTCCTATGAATACTTTAGACCCAACGCCCCTTTCCATCACTCCATCCACCTTCAAGCCTCCTCAAATTACTCTCCCCAAACCTCTTCTTTATGCCCCACTAGTCATAACCACTTCACCTTTCCCTTCAGCATGGCCCCTCGAAAAATATCTCGAAAAATATCTACTCCTGACCCTCGGAGGCACAGAGGTAGGAACAAAAAACACATAATTTCGCTAGCATGCAACCAAGAACACGTTCTGAAGCGATGACTAGGAAGGCCTCCATCAATTACAACAGTTTTGTAACTCAGGAGACCCGTGAGCACACTCAAGAGCTTGAGAACCAAGCCAGGACTATATGTCACCGAACTAGCAATGAAGAAGTTGTTACTCAATTCACTTGGATTTTTGACCTCGGCTTCACCTGGTCCAGGGTAAATATTTATAGTCAAACAATTGAGCTCGTGTGGAAATTAAAAATCTTATTGGGCTTGCCTTTGCAGGAGCAAAGTGAGTCCACAAAGTCCCTGGAAGAAAAATTGGATATTCTTAGTGACAAGTTCACGGTTATGTGGACATGGTCCACCATAGGAACTTTGTTACAAAAAAATTTCATCATTATGCTCTACTAAAGAGGAGAATGGAGACCATGCAAGCGAGCGGGGAAGGCATGCCAAGCATCAAGTGTGAGATTGGGGATATGTCAATCAGTCACCCTGGTTTTGGGGATGCCCCGATCGGTAGCACACTCGAGAAGATGATCTGGCTGGAAGAAGAACCATCGGGTTAACTGGTTAGATGAAATTTATCTCCTTTTTGTCTTGGCTTTGTGCTCTATGGGCAAGTTCTTTCTAGTTTTGGCCATAGTCTGTGAAAAAAAATGTAAATTTTGTTACTACTGTCAATTATGCCAATGCTGTCAATTTTGTAAATTTTGTAACCAGTTATATGAGAAGCCTGGATGAGCTTAGGAAATCTTGAATCATTCATACCAGGATGAATTGAAAGTCTTGTAAGGGAATAAAACCCAGAAATTTAATTTTTGCCAATGGTCGAGGTTGTACTTTTTTAGACCACTCGAGCTCTCAATTGATTGTAATGATCGCTTTATAATATAATGAAAACCTACCTACTTAAAAAAATATGATAAAATATTTATCAACGGTCGAGATTATTTTGACGGGGATCAAGCCAACTAGCATTTATTTTTCCACTTGGAGGATTTATTTATAAATTAGAGGTCATTTGTGTCTTGAGCCATGATGATGATGAAAGATCTGGCTCTTGTCTATGTAATTTTGTAACGCTAGTGTTGTTCCACTGATCTGCTGGGAACTTTGGAATATCATAATAAAATACTTTTGGGTTTAGTTCGTGGTGTTATTTTTTTGATGATCTGTGGTATGTGCTGGTTACAAACTTTCCTATATTGTGCTTAAATTTTTATAAACTTGTTTATTCATTAGATGGGGATAATAACATTCTATTGGTAGATTTTGGGTCTATCTTAGGTAATCTGATTCACCATATGTTTAACAACTTTTCTTGAATAAATATATAGATTTTGCAGGTACACAAGCCCTTGGGATCCAAGTTCACAGACTTTGGAGGAGAGATGACCTTGTTTGGGCTCCAAGAATTTTTTTTAGTTTTCTTACTTCACTAAGGCTTTGGGAAACACCATAATTGTCGAAACAAATTAGATCTATTGCCATTTTTCATCATTTAAAAAATTATTTCTCAAAATTATTCTATTTTCAAGAATTGTACATTTGTAAATAATTGTAAATATTTTTTGTAAAATAATTTTTTCTAACTCTTGTTTTGCGGCTAATTGGGGTTTGGGGTTTATTTTGAATTTTTGTATGTATTGGGGTTTTGGGTATTTTTATTTTCATTTTTGCAGGTGATATCAAAGGAAAATATCTGGAATATAGCTAGATCTAGGCCCTTGAGGGTAAGATCTAGACTCTAAAATTGTTTTGCAGGGCCAACTACTGAAGAAATTGCAGAAAAATTGAAGATTTGAAGCAAATTGATTTTCTGGTGAGGGTTTCGAATTTTTTTAGGGCCTAGAGGCCCAAAATTAGCCTACCTTAACCTTACGTCACAATTTTCTCCCTTTGCGTCAGTGTTTATAGCCTCTCAGAGGATGGCTACAATCCCTAAGGGGCATAAACCTCCATTTTCTCCCCCACGTCAATTTTTCAGGCCAATTTTGGCCTTACCGTGTATCTAGAGGGCCTCGGCCTCAATTACTTGGCTTGGAAAACAACCCTTAGGGCTTGTTGTGGGATTTCCCACCCCTTTCCCTCCTCTGCCTTCTTCATCCAGACTTATATCTCTTCCTTTGCCTTTCTTCCTCCCTTTTCGTCCTCCTTCAAGCCCCGTGACAAGCCTATTTGGTCTCTTTCCCTAGCCACTTGGCCTTCTATGCCTCCTCTAGCTTAATGCTAGCCTTATTAGGCATAGCGCTAGCCCTGATTTTCCCTCTCTAGCCCTTATTCCATCTCTTAAATTTTTGGATTGAATATTGGTGGGTTTTGCAGAAAAGAATTGGCTCAAGTTGGTGTTTTCAAGTGCTAAATTCATTGTAAAATTTTGGAAAATTGGGCAAGTGGTCATCAAGGAGATGGACATAGGGTTTGATCTCTAAACCCTTGTTTTCTCACTGTTTTTCTACAACTGTGATAAATATTTCATAACAGTGGTAAAATTCAATATTGAACACTCTAAAATTCACTCATTAATTTCCTAAACACACTAAAATTTCATGATAAAAGTTTACTGGTTATTTGGAAAATAGGGTATTGATTTTTGGGCATAAATATAACTTGTTTAGTGACTGGAATATATCTGCATATCCTGTATATCATATCTGATATAATTCTGAAATAACATCTTAAGAGGGCTAAAATTTTCATATTTTCATATGAGCAAACTTGTCTTTGGTATTCAGAAAATTTTGGCACCTTTTGGGCACACACTCTCACATTGATAGCTCATTGTTTTCATGATTTTATTACTGTTTTCATAAGTGATTTCAAATCTGATATAGCACTAAGTAATTCATCATAAGAAGGCCAAGAAAGTTATGTAATTACTTGGCAAGTCATTTAGTGTCTCATTGATCAACTTTGGTTCTACATGCTTGTCAATTATTAGATCTAGAGCGATTTACTTGCTGATGTCCTGTAAGTAACTTAAGTGATTCTATTGCCATAAGTGATTCATTGTAATTTATGCTATTGAATGTAATGTTTACTTGTTTTATGTTAGCTCTAATACCGTACAATTTTCACTAAGTAAGCACTCACATATTTAAGCTCTAATCTTGTTGAATGGTTTATGTTACTTTGGTATTGAAGCATATATATCTTTCTTGAAATATCTTGGGCATTAATATATAACTAGCATCATTGTGTTGAGCATCTAATTATTCAAATAAAATTGCTAAAGTAATTTTTGGATAATTTAAAACACATGAATTTGTCTATTTTAATATCATTGGCTTTGTCTAAATATCTTGAAGATCTTAAATTGTCAGCAATTGCTAAGTGTTATAATATTTCTATCATTGGAGAAGTTATCTTTGGATTGTTTAACATTGGCACTTGATAATTGACACATCCTTGAGAATAATATTGTCTTCTTAATTTATAAGTACTCATTTTAATAATTAAAGAGTAATTGTAACTAACGTACTTAAATCACATAAGCAATCTTTAACCAAGAATTCACTGATCCACCTTGCATAAGAATTCTAGGTCTAGTTGCATTAATAATTTACCTCCAAGCATAAGCTTGGTTGATAGAATCCCAGGGCCACCCTTTCTCACCTAGCTTGAGGGATTCAACAAATTCTTAGTGGTTAACATGTTGACCTTGTAGTCATCATAGCCATAGTGTCTGCAGCGTTGGAGGCACAGGGTGGTTGGAACATAGGGGGAGGTATTGTTAATCAAGCCTCTGCTTGCTTCCCATAGGCTTCCATCCCATAACCTACTCTGAAGACTATTTCCAAAAAAATTAAGAGGAAAGCTTCATTTAGAATAGGCATATAATTTAAAATTGACTAAGATCCTTGAATTACACCCAAGTCTTAAGGTTTTCATAACATATAGGTTAGTGAATCATTTAAGCAACGATTTTCCATCCGGTTACTTGGCTCTTAATGAGTAATAAGCAATAAATTGACTCCACAAGGCTAGTAGTCTCAAATACAAATTTAATCTAATCCTTAAAATATTTCTTGAATTAACCAAGTATCTAGGCCACTCAATTGTGTCTCCCGGACTTGTTGGTTCCCAACTTGTCTTTCGTCATCTCATTTCCATAGGGAATACCCCCCATAGGTTGTTGTTGGAAGAAAACTAAAACAGAGTGGGCGGGGATTAGAGTGACAACTCTCGACCTGAGTCATTGTCGAAGTGTATGTACAATCTGAGTGACAAAATTTTCTGGTTTCGTTACTGGGACCCGTTTCTTGGTCCTTGGTGTTGCGACAATTTTTCCTTCACATCATTTTCTCAATCCTTCAATCCTTTCATTTGAGCCAACAACGTCAATTTTTTTTTGACACCCTTTATTCCATCATTATTCATCGTTTCATCCCCTTATTCTTGTTGTCTCACTAATCCTTTCATCTTGTTCATCCACACTTTTAGCACCTAGACATTGTGGTTGGTTTCCTGTTTGGGTGGCAACTCTACTTGTTAAACCATTCACAAGAGCTTACTCTAGAAGGAATCCTAGTATCTTGCTTCACCTTGCTCCTGATCCTAGAAAGGTTATAAGAGCTCGGAAAAAAATTACATTCTAGAGAGAATTTAATTTTTCTCAGTCATGAATCCCTCCTTGATATCCACTTTATTTTTCTTAATCCCAATAATGAAGACTCCATGGCAGATTATTTCGTGCCTTGCAACTTCACCAATATCTAAGGGTATCCTCACAATCTTCCAGATGAGTCGACCATGAGCAAGCTCCCAACCTTCCAGGGAAACAATGCCATCAATGTCGAAGCTCATATAAATAAGTTCAAAAAATTTGTCTACAATCATGAAGATTTCAAAATGAAATTGTTTGTTCTATCATTAGACGATGGTGCTCTTGACTAGTTAAGGGTTCTAGAAGTAAGGGTTACACCTATCAGAGGAAAGGTAAAGACAAAAATAAAAATAAACAAGTTTCTTTTGAAAGGTATAAGTCATGATTAAAGGTGGATTGGTTTGCATGGATTAATAGTATCAAAATGTCAGTTATAGTCTTAGAGATTTTGAAAATCTCATCGTAAAGAGATTCATTCTTAAAATATTTATGCATTGCTCAACAAGAAAAAATTTATAATCAGCCTAAAGATGAAGATATCAACTTAAAGGATTTGAAATGCCACATAACTAATGAGGATCATCAACCCTTTTTTCAGATATTGGATATAAAGACAGTTTGATTCACAATTGCATGCTTGATTCTGGTGCATCAACAAATGTTATGACTAAGAAAGTTATGGAAAAATTGAACTTAGAATTTATAGACCTTACCATAACATTTGGTCAATCGATTCTAGAAAATTTGAAGTCCTTGGCGTGGCCAAATATCTATAGGTTTCCTTGGCTAATTACCCATACATGATCATCACCATGGATATAGTAGTGATTGATGCGCCATATGTGTGGGGAATGCTTCTTTACAAGAAGTTTGTAACTAATTTAGGTGAGACTATTGAGATGGATATATCTTATGCCATTTTTCCCACAGAAGCAGGTGGAATGGTCAAATTATACGGAGAAGTGGAAAGAAGATAGCATGTGGAAGTTTCAAAGAGATTGGAGAATAGTGAAGAAGTTGTGCCACATGTTCATCCACTGTATTTTGAGTTAGAGTTTGTTAAACCAGTGTATCACTTTTCTTCATAGCATTATCCATCCTACCTTTCGAGAAGAAAGATAAAGAGAAAGAGAGTTCAATATGACAAGGATATGCAACACAATGATCATATTCTTCATCAAACAAAGAGGGTAAAGTTTCGACAAGGGACATATGATAAGCAACCTATTGATCTATCAGTCAGCAAGTAGATTTCCGAGATTGTGCCACATTGATGACTTATGATGCCACAGGGCATAGTTTGTATATTATCTCTAACCCTTTCCTTTTTACTTTATGTCATTATCTAGTTTTACTTTATTGCATTTATGTTTTATGTTCTTTATATTTTCTAGTTTGTTAGAGTAGATTTTTTCTATTCCAATGGATTTACTATATATGCATGATTATTTCAATTTTGAATGGATATGTATTTGACGAACTTCTGTTTTCTTGGATGTAGGATTCTCAAATTCTCACATTACTTCATGGAAGTAACGTGTCCCCATATGGAGCCATATGTTGCACTCTTTTTGTCAAAGTCGTTTTTTTGAGGAAATTAGCTCAAATAGTTATTTTTGAGCTAATAAAAAATGATTAAATGAGTAATTCAAAAATTCCTCAAAAATAAATATTTTTGATGGTGGAGATTAAAATATGATCAAATATTTATCAACATTCGAGATTATTTTGACGGGGATCAAGCCAACTAGTTGTTATTTTCCACTTCGAGGATTTATCTATAAATTAGAGGTCATTTGTGTCTCAAGCCATTATGATGATGGAATATTTGGCTTTGGTATATGTAATTTTGTAACGCTAGTGTTGCTACACTGATCTGCTGGGAAAGACTTTGGGGTTCATTTCATGGTGTTATTTTTCTGATGATCTATGGTATGTGTTGGTTACACGCTTTCTTATATTGTGCTTAATTTTTTATAAACTTGTTTATTCATTAGATGGGGATAAGAACATTCTATCGGTAGATTTTGGGTCTATCTTAGGTGATCTAATTTACCTTATGTATAACAAGTTTTCTTGAAGGAATATATATAGTTTGTAGGTACAGTAGCCCTTGGGCTCCAAGTTCACAAACTTTGGAGGAGAGCTGACCTTGTTTGGGCTCCAAGAATTTTGTTTGGTTTTTTTACTTTGCTAAGGCTTTGGGAAACACCATAATTATTGAAACACATAAGATCTATTGTCATTTTTCATCATTTAAAATTATTTCTCAAAATTATTCTATTTTCAAGCATTGTACATTTTTAAATAATTGTAAGATATTTTTTGTAAAATACTTTTTTCTAACCCTTGTTTTGCAGCTAATTGGGGTTTGAGGTTTTATTTTGAATTTTTGTATATATTGGGGGTTTTGGGTATTTTTATTTTCATTTTTGTAGGCGAGATCAAAGAAAAACAGTTGGAATAGAGTTAGATCTAGGCCATTGAGGGTAAGATCTAGTCTCTAAAATTTTTTGCAGGGCCAATTGCTGAAGAAATTGTAGAAATATTGAAGATCTAAAGAAAATTGATTTTATGGTGAGGGTTTCAAAAAATTTTAGGGTGTAGAGGCCCAATGTAAGTTTCCCTTGGCCTTGTGTCACCCTTTTCTCCCTCCATGTCAAGGTTTCTAGCCTCTCAGAATCGTTGTTTTGAGCATCTAATTATTAAAAGAACATTGCTAAAGGAATTTTTGGATAATTGCTAAACACATTAATTTTCCTATCTTTAAATCATTGACTTTGTCTAAATATATTGAAGATATTAAATTTTCACTATTGGCTAAGTGTTAGAATCTTGCTATCATTAGATAATTTATCTTTGGATTGTTTAGAAATCACACTTGAGAATTGGCACATCCTTGGTAATAAGATTGTATTCTTCATTTCTAAGTACTCATTATAGTAATTAAAGAGTAATTATAACTAAGGTACTTAAATCACATAAGCAATCTTTAACTAGGAATTCACTCATCCACCTTGCAGAAGCATTCTAGGTCTAGTTGCATTAATAATTTACCTCCAAGCATAAGATTGGTTGAGGGAATGCTAGGGCCACCCTTTCTCACCTAGCTTGAGAGTTTCAAAAACTTCTTAGTGGTTAACAAGGTGACCTTGCAGTCTTCAGAGCCACAGTCTCTGCAACGCCAGAGGCACTGGTTGGTTGGAACTCAGGGGGAGGTATCATTAATAAATACTTTTCTTGCTTCCCGTTGTCTTCCATCCCACAACCTACTCTGAATACTGGTTCTAAATTATTTAAGATGAATGTTTCATTTAGAATAGGCATATAATTTAAAATTGACCAAGATCTTTGCATTTCACCCAGGTCTTAGGATTTACATAGCATATAGGTTAGTGGATCATTCAAGAACTGGTTTTCCATATGGTTACTTGGCTGTTAATTAGTAATAAGCAAGAAATTGACTCCACAAGGCACTGGTATCAAATATAAATTCAATATAATCCTTGAAATATTTCTTGAATTAACCAAGTAAGTTGGCCACTCAATCACGTCTCCCATAATCGTTGGTTCCCAATTTGTCTTTTATCATCTCATTTCCGTAGGGACTTCCCCCATAGCCTATTGTTAGGAGAAAAATATAACAAAGTGTGAGGGGATTAGAGTTACAACCCCCGCACTGAGTCGTTGTTGCAATGCCTGTACAATATTAGCGACAACATTCCTTATTGAAGGGATTTGACCACCTTAAAGACTATATATAGAAGTGTAATTTGACATATTGTGGCATCAATCAAAGATGAATTCGATCTGTAGTTCTAAGTGAAGGAAAAAGGTGCGAAGAGCCAAGAAAATAAAGAGAATCTATAGCGAAGGAGGCAAAAATAGTTTTCAAAGAAAAAGGAGTCAAATTTCTCTTCTTCTTTTTTTCCCACACATGCGAAGAATTTTTGTTCCAGGAAGGGCCTAAAGTTGTAGGTCTACATTAGGGGCTGAAAATATGATGTAGGAGGGACGAAATTTGTGATTGAACCAGTTTTGAAGAAATTTGACTTTTGTTGACTTGAAGCAAAATTTTTTCATCTTGGAAGGACTTTGTTGGGAGGATGACCCTAGGAGAGGAATTTTTCCTTGGATGAGAACCTACATCCCGTGCCCTTATTTTTTGATCTCCATGCATTTATGTTTTGATATTTGCTTGATCATAAGAATATAAAATAAGATAATAATAATATAAGGAAATCAAACGTAATTATCAAGATAAGAAAAAAAAAATTTCTTTTATGATTTTCTAGCATGGTATTAGAGCTAAGGTGAATTAAATATGAAAAAGGCAGTTTGAAGATCTGTTGAAGAACACCATTTGGTAGAAGGATCCGAGATGTCTTGAAAGCTAATATAGAAGCTTTGGCTTCCTATAAGCTAGTTTGAAGAATAAAACCTATTGAAGGCTACAAATCTATCTAGACTTCAACAAGTGTGACATTAAAAAGTTTACCTATGGCCTCCTCAATGAAATCCGATAATAAACTTCTAGGAGATTCTAACTTTATAGCATGGAAGACAAGGATGGACCTCATCCTTGTAAAAAATAAATTATTTGACTTAGTACAAGTAAAATTCAAATAACCTTAAGATGATGCTAGAAAGGAAAAGTGCAAGGGAAATGATATTATATCCATGAGCCTAATTGTGGATGGAGTTAAAGACAACTTGATTCCCTACATATCCACCCTAGATAATTCAAAAAAAATGTATGATGCTTTCTCCAGGATATTTACAATCAAGAATATTGACAAGTGGAAAGTCTAAAAATGCACTTCAAACTGTCAAAATGACCAAAAATGATACAATGTCCTCTTATTTTGTAAGAATTGTATGTATAAGATATGAACTACAAGTAGTTGATGAAATAATACTTGATAAGGAACTCGACATTGTTTCCCTTCTAGGACTACCAAATTCTTGGAATGCCTTTGGAACTAGAATTATTAGTTGGAAAAATCCTCCCTCATTTGAAGAAATGTGGTATGCCTATACTAAAAAATAAGCTCGTATTTACTTGATAGGAGGTAAGTAAGAAGATGACGAAAATACCTCAAATTCCTATTCTTCCCATTTAAAAAATAAAGGAGGAAATAATAACTTTAAAGGGTCAAAGAAAAATCATGGAATATCGGCCTTTCTAAAATATAATGTTATCATTGTCACAAGATGGGACACTATAAGAACCAATTTTCTAAGAATCCTAAGAACAAGAAGAGAGAAATATATCAAGCTACAATTTCCACTGATGAAGCTCTGTGAAATAAGACCAAAACTGAAGATTTTGAAGTCAAAGACTTATTCTATTAGGTATTTAGGGATGTTATCCCTTATATATCCTTTATCTATAGTATAGGTCATTTTTTTTATTCTTTTTGGTATTTTCTCTTGTAATTGTCTCAAGGATTAATCTTGTTGTTGATTCATAGGTTTTATATATATAATATTCTTTGATAGAAAATTATTGAGTTGTTGAGATAAGTTGAATAAATCCCTCATAAAGATTAGATTGATGCAAGATCAAGAGGGAGCTTCCACTTTTTCACAAAATATAAGTATCCTATTCTTTGTTCCCTTTTCATTGTTGATTTCCTCTATATATATAACTTTATTTTTGCTTGATTATAATCCTTTCTCTTGTATTTTCCTTAGAATAAATATTTGCAGGTATATTCTAAAAGAAAGGGTTGTGGCTAAATTCAGAGGGAGCCTTCAAAGGGAGACTTGTAAGAAGCCTTGTTGCAAAGGGACCCCTTCAAAATAAATCCCTACAAGGTTTGGAATAAAAAAAACTAAAGGTATGTGTAAGGTTACAAAATTTGTAGCATATCTCCATCATATATGAAGGTATGATCATTATGTCTTTAAAATTTGCTTTATATGAATAACTCTATCATTTCTAGTGTTTTGTTATAGAATCATAAAGATTCTTTTTTTAGGATGTCTAGATTAAATCAACTCTTGTAATAATTATTTTTTCTTATTTGGCGAAACCCTATCCTTTTTATTTTTAGGGTTTGTTAATGGTATCTAGGGCAGACAATAAAACTCTATATTTTTAGGGTTTGGCGATAGTATAAACCCTTGTAGAAGCTAATAAAACATCCTAGGGCATGAATAATAAAACCCTAGGTATGGTTGAAACCCTAACATGGTTTGGTTTTTGGATATATCAGGTTTAATATTAAAATTTTGATGATAATACATAAGGTTTTTGACAAAACCCTAACAAAGGTTATTGTGGGAATCTAGGACATTGCTTCCACCATGATTTTTACCATAACTAGGTTTAGGTTTTGAATATCTAAAGTTTAAATTCAAAGTTTTGATTGATAAATTTAACTTCATGTTGTATATTTGTGATTGGTTGTACTTGTTGTTGATATTTGCAGACACATAGTTTGCAAGAGGTTGTAAAGAGGTATACCTACCTCATACTTGATGATGAATTTATGGCGATGTTGAGCATGATGGAAAGAGGGAGTTGCAAGGACCCTGATGACACTGAAGTTGACATCGTTGATTAAGAGATGACCTTGTTTCCATATCAAGATAAACATTTTTGGAAAGTATAATTTCTCCGATGATATAATGATGAAAAATAAAGAGCCTGTGTAGCTGAAAAGAATGAAGTTGTTGATGATGGACTTATCCCCTAGTTGAATAAAGGAAAGTATATCCTACATAGATAAAAAGGAGGACATGGTTTATAGTAAAGACTATGAAGAAATTTTGAAATTAGAGAATAACTAAAGCACTACTGATAGTTAGTATTGATGTGTTGTGAACAAATATTCAGTTGTTTTGAGAAGTTATGAAGTTGAGTTTGTTGCTGCTAGAGAATTTGAATAAGGAATATTTCGTCAATATTCATTTGGATATTTTGATGACCTTAGCAACATCAGAATGGTTGTAGACCTCATGTTTTATGCTAGCATATTGATGATAAGTAGCAGTACTAGTTGGGTTCGTATGGATACAATATGTTCTAATGGATGAATAAGTAGTCGATGTGTTGATGTCTCTCTGAGAAGTTTTTAATATTTGATAAGCATGCTTGGATTGAATTGGCTAAGAGGGAGAGATGAGTACCTTAGTTTTCATGCTTGTATGATGGTACTTGGGAGGACATCTTGGTATGTTTGGTATTGATATCTCATGTTATGGTTTGGCCTTGATAATTTATAGATCCTAGCGTGGGAGGGTATCTTAGTTGTGATGGAGATCTATTTTAGTGATTTGACCTTGATGATTCCTAGATCCCTGTGAGGGTTTTTGTCTTGGAATGAAAGCCTATATGCTATCTATATCCTATTGGATTGATACCAGGGCTATAGCCTGATGGTACCTATAGTTTCAAGTTTCCTTGATGATACATGAGTCCCTATTAGTATCTTAGATTCTTGTATTAGTTCCTTGGAGATGACACTTGGACCCTTGAATTGGTGTATTGGTTATGACACTTAGATACTTGGAATGGTGTCTTCACACTAGTATATTTGATGTGTTGAGTTGATAATTTGGAAGTTTTTGGGCTTGATGGTATCTAGAATTGTGTATGTTGTTGTACTCTTCTAAGAACACTTCAAATTGAGTTCAACCTTTTACCGACTGAAAAATTATGAATACCACGCTAGTTAAGAGGGAGTGTTGAGAAATGTAACAAGAATCGGTCTTCATAATTGATTGTAATTCTTATGTATTTTTCAAAAGAAAAGAAAAAGAAAAATGGTTGTAAAATAAAATTATTTATAAGCATGAGCTTCATGCTTTATTTATTTTGTTTCTAGGTTAAAGAATGCATTCAGTGCTTCTAGGGTTTGTGTCATTATTCATTGTACTTTACATAATGTATTAGACCTTTTGTTAAGAAACCAACTCCAAAAATAGAATAAAAGAGAGATAAATGCCTTAGAAATAAGCCACTTCGAGGGGAAAACCTCCTTCACATTACATAAATGAAAAATTCTTGGATGATATAAATTACAAAACCTCCTTCTATATATAGGACTTCATGGGGTCACAATATAATCCTAGCCGACCTAACCATAATAATGTAAGGGCACAATAATAACAATATTGGGGTTACAGGGGTACAACAATAACAATAAGGGGGTTACACTAACAACAATAAGGGACTATACTACTAATATAGGGACCTAACATGCCCCTGTACTTCAAAAAAGTGTTGTCCTCAACGCTTGAGTAGCTTCGAATGATTCTGTATAAAATTCTCATCCTCCCATGTAGAATATTTAGTGGATAAGTTCTTTCATTTGATGAGATAATCTTAAATTTATCGATTTCGTAGCTGTCGAGTTCTTGTTTTCGTGACTGCTTCAAGTTCCAATATATTTTTTCCTTCTTCATCAAGTTCTGGCAATATTGTTTGAACTGGAAGTTTGTCCCCTATAACCTTCTTTAAGCATGAAACATGGAAAAATGGGTGCACTCGCGAAGAAGAAGGAAGCTCCAATTTGTATGCCATAGTACCAATCTTTTGCAACACATTGTAAGGACCATAGTAATTTGGTGATAATTTATTATCCTTCTTAGCTTTCTTGAGGGACATTTTTTTGTATGGTTGTAGCCGTAAAAATACCCAGTCTCCTACATCAAAAATTCTCTCGTTGTGATGTTGATCTTCCTGTTGTTTCATTCGATTTTGTGCCAAATTTAGGTTATCCTTCAATAGTTGGATAACTTCTTGTTGATGCTCAATGTGATCTTCCACTGCTTGAACCTTAGAATTTTCTCTTAAAGAAAATGTGATGGACCATGGATGATATCCATAAAGTGCCATAAATGGGGTCATTTTTGCTGTAGTATGGAAGGAAGTGTTATACCACCGTTCAGCGAGAGGTAACTAATTGAACCATTGTGTTTTCTTATCAGATACAAAGCAACGAATATATCCTTCCAAACATTTATTCTCTATCTCAGTTTGACCATTAGATTGAGGATGATAAGATGAGTTATGGGATTGTTAAGTGCCCAATCAAGAAAATAATTCCGTCCAAAAATTTCCAGTAAAAATGGGATATCTATCACTTACAATAATCTTTTGGTTTCCATGTAGCTTTTGAATTGTTTCCATAAATGCATTAGCAACTGCACTTGCTTTAAATGGATGAGATAATGCACAAAAGTGTGCATACTTGGTAAGTCTGTCAACTACCACCATGATGACACTCTTTCCTTCGGATTTAGGTAAACCAGTGATAAAATCCATTGAAATGTCCTCCCAACTTTGACTTGGAATGGGTTAAGGTTGTAGAAGACTCGGGGTCTTAATTGTATCAAATTTATTTTGCTGGAAAACCAAACATTTCGCCACAAAATTTTGAATATCAGATTTAAGGCCATCCCAAAAAAATTATTTCTTCACCCTATGGTAAGTTTTTAAAAATCCTGAGTGCCCTCCTAAAGGAAAAATGTGCAATTCCAAAAGAATTTTTTGTTTTAGTTGGGAATTCTTGAAAATATATAAGTGATCTTTGTACCATAAGAAATCATTTTTCCAACTAAATGTATCAGATGTACTAGGATCTTGCTGCAAATTTTGAATGAGTGCCCACACTTCTTCATCCTTCTTCCATTCATCCCTTGCTTCGGTTATCTAATTGGGTTGGATAATAGAAATGGCACAAAGCAATGCTTCCACCTCTTCATCCTTTCTTGAGAGTGCATCTGGAACAACATTTAGCTTCCCTTTTTTTGTAGATGATTTCAAAGTCATAACCCAACATCTTTGTGACCCATTTTTGCTGCTCTTTTGAAGATATTCTTTGTTCAAAAAAGTGTTTAAGACTATCATGGTCATTTTTTACCTTGAAGTGTCTTCCCATTAGGTAAGGTCGCCATTTCTTTAGTGCATGTAGTATTGCCAACATTGCCTTCTGATAAATAGCTTTCTGTAAATACTTTCCTTTGATTGGACGACTTTCAAAAGAAAAGGGTCTTCCTTCTTGCATTAAAACAAAACCAATTCCATTTCCTGAGGTATCACATTCCACAATAAATGTTTTTGGGAAGTCTGGTGTAGCTAAGACTGGTGCTAGGCACATTGCCTCTTTAAGATGTTCAAAGGCCTTAGTTGCTTTAGGAGTCCATGAAAATGCATCTTTCCTCAATAATGGTGCTACTATTCTCCCACAATTCTTAATAAACTTGCGATAATACCCTATTAACTCGAGAAATCATCGCAACTGCTTTATGGTTGTGGGGACTTTCCATTCCTTAATGGCTTTAATTTTGTTAGGGTCTACCTTAACACCCTCGTGAGATATAATATGACCCAAATATTTCACCTCTTGTACTCCAAAGAAACATTTGGATGCTTTTGCATATAATTGTTTCTCCTCCAATAGTTTGAGCACCCTATCAACATGTTGAACATGATCCTTCCAAGACTTGTTGTAGATTAGTATGTCATCAAAAAATACTAGAACAAATTTTCTAAGGAAGGGTTTGAAAATGGAATTCATCAACCCTTGAGTAGAAGGTGCATTGGTAAGGCCAAAAGGCATGGCAAAAAATTCATAATGACCCTCGTGAGTTTGAAATGTTGTTTTCGGAATATCTTCAACCTTCATTCTAATTTGATGATATCCTAAACGAAGATCCAACTTGGTAAAATAAATTGCTCCATGTAATTCATCCAATAATTCATCAATCACAAGAATGGGAAATTTATCTTTAATAGTGAGCGTATTGAGCTCCCTATAATCCAGACACATGCGCCATGATCCATCCTGATTGTGAACCAATACTACTGGAGCAAAGAAATAACTTTGACTAGGTTGAATTATACTAGCCTCTAACATTTCTGCAATCATACGTTCAATTTCACTCTTTTGGACATAAGGATATATGTAAGGCATTATTTTTGGAGGAAAACTTCCTGGAATCAAATGAATAGCATGATCATGATCACGAATAGGTGGGAGTCCTTTGGGAGTTTAAAAAAACTTGGAATGATTTTCAAGACTTTTTGGAGATATGGAGAAATAGATGATTTTGATGTTGGAACTTCTAGTAAGCATAATTGTGCAATTACGCCTCATTCTTCTTTCTTCAGAAGCTTTCTCATGACATTAGAGCTTATTATCTTTCCTGGCTTCCCTACGATACCCCGTAATTCGATTTCCTTTCCTTTCGAAAAAAAATTCAAGAAAAGTTCTTGAAAATTAAAAGCTACCGTCCCCAAATATTGTAACCATTGCAATCCTAGTACAACATCAGCACCTCCCATTGGAATGGAAAGAATTGGATTATTCAATACATATTCCCCCATGGTTAGCTTGATATTATGGCATTTTCCAGAGCAATTTATAGTTCCTCCATTTGCAACCATCACTTGACATTTTGGTGCTGGGTATAGGAAACAATTCAATTCCTTGGCTACCTTACAATGAATGAAATTATGGGTACTACCCGAATCAATCAACACTATTACCTTTTTCTTCTTGATATGTCCTTCTATCTTGAGAGTTTGAGGAGTGGTAATTCCTGCCAATGCATTACATGATATGGTCAGACTCATTTATTCTTCTTCTAGGGTTTCTTCCTGGTGTATATCCTCTACTTTTGAAGTTTCTTCTTCATTTTATTCCTCCTCTTCACAATCTATGTAAAATAATTTCTTCTCAGCACACTTATGACCTTTAGTGTATTTGCTATCACAACTGTAGCAAAGCCATTTTGCTCTTTTTTCTTCCAATTGTTTTGGTGTCAACCTTGTAGGTTGTGGAAATCTAGGAGTAGCAACACTTCCCTCTTTATAGAAGTGAGTGGTAGGCTTCCTTGTCGCCATAATTTTACATTCAATTTTTCTTGCCAACCTGAATGCCTTCTCCAATGAATCAGGTTCCAAAACGCGAACTTCATGTTCGATGTTATCCTTTAAAGTACCTATGAAGAGATCAATCCTGTGTTCCTCTGGAATATCAGTTACCCTTATATTCAATTTTTGGAAGTCCTCAATGTGCTCCCCCATTAAACCCTTTTGTTTGAGATTTATCAATTGGCTAAAGAAGATGTTGCTCTTTGTATCCTCATAATGTGCTATCATTTCCTCCGTAAAAATTGACCAAGTGACAATTTTTTTACGGGAGCAAAGCCATCGATACCATACAAATGTGTTTTGTTCTAAATGTAAAGTTGCAATGCGTACCTTTTGTGTGTTTTGCACGTTATGGAGATCAAAATATTGCTCCATATGTAGTATCCATGTTACGGGATCCTTGCCGTCAAAATTCCTCATATCCATCTTTGAAATATGGTGGTTCTTCAATCCAACATTAGAGTTTATGAAATCATTATTAACATTTATTTTTTTCTCGTCATGAGTTTCCTCTACTATATTTCCTCCATTAGGAACCATTTATTGTATTAACCTTGTCATCAAATCTTCCATGTCTACTTTTAGATCATTCTTCATGTCTTCCATATTGTCTTTCATTTTTTCATCGATCTTAGCTTCCATGTAATCCATATTAGCTTCCATGTCATTCTTCAAACCATCCATATTAGCTTCCATGCCTTTCTTCAAACCCTCCATATTAGCTTCCGCGCCTTTCTTCAAAACTTCCATTTCATTTTTTGTTGCTCTTTGCGAGAGCGAAATTTGGTGCACTTGTACTTGTAATTTTGATATGTCATGTTGCGCTTCTTCCTCTTCATGAGTCATAGTAGAGCTTTCTTAAGGATTAATGGGTGTTGAATTCTTTTTAGGTGGAATTTTAGAACCCAAGATTGATATCTATGCTTCAATATGCCCTTGGAATCACTTCAAATTAATTTTTCACACGAGACTTATGCAATTCGAAAAGAAAAAAAAATACACACCCTTTTCTTGCTTTTGATGATCTCAATATTGAAACTGAATTATCTCTGTGATTTCGTATCTTTAATATTTGAAATTCGGCCCTGTAGTAGCCCTCTGAAGCTTCTGTGTACTTGCGGCCCATGTTTACATAATTCCAATATAATGCTTAGAGAGAGATTTATGACGATTTTCCCATAGTTACCTCTTTGAGATGAAATTCGGGAGCTTGAAAAAACCCTAAATTACACATATCATATCTCCAAAAATATTGTGAACCAAGATTTGAAATTTTTACAGGATGGTCCTCAGGATTTCAGCTTCACTCTATAAAATTTTTAGCTTTTAAGCCTTCTTAGAAAAAAATGTTATAGCAAAAATTCCACGCTGACCTCTTTAGGTGAAATTTGGGAGCCTGAAAAAACCCTAACTTCCACAAATCATATCTCCAAAAATATTGCAAGCTAAGATCTAAAATTTTTACATGACATTCCTTAGGATTTCGGCTTTGCTCTATAAAAATTTTAGATTCTGAACCTTCGTAGGAAAAAAATTTATAGCGAAAATTCCACGATGACCTGTTTGGAGCAATGAAACCCTAAAATCCAAAGCTCTGATACCAAATGTTAAGAAGTTAGCTCCAAAAATAGAAGAAAAGAGAGATCAACGCCTTATAAATAAGCCACTTCGAGGGGGAAACCTCCTTTACATTACATAAATGAACAATTCTTGGAAGATATAAATGACAAAACCTCCTTCTATATATAGGATTCCATGGGGTCACAATATAATCCTAGCCGACCTAACGATAATAATGTAAGGGCACAATAATAACAATATTGGGGTTACCAGGGTACAACAATAACAATAAGGGGGTTACACTAAAAAAAATAAGGGACTATACTACTAATATGGGGACATAACACCTTTCTTGGGCTTATTATGTCAAAGAAAGAAAATTTATTTCATGTAATTTGGTCATTTATGCATCCTCCACCAAGTCGGCATGCCCTCTCTATAAGTTGGCCTCATTGAAGGGATTCTGCCACCTTAAAGACTATATATAGAAGTAAAATCTGACCTATTGTGGCATTAATCAAAGAATAATTCGATTTGCAGTTCTAAGTGAAGGAAAAAGGTGTGAAGAGCCAAGAAAACAAAGAGAATCTATAGCGAAGGAGGAAGAAACACTTGTCAAGAAAAAATGAGCCAAATTTCTCTCTTTTTCCCACATGTGCAAAGAATCAGTGTTGTAGGAAGGGGCAAAAGTTGTAGGTCTGTAGTAGGGGTTGAAAATCTTATGTAAGAGGGCCAAAATTTGTGATTTAAGTAGTTTTGAAGAAAGTTTATTTTCGTTGACTAGAAGCAAAATTTTGTCATCTTGGAAGGAATGTGTTCGTAGGCTGACTTGGTGGATAGAGGAGGTCTATGTATTGGTCAAAGGGTCTTTTTTGTCTCATTTTATTTGGTTCTTGAATAAGATAAGAGAATTTTTTGGGTTCTCCACTAGGAGATGGGTATTTCTCTGGCTGAGAGCCTACATCCTATGCTCTTATTGTTTTGATATTCATGCATTTATGTTTTGGTAATTTCTTGATGATAAGAAGATAAAACAAAATAATGAAAATACAAATAAATCACAAGTAATTATCAAGATAAGAAATTTTTTTTGCCTTTCTGATTTTCTAACAAACCCAACCTTCCACCAATATTTGCACTCAGTAGAGCCACACAATATTTTATCAACATACCATGTTTCATTTTAATGGGCATCATTTTTCTTTATCACAACCGTCATATTCTTTGATTCCTCTTGTCGGCTACCTTATCATGGTCAAACCTGGTATATTAATTTGGAACACTATCCACTAGTTTTTCTTTTCACCTATTTTGATAAGCACACCATCTAACTCCATTGCGCAACTAATTATTTTCATTTCATCCCAAAAAATGACAACTCATACAACCGAAAATATGTGGAATCCACTCTTCCTCATCTTCATCTTCGTCATATCTCGCTCCTCTACATTTCTCATATCATGCACCATAACACATTTATCATTAATCATGGTTCAAATGTGATTTTCAAATTCTTTGCTGGTTGTAGCAACCCTTCAAGCATCCTAACATACTCCATGTATATTTTTAACTCTCCACATAGAGATGATATAATTTCTCTCGCGGCCTGAACATAATGGCCCTCGATTTCGCACAAAACAACATATAGAATGAATTTCTTTCAACAGATGGATCACAACATATCTCATTTATACCAACATATTTGATTTTTTTTATAGAGTTACCAAAATACTCATCAATTAACTAGTAGAGTTCCTTACATCTAATACCAATTGTTAGAGAATAAAGCAATCGTATGAGGGAAATAAACAAATACATCGTAAACACATAAAAATGGACAAAATGTTATTTTACCTTGGAAAACCTTATGTGAAAAGAAATTGGGAATGGTAGGTCTATATTCCTGGCCCAAAGGAAATTTTGCAAAGGAGTTTTTATTGTTGAAAATGCAGCAAGATGATGGAGCTTAGTGAAATGAAGTCGCCTTCACTAAGTGGGCCCGCAGGCAAGTTCTAGCGCAAAGTCTATTTTTAGACTATGTCTATTTTTAGACATATGGAGCATGGTTCGGGAATTCCAGTTTGAGATTCTTGGAGCATTGGTCATGTTGGTAAAAATAGATGGGACTCTATTTTTTAGGTCGAAGAGGTCGAAGGCTATTTTTAGACTGCCTCTCCTAAAAATAGGGAAGTCAAATATTATTTACCCTTAATAATATTTGGACTCTAAACAGCGGTTTACTCTCTTGGAGCACTTCAGTTTGAGCTACGGATGTGGCACATGCAACTGCCAGAAGGAAATACGCTTTTCCTATGGGGTATTGAGCTCATGCATGGTTGACTTCAGTTAGGACTTCAGTGGCAGAAGTTTGGTGGAGTTAATGAGACAGCTAGTGGAGTTTTGTTCTGTTTATTTTAGTTGAACTAGTGAGATTAGTTTAACTAGCTAATCAACTAGTTATGAGTGGAGTGAGTTAAATATTATTTAATTCATTAATTAGTAACTCATTATTCAACTCAAGAACACATCAGTTCACTACAGTGCATGATCAGTTCAGTGGAGACCAGTGAAAGAGGTAGATGAAGGGGTGGAGTTAGCTATCAGTGGCGACATCAGTTGTGCATGAGATTTGCACCACACTTGGAGGAATTTCCCATGATGATTGCGCTGTCAAGCCAAGGATATTCGAACCTTGGATCTCTATATAGACAGGCCATGATTGCGCAATAGAGGCAAGGCAATTGGCGGTGAGTTTTGAACCAGTAACCTGTTCGAAACCAAGCTAGTTTGTGTGTAACTTCATGAGAAAGTACTGAGTACTTGTGAGGAGTATTGTACTGAGTTTGTTACATGATTTCTCCATTATAATATACACAATAGCTGCGGGGTTTTCAGCTATAAGCTTTCCCCATACATACCGTGTTAATGTGTATGATGATTTGATGTGTTATCGCTTGATTTTATTTCCGCATGTGTGATGATCTGAGTGGAAGAGATTATGTGTTGCATATAAATTCGAATTGTATGCGATCAGGATAGTCTCGGTGGATAATTAATCATTATTCAACAAATTTCTACATGGTATCGGAGCTATTTAAGAAGAGATTGATCATCACAGTGATTACAAACTTATTTTGGTAGACAGAGTCTGCATGCGGGCCAGGTAGCCTCCGGATTCATCTTTCTTCAGAAAGTGAAAGGTATGGTAAATGCCCCTTGCAGTCGATCTCTGTGCTAGAGATAATTTGTTCTCACAGATCTAGAGCGGCTGAGCTTTGAGGTGGAATTCGAAATTTTGCAGCAATTTTGTTTTCTTGGTGCCAGTGTTGAAAATGTCTTTCAACGGTTTGCGACTCGAATATGCTCTTGAAGGAAGTTCGAATTATGTTGCATGGAAGGATCGCATGGAAGCAGTATTAGAAGATAATGGTCTGAAGGAGTTCGTAGATACGGATGTCCAAAAGCCCACTGATGCAGCTGAAGTCGATGCATGGCAAAAGAAGATGGCGAAGTGTCAAAGGATCCTATTGGAGGGTGTCAAGGATCATATTGTATCCAGCCTGCATGGAAAGGCTACTCCATATTTAATGTGGAAAGCTTTGACGGATCTATTCCAGAGTAAGAGCGACCAAAGGAAGCTGGCGCTCAAAGATAAGCTCAGGAACATCAAGATGGAGAAGGGCGACAGTATCGCCAAATGCCTCACGAAGTTCACTCAATGCAAAGATGAGCTGGGAAGTGTGGGGGTTACTGTCGATGAAGAGGACATGGTCGACCTGGCTCTCCTTGGTCTTCCGAAGGCTTGGCACTCATATCAAGATAGTGTTCAATGGTCGGGAGAAGCTTCCGGGATGGGAGCGCCTTTGGGCGGATCTCATGCGGGAGGAGATAAGGAGGACTACTCGAGATGGATCTTCATCAAAGGGAGCTGATGAAGATAATTGCGCTTTGGTGGCCAAAGCAAAGAAGGGGAAGGGTAAGCAAACCTCCCATTCTGGTGCAAAGGGCAAGAAGCAGGATATGGCGAAAGTGAGGTGTTTTCACTACCATGATCACGGACATTATGCTACCAATTGTCCAAAGAAGAAGAAGAACAAGCAAGCGGGAAGATCTGCAGATGGAGAAGCTTTGGCTTCACAATTCGAGCTTGACTTTTCACTGATCGCATGCTTGGTTTCAAGTGTGCTGGGATCGGTATGGTTCTTGGACAGCGGTGCGTCATTTCATATGACGGGAGATCGGGAGTTGTTCTCAGATCTGGAGGACAAAGATTTGGGTGTGTACATCGAGATGGGCGATGATGGTAGATACAGTGCGACTGGTATCGGTACCATATCCTTTCAGAGGGAGTCTGGTAAACCCTTTGTATTGAAGGATGTCATGCATGTACCTGGATTGAAGAAGAACTTGATCTCTATGGCGATGTTGGAGGATAAGGGGTATGATGTGGTCTTCAGCGAAGGAAAAGCCTTCCTGCGCAGTAAGACTACTGGAGAGACCCGGAAGATAGGGGTTCGAACTCAGAACCTTTATCAGTTGCAGGTAGATGACTGCGCAGCTATGGCATGCAAGGCGGAAGAAGTGGTGAGCCGGGATGATGAGGGCGAACTATGGCACAGGAGATTGGGCCATCTTCACCATGGAGCTTTGAAGATTCTGCAGCAGATTTCTACTGGACTTCCTAAGGGCACCCTTGCGCAGTCAGATCAGTGCAAGGGGTGTACTTTAGGGAAGCATGTGAAAGCCACCTTTCACGAGAAGGATAGTCGCGCCACGACGATCCTTGAGAGAGTTCACACAGACGTGTGTGGTCCTTTCTCAGTTGCTTCGACAGCAAAGCACAAGTATTATGTGATCTTTGTTGATGATTTCTCTCGAAAGTGCCGGATCTTCTTCATGCAGAAGAAGAGCGATACATTCGCGAAGTTCTGTGAGTTTAAAGCACTGGTCGAGAAGGAGTCGGGGAAGAAGGTGATTGCTCTAAGGATTGATAACGGTGGTGAATTCATCTCGGCTGAATTCAAGGAGTTCTGCAGCGCAGAAGGGATTCGGAGAGAGCTCATCGCACCCCATAACCCACAGCAGAACGGGGTGGCTGAGCGGAAGAACAGAACGATCGTGTGTGCTGCACGGGCGATGTTGCATGATCAGGGCCTACCCCTTCACTTGTGGGCTGAGGCATGCAATACAGCAGTGTATGTGCAGAACCGTTGTCCTCACAAGGTTCTTGGCAGGAGTACACCAGAGGAGGCTTATTCTGGCAAGAGGCCTGATATTTCCCATTTGCGGATTTTCGGATCTCCTGTCTACATGCATGTGACGAAGGATGCGAGAAGGAAGCTGGATCCAACTGCTGAAGTTGGAATATTTGTGGGGTACACCGATACACCTCACAACTATCGGGTGTATGTGCCAGACAGTCGCAAGACTGTTGTGCGACGGGATATAAAATTTCAGGAGGAGAAAGCCATGCAGTGTTCGCTTGAGAGGGAGCTACACTTGCATGCAGATGAGGAGCTGTTAGTTCCTAAGGAGGAGCTTCCGGATGTGGATCAGCCACAAGAGAAAGTTCAGGAGGTGGAAGAAACCACCCATGCAGCGCCAACCATCAGAGGGCGCATGCGCACTACAGAAGCTGAGTGACTGGCTCGAGATGCAGAGAAGGTTGTAGGACCACCTACAACACAGCGCAGATAGAGGCAGTCACCGGATCGGTACACTGGATACATGGCTCTTGTGAGTCAATGTGTTGTGACGGAGCCATCCTCTTTTGAGGAAGCTGTGGAGGAACCCGCATGGGCTGATGCCATGATCGAAGAATATGATTCGATCATCAGGAACAGTGCATGGGAGATTGTCCCAAGACCGGCGGGAAAATCAGTGGTGGGTTCGCGATGGATCTACAAGGTGAAGCAGGCGGCTGACGGGAGTGTGGAGAAGTACAAGGCGAGATTTGTCGCCCGTGGCTTCTCACAGATCGAGAGGATTGACTATGAGGAGACTTTTGCACCTGTCGCAAGGTACTCTTCCATACGGACGATCCTTGCTCTCTCAGCGCAGATGGGGTGGCACATTCATCAGATGGATGTGAAGAATGCGTTCCTCAATGGAGTTATTGAGGAGGAGGTGTACATAGAGCAGCCTGAAGGTTTTGAGATCTTCAGCAGTGAGTCGCATGTGTGCCGACTCAAGAGAGCACTCTACGGGCTGAAGCAAGCACCTCGTGCTTGGTACACTCGGATAGACAGCTACTTCACCGGGCTTGGATTCTCCAAGAGTGAGGCGGATCCAAACCTGTACCAGATTGTGGTGGAGGGGAAGTTGTTGATCATCGTACTGTATGTAGATGATCTGATTTTGACTGGCGATGAGCAATTGATACTTTCATGCAAGGAGGATCTTGCACGAGAGTTTGAGATGAAGGACTTGGGCATCCTTCATTATTTCCTGGGATTGGAGATTTGGCAACGCAGCGGAGGACTGTTTGTTTCTCAGGGCAAGTATGCCCGGGAGATTCTGGAGAGGTTCAACATGCAAGGCTGCAAGCCTGTTGACACTCCTCTTCCCGGTGGTTGGAGGAAGGAGGATGCTACTTCAGCGGAGGTAGTGGATGCCACTGTCTATCGACAGTTGGTGGGGTCGCTTATGTATCTGGTCAATACACGACCCGATATATGCTATGCAGTTAACCAGCTTTCGCAAGCTATGGTTAAGCTTACCAAGCTCTTTTGGAAGGCAGGCAAGCATGTATTGCGCTATATTAGAGGCACATCGGATATGGTCTATGGTACAGACAGGAGGATGGAGCGAAGCTTTCTGGCTTCACCGATGCAGATTGGGCAGGGAGTCCAACGGACCGGAAGAGCACTTCTGGAGGAGTTTTCAGCATTGGGTCGACAGCAGTTTCCTGGTACAGCAGGAAGCAGAGATCTGTGGCACTCAGTTCAGCAGAGGCCGAGTACATGGCAGCAAGTTTGGCTGCATGCGAGGCTATTTGGATGAGGAAGATCCTCGCAGGTTTGTTCAAGTTGCATTTGGAGCCTACAATGATCTACTGTGATAACCAGAGCTGCATCAAGCTCTCGGCTAATCCAGTATTTCATGATAGGTCCAAACATATCGACATCAGGTACCATCATATCAGAGATTGTGTTCAGCGGAGAATCATGATGCTTTCATATGTTCCCACGAAGGATCAGGATGCCGACATCCTGACGAAGGCGCTCACCAGGAGCAAGTTCGAATTCCACAGAGGCAGGATAGGGGTTGCAGATAATCCATATCTTGCTGAGAGGGAGAGTTGAAAATGCAGCAAGATGATGGAGCTTAGTGAAATGAAGTCGCCTTCACTAAGTGGGCCCGCAGGCAAATTCTGGCGCAAAGTCTATTTTTAGACTATGTCTATTTTTAGACATATGGAGCATGGTTCGGGAATTCCAGTTTGAGATTCTTGGAGCATTGGTCATGTTGGTAAAAATAGATGAGACTCTATTTTTTAGGTCGAAGAGGTCGAAGGCTATTTTTAGACTACCTCTCCTAAAAATAGGGAAGTCAAATATTATTTACCCTTAATAATATTTGGACTCTAAACAATAGTTTACTCTCTTGGAGCACTTCAGTTCGAGCCTTGGAAGTGGCTCATGCATCTGACAGAGGAATTACACTATTCCCAAGGGTTTGATGGCATCATGCATGGTTGACTTCAGTTAGGACTTCAGTGGCAGAAGTTTGGTGGAGTTAATGAGATAGCTAGTGGAGTTGTGTTCGGTTTAATTTAGTTGAACTGGTTGAGATTAGTTTAACTAGCTAATCAACTAGTAATGAGTGGAGTGAATTAAATATTATTTAATTCATTAATTAGTAACTCATTATTCAACTCAAGAACACATCAGTTCACTACAGTGCATGGACAGTTCAGTGGAGACCATTGAAAGAGGTAGATGAAAGGGTGGAGTTAGCTATCAGTGGCGACATCAGTTGTGCATGAGATTTGCACCACACTTGGAGGAATTTCCCATGATGATTGCGCTGTCAAGCCAAGGAGATTCGAACCTTGGATCTCTATATAGACAGGCCTGGATTGCACAATAGAGGCAAGGCAATTGGCGGTGAGTTTTGAACCAGTAACCTGTTCAAAACTGAGCTAGTTTGTGTGTAACTTCATGAGAAAGTACCGAGTACTTGTGAGGAGTATTGTACTGAGTTTGTTACATGATTTCTCCATTATAATATACACAATAGCTGCGGGGTTTTCAGCTATAAGCTTTCCCCATACATACTGTGTTAATGTGTATGATGATTTGATGTGTTATCACTTGATTTTATTTCCGCATGTGTGATGATCTGAGTTGATCTGAGTTGGTTGAGTGGAAGAGATTATGTGTTGTGTATGAAGTTCAAATAGTATGTGACCAGGATAGTCTCGGTGGATAATTAATCATTATTAAGCAAATTTCTACATTTATGCCTTAAAATAGGATACATAACATAAGAGTCCCATTGGAAAAACCACAAGTTATCAAACCCTAAAGCCTGAAACCACCAATAGTAAATTGAGTCTATGATCGAGTCAATTTTATGTGAGTTACCCTAACAATACCACCACAATATAAAATTATATTGGGATTATACACTACACAAAACCTTAAAATTGTATCCTAAACCAACAAATTAATCCAAATAAATCAATCCTTATGACCTCTCCATGGTTCACAACAAAGCGTCATAGATGAGGAGAATGGGAAAGTGTCACTCCTGCACTACCTTGAGAATGATTTATAAACTAAAAGGAAGCATACTAGTATTAACTCATACTATTATGATGCTCGCACCCAACTCATTTGAATTCTTAATAGAAAAGCATATTAGGTGCATCTCATTTCAAAAAAGCATGAACAACCTACCCACGACTAGCAATGATAATCCCTTGAACGTTCCATGATAAGAATGATAGCTACCTTCCAAGTGAAGATGAAGGAATATGCTATTGAACTGATTAGCCATTGCAAAACTAGGCTAGAGAAAGGGTTCATATGTTTTTGGAATGAACCATGACATATTTGTAAGATTTAACACACAATTTAGGGTTCACATCCCTCTTTAGCTTTTCCAACCTGATAGTAGAAAATACTTCCTTTCATTTGTTGGAATTTACATGAAAACTCGCATCTACCTCCATTTTTTTATTTTTGAATAGCCTAAACCTCAAAGATAATGGGGTCAAAATTCATACTTTGCCAAAAATTCCCAACCAACAAAGAAATGTTATCCAGAGTCTCTAGTTGAACTATCGTAACACTATATTTTAAGGAAGAGGATTGAAACGATCTCCTAGAAGTCCCACTTGCCTCTCCCTGAACTGAGGATTTTGAGGGACCACCATCATCAACATTCTAACTTGAAATCACTGAAGAACCTGTTACCTATCATGTTAGTAAGGGTACATATAAAAAAAATTGCAGTATATGTCACCACCATTGTAAGCCCAATATCACAAGTCAAAAGAATTGTAACAAACATGTAAGGACCTATATTAGGTATCCTATACCTTATGTTTTGTTCTTGAGTGTTTGTATATTTTTATTTTGGTTAGACCATGATTACTCTCGTGAAGTTCATCTCAGGATATGTTCATCCTATACAGGATCATAGGGTCCTAGGTGATCTTTCTTGAGGACTCAAGGTTTTATGGGATCCTAAATTTGTAGGGGAGATCAACAATGTATGGGCCAGTGCAAACCGTGGGAAGGTGCACCTATGTCTTACACATGGTTAGATTCTATAGAGTCTGTATTTGGCCTTATGTTTGGGTGTATTATGTCTTTGAGAACTCTCGGGGATGGTAGTCTTACATCGATAACTTTTCACATTTCACGAGTAAATTGATGGTTCCTAATGCAAAGCATTCACAGTGGTCAAAAAGTAAACTTGGTCTCATATTATTCAGTTTGATGAGAGGATTCCATGCCACTTTGATTTTTTTAATTAAAGGAGGACATGTCTAGTTACAACTTGGTCAAATTTGGTCAACGAGTCAAAAAAGTATCCATGTGGCAATATAAGGTTAGCATTAGGAATAATGATGCATACATTATGTAAAAAATGGTCATAGAATGAGGGGAACAATACCTAAGTCTCATATTTCCCAAATTCCTCAAGGCTTATGGAACTAGCACAATGAGAAGATTTTGTGGAAGACATGAATGATGTGGCAACACTAGGCTAGATATGAAGACTATGAAATAGACCTAGTATAGATCAGGACCAATTTTAGCAAACCTAAGTGTCAAAGTTATAGAATGTTGGAGATATATGGGGAAGGTGGCCAAATCAAGTTAGTAATAGAAAAAAGTGAAGTCAAGCTAACCATTGGGTGGTCTAACTAATCATTGGGGACTGCATGGATCGTGAAGTTTTTTCATGGACCAAGAAAGTAGCCATTACAATTCAAAATAATATTTCAAAGGACAAAGTTGAATTCTCTAATCAATTTGAACTCTCTAAGGACCAAGGAGTGGGACGTTAAGAAACTAAATTATACTTTTCTTCATATTTGACCATTAAGGACCATTAGAAAAGGGAATACTGGATTAAACTGGGAATTGTGAGCTAAGTTAACCCCTTTATGGTCAAATTATTCCTTGTAATGTAATATTTAATAAAAATACTAAGTCTCTAATATGTCAATGACTAGTTCCCCCCAGGGGGAAACTCAGTTGGTGATCGACATAATAATAATTGTTATGTACTAAGAGATTTGAGGTTCAAATCCCCTCAATTTATTCGTATCTACAAAAGGGGCAT
This sequence comes from Pinus albicaulis, assembly GCA_034641835.2. NCBI lineage: Eukaryota > Viridiplantae > Streptophyta > Pinopsida > Pinales > Pinaceae > Pinus > Pinus albicaulis. The sequence goes on along the minus strand of CM076584.1, from coordinate 233,900,022 downwards.
ATGTAGGCACCTAGAGATTATAGTGGTAGTAATTGAAATCGACCTTGTGTCATGTGAGTATGAAATTGACCCAATTATGGTTCCTCTAGTCATAAAAACAATATATAGATAACTAATAAAAATATATATTTTTGGAGGAGTCTAATTAGTTGTTAGCTAACCATTATCTAGTTTTTTAAAATGTTCCATAAAAGGCTACCCCCCCCCCCTCCATCTTGTAATAGTTGTTGTTTTTGTCATATAAGATAAGTGCCATCAATAAAAATAGCTTCATTTTGCAAACCCTTGTTCAACATTTTATTGTTCATTGTGTGGGATAGTTTTTATTTGTATTTGTTTTCTCAATTAATTGTGTTATTGTGGCTATAATATAATAATATTTCTAATAAGTAAAATTACAAGTTGAGCCACAAGGGGCTACATAGTCATGTGGAGAGAGAAAATTAGGGGTAAACCCCACTTTGTTCTTTTGTTTCACAAATGGATTGCTTCAATCAATTGGACCATCATGAAGGGGAGCTTCATTCTAGGAGGAAGTTTGTATTCCATCTTTCACTCAATCTGAATACTAGAGAATTACACATAAGGGAGCCCACTCCTAGTTGGGTTTAAAAGTTAGAGAGTTTATTAAGTCAATATTGGGGGGGAATTTTCTTATTAGACCAAATTGACTTACTTGACTATTTGAAAGATCAATTTAAGGAGGTATCATTGAGCCAATAGAATAGTTTGATTGGGTAAGCCCAATGGTGGTCCAAGAAAAGAAAACCAAGGGCGAAATAAGGATCTACGTATATCTGCGCAAACTAAATGATGCCTACGTACATGATCCCTTCCCTACACCATTCTCTGATGAAATCATAGATAATGTTGGAGGTCAAGAAGCATACTCATTCACTGATGGATTTTCAAGGTAACATCAGATCAGAATAGCACCTGAAGATTGTAGCAAGACAACCTTCATAATCGAATGGGGCTCCTTCCAGTACATTGTCATGCCATTCAGACTAAAGAATGCCCCTGCTATTTTCTAGAGCATAGTTGTAGTAGTATTTAAAGAGTTCATCCATAATTATCTGGAGGTTTATTTTGATGATTGGATATTAATGTGTTGAACCTGTGCATGATATTGGATACCTGCAGGAAACCCCATATTTCGCTAAACCTTAATAATTTCATGTCCTATGTACCATTTGGAATCTTGTTGGGACACGTTGTATGTCAACAAGGATTGATGGTTGACCTGGCCAAGATTGCAGTTATCATCAATCAAGCAGCCCCACCACTGAGAAATAGCCACACTCCATCTTAGGGCACACAGGCTACTATAGGAAGTTTATTCAAGGGTATGCCTTGATCACTGCGCCAATGGAAAAGCTGCTAAAAAAGGATGTGTCCTTTTTCTGGGATGAGGAGTGTCAGAAGAGTTTTGAGCTGCTAAAAGAAAAGATGGTCACTCCACCTATTCTAATATTTCCATATTGGGCAAAGGTCTTTCATGTACATGTGGATGCATCAATAATATATTTGGGGGTTTTCTTAGCGCAGCCAGGAGAAGGAGACATCAATCATCTAGTTGTGTTTGCTAGTAGGAAACTCTCCAGTGTAGAGCACAACTATTCTACTACTGAACGAGAAGGATTGGAAATGGTGTATGCCCTATAGAAATACAAGCACTATCTATTGGGAGGGCACTTTAAAATGTTCACAGACCATTCCGCTTTAAAATAGCTGGTCAATAAACCTATGTTGGGGGAGAATATTTGTAGATGGTTGCTGCTATTTCAGGAATATTATTTTGAAATTATTGTGAAGCCCGGGAGACTAAATGCTAGACCTAATCACTTATCTTAGATTGAGAGTGGGGAAGAACCAACTAGTCTGGAAGAAGGACTACCCGATGCACAAATTTTTTCTATCAAGTTGGTTGACGAACACTTTGTGGAAATTATTCACTTTTTGACCACTGGGATGACACCTACAGGCTATTCAATGCAACAAAAAAAAGAGTTGGTGACCCGCACAACTGATTTCACTATAATTGTTGGCCAATTATATGAGATGGGAGTATATGATGTATTGTGGATATATGTATTAGAACATGAGACACCAACTATCTTGGCTAAGGCCCATGGAGGAGTGGTAGGAGGCCACTAAGCAGGGAAAGCCACAACGCAAAAGGTGCTGAGGGCGGGTTTGTGGTGGCCCACATTGCATAGCTACGCACATGTGTACTGCCGAGCCTGTGATGCATGCAAATGGATAGGGAAACCTTCGCGTAGGGATGAAATTACCTTGCAACCTCAGATGGATTTACAGGCATTTGAAAAATGGACAATAGACTTTGTAGGCCCAATTAATCCCCCGAGAAGGAATACTGGTGCACAATATATTATTATTGCCACTGATTATGTAACCAGGTGGGCATAGGCAAAGGATGTGAAGGATTTTACTGCAGATACCATTGCGCACATCATCTTCGAGCATATCCTGACCAAGTTTGGTTGTCCAAAGATCCTGATGAGCGATCGAGGTACGCATTTTTTTAATGAAACTATTGAATCTTTAACAGAAGAATTACAGATCCACCATGCAAAAAGCACCCCATATCACCCACAAGCTAATGGCGTAGTAGAGGCTTTCAATTTTTTTTGGAGAATGCATTAACTAAGGTCTGTAATTCTGATTGAAGTGACTAGGACGTGCATATCCCTTCAGTGCTATGGGCCTATAGGAATACATGCAAGAAGACCGGGAAGACTCCTTTCAGGATGGTCTATGTAAAGGAGGCCATCATGCCTATGGAATATATTGTCCCAAGCCTACGCATTGCAGCTTTTAAAAATATGGTGGAACCTAACATCATGGAGGAACACTTGGTGCAGCTGGTTGCCTTGGAAGAAGATCGGTTCATTGCTAATTTTCATCAGCAGGTACAAAAGGCATGAGGAAAAGCTTGGCATGATCAACACATCTGACAGAAGGTGTTTAAAAAAGAGGAATTGGTGTTGCTCTATGACAGTCAATTTGCACGCCACCCAAGGAAGTTTGGTAAGCACTGGTTGGGTCTGTATATAGTAAAAGAGATTACAGATGGGGTGCGGTGAATTTTTCTACGCTGTGTGGAGACTACCAGTCGGTATACGTTAATCTATATCGTCTGAAACCTTACAGGGACAACCCAAGACCTACCAAATGACTATATGGCCAAAGTATCTTCATTAAAAAGGTTGCACGCACTATGAGGGGAAGGTGCAGGTAGGAGCGATAGGAACGTAGCGGTAGCGCACTAGTAAGAAGACACGGGAAGGTGCGATGAAGGCGTAGGGGTAGTGCGCAGCTAGGAAAACTAGTGGTTGGAATAATAAAACGAGGTGAAAAGCGATTTTACCGTTGGATGGAGCGGGTATTTGGAATTTAATGCAATGATATGGGAGGATTTTTTACCATTTTCTCAATGGTAAGTCGCATTTAATGATAATCCGATCATTTTTACCCATGATGTCCTATATAAGGAGGGGTGCATGTCATAATCTGTTCTTTTTCTCTCTGATGATCTTATGCTCTATGATTGATTGTGAATTCTGCATTTCTTGTTCCCATGTAACCTGTATGTCTGGGCGAGCTACCCCTCTGATAGAATCAATCCCGAATTTATATTCCATGCAAGAATGATGGCCACTAACCCCACAGAATCATCGCCCATTATGACCTCCGCTGAGATTGGCTCTGAAGATGTGTTCGAAGTAACACCTGATGTAGAAGAGGTCATGTCCACGTCAGCTAAAGGAAATGGAAAGGAAAAATGGAAGGAAAAATGCAAGGAGCAAGGTAAGGAGAAGGGGAAGGTGAAAGCCATGAAGTGGGCTTTGGCGAAGTCGCACACCTCTCCCAGGATTGTGCATTCCCCTAGGCAAGCGCCTCAGGCACACTTTCCCAATCCCTCAAAGTGCCCTATCTTAGCTCAGGAAGAAGCTCTGCTGGTGGCTCCGCTCTCATGGTTACCAACGTATGTTAAGCCAAGGAAGCTGACAGTGCGCACCCCCAAAAATGTAGATGTTGTTCGCGAATATATCCAAATGTCGTTGGTCCCACAGGAGGTCCCTTTCATCCGGGACATGTTTAGTAGTATTCTGGTCATTAAATTCGGTGACCATTACTTAGATAATGAAGAAACCTTCATGGATCTATCCAAAGAGTTGTATCTCAAGCGAGTGTTGTATGACGACGTACCAAAGGTGGAACCAATTTCATGGGGGCGGGGGTTGCAAGTCTATGGGATTTTGAATTTGCTGCACATCCCCTACTTCAGGCGATATGCTTTCACTAGCTTGGTCGTGTGGCAGCTACTAGCGCTAATCCATGATGGATGCTTGTGGATTGAGGGCTTCATCCCTATTGACGTTGTGTTGATTCATAGGATAAATGGCCTGCCTATGAAGGGGGCCCATCCCATGAAGGGATTCAGAAAGAAGTACGAGAAGAAGGTGGCCAATGACCTTCGAGAAAAATAAAAGGTGGACCGCGACAAGCGGGGATTCCTATTAGAGACCATCATTGACCCAGGAGTGCGCATGGGCACTCTGCTTCTTGAGTGCAAGTTGATGCACAAGTTTAGGCCATAAGTCGTCCCTGCCTATGTTATTCAGTCAGCAGGGCAGTGCAACAAGGGGTTCTGCTACAACTGGTCGCAGTATCTCTATGAAGAGTTTTTAGACAATGTGCATGAGGCACGGGACTAGGGTAAGCCCTTTTGCTACTCTTGGTTATTGATGTTGATCACCCTGGTCGCATGGGAGACACTTGATGATGTGGTTCTCCCTGAGCTCGAGCCTGATGTTTGCGAAGGCGCACACTATGCGAACCTATGGGACTCCAAGGATTCATAACACATCAAGGAGAACAAGGTCTTTTGGGTGTTATTTGATGGTATGTTGGTGGCTGCGATACATTCCAGGCCACACTTATCGCCTGTAGTGTATGAGAAGTACAAGTGCATCGCTGACTTTCATGTCACCATGCACAATGTGCAGTTCAGGGCCCGCAAAGACCCAGTGTGGTAAAATCTCCCATATATGGTAATTGAGGTAGAGATCAACCAACTCATAGAAACATAGCCGCCTGCATGGAAAATTGGCCTCAAATCCTTTGCCCCAGTCACAACGGTCACATCGGGAAAAGATGCAATGCCGAAGGATATTGTCCCGCCAAGCACAATGAAGAAAACAGAGGTGCGCTCCACTAAGAAAGTGACCACCACAGAAACGCCCAATGACGCCACCAAGGGGGAAGAGCAAGAGCCTCAGCATGATGCAAAGACTGGAGGAGTTGGTGGGGAGGGCGTGGATCCCCCACGCAGCACAAAGTTCACAGACAAGCCTCCCAAAGGGTAGTGGAAGAAACAAAAAGGAAACAAGTCTAGGGGAGAAACAAAAGTTACAGTGACAAAGGAGGATCTGGAAAATATTGTAGATGATGTTTCTACTACCTCCAAGAATCGATGCAATGTCTAGGAAGATCAGAAGAAAGCCGCGATGGAGGCTTTGCAGTCAGTCTAGATTGTAGGTACTCCATCTAAAAGTAGATACCCTTCAAGCGAGTGTGAACTAGGCGAGGTCAATCCAAGCAAGCCTTCCAGCCACAACCATCGTCACAACCACTGAGAGCAGGATTTTCCCTTCCCGGATGTTAGGGTCCTATAATAATAGGGTTCATAAATTTTGAATTGAATTTGATAGTCTTGTAAATATGTACATACCTTGCTTTCTGCAAGTTTTTTTCCCATATTTTGAAAAAAATGAAAAATTAATAAAAAGCCAAAAAGAGAGTAAAAAGTCCTAAAAGAAAGATCAAAGGACTTAGAAAAATATAGACCCCAAAAGAAAAAGAAATAAGATCTGAAAGTGAGCAATTTCAAATACTACTACTTTTAATTTTACTGTAAGAATAATGATTATGTGTAGAGTGTCAATAAATGCCATAATCCATGATTAGTTAAACAATTTAGTCTTAAATTTTCATGTTTTCAATTTCATGTCATAGATAGTGAATAAAGATTTGTCAAACAGTTTAAAATTGACAAATCAGTAGATAGGTAGAGAATAATGAGGAGCTCAACAGTTTAATCTAAGCCCTCGGATGAAATAAGGTAGACTTAGTTTTATGTTTTGAAAGAAAATGTTTTAAGGTTGCAAGTCTAAATGCACCTACAACATGAAGAAAAAATGTTAGAAATAAAGTTGGGTAGGTAGAAAGCAGTGGAGAAATCATGTAAATAATACATCATCAGGAAAAATCACTAATTTCCCCTCCCCTATAGGTATTCATTATTCTAAAATTTTATTCAAAGAGGATCAGAGCATTTCTTTTACTTTTGTAAGGACCGGACCCAAGGCTCGATGATTGATAAGTTAAAAATATTGAATTCCTACCTTAAACCCTCATTCATCAACATTTACCCTTCATTCATACATCAAAACCCCTTTTTCCTAAGTAAAGACACATTCTTACTTAGTAAAATTGAAAACCCTAAAATAATTAATTTTCCTTCAAAATCATTCATAAAAACCCTCAAAATTACATTTATCCTAAGTATCAGTGAAGTAATATAAAAGATGAGCTATGCTTTATTTTTTCACTTTACTTAAGAGATAACATGTGTTTTATTTTCATTTTCACTACCCTTTTCATATTAACTTTTAACCTATTTTATTAAATCCCTGAAAATATCCTCACGTAGTTATTAAATCCATTATATTTAAAATAACCCCCTTAAAACCCACTATTTTAAACTTTAGACCAAAGTTAATATATCCCATGTGCGCAAAATTAAATCCCCGCCCAATTATTCCCCTCGGTCTAGAGATATCTATATATAAATATCCCGTCCCATATAGTTTAAACAAGTGTTCAGTGCATTTGATAAACTATATAATATACAATAAACATGCCCACGTATGAAAAGTTAAAACATTTCACAATGTTTTAAATTAAAACTATTCCCGCTGCATAAGTCTAACCCCTCCACCATTTTATAAAACCATAAGTTTTGACTTTATATAAAGTTCAAACTATCCCACCATGCATATAATTAGGCCCGGTCCCACTCCCATTCAAGTGCAACTCCCGAAATAATCTAGACCGTTCGCTCATGAACTCCAGATCCGACGATGAATATCCAATATCGTGCAGAATAGATGCACAATCACCCAACCATCAAACCTGTGTGAAATGGGTGGTTTCCGATTAACCTCTCTCCTCCACGTGCCCTTCAAACATTGGATCGTGTGGGTTAAGCTCAAAACTGCTTACCACCAAATCACCGCATGATACCACTGGTTTTATATCCGTTGAAATCCCGAAACCGCTCCTCTTGCTTGATGCGACCTGCATTCAATTATTGGGTTAATACAACCAAAATGTTTAACAAAACCTTTGGAAATGCATTTTTACATATATCTTGAGCGTTTAACCCTCTGAAAAGCTTTCCCGACTGTAAAACACCCTTATCAAGCCATTTTCTGCCATTTTTACACCCGAAGCCTGCAAACATTTTCCCAGTAAACCCTTGAATACTGCTGAGTAGCTGCGCATTGCTCCAAATAATTTACTGAAGCCATAAAATCAGCGAGAACCTCAGAAACCATTACAAAGATCAAATACTTGCATTACAACAGGTATTTTTCTTAAAAAATAGAACATGCAATCAATTTAAAGACCTTTTTAAAGAACAAACAGTCTTAGAGTTTTAAAAATTGATTAAATAAACTGCCAAATAGTCCCAAAAGTAGGCCAAAATTTAGCAAATTTTTCCCAGAAACACTTTTTCTATGTTGCGCACCATTTCTGAAGAAATTGGTGAGTTTTCACAGTTTAGTAGTCTATTTCAAGCCCTGAAATGAGCCAGAAAACCTCTGCAGGTATCCCAAACCCTCTGTGATCCTTTTAAAAAGAGTTTTCAGCCCTATTTACATTAAAAACACTCAGGAAACCCCTGTTTTCCATTTTAAACCAACTCTCAAGCCTCCAAACCTCTTTGATAGGCCTAATTGAACAGAAAACCCAAAGAAAAGCCTATACTTTGCCAAATTTTCCCAATTAAGCCTCTTCTAAAGAAAATTACTTCTGCAAACTGTCAAAACTTGTAGAAGCAAATCAAAATGCCTAAAAAAAGGACTGCAAACAAGCCTGAGGGTTCTAAATCACCTAAGACTACCCCTTCCATGACTCCAAGTACAGTTATTGTTGTCAATCCATTACAACCACCTATTGTTGATATTGAACACATTCCCCTAGCTGATACTGATTATAAAATAGTTGATCCCATTGTTGAATTCAACCTGTTAGATATCCATAACTGGTGCTATTAGAAATATTTAGATGATCAAGAAGAAGTCCATATTTGGGAATCCAATTTTCCCAAATATGTTGTACCATTGACTCACCCATGTCAAGAGATTATCAAATTATGTCAACAGTACTATATTCCTGAACAAAGAGCCATTGTAAATGCCAGTAAAGAAGTCCTTTTTACCATCACTGCAGAATTGATTAACCAAATTTTGCAGCTTCAACCTGACCCCCAAGCAGTACCTTTGTCTATTGATGCCCTCACTAAGCTATACATTGGCCTAGATTTTCCTAAAAGGTTCATGATTTTTCAGACTTTTATGCCTCTGCATGTAGAAATTCCAAAGTTAAATTCTCCATATTCTACTGCTAAATTCCCTAAAGGATCAAGACATGTGATTTCAATGCTTTCCTTCATCCTTGGATATTTTACTGATGAACACACTGATGAATCCATCTTGGGATTGTTGTCCACATTTTCTCCAGGTCAACCAGCTTTAGTAATATTTGATTATGTTGGTTTCATTGCTGATAGTATTCATTATCAATTGACAAATTTGCAAATATAGGGAGTGTTTATATATACCTCCTACCTTTTCCATATGTTCCTGTACTTCCAATTAGATAATTTTCCAATCACTCTTCAAAATGTTGACATAGAGGAAAATCCTCTATCTGTCATTTTTTGGACATCATTACTCATAAAAGAATGCACATATTTTAGTTATTCAGAGTTTTCAGAGTTATTCTTACATCCAATGATCACCATGTTGACCAAGACAAAGCAGCCTAGAATAAATGAGAAAATGAAGAAGATAATGCAGTTATCAGAGCAAAGTAAGGTTGGTGATTGATATTTGTATGAGAAATATACTGAAATCAAAGTCTTTGGGTCAAAATTGTTACCTTACAAGTTACCCAAACATCCTTCAATGAGGATATTTGCCTTGGAGTATATCAGGCAGATCCTAAACTCTGATTCAATCAATTTCATGGCAGCTAAGAAGAAGACCCAATTCAAACTTAAAAATCAAATTGGGCCTTTCATATGCAATCACATGGATGCAAAAAAGGAGGTAGCTAATCAGTTATTGGAATATAAATTTGAAGAGAGTTTCCCTTCGAACTATGATCCACAAGGGATCTTGAGAAAGCTAAGGGTAAAATGAAAATTAACACCCTTTATACATGAAGCTAAACCAGAAATAGAAAAAATTTTCAATCAGCTTGAATGGATTGAAAACACATTAATAGATGCAGTAAGAAAATCTAATACTAGTCATACCTTAGAGATTGAAAATAAACCAGAGAAGTCCATCAAAAGAATAAGGGAAGAAGGAGCCTATGTGGCAGAGACTACAACAGAAACAAAGTTCAAGATCATTTATAACAAAAGGCCTAAATTAGATACAACAGGTAAAGGAAAAGTGACAATAGATGTTGAAGAAACAAAGAATTTAAATACCAACACAGGTTTTCCAGAGACAAATGTAGCTACTGTAATTATCAATGAGCCAAATTAGAATGAAGAACTCAATAAAGAAGAAACAAAGTTAATGGAAAGACAACAAAGCATGGAGGCTTCCTCCTCACAGGAAACTGAGGAAAAGGATTTGGATACTAAGGATAAATATAAGCAAATCAAACTGAAGAATGAGGAAATCAAAACAGAATTTTACTCTTAGTTCTTGAAACAGAAGCCAGGTAATCAAAACAGATTCCTATCAGCATTTGATTACTCAAGTAAAAAATTGATTATGTCAGTATTACAGCCCACAGTATTAGCTCCAAAGATAGTTGTTGACTATAAGAAATTTGATCTAGAAGTAGCTACAGACAGTATCCATGAGTTATATCAAATAGAGTTTCACAGGAAAAGCTCAGAAATGTTGTATTCCACAGTCACTACAAAAGCTATGAGTGCTAAAAATATACAAAACACCATCTCTAACATGCAAGATCAAATGAAGATGGATAAAGCTTCATTGTATGCCAAATATCTAAGGATAAAAGCCTTAGAAGAATTAGTATTTCAAGTAGGATATGATCCTACTAATATCAAAGCAGCAGAAGCATTGGTGAAAAGGAAAAATGAGGATATAACAGCCTTGAGGAAACAACTCAAGCTTCCTCAAAGTGAGCATCCTCAGACAAAAGAAGTCATACAGGAACAAAAGGAAAAAGATGAAATGATGAGTTTAATTCTTCAGTTGATAGCCCATATTAAGGAAACAGAAATACAAGTAGAAAAACTTGTCCAAGAAAAGGAGACAGTGAAAGAAACAGTGATTCCTACATTCATCATTGTAGCAGTGCCTTCAAATTTAGGAGAAAAGTTGGCACCCAAAGAACCACTGGCTATTGCAGTACCAGTGACTTCTTCCACTACATCAGCCACTAAATCATCTACCACAGTAGTACAACCTACAGATGGTTCCAGAAAGATAGTAAAAGCAATGGAAGTGATGTCTTTGAAGACAAATGAGATTAACAGATTGAAAAAAATGGTTTAAAATCTTGAAAAGTCAAATAAATTAGATCAGGTAAATGCTAAAACACATGAAAAAAATGCCAAGAGATTGAGTGAAGAGCTAAAGAAGTTGAAAAAAGAATTAAATTTGAAGGATCAGATATCATACATCAAAAATTACCTTTGGAATAATATCATTGAAGCCATTCATGATGTATGGCCTTCAATTCAGGTAATTTTTGAGCAAAGAGAATTATTATTAGCAGCTCAAGCAGAAATTCAAAAGACTTAAACTAATTTGGCTGACAGACCAGAACAAGCAATAAGGCTAATCAATTTCCTTAATAGCAAGAATAGACAGGAATTGGAAGAGCTCAAAATAACAGACAGAACTGCAACTATCCTAGAAATTAGGAAAGTCACAATAAAGAGAAATTTGATGAGGCAACTTGAAGAAAAATGTGAAGGTATGAATACTGTTATAACTAGGTTCATGGTTAAGTTCACAAATCTAAGAAAAAAAGGACTTTCTGATTTCATGGTCATTAATGATAAGTTAATGCCTCAAAATTACTATGATAAGAAGATAAGAGAATTTGCAAAGGAATAGGTAAATAAGCCAACAGGTCAAGGCATCCCCACAGGAAAAGTGTTACTGAAGAGTTTTGAAGATTAATTTTACTTACAGTATGAGATCAAACACTTGTTTGTCATCAAGCCAACCTTTGCTAGATATACATAAGCTGATGAGAATTTTAGGAAATTAAAGAATATTCAAATTCCTAAAAATGAGGATTGGCAGTAACTTACTGATTTGTTATGAAAGATAAAAGACAGGCAGGTGAAAAGAAGGAAGAAAATTGTTTTCCAATTTACAGTCAAAACAGATTTTATTTGCAACAGTAAACAGTTTTCGACCTGTTAGCCACCTATAAAATTTGTCATATCAAATGGTGGCTAAATCATTTTTGAAGCCTTCAAGAAACAAGTTTTATTGCAAAAAATTGTTAATTCTTGAAGTCTTGTGAAGATATCATGCCCTTTGTTTAATCTTCACTGTTGTTCCCCTTTTTAACTCAGAAATTCTGTTGTTTTCCATGAAGAAAATACTGCTGCAAAACTCCATTTTCCCCCTCCCTCCACTCAAAACTAACCTTCATTTTATTCCCTTTTCCCCCCCATGAAATTCCTCTATTTTTCATGTATTCCCTTCTTCCCTTCATAAAATCCCTTTTATAAGGTTTAAAACTCATTTTTGAACCTTACCGAAACCCCCAAATTCATTAAAAATCCTTGAAAAAATCATAAAAAATATATATATTTTTAACTATGGGCCTAAGCCCCTTTGGGCTAAGTCCTAAACCACTTCCCCACATATACCCATGCCCTAGAACCAGGCGCTAAACCCATCGAGCACTTGTCGCATCGGAACAATCAGAGCGCGCAAATCTATTTGTTATGTTAAGACCTCCGATGCGATTGGCCCTTTTTATATAAACCCCCGATCCCATTACCGCTTCATATAACCTCAGAGCCCGCAATCGGGCACTAAATTTTGTGAATAAATCATCCCCGATTTGATTTTTCCTTTGTATAATCATAAAACCCCTTTTTCATATGTTTTGTATAAAACTCGCCAGTGCAATGTTTTTTAATGAAAAGGACCATCGATATTATAAAGCCGATCGACGGTCAACAGGATCTCGCATCAGAGATTTTATAAATGGGTAGATTGAAAAGGCCCCTCCATCGTTCCGATTCCGATGAGGCCCATTGTATAAAACCCCCGCCCTTCGCTTCTTTCCATATACCTTGAGGCCCCGCAAACGGGTGCTAAGTCATAAATAAAACCCCTACCCGAATACAAAAATCCTTTGTATTTCCAAAAAACTTTGTTTTTTAATATTATAACTAAGCCCGCCGTTCATTGGTCGGAGCTCTTCTCCACTGTTGATCTTGGACCAATCAAACAGGCAGCGCAATCTCGCGTCGGAATTTTTCATTGGGCGTGTTATATATTTTATTCACCACCTCCGATTGGCTACCTCCCGATTCATTTCCCATCGTCGATATGATTTGCAAATCGATGGTCCATGTCTAATCGCATCGGCACTCCTCTGTCTATGCCCCCACCGATCGCAATCCTCTGATTGCATCTGAGTCGTCCACGTGTCAATATCCGACGGTCCAGATCACACCCCTCGACCTTTGCTAAAAATATGCAGCCCTGCTTTATAATGTTTTTTCCGGCCGATCTCCGCCGTTGATCTCTGTAGATCAATGGCCCATATTAACCCATTCTCCACTTTGTACATTATTTCATTAACACCGAAGATTGATCTCGACCGTCCATATTAAAAATCTGACAACCCAGATTCATCTCGGTAGGCCCGACTCTCTTGGGTCCTACCCATCCCAGTTTTTATCTTCGCCATCCATCCTCTGATCGGACGGTCCTGAATAAAACTACCTCGCCTCTTTCCGTCCTTGCTTCTTATCGATATCATGCGCACTCCCCACCGTCCGATCTGAGGTCCTAGATCTAATGGTTGACGTGCATTTTCACATAAATTTAACCGTGAAGGTTAATTCCCCAAGAGCTACGTGATATGGGTGGTATTTAAATGCTACGTGTCGCCCTCTGATGCATATCACGTTCAAAAATGCAAAACCGCGAAACCACTTTCCCCTATTTCCACAGCATTTCATCGCGTTCGCTCCTAACTATTGATCTCTGCAGATCAACGACTCAGATTTAATCTGGCCATCACATTATCGCCCTCCGCCTATCACCAAGGGATTTCGCGATCAACCACAGCCGTTGATCTCTGAGGCCAATATAATCTAACGGCCCAGAATAATTTCGGAAACCCCAAATTTCCTCTGGGAATTTTTCACTGCTAATTAAGTTTTTAATCCCATTTCTTCACATTTTTTTCCTTTGTTATTAAAATGTGACCCTGTCGCATTTTTTTATTACATTTTCCCCCGACCGTTGATCTCTGTAGATCAATGGCCCTAACTTAATATTTCCACCATTCTTCCAAACCGCCTCCTTTTCACCTCTGTGATAAATCTGCACCGTTGGATACATTCAACCAACAGTCACACTCCAAAACTAAACTTTCAAAGCAGTTTTACCCAATATGCAGGATTTTCTAATTTTTATTATATTGTGCAGGTTTCAATGGTTTTTACCATTGTGTTAAAAGAAAAACAAAGGCTGAGGGTGACGGCCCTCCAGTCCTTTATTTATCAAAGGGATTGTTCCACAGGATTGCAACACTATGTTTGCCAGTGTCTCATGAACGCTGGCAGCTCTATAAAGCCCCTGTCGCACCTGCACATCAATAATACACAGTAAAAATTAAATTAAACAGAGAGTATCAGTGTTGAAGACCTAACCACAACAGAACTGAAGATTGAAGATTGTTTTCACATTTTTGGTGGATTATAGCTAAGATCGACAATCAAAAGCCTAATCCACTAAATTAAAAACAGTCAAAGAACAGAATGACAGAATTAGGCCGAATTAAGCCTGACACAGAGTTATAGCAAAGCTAACAATGTTTAAAGAAAAATCAGAAATATCTATCAGACCAAGAAGCCACCAATGCCACATCAGAGGCTAATTGATTCCTCTTAGCTACTAGATTGCCACCTGTAGCCTCAAAGAATTCAACAGAGGGCTGAGTTAGTACCCAAACAGAAGATATTTTCCGCAATATAGCCGAACAATTATTCCAAGCCAAACAGAGTTATTGCAAATATGACACAGAGCCTTAAAGTCAACAAAAGCTTCCAGCAAGCTTAATACTTCATGTAAAACAATTAATATAGAGGAAATATCTGTAAACTTCTTCATTGAGCCCCTCAAAGGCCGAGAAGCATTAACTGTATTAATTGAACTCAGAAGATATTTTCTCTCTTTCGACCTCCTCATCCTTCTATAAAATCTTATTTAGGAGCTCATTGTAAAGGGTTGGTTGCAGAACTTTGAATATACTTGTGCTTGAAACTTCTACATGTAAATAGTGTTCAAAGGCTCTTGAAGCTCTGTTTGTGATTAAATAAGTTAGGCTGAGAAGTGAAGATGATTTCTGAACTGAAACATTGGACTTGAAGATGTAACTGGTTTGACATCAATATACAAGCTGATTCTTGGGATCCTGGTCTATATCACTGGTGAAGTGCTTCTTTCTATGTTATTGTTTTTCCTTTCATGTATGCCATTTTTTCCATTATTCTCTCATAAAGAACAACAAGCATAGAGTTAGGACTTACTGTTTACAGTACCCTTCTCTGACTGATAAGATTTATCTTAATGTTTTCCTCCGAATCGTGTATTTAAGAATGATTTAGTACAGTTTAAGAAGTTAGGAATGCTGGCATTCCCTCGTCCTACTGTTTGCTTTAAACATTGTTCTTGAATGTTATTTTCATTATTTGCTTAGTAAAGTTAGACTAGAAAAGTGATGGTGTGCCCTGTTTTCTAGCTTCTTTATCCAAAGGTAATTCTAAAAGTTTCCCTAAGTGTATGCTGAAAGCAGACTAGATTTAAAAGTATCTTATCTGATCTTAAGTTGCACTTTGTTTCTCTTATCTGTTTTCATCCTTTCTGAAAGTAATTATGCAGATTACTGGATTTTTTTTATCTCTTGAGTTATCTTTAATACGAGCTTGTCCAAAGAGGTTTATGGTGAGCTCTGCCCTTTGGTTGGTTTTAAACAGTTGCTTAAAAGGCTTTTCTTGTTTGGACAGACTATAAATCCTAGTTGAAATTACTATCTGTTTCCACCCGTCCAACACTTTTATTATTCCATTCCATCATTTTTATCTCAGAGATCTTGTGATATAGATGACTTTCCCCTTGGACCACTCTTGAATTGTTGCACAATTAAAACCCTTTTATGACTCCATAGCCCAATGGACTAAAAACCAGCGTTATATCTATCTTTTTAGCCAAAGCTTGTTCTTCTTGCTTGCAAATTCACACCTTTGAAAATCTTTCCATTTTAGGATTTTTCACTCAAATAATAATCATGCTCAACCATCCAAAAACAAACAAAACCCTCGATCTTCATAACTAGCCTAATATCATTACCCAAAAGCCTTAAAAGATAAATCCATATTTGCACTTATTGGAGAGATCCCTCTCCGGATTCAGGAGGGCTAGATCCTAGAATCCCAAAGTGGTTCAAGCGTTCTCTCTGTAGTTTGTATTTTCCAATCTTGCAAATTACAGGGAACTAACACGACCGAGGGTTAAAGAGTATCAGTGAACAAAGAGTATTCGAGAAAGAGTATAAGATAAGGTAAATCATATTAAAAAAAAAAAAATATATATATATATATATATATATATATATATATATATATATATATATACATATATCCAGCAAGGAGGACACCAAGGCAGCTAGCTACTTTATCCTCAAAACTGTTTCTATTTCTTATGGATAAAATAGGACAGCTTGCTGATTTGTTAAGCAGCTGTCTCTATTTTCTATTGTAAAGATATTTATTTTCCTAAGATAATTCCTAGAAGTCTTCTAGGATATTTTGTAAAACATTGTGTATAAATACTTCATCTTTAGAAGTATTTTGTGTGGAATAAATTTTTTGGGATTGTTATAGTCATTTCTTCTTGGAATTTAAAGCTTTTGTGTGTCAAAACTTCGAGTAGTAAGCTGGATCAAAGAAAATTGGCATCATACTTCAGGATTCCTGTGATGAGCTATTTGGAGTGAAGTGTTTTCTTCACTTTTCATTGTTTCTTTTCTCTATTACATGCATCCATTTATGTTTATGCTAAATCTGAATGTATAACTAGGAGTATTACTACAGGATATGTTAATAGCACCATGTTTTTAACTAGTTATCATTTATATGTTTTCCTCTGATTTCCAGTGTATGGAACCCTTAATTTCTCCCTCTCTCATTTTACCTCTCCTACTACTTTCCTTTTTCGGATTTAAGGATTCTTAAGTGCCCTTTATCCCGACCATACCACCTCACAAAAACAACTTTCCAAGATCTCCAAGGGTTATCTATCTTGCCCTGAAGACATTTGACCTTTTTTTCCTTGATCCTAGTCCTGTTAGCTTGATTTTGACTCCATATCCCAATGGAAAATAGATTTCCCACCATCCATCCTTTCAAGTGATTTTTCCCACCAAATCAAACAAAACCAAACCAAAGCTTCACTTTCATAACTAGCCTAATATTCACAAATTAAAACAAAGTTAAAGTTTAAAGAGAGAGCCCTCTCTGAACCCTAGGAAGGCTAGATCCTAGAGTTTGAAGTAGGTTTGTGGTTACCTCTAGAATTATTTGACTAAAAACCAAAATTACACGACTTCAGAATTACTAGATTGATAACACCGGGCACAACATTGACAGTAGAACCACCATCGTTGTGCGCACAAGTCTGAGCATGCACAGAAGTCGGCCTTGACATCGCAAGAATAACGAGTGGACAACTACACACTCTCCACTTGCTCGTCTCTGGAGAGCTCTAGAACAGAGAAATATGGGCACAAAAATAGCTTAGTGAGGCCAAAAAAATGATTACTACCAAGGCTACCGAATCCGCCCAAGCTCAAGCAACACAGTTAGCGATAGTCACACAACAAGAAGAGTAAGAGCACCTGATTGACCAGTTATGTGGAGACATGCCGAAATTAATTCCTACCTCTGTTGCATTGTAGGCCAAGTTTGAGGTCTTGGTGGCTGTGTTTAAGGCATTCTCGACAAAATTACAAACCATCAAAGCAGACCTGGAACAACAGATTGTTGCATTTCAGGCTAAGCTGCAGCCGAAAACCCATCCGGAGGTATGCGCCCAACAGGCCGCGCTGGTAAAGAAGGCAACATGAAGTATTTCAACACATATCGCCAAGGGCTCCGAGTTATTAGACACCTCTATGGGACTATGGTCCACTGTGCAACGCGATCCCCTCCTCCAACATTTTAACTAGGAGTTGCGCCAAAAAGAGCAAGACTTTGAGCAAATGGAAGCTACCATGCCAACCCTTGTTACCACCCAACTCCTAGCACATCTTCGCACCAGCCATGCTCTAAGGGATGAAATCAAGGAGCTCCCCCATAAGAAGCAAGTCCTCAATGATCATCTAAGACCTTGGGTGGATGAAGCATTGAAGATTTTGCAGGGCTTAGACGCGATAGTCAAGCAGCTGAACTAGATTTTAGTCAGTGTCACTATGGCTACTGAAGGACTGACTTCCCAAAAGTTGTTCGAGATTACGCAGAACACAACCGCGTAGAGTGAAGGCATCCGACCACCATTTATTGCCGCCATCGAACAACTCCAAGCCAAGATGAAGACCCCACTGCCACTATGGCTCAGGACGAGTCACAAGATTGTGTTGGGGGCCTGTTGGAGTGGGGTCCCCTAACATTTTGATGCAATTTTGCAATATTTTGTAATATTTTAGTCTAGTTCAGGGGCTTAGGGGTGGGTCAAAGACACTGATGAATTATAATGGGTCAAAGGGTAGACCAAGGGGCTGTAAACCACAGTTTGCTGACCATAGAGTAGTGCAGACTAATATGGTATAAATAGATGAATAGATCGAGTCTAGAATTAATTTTTGGATTAAGTCTGGATATGAATGTTGGATTAGTGATACTTGTTGTGCGTATTTGTTTGGATAAGTGCTCCTGCTAGCTGTGTACACGAAGACCCTAATTCCTGCTGTGTGCGGACCCCGCTGGCTGTGTGCGTGGGATGGTAAAGAGTCTGTAAGTGGAATCTGAAGTGTTAATGAATGAGAAGACCTTTTTGCTGATATCGAAATTTCTGTGTTCTTTTATGAGTTGCGCTATATGTTGATTTCTAATTTATGTCTGTATATTGATATTGTTAGTTAATTGATGCGTATGTGGATGCGATGCTTTGAAAGAGTATTGAATTTTTAGATCTGGTTGTGTTTGGTCATATTGCCTCTGATTACTGGTTATCTTATGATTTACGAGCTTCACACAAGTTATTCAGTCAAGTATATTGTTGAGGGTTTCTAGGTTAGGGCTTCTTCAGTGTAGACATGTTAGGTATGAAGGTACCCACTTTAATTAACTTTATCTCTCTCAGGGTGAGGAAACCGGGTTCCAACACCCTCCCATACTACTTCGGGTGAGACCTTGACCTGTGCATGCAGGCCATTGCCAAAAGGGCCAGTAGTACATGGGTTTGTTGGTAAGCCTTAAATCTGAACCTGGGTCAAGACCCCTCAAACCAACACTGACAAAGTGAGATAAGCTTGGCATAAGGTATAATGCTAACAACCACTTTTTCTTCATAAAATTCTAAAACTATATTTCTAGCATTATAGTAGGAATAATTACCTGCTAGTTTTTATTAATTACATCATTTTAACAAGTTTTACCTTGGATAAATTAAGTTTAATGCTAGATATAAACCAAGGATAAATAAATAAAAAAAATTATTAGGAATATATTACACTTGTATCTAGTCAAATTTGCATGCAATTATGAGTTTTTATTGGGTGTAGCACATAAGATTTGCATTAAAGACCAAGATTTCTAGTACTCTACAAGTAACTTATCATTTTTAATTTTTATTTTTGGCTCTATATTCCTTATATATATGTCTATTTTACTTAGTGAAGTCCAAATTATTCAATTTCTAATTATACTTAAATAATATTCTTAGATTTGGAAATTTCTAGGCACTTTGCTTAGAGGGGTTAACCCCAATTTCCATTAAAAACCATTTCTAGCTTGCGGAAATTGTCTTTTCTAGATATCACATGTTGAGGAGAAGTCTCATAAGTTCTATATTTTGTTCTCCAAACTTCCCACTCTTTTATCATACATCTAGGAATGCTTTGGCACTCATTGGGTGGCTAAATTAAACCCTATAGGTTGTTATCCCTTTCATTTCTTGCATTTTTGTAGGCTGACGTAATAAGACAAAAAATTAATTTTTCCTATAACTTCCTAAATAATAGTCCAAACTAAAAATTAAAACCATAATTGGTTATGCCCTTTTATATACATCAAATTTGACTATTACATAGTATATTTTTTGTCATTTAGTCTCATTTTATTTGATGTTTAGTTTTTTCTTGATAAATCATATAGTCAAACAACATGAAAAACACAAGCATTAACTCTTCCACTCCTTCTTAACCCAATTTAAGGCACTATTCTTAGCTGGAGTTATTATTGTTATACTTTTTTTACCGTATAGGAGTTGGTTAATGTGAAAATTTCAAATCTAAAATCCTATTGCAACAATTGGAATTTATTTTTCTAATTGTTAATTATTTAATATTTTATTTTCTATGACAAATATCAAATAAATCAGATTGCAACCTTCACAAATCAAACGGCAGAAACTAATAGCGTTGGAAACTGAGAAAATACTAGCACAAAAACACATAAAAATGACACCATTATTTTTGGACAAATTTCCCTGGAAAAACCCAATGTGGGAAAATCGGTGCAAAAACTAAGGGTTTTATTATCAAGCAACAGTGAGAAATTTCGAGTACAACTGCATGCCTAAATATGGTAATCCTACAGAGAAAAATACTAGAAAAAATCTATTGAGGAATTTTCCTCACCGACAAGAAAATCCGACACTGAAGACTAGCCTCTGAAACCATCTATGTCTTGCCCTACATCACCCTCTGCATGGGCTCTGCATATGCACAAAATTGTATGGCCTGGATATCAGACTGAGATTCCTCTTCTACTTTCCACTAACTCTGGAAATGTTTCTCCCAACCTCTATGAAATTCTTTAGCCACCGGAACTCTAAAATGACTTCCAAAATCTACAATTCGACCTCCCTATTAGAGGCTTTTATGCATGTTCCACATCAACCTCACTATGGTTCTTATGCCTCTTGTAAAATGAACTCACCGGATATAGAAGACTTCCTCCATCCTCACTATCCCTGCCCCTCATTATCTCTACTTCCCCAATGAAGCTCGAACTCTTCGACAACTTACTATTGCTACTCTAGAAAACTGAATTCTCCAAGTGTCTCTAGTGTGTTCTCCAAGTGCCCATTGATTTCTTCTTATAATCTTCTGTTGGAGCACCAAAGACCAATATTAAATCTTAATCAATGGCTATGATCATCCTGAAGTTGATCCATGTGAGTTCCTAGATTATTCTCACCTTGACTAAATTAATTCTTATTAATTAACCATATTCCCTAAATTTAGACTAGGGAAATATTTAAAAAAATGGTTAATGATATAATTAATCCATATCTAGGTGTAATTTCTGAAAATTATATATGGGTTTTGGAGATATCATGTATTCTATCCTCTCCACCAAATTTTGTGTATAGAACACATCCTATGCTACAAAAACCAACACTCCCTCTTAGAGAGGATTATGTTCTAGTGTTGCATACCCTGCCACAACACTTCGTCTCTGTATCATCCTCTGTCACGGTTCTGATGTTTGGCCACTTCTACCCACCAACCATCGCGCAAATATGATGTTGCATCTATGCTGCTACTCACACTACCATACTACTATCAACCCTGCATTTGCATTGGAATTCCCTCTCATTTGTTGCTACGATAACTGCAACAACTACAACTAAGAAGCATATGAAATACTGAATCAATTGTGTTCAGTATGATAAATCTGTCTCTTGAGTATTGACTACTAATAGACTTTGCACCGTCACTGAAGAATCTGCATTGGTGCTGACTTTGTATTGTTTCCAACTCCACACTTCGCTCCCCAACATGCGACTGCTACTAGTCTGCAACTATCACTTTGGAATATGAATGCATCTATGACACTGATCCATCCCGCTACTGAATATTGTGGGCCCCCGTAGCCAAGTAATGGTCCATGAGTTGGATTACTCAATGGACCCATCAAAATATGTAGCTCTTTGGGGCTACAACTCCAAGTCACTCCACCTCACTCCTGGAGGTGTGGCTTACAACATTGTGAAGTATTCCTCCAACCTGAAGGACAACCTATCTATCTCGGCATTAGTTGGTGCCTAGTCCTACTTCTCCTAATTTTTCTTCTTTCTAAGAGAACACTGGGTATTGTAGTGGCCAAACTCGCCACAACTAAAGCACTTGAACTTAGACATGTCCTTATTCTTCTTTCTATGTTCCCCATGCCCCTAACTAGGGCCCTTTGATGTGAGGGCCACATTCTCCTCCTCCTTCACCTCGTCTAGTCTAGTGCTGCTGCTACTGCCACTTATGGATCTCTTTAGTAGAGATCGCCTCAAATCATCCTCCCACAATTCATACCACAACCTGTCCCATTTTGGTAACTTGTCTCTACCCAATATACCTTGGATAAAAACTTGCCACTCATAGACACTGCTCAATGCCAACCTTTTGTGCTATTCAATAACCCCCATTATTTTAGAATAGTTGCCTTAGAAAATAATGGGGACCCTTTTAAAAAAAATTATACTAGAACAAATAAGACCCTTAAGTGATTGCTTTAAATAGAAATAGGAGTTAGAAAATCTAAGGGACACCTTTTTATCTAAAGGGAACTTAGGCGGAAAATTCAAAAGAAACATACTTGCAAATCGCAATCGAAAAAACACGAAGACAACATATGATATCTAAAGCCACTCCAAATGATTTGTGATCTAATATCAATAAAATAATTTAATAAAGGAAAAGGGCTTCCATCCGAACTATGTTCCATTAAAAACAAACCATGGGACCTGCCATTGCCACATCACCAATCGCAAATCAAAAATCCCATTTCCAACCTGCCAACATTCATTCAACCCCTGTTTTCATTTCCCCGATGCGATACATCCCATCACATCGCACTTTCACTAAAGACCACTTATTTCCACTATCCAATTTCACCGAAATTGCGATTTTGATATCTCATTGCAAATTTTTCACTTTCCTTTTCTAAAAAACTTTAATATTTTGACTTTAAAAGGGGTTATAGCGCGAAAAATAATTGATCGCAATTGGAAATACATATGTACTTTGAGTTTTAAGAAGTTGACATACAAATGAATCTGTGATGCAAAAATCATGGAAAATTTTAGGGGCTAACATTCGCAAGTGGGCTAATTTTCCATGCCTTTTCTAAAAAAAAGATTCGTTAATTTCCATTTTTTCTAAAAATTATTCGCCCAAATTTTATAGTATAAAATTGTTTTACCTTAAAAATTGCCAACATTTTATCTAGAGACTATATAAAATTATTAGAAATTTGAATAATTTTACAAAACCATTGCCAAACATTTTACAAATTGCATATTAAGTACTAGAGAGATTTGCAAAGGTTTCTAAACTTTAAAATAAATTTCCATCCTTAAAAATTTTCCTGGCGAAAATACCTTATTTAAATGCCTAAATGTCTATTCAGGCACGTGAACCCACACTTTCCATTAATGCCATAACTTAACAATTTAACAACTCGAGCATCCAAATATGATTTTACCGCAAAAGAATTAAATGTTTTAGATTATCCACGTGCCGAGTTTTATTTGCCATTATTTCCATTATTGTTACACTGCTCTCGTATTGTGACAAGATTGTCCATTTTTACTTGTTTTTCTTATTATTTCGCAGGCAATTCCAAACAATCAAAGTTCCTCAAAAATGTGTAAGGTCACAAAGAAGTCTGAAAAACCAATGGCTCCACCTAATCCTTCACCTTCTGCTAGTGAAGTAACAAAAATTCCACCATTATTCACAGATACTACATGCACATTAGAGAGTGGTTCTGCTTCTTGGGAAGAAATGTGCAGGTTATTTGAAGATGAGAAACCCCACAGGGTTGAAAGAAAAGATATTACAAACGCTTCTGATACCTCAAAAGCTACTATAGCTGACATCACCAACTCTTTTCTGCACGGAATTGCTACAGGCCCCAAGATTCTACCATATACAAATATCGTGAAATGGATTATTGACAACCTTAACATCGAAGATAGAAATTTCCTAACAAGCAGAGGAACAATGATAGAGATGTTTAGAGCCGAAGATTTGAAAAAAATGTACCACATTCCAAACCCTGAGAAGGTCTATGCTAAATATTTCTGAGGGAAATTCACAAAGGAGAATAAGTTGCAGTCGGATCCCATAAAGAAATGGAGTAACCCTAACAAGCATAAACATGATGACAAGGGTATGTATTCCACTGCTTCGCTAGTTGGTCCCTACTGTTATATTTGTTGGGAAAAATACTGAGAGGGGGGGGGGGGTGAATCAGTATTTAGAGCTCACTGAAAACTTTTACTTTTTTATTTCTTTACAGAATTCTATACGCGACTTTAATTAACCCAACTCGCAGATATACGCGGATATCTTTAAGCAAACTTGCGTATGTCCAGAGATCTTATTATGCAGATAATTATTTACTTAGATCATTGCATCATTCATTCATCAGATGTTTAGTAAGCAGTAAACATGTGCAGTAAGAATATAATAAATCATCACACATAAGAAACACACATGAACACCAGGATTTAAGGTGCAAACCCAATTCGGAAGAAAACCACCGCTGTTTTCGTCTCTGTCTTCAATATTTATTATAAAGAAAACTGCTTACAATCATGTACTATCATAGACTCATACTAGCACGCAGGCACCCACCTGCAGAAGGCTGCAACCTTCTCTCGTTCTCCAGCTACTACTGGAAGGGAGCTTCAACCCCTTGATCTCGTTTACCAGCCACTCCTGGAAGGGAGATACTACCCCCTAATCTCGTTTACCAGCCACTCCTGGAAGGGAGCTACTACCCCCTAATCTCGTTTACCAGCTACCAATGGAAAGGAGCTACAACCCCCTCACTGAAGGCTTTGACCCTCAGCACCACCATGGACCATGTTTCATCAATTTTCATACTGGATCCAACAGCTTCCACACAATACACCTTGTAGGTCTCTTTTCATCAGATTTTCAGACTGGACCCACTCCACACATTTAAGCTCAAAGAACATCAAACTGAAACTTATAACTCCATCAATTAATTCATTGAATCATCAACCAATAAACCAACAACTGATCTTTAATCATAATCAACTAGCAGCATAATCAGTATTCAAACAACTCATATTTGTATGAAGACATCATTGACAGACAACAGTAATACAACAAAACAGATCAGAGATTTCCTTCTGCACACTTCAACAAAACCCTAGATTCCATACGCGCTTTTACTTCACTGAACCCGCGTATATACGCACTTTCACAGAGACAAACCTGCGTATATATTTGCAACTATTTCAGGACTAACCTTTAATTCCATATGCACTTTTGCTGAAACTAACCCGCGTATATACGTGCTTTTGCTGTGACGAACCTGTGTATAGATATGCAAACATTGTAGGGCTGCAAAACTCTTCTGAACAGATAAACAGCTCAAATCTTACCCTTCACTTCAGAAAACATTCGCCACATCTCAGATCTAAACATTCCAAAAATAGATCTAGAAGATATATAGTCATTTTAGGTCTAGAGATCCTGATCCATCATTTTATTCATAGGTGCATTATTAATTCAGATCTATTAATAAAATGTAACCCATTCCATGCAGATATACTTCAGAGTGAAGTATCCATTCAATACCCAGACAAGTGCACTTTATCAACAATCATAAACTCCATCAAAAAATTCACAACTCCATCTCCCCCCTGAACTTTATCAAAAATTCACAACTCCATCTCCCCCTGAACTTATACCACCTATACCTGTCCTCTCTTGTCACATCAGATGCACTGTTAGAAATAAACATAACTAGAATTACCAAACCAACCATGGGAAACCCCAAATATTTCTCCCTCTGTGATGTTACATTACTGATTCCTATAATGTATCTCACATCACTCCTGCAATCATTATGAGAAGTACACTTTAGAAGCGGATGACTGCAGTAGGGTCAACATTCCCTACATTTTTGACTGGGGCTTCTTCTTTTTCCAGCTTTGCTGGAAATTCTCCAATTTCTTAGATCTGTTCATCATACTTAATCTGCATTCTTTTTCTACATGCCCATACTTGTTACAAGCATAACAACCTATGTGACCAGAAAAAGGAGCATAGGGATCATAATATGTTTTTCTAATATTTCTTCTATTGCAATCAACTGCTTTATGACAAAAATTACTGCATGAAAAACAATATCCATTAAAGAAACCTGAGTACCTGGGAGATGACTGTCTTTATGTGTATTGTCTATCTGTCCTTGACTGAAACAATTTTCTTCTGCACTTGGTTGCAACATGTCCATACTTATGACATATAAAGCATTCAACATTATTGATCAAAGGAGAGAATCGATTAATACTTCTATATTTAGGAGCGAATGATTTCTTTTGAGAATTCATGATTGTCGGTTGCCTTTTTGTCTCTTTAAACACTTTAGGTTTTGCATTGATATCCTTTGAATCCTTAGCTTTGTCTTGTGAACTAGATTCTCCTTTCACAGTTTCATGAAAACCAAGACCAAATTCAATATAGGGATACCTTTGACTACTAAGAATATTATCCAGAATCTTAGTACTATTTTGAAACCTCAAGAATTTATCCTTTTCTTCTAATTTACCTTTTAAAATGTTTACCTCAACCTCCAATTTTTGGCATTGCTTCTTCATACTTTCTTCGACCCTTCTCCCTTCTTCTACTTGTTCATTCAATTTTATAATCTCTTCTTTCAACCCATTTTCTTTTTCTTCAAATGATTGTAGAAGTTCTTCATTCTTCTTATTTGATGTTTCCAGATCTGCTTTGAGAGAAATGATTTCTGCTTCAAGTCCTTCACTGTGATTGGTTACTTCATCCTGCAGCCTTTGATACTTGTTTATCTATCCATTCATTCTAGAGATCATATCTTTGTAGATAGATTCCCTCTCATTAAATAATGTTTTTTGATCTTCAACTTTAATCTTGAGATTTGTAATTACTGCTTCCAGACCCATAACATTACTTTCACTTTGGTTTTCACTATCTTCACCATTGCATGCACAAGAAAGTGAATCACAAGAACAACAATCAATACATGTTTCATCTTCTTCATTTTCTGTTGTACATGTTTTCTAAGATATCTTCTTTCTTTGAGTAGTCTTCTTCTTTTGCTTCCTTCCCATTGTGATGGCTCTCCTTCAAGCAATCAAGCTCCTTCAGAAGGACCTGCTCTGATACCAATTGTTGGGAAAATACTGAGAGGGAGGGGTGAATTAGTATTTAGAGTTCACTGAAAACTTTTACTTTTTTTCTTTACATAATTCTATACACGACTTTAATTAAATCAAATCGGGTATATACGCAGATATATTTAAGAAAACTTGCGTATTTCCAGAGATATTATTATGCAGATAATTATTTACTTAGATAATTGCATCATTCATTAATCAGATGCTTAGTAAGCAGTAAACATGTGCAGTAAGAACAGAATAAATCGTCATACATAAGCAACACACATGAACACCAAGATTTAAGGTGGAAACCCAATTTGGGAGAAAACCACTGCTGATGTCGTCTCTGTCTTTAATATTTATTATAAATAAAACTGGTTACAATCATGTACTAGCGCAGATTCATACCAGCACGCAGGCACCCACCTATAGAAGGCTGCAACCTTCTCTCGTTCTCCAGCTACTACTGGAAGGGAGCTTCAACCCCCTGATCTCGTTTACCAGCCACTCCTAGAAGGGAGCTACTACCCCCTGATCTCATTTACCAGCCACTCCTGGAAGGGAGCTAATAACCCCTTATCTCGTTTACCATATACCACTGGAAGGGAGCTACAACCCCCTCACTGAAGGCTTTGACCCTCAGCACCACCATGGACCGCGTTTCATCAATTTTCATACTAGATCCAACAGCTTCCACACAATACACCTTGTAGGCTTGTTTTCATCATATTTTCAGACTGGACCCACTCCACACATTTAAGCTCAAGGAACATTAAACTGAAACTTATAACTCCATCAATTAATTCATTGAATCATCAACCAATCAACCAAAAACTGATCTTTAATCATACTCAACTAGCAACGTAATCAACATTCAAACAAATCAGATCTGTATGAAGACATCATTGACAGACAACAGTAATACAACAAAACATATCAGAGATTTCCTTCTGCACACTTCAACAAAACCCTAGATTCCATACGCGCTTTTACTTCACTGAACCTGCATATATATGCGCTTTCATAAAGACAAACCTGCGTATATATCTGCAACTATTTTAGGACTGACCTTTGATTCCATACGCGCTTCTGCTGAAACTAACCCACGTTTATATGCGCTTTCACTGCAATGAACCTGCGTATAGATCTGAAAACATTGTAGGGCTGCACAACTCTTCAGAACGGATAAACAACTCAAATATTACCCTTCACTTCAGAAAACATCCGTCACATCTCAGATCTAAACATTCCAAAAACATATCTAGAAGATATATAGTCATTTTAGGTCTAGATATCCTAATCCATCATTTTATTCATAGGTGCATTATTAATTCAGATCTATTAATAAATTGTAACCCATTCCATGAAGATATACTTCAGAGTGAAGTATCCATTCAATACCCAAACAAGTGCACTTTATCAACAATCATAAACTTTTCCCAATACTTCAATTAGAACAGTGAAAACACTGTAACCAGAACTTCAGAAATAACCCAGACTTCATAATAGATATGCAGATACAAACTCAAACCTGAATAGTCATTGATTCAAATAGCATACGCTACTTTGCTTCACTGAAGCCGCGTACATACGCGCTTTCCTGCACATCAACCCGCGTATACTTCTGTGTATTTTATTTTCAGAAAACCCTAACTGACATACGCGCTTTTCATGAAGCGAACCCGCGTATATATGCACTTTTGTTGAAACCAACTAGCTTATAGATCTGTAAAAAATAAAATTTGCAGAACAGACCAGATCTATAAAACTTACCCAGATTTATTCATTTTCTTCAGCAGACTTGCGCTAGTTCTTCATCATTCCTTCAGTAGGTCATTCTAGAGATTCATCATCATCAGATCTAGAGATATTGAAACATCATTATATCCATGGGTGCATCATAGATCTATCAATTAAGAACAGAGTTCATCCATGCAGATATTCCTTAGAGAAATTTTTCCATCAACAACCCTTACTCATGCACACCATGCACTATGATCTTCTTCTCCTTAAATAGATTTAGCATTTACCAATACCATGAGTCAAAACCACTCAACTTCCAATGGTATTCTTAGACGGAATCAAATAGACAATGCAACGCTCAATACTGTGGGCTAATACCATGGTAATGCCCCTTGGTATCATAATTTTAGAGCGCAAAAGGCATACGCGACTTAGAGCGTTCGTTTCTGCGTGTATACGCAACTTCTCTTCACAAAAAATGCATATATGCTAAACCTGAATGTATACGCGGGTTTCCTTCACAATAGTAGTGTATACATTGAATCCATACACAGGTTTCCTTCACAAAAGTAGCGTATACATTGTGACATATTATATTTATCGTTCCTTTGGCACTTACTGGAATTCTTTTTTTTTGTCACATCTGAACTAATCTATAACTACATCATTCTTACATCTTTAACACATAGTTTGCTTATCATAGGCAACTCATCAAGTAGGTTTCCATCAAGGACAACTTCATCAAGTAGGTTGCGATCAAGGACAACACATCACATCATATTGCCAACAATATTCTGCTATGATGTCTAAATTTTTTGGCCAACACAATAACACTAAATTATCCATTGAATAGGTTCCCCTTATGATCTAAAATGGGTGGATAACTAGTTATGATTTTCATGAACCTCCCACTCAGTTAAACAAATTAAGATCTAGCTTATCCTTGACTGTACAGAATTGAATACTTGAAACAGGTTTATGTGTTTTTTTAATGTTTTAAACCTTTATGTGTGAGGAATTAAACTTTTGTTTTTGTTGATATTAAGCATGTACGTCAACCATAAAGTGCAGCAAATAAGCATACACCCATAATATCAAATTTAATGTAGGATTTCACCCGAATATCGTGGGATACGTCATCTTGAGCCACTGTCAACTAACTTGGCTCTTTGGGATTATGATGGGGAATTTATTTTAAAATCTAATAACTCAACTCCAATGGTTATTTGGACTGTACCATTTTGTTTAGAATACCATCATACCCCTGGAATGGCTGCAATATCACTGAAAATAGAACTAGGCTTCCTTTGACTCGACCTCTTCTCTTGGTGCCCTTAAGCGTCCCTGAGCTTATATTTGGCACAAAACTCCCTAGAAGTAGTTTTCTATCCCTAAAACCTCACCTACTATCTCCATCACATATCAGACATCCAAAATAGGCTGTTAATTTGTGTAATATTCCAAAATTTAGCTTTCATCTAAATGGAATATTATAGTTTGTTTTATCACTAGGTAGGTGAATAAGTGGGTGGGGAGACTCATAAAACCCCTTTAGAAGGAATAATAACAATCCTAATGTGAAAGGAGGAAGAATAAGTAGTTGGATTAAGCACCTTTGGGTGTGAACAAGGATTGGATCATGTTGATTCAGTCAACTTTGACCAAATCAACAGCATTGTCATGGAGGAGTGGCCTTTATGATGAAACAGTGCAGTTTTAGTGGAGGACAACTTGCATGAGCTTGGTGGAAAGTATGGATGGGACCCAATGTGAGGAGGTTCACTTTCTATATATGAAGAGGATGGTAGCCTTTTTTGTTCATGTTTTAGATTATCATTTGATATTGTTCCTTTTAGACTTTGCATCTTTTGGATGTTTAGCAAGGTTGTTGTGTTGCTTAGCACAAGGGTGTTCCTGATCAGGAATCCCTACCTCATACTCAGGGAAGGATAGGTCCTTTGGGCTGAATCTCCTAATTCCATCATTCTAGCCAAGCTACCTCCTTCAACTACAGTGGAGTTTCTTTTTAAAGTTGGTTTGTGTTGCAGGGTGCAACAAAGGAGGATCACATAAAGCTATTTCTAAGCTTGTTTTTCAGTGGAGAGGTAGCCTATCCATTGGAGGATTAGCAAGGAGGGCTCCTGTGAATATTTCCACATCTTTGGCATCAGGAAAACCATATACCATCCCTCACAGCACAATCACAATTCTGAACTGCGTTATTTTTGGAGGCAATTGCTGGGAGGGTTCATTGAGCTCATCAGGAGGGTCTATTTCTGAGTATAGGGATCAACCTTCTATTTAGAAATACCATTGGATGAGGACATCATAATTTCAGATATGTCATAGCCTCATTGTATTCAGATCTAGTTTGCAGTGACATCTCAACCCTAGGATTATTTGTCACATTGTATATTTCTTGGTATTTCTAGCAATCTTTTCCGGGTTGGCTAGAAATCATGTATTAGAGCCCACATCTTCTTTTCTGGGCATTTCTTTGTTTCTATCAGCCATATATCATTTATGTATGTTTACAGTAGTATCTACACTGATATAGAAATTGTTTTCACTGCTCTCCAGCATTCTATACAGTTGCAGTAACTCATATGTTGATTGTTCTACTCATTGGAGGCTTGTTTTATTTGCTTGAGTGGCTTGTCCCTCATGATATTTTTGTATATGGTTTCTGATATTCTAATAAAATGATGGTTGTATATTTATTCATCTTATTTAATGTTCATATTTGCTGTGATTTACATTTTTATGAACTATATTGCTACTATTTCCAATTTGTAATATTACAATTTGCTCAAAATGAGCTTTGGCTCCACAATCTAGGCCTCCATCCAATGTTGGCCCTAGGCTGCCTGAAACTTCCATGTGGCTTCTCGACCTTAAAAAGTATCCAAATGGCTCTAAAAATTAGTTCAATGGATTCATAATGTCCAAAATAGTCATAATAGACTATTCACTTACTGAAATTGGCCTCTGGCTGCTCTGGTTACTCCTCCAACACCTGGTGGCACCCCCTGGCTCTAGGTTTACTGAAAAATTCTATGAAGAATATCGACCTTCAAAAGTATTCAAAAATTTCTTTAAATCCTTCCATCAGATTTAGAAGACTCAAAATAGTCAGAATAGACTACTGGTTTTCTGAGAATGGATACTGGCTGCCCTGGCTAGGCCTCATACTGCTGGTGGCCCTCGTGGCCCCTAAAACTTCTCTGAAGTAAAATCACGCCTAGAAGTCCTGAGATGGCTCTGAAACCCTCACCAATGGGTATGGAATGTCTTAGATAGTCGAAATTGACTAATCACACTACAATAATGGTCGAATAATTCTCAAGATAGAGCCTAATCAATTTTTGTCCAGTAACTCCTAAAGCAGCTCCACTAATTTTGGAGCACTCCAGTTAACTCCAATCAAAATAGAAACTTTGCCAAAATTGGTGCACCTTCCAGCCTAAACCTCTGAATCTGACTGTGCATAAAGTGTTGGTTGTTGGGGACATGTCACAAAATTCATGGTTATTTCACGGTGATCGTTGGCGGAAACCACGCATTAAACTTTGGTGGTTAGGCGGAACTCTAGGTTAAAGAAGTGGGTTAGCACTAACCATTATATAACTGAACACAGAATTTTAACATGTGATAAGTTTTAAACATAAAATTTTGTGCACCAATGGTTATGGGCTTAAGCCCTTGTCCAGGGGTCACAGGCCTTAGGCCACGTGGGGAGGGGTTGGCCCTTCCAGGCCCCCCCATATGCGCACATAAACTTCAAATACATCCAAAGTTCTATACATTGTAAGAACTGTTGTGTGGCACGTTGGCACATGAGCAAGCTATCTAGAGTGAGGTCAACTGTTTGATTCCTGTGGGGACCCAAACAAAATTTTTCCACACTGTTCAAGGGCCACGTGGCGACCTCAGGGCTGGCCACGTGGTGCCTTATCATTGTCCCAACAAACCAACGTATTGTCCATCTGCAAATAAAATGATGCCACGTGTCCTCCATTTAATGGCTTAGAAGGAATATTCTAGGAATATTCCCTATAATATTCTTTTTGCTGACTGTAGAAATTCCCAGTCAAACCTGGTCAGTTGTCGAAAATTGCAGTTTACTGGATTTTCAAATCGCAATAACTTCTTCATACAGTGTCGATTTCTCGAACCATTCACGACGCCATAATCAGGAAGCCGAGATCTATCTGGTCACTTAGGTTTGGCACACTTTTGAACACTTTGAAATTTGAGCTATCACTTAGGTCCTTGATCCAAATATGATCACTCCTCCCCATTAGGAATCTTTTGGACCCCAAAAGACTGATTACCTATTCAGTAAATTGAGAGTACAACACCCTCACAATTCTAGGCTACTTACACTTTTCCTTGCTTCGCTTAGTGCCTTTGTGACGCAGCCCAAGCTGCGTTTACCCACATGTACACATATAAATGTGTTTTCATATAAAAACCCCAAATAGAGGAAACCTCATATGCGAAAGCTTTTCTTTTTTTCAAACCTATGGTTATAAACCATATACTTATTTGCTTAATTAAAATTCTTACCTTGGTTACAAAACCAAATGCCGATATAATATTTTAACTAGTCCCACAGCTTACCAACTCACCTTTCCGCCTTTCTCCAAATAGATTTGCACATTTGACTTCCACTGTAGATCTTCAACTCCTCGATCCAACGGTTATCGAAAATATTGTGGCTTACCATTGACCCTGGATCCACAAAACAAATCTGGCCCCACAACCTATTACAAATTCACCTTTACACCGTCAATCATATACACTCACCAAATCAACGGCAATTGCATTTCAAACTCCACGATGTTTAATGTTTTGAAACTATGTGAAATAGGTGGTGTTATAATGCCATGCGTCACTCTCCTAACTGTATCGCATTCATCAACTAAATACTGCTTACAAATTTCAACCTATGCGAAAACCACTTGTTGTTTTACTAAACCATATCTTTGTTCCGCTGATTCATGGATTGCTGGTTCCAAACAGATCACAGTTCCAATCGTAAATTGATCATTCTGTTGTGCGTTCTCTTCATGTTTTCAACCTGAAATACGAATTTCAAAATGAATGCAATAATGTGATCTCATCAAACAGAGATTTGTTCCATTGTATGGTCACTACAAATAGAGTTTCCTTCCTCTGTTACGCTGCCAGTCATTTCTTTAGGAACAATTAAATCACTTTCCTTAAATACTTTCAATTTTGTCTGCGCTACAACGCAGCTTCGAACACCCTCTAATGCCACAGGTTTTTTTTTTTAAACATAAAAGGACTTTGATCCACTGGAATACAAACACGATATCAAAATGTATATCGTGGTACATGTCCAGGCTGAAATTCACAGTTTCTACTCCACCATTCATTCATCAGGTTAATTACAGATCACTCAACACAGTCTCTCTGCCTTCCGAAAAGGAATCTATCGAATTCCTTGTAAATTCGATTCCTATCTCTAGTCCTTCCAAAATACACCTACACACTTATATTATGAAATTATTCTGGTAATTTACAAACAATTATTCATTGTACACAATATAACTCAGAAAAGAGATATGAGCTTAGAAATTAAGTGATGATATATATATATAAATACCAAATATTTACACAACTTCTCCTCTCTGGCCTGATTTTATAATCAGTGGCCTCTTTCTTCCTACAGCCTGTAGGCTAAAATCAAAACTCCTAACCAATAGATCTAATCCTTAATATTCCTCTCTCAATTTATACAATTGGATTTAAAACCAATTTTGGTTTAGATCCACTATATTATCAATCAAATCCTAAATATCCTCTAAATCCTAAAATCTCTCTTTTATCCCTAAGGATTCTCATAAATCCCCATATTCATGAAACCAATTATAATTTAGGTTTTACAATTAATTCTCAAATATCTCATATTCTCTTTCGAGAACATTTACAAAAATCCTCTCAATATTTAATTAATCCTATTTTAAAATATTAAAATCACTCAACTCCAAACAAAACATTTTCTTGGGAAATACAAGACCCCCTATATCTATTAAATTACAGTGAAATTTATGAGCCTAATGCTCCTGCATCAAACTCCCAAAGTAGAAATTAATCATGATCTCCTGATCATGTGCTTTCAACCTTTAGCCTCCTAGATCCCATACTCAGTTTTGCTGCTGTCCATAAGCTGCATTATCTTCATCATTCTTCAGCTCTTCTTTTCCAGGCTTCCATACTTTATTCTGCATCTTCCCACTAACTATGTTTTCACAGTCTGTTCTTGTCTTTTCCTTGTTCTAGTTTCTTTGCTTTATTGTTGTTGTCTTCTTCTGAGACGCATTCATCATCAACCTTCTTATGCTTTAAATCTCTATGTCCAGGTTATCTTCTGATTGGTAACCACTCTGCCAATTGTTACTGCTGCAAATATCATTGTAGATATTGCTCTAAATATTTTTGTTGATATTTCTCTAAATACTCTTGTAGATATTGCTCTAGACATTGCTACCTCCCAGACTTCATGAATATCTCTTAAGATATCTCCCTCTAAAACATCCTTCTTCTGCTCACTAAATGCAAATTTATTTTCAAAAAATAAATTATCTTATGATTCTTAACTATAGTAACATACTCATTCATTATTCTTTGTATACTAGTAAGCATAATCAATTTTGGAAAACTAGTATCTGCTCTTTCCTCTTCCACAACTTTAGACATTTCCACTTCAGTGTCTGTAATTCCTTTCTCTTGTTCAAATGTTTCCAGCAAGAATTTCATCCATTCTCTTTGTACTTGTTTCATCTCAACCACATCATCAATATGTTGCAATTCAATTTCAGCATAACCTTCTTCTTCTTCCTTGACAACCTTCAATGATTTTCCTTCATCTCCTTGATTGATTCTGGCAATAATTTCAAATTCTTCAAACTCTATATTTTCATCCTTTATCAAAATATAATTATTATTCTCCACCACTGTGACAGTTCTAAGAGTTTGTCCTACAGTCTTCTCTTGGTCAATCAGACAAGCCAACTCCTCCTTGTCATCAACAATAACAAGTTCCTTCATATAAGACATGAATGTCCCACCTTCCTTGTAGATGCTCTCTTTATTAAGGAATCTATGGGTTCCTTCTGCTGCAAAAATTCATATTCATTCAAGACAACTCCAAGAGATGGATTGCATTCTGTAACACCTGTAAACACAGTCAAATTATCAATTTCAAAATCACAATACCCAATGGTCTCATTTGATGATCCAGTCACCAAATTTTCTTCTTGCAGTTCTAAGTCTCTTTCAAGACTCAGAAAATCTTTATTGTCTTCCTTCCCAACTTCCAATGTTATCTCCATTGTGCCAATCACTATGATAGAATGATGATCCTTCACTATGTTTTTAGCTAACATAGTTTCCTTTTCATTAGATTCTCTGACATTTTGCATTTGTTGTCATCCTTTACCTGCATAATTAACACATGAATTATCAGTACAAGTTTTCAATGCCTCTTCCTCCTCTAGAAACATCTCAATATGCTGCTTTGAGTTTTCATTTAACTTCTTTGTCAACACATCAGTATGCTAATTTAAATTATTCATGAGACTGTCAGCTAGTCTCTCCTTCATATCATCTGTTTCAAGAATGTATTCTTTCTCTTGTTCACAATGGTGAACTCCTTTGATTTTCTGAATCATTCTTACATCCTTACTCTCCTTTTCATAACTATCATTCATGACAATTTCCTTGTCTTTCTCTTTCAACAAATTATCCTGAGTATAGATCCTCTGCTTTTCCAACTCTCTTCTTTGAAGATCTAACTTTCTATATAACTCAACAATTTCAATTGGGGTAGAATTTGGAAAATTTACATAGTTTTTCACACCTTCACTTGTTATTGACCAGTCATTAGATGGTCGTTCTTCCTCTGCTTCAATATTCTGTTGTGTTTTTCCATGAGACCCCTCCGTCTCCTTTTCTTTCTGAGATCTTGCTATCTTAGCATTAATCTGAACATATTTCAGATTCAGCTCCTTCTCCTTAACAAACTCTAAGTATTGTTCATCATCCTGTGATGTACCTGCAATAATACACAAATCATTAGTTTTTAAACCACAAGACCTTTCAGTCTCAGTTTTTTCTTCAAGCACCAATCTTTCACAATGTACTTTTTGGTTCCCAGTAGATCCTATTTGTTGTGACTCAACTCCTCTAAGTATTTCTTTTTCCAACAAAGAAATATGTATCTGTTCAAGTTCTTTGAACTTTTTCATCAGCTTAGCATTTCATTTCTTTTGCAATAGGTTCCATCTAACCCATTTCTTCATTCTCCATCCATGTCTTCGGCATTCATTCCCTGTCTCTTGTAGCCATCCTTGTAGTACCTCCATTTGTACTTTCATCGCTGCAATATCTCTCTCTCAATCCTCATCAATTATCTTATCTTTGTGGCATTCTTTAGAACCTCTTCTCTGAGCCTCCATGGCTATCTTCCTCATGAGCTCATCCATGCTCGATTGGTGATCTGCAACATAGCCTTCTCTTGTAGCAATCTCCTTTTTCTACTCAATACCCTATCAAGCTTCCTTTCAAAAATCTGATCTACTTTTTCCCAAAGTAGATTTTTCTTCTATATCTTTGCTTATGATGCTCCTTTGATTATCAGAAAAACTCTTCTTATGTTGTGGTATCTCTCAAAACCTCTACTATGACTATCAATAGTCATCTTCTTTTTATCTCTATGAATTCTTCACTCACCATGAGTTGTACTTAAGCCTCTGCAATAGCAAGTTCTCCCAGCTGCAACTTACCTCACCAAGCTTTCCTCTGTAACTGGTCTTTTGGTAAAACTAGTCCCTTCTCTGGAACCTTCCTTTGAGCATTCCTCTGCTCCTTCTAGGCTTCAACTCATCTACACTTTTTAAGAACACAATGTCCTTTTTATCCAACTTCTGTTTGAATTCTTCAAGGTTCTGCTACACTTTACTCAGAAACTCTTACCAGTTCCTCCATCACTACTTCTTAAGGCTTGATCTTTCTTTGTCGAGATATTTTATCTTGTCTGCAATCAGCATTTTCAAACCAAACTAAAATAAAACACACTATCTCACCTTCAAGATCCCTGCATGACCTTGTTCTCTTCATTCATTTGTACGTTGAATGGATTGTTTTAACTTATTTCTGCGAATTCCTGTTACACATCAACTCTGTGTATATGTTGCTTATCAGATTTAATATTTGATCTCCTCCTACTTCATCCATCACACATGCATTCTAATTTAATAAAAAAAAATCTTTAATCTTCAAAATATCTTTTTCCAGCTCTGATACCACTTGACGCAGCCTAAGCTTCGTTTCCCACATCTACACATATAAAATGCATTTTCAATTATAAACACCAAATAGAGGAAACCTCATATGCGGAAGCTTTTATTTTTTTCAAACCTATGGTTATCAACCATATACTTATCCGCTTAATTAAAATTCTTACCTTGGTTACAAAACCAAATGCCGATATAATATTTTAACTGGTCCCACATCTTACCAACTCACCTTTACACCTTTCTCCAAATAGCTTTGCACATTTGACTTCCACCGTAGATCTTCAACTCCTCGATCCAACGGTCATCGAAAATATCGTGGCTTACCATTAACCTTGGGTCCACAAAACAAATCTGGCCCCACAACCTATTACAAATTCACCTTTACACCGTCGATCATATACACTCACCAAATCAACGTCAATTGCATTTCAAACTCCATGATGTTTAATGTTTTGAAACTATGCGAAATAGATGGTTTTATAATGCCACACGTCACTCTCCTAACTGTATCGCATTCATCAACTAAATACCGCTTACAAATTTCAGCCTATGCGAAAAACACTTGTTGTTTTCCTAAACCATATCATTATTTTGCTGATTCATGGATTGCTGGTTCCAGACAGATCACAGTTCCAAGCGTAAATTTATCATTCTGTTTTGCCTTCTCTTCACGTTTTCAACCTAAAATACGAATTTCAAAATGAATGCAATAATGTGATCTCATCAAACAGAGATTCGTTCCATTGTATGGTCACTACAAACAGATTTTCCTTCCTCTGTTACACTACCACTAATTTCTTCAGGAACAATTAAATCACTTTCCTTAAATACTCTCAATTTTTTTTGCACTACAACGCAGCTCCAAACACCCTCTAACGCCACAGGTTTTTTTTGAACATAAAAGGACTTTGATCCACTGGAATACAAACACGATATCAAAATGTATATCATGCTACTTGTCCAGGCTGAAATTCACGGTTTCTACTCCACCATTCATTCATCAGGTTAATTACAGATCACTCAATGCAGTCTCTCCACCTTCCAAAAGGAATCTATCGAATTCCTTGTGAATTTGATTCCTATCTCTGGTCCTCCCAAAATACACCTGCACACTTATATTATGCAATTATTCTAGTAATTTACAAACAATTATTCACTATACACAATATAACTCAGAAATGAGATACGAACTCAGAAATTAAGTGATGATATATATATACCAAATATTTACACTGCTTCTCCTCTCTGGCCTGATTTTCTAATCAGTGGCCTCTTTCTTCCTACAGCTCGTAGGCTAAAATCAAAACTCCTAACTAACAGATTTGATCCTTAATCTTCCTCTCTCAATTTATATAATTGGATTTAAAACCAATTTTGGTTTAGATCCACTATATTCTCAATCAAATCCTAAATATCCTATAAATCCTAAAATCTCTCTTTTATCCCTAAGGATTCTCATAAATCCCCAGATTCATGAAAAAATTCTAATTTAGTATTTACAATTAATTCTCAAACCTCTCATATTATCTTTTGAGAACATTTAAAAAAATCCTCTCAATATTTAACTAATCCTATTTTAAAATATTAAAATCACTCAAATCCAAACAAATCATTTTAATTTGTTACATAAGAATCCAATTTCTTGGGAAATACAAGACCCCCTATTTCTATTAAATTACAATGAAATTTCTGAGCCTAATGCTCATACATCACTTTGAGCTCCAAATCGAAGGTATTCAACACTTACCCTCTTGGATGCGTGTGTCATTTCGTCAAGAATTGTATCTTTCTTGAACTCATTCAGAAATTTGTGGCGAGAAATTTTCAATTGAAGGTAGTTGAACATCATGTCCTTGATCATCGATCAAAGGTGGCTAAAACAAACATAATTTTTCAATAGAAATGCATACATAACTAAAATTTGCATATGTACAAATGAATGTATGTCTTAATGGGTTAAGAAGTCAAACCACTTCTTACCAAGCCACTTCCATGGCAATTTTTGCTGCTGAAAATATTCTTCACGTGAAACATATGTTCTCACATAAATGATGGAATCTTTGGTTCCATTTTCGCCAGTATTTTTATCCTCTTGGTTCAAATGTTTGGGATGATTAGTTGGATGCAATGTCCAACATGGGGCAACAAAATGTCCCTTCTTCTGGCAATGTGTACAATTCTTTTGCACCTTTTGAGCAAGTTGCCTTCGCTTCAATTGTTTCCTGTATGCCTTCATCCTCTTTGAGAATTTTGAAACTTCATGGTTACACAGAACACAATAGGAACAAAAAATCTTTCTTCCATTCTTGCATGCAGATTTTCCATGCTTAAAAAAAACATAATCAACTTGACTATGGGAAGAATTATACCTCAAATGTTGCTTTGCATGTCCATCCTTTTTACCTTCATGAGGAGATGAACTTGTAGAGGTTCCAGCTTTCTTTTGAAGACTAACATCAATGTTTATGTCTTGATAGCTATCATAAATCTCTTGCTCGCCATAAGTTTCATGTCTACAAACATCTTGCTGCAACATAGGCTTCAAACAATGGAAATCAACTTGAAAAAAAACTTTACATATTTGTGGTTTAGAACTTGCAACAAAATTTCTTCTTGAAGTTGTCTCAAATGCCTTCATGGCTTTAGAGTTTTTGCCATAAGATTGAACATAGCCTAGAACAAATTTCTTAGGCCTTTCCTCAACCAAAATAGGATCAATCATAACTTGTGCATGTTTTCCTAGACCCTTGCCTTCATAGCCCATTTTTAACATCAACTTGAACCCTATACATCTAGTGTGCTTTTAAAATGAACCTACACATATTTCTGAAGATGAATTTGAAGAAAAATTTGAGTGATTTGCCTCTTATTCACGCATGTGTTTCATTAAGGCCTCTTGGGCATGATGGAGCTACATCTCCATCTCATGCATTCTTTGAAGAATTCCTTCTTTCTCTTGCTTCATAGCAACCATTTTCTCATGAAGTCTAGTTCTTTCTCTTCCATCTTCATACAGAATTTTCACCATATCCTTTAGGATGTAGAAGTCTCGCTTCATGTCTTCATCAAATAATCTTGTGAAGGAGGATTTTAAAACCTCACTTGATGAATTTTTCATCATTATGTAAATGAATTAAGGAACTTAAACAAAAATTCACAAATATTTCAAAAATAATTGACAAATATTCTCACCAATATGGTTGTATATTTAAGCAGCCACTTTTGTAAACAATCTTCAAGAGCTTCTTAACAAACAATCCCTCTTGTGCTTCAAGGGTTTCCTTGAGGTCCTTTGGGTAAGGAGAATTATTTTAGCCTTCTTCCTTCTTTTCCTCTTCTGGACTTAGCTAAACAGTAGCTCTCCCTTCACCTCTAGAAAACTCAAACTTGTCAGCATAAGTCAATTTTCAAACAGTTAAATTATTTGCACTGTTAAACACATTTCAAGTCAAACAAGCAACCTAGTGCTCTGTCAAGCAAGAAACCTAGTTCTTTGTCAAGCAAGTAACCTAGTGCTCTGATACCACCTGATCTGAAATGGGTGGATAGGTTGTTATGCTTTTCAATAACCTCCCACTCAGTTAAACAAATTAAGATCTAGCTTATCCTTGACTGTGCAGAATTGAATACTTAAAACAGATGTATTTGTTTTTTAACTGTTTTAAACCTTTCTGTGTGAGGATTTTTTTTATTTTTTTATTTTTTATTTTTTAATGATATTAATCATGTACAACAACCATAAATTTCAGAAAATAAGCATCAACACATAACAAAAAATTTAATATAGGATTTCACCTGAATATCGTGGGCTACGTCTCCTCGAGCCATTGTCAACTGACTTTTATCTTTGGGATTATGATGGGAAATTTCTTTTAAAAGTTAATAAATCAACTCCAATGGTTATTTGGACTGTACCATTGGGTTTAGAATACCATCATACACCTAGAATGGCTGCAATCTCGCTGAAAATAGAACTAGGCTTCCTTTGACTTGACCTCTTCTGTCGGTGCTCTTAAGCTTCCCTGAGCTTCTCTTTGGAAAAAAAATCCATAGAAGTCCTTTTCCATCCCTAAAACCTCACCTAATGTCTCTAACACATATTATACATCCAAAATAGGCTGTTCATTTGCTCAAAATGAGCTTTGGCTCCCCAATCTAGGCCTCCATCCATTGTTGACCCTGGGCTGCCCGAAACTTCCCTATGGCTTCTCGACCTTCAGAATTCTCCAAATGACTCTAAAAATATCTTCAAGGGATTCATAATGTCAAAAATAGTTAGAACAGACTATTCACTTACTGAAATTGGCCTCTAGCTTCTCCGGTTACGCCTCCAACACCTAGTGGCACCCCCTGGCTCTAGGTTCACTGAAAACTTATCTGAAGCATATTAACCTTCAAAGGTCTTCAAAAAATTCTATGAATTCTTCCATTGGATTTAGAAGACTCAAAATAGTTAGAATATACTACTAGTTTGTTGAGAATGGATATTGATTGCCCTGGCTAGGCCTCATACTGTTGGTGGCCCCTCGTGGCCCTCATGGCCCCTAGAAATTATCTGAAGAAAAATCACGCTCAGAAGTCCTTTTATGGCTCTGTAACCCTCACCAATGAGTATTTAATGTCTGAGATAGTCTAAATTGACTAATCACACTCCTATAATGGTCGAATAATGCTCAAGATATATCCTAATCAATTTTTGTCCAGTAACTCCTAAAACAACTCCACTAATTTTGGAGCACCCTATTTAACTCTAGTCAAAATATAAAATTTGGCAAAAATTACGTGCCCACCATCTTAAACCACCGAATCTGACTGCACATAAAGTGGTAGTTGTTGGGCATATGTCATAAAATTCGTGGTTGGTACACGGTGACCATTGGCGGAAACCACGCAT
Organism: Pinus albicaulis; assembly: GCA_034641835.2. Classification (NCBI taxonomy): domain Eukaryota; kingdom Viridiplantae; phylum Streptophyta; class Pinopsida; order Pinales; family Pinaceae; genus Pinus; species Pinus albicaulis. Next base: position 233,857,087 of record CM076584.1, on the reverse strand, counting down.
TAAACTCTGGTGGTTAGACGGAACTCCAGGTTAAAGAAGTGGGTTAGCACTTCCCGTTATATAACTGAACACAAAGATTTAGCATGTGATAGGGTTTAAACATAAAAATTTTCATGCTGGTGGTTAGGGGCTTAATCCTTTTTCTCGGGGTCACTGTTATAGGTCAATTTGGGCACCTTCCCAATGACCTGGTTAACTGGACATCATCTCTAGAACCAATGAATAGGGTCTATCATTCCATATCATTTCAGTTGTTACATGCCCTAAGTCAAATAAAAATACAAATCATCCATGACTTTCATTTGCAAAGGTTTCCAAGATTTGAAGTTTATAATATATCATATGAGAGCTCACCAACGCTACCTCTAAAGGGACTAAGTGTGTTGCATATGCAAGTAATCCCACTCAAGGGTGCTTTGCAAGGCACTTTTTGACATTCATGGGTGCGTTGGTCACATTGGGTGAAAAATTCTCATTGTTTTGGAATCTCCACTTGGCCAGTGCCTTCTAGAAGAGTTCAATGTGTCAAACTTCGAATCCATGTGTCCATTTGATACCTCTGAGACTGGGAACATGTCTTTCCTATTATTAGAAAGTCATTGATTGTAAAATTACCTTCAGATCCTCTATAAATTGAGCACGGATCTTAGTGTTTGAGAAGGAAGAATTTGAGTAGAGAAATGCTGGTGGAATTTCAATTGAGGAATTGATTTGAGTGACATGCTGCTAGAGAGATGTGCATTGTGATGAAGTTGGGATGTTGCTGGAGATGGTGACACTAAATCAATCACTGGGTTGTAACCTCCCCTTCTATCCATTAATAAATATTGTTGCTTACTTTCCCACATATGTATCTATATAAGCTTTTGTCTTTCATATTATGAATTCTTATTTGATGCATATGGTTCATGTTTTATTGATTTAACTAAATAACTTGAATATACATCTGTATTATTTCTATCTTTTGTTGTTAAGTGTTCATCTTTGCAGGAAATATTTTGGCGATCTAGCTCATATTTGAAGCTACAACAAGAGCGACAGAAAGAGAATAGGAAGCGCTTGGACTCCAAGTAAATTACTTGATCTGTTTTGTGTGTCTATTTACTCTTAGGAAAAGTAGTTGCAAAGTCTTTAACCTGTTGTTCTAGATGAGCACTACATCTAGGGGAGAATGTTTTATCAGTAATCCATAATTCCGCATAACAAATTGGCGACTCCAACGGGAGTTTACCCTTCATTCTTAGTATAATTACCTCTGATTTCCTCTATTTATTCACCCAATAGCATTTACTCAAAAATATTAGGCTTTTTGAAATCAAAATTTGCATTAGAAGTGTGTTAAACAGTTCAGTTTTCATTCTCTGACTGCGCTCAACGCACTGTTGAATAGGACACAGTTCTTTGCATAGTGTTTTCTCCCTTCCAGGGGTGCGTTGCAATGCACTGTCTCCCCTTAGAGACTTTGTTTCCCCCTAGAATTATCCAAATTCCATTGATTTTGTGATTTCATTTGCTTTCAGTTTGTTGATTGCTGTGTTTTAAAAAGATTGATACCTCAGATTGACCAGTGACCTTACCTACCTCTTCCTCCTTTGAAAGAAAATTTTGTTCAATTTTTATTAAAAGTGTTTTTCTTTATCATTGATAGATTAATTTCAAAGTATTTTCATTGCTTCATTAGATCCATTTGATTTTGAAAAAGGAAATTATCGTTTAATTCTTCGTTTCCTGATAGGAGAAATTGTTGTTAAATTCCTCATTTTTCCTTCAAAAGAGAAATTGTTGTTTAAATTCTTTATTTATCGAAGTAAAAGGCATTTGTTTTTATTGATTTTATGCACTTATTTTCCTTTTCTGCATTCACATTAAAGGGACTGAAAAGAAAAACCTACATTTTCATGTAGTGGATTGTGTGTTTTGCAAAAGGAACAATTAGGAAAGCTGCACTTTAGTTTGTGCTCTTTGATTGTTTGCTCTCAAATTGATTTCTCTTTCCCTCTAGTAGCTAGGATTTTCATTAAAAAAACTAAAAGTGAAAGATTGCTTATCATTTTAGTTTTCATTTTAGGAATTTACAATAAGTCATCATGATGAACCTTGAAATGAAAATTGATAAAGAAGATCAACTTAAAATTTATCTCAATTTACCTAACAAAGCATTGGAACCATAACGATAAAATTTAGAAAGCCTAGGCTAGAGATGTGTTCCGGCGTCGTAAAACATAGTAGTTGTCGGTAATTTTCTGTGATACATTCCGAGTGTGATCCCTCACAGCACGTACGTAAGTATATCGTATCTCGTCCACGTACTTTCGGGTATATCGGGCGGTGTTACAGTACGAAAAGTATAAATGGGTGCTCTCACTATGCGATTTCGCATCAAAAAACACTAATAAGGACTTGGGCCTCCACGTACCTTCGGGTATATTTGGGAGGACAACTTTAGGTTTTTATCCATCCATAGTGAATCGAGTGGGCCGCCTTGTAAATTGTGATATACCGAACACAACATTCGGGGAGATTGCTTGCCCGTACTTTTTGGTTCGCCAGGAGGTATTATGTAGTTCACAGTTTCTTGGTAAACCTTTTGCCTAGTAATACCCTTTTATTTTTTTTATTTTTTTTTGGTTAAAATAAATCAGCCATCGTGGAAGAACAAAATCCTTTTCCCCGTCATTCACGTAGATTAGTATTGAAACCACCTGTTATCACAAAATTGGATCTGATAGGCTGCTTGATTAGTCAATCTTCATGTAACTATTTCAAACCTAATCTTTTGACTGAGGCTTAGCCTCCTCAGCCTGAGAGGGTTTTCTCAAGGGTTAATGATTTGGATAAAAATATAGATGGCTAACTCTATTTGAGTAATGAATAGATAAATGACAGATATAGGTTGAGAATCACCTTAGCATGTACACATTGGGCTTATGGATTCAAATAGTTCAGTAATCCAATGAATCTACTTAACAAGGAAGTTGAGGCATATCAAAGTTTTAGTCAAGAGATAAACACATATGAAACTTTAAAAACACAGTCAGTTCATTTATATAGGAAGTCAGAGCATCCAAAAGGTGAATTCTGAGTAATATAGATAAATACCACTGAAATAAGATAATAAAGAGATGCAAATAGAATAGGAACACACTAAAACTCCTTTTGAATCTCAAGTTGGTTAAGTATAAAATCTCTGCATTAGCTGAAAACCAGTCAATTACAATAAGCACAGTTTTGCCAAAAATGTCCAACTTGTACTAATTCGACCTCCTGGCCTTTAATAGACCTCTTACAACATGAGATGGTCTGCCTCTAGGCTAGATACATTGAATTTTTTACTCTTGCCACCTTGCATAACCATAAGACATGGAATTTATTGCAAAAAGACACCTAATCTATTTAAACAGTCCTATTCCAAAAAGGACTCAAACTACTTATTGTTATCTATAAAAACCTGATCTATTAAAATTTACATCATTTCCAAGTGTATAATCACATGGTCGAATCTAGATGATGGGCTTCAACTCTTCATGACCATATTTCTGACCTCCATCAAAATAGGAAACAACCCCCTATTTTATAGGCATAAAGTCTTGTGCATTCTTTGAACATTCTGACCATGATGTAATATTTATTTCGAGGTCCTTAGCTGTTTGAAATTGATTTAATACATCCTAAAACTCCTCCCTAGGTTCCAGTTGTCCAAAACCGCCTCCAAAGCTATTCAAAAGAGTTGTAATGTACTGTGCTACGAAAACACAACAGTTTTGTAGCGCCTTTATAACATTTCCATTTTAACACTTATTCTTCAAATTTTTGACTTCTTTCCACTTGCATCATTTCATTTACCCTTTAATACATCTCCCATATCAATTCCAATCCTTAAATCGCTTTTCAACCTTTCAAAAAACGAGTAAAATGAGCAAAAAATTTGTTGTAGCAGTTTCGTAGCGCTTTTCTGCTTTTTTACACTGTCTGCGCTACGAAACTGCTAAGTGTGCAGTTTTGTCAAAAAAATTCAAAAATGAAAACTGTGGATATGCAAAAAAATTTGAAATACACTTGTCTGCGACGTTTAAAAACCATATTAACTATAAAAACATAGTCATTATAGCTTACTTGAGGTTCCCTCTTCATTGGCACTTGATTTAGCTATTGGCTCTTCAATGACTATTATTTTAATACCTTTTCTTTTTAACTCATCCTGAATCAATTTTAGCTACTGCTCTAAGTCCTCCACTTGATCTTTAAGTCTTTTGTTAGTAGCTCTCAAGTGAGTATTTATTATTCTGACAAACTTGGCTTCCTTTATTGCTGGAACTATCCACTTGAAAAACTACTCTGCACTACTTGGAGTTTCAGAAATAGAATCGGTTTGTCCTTCCCACAGTGCCTTCATTATTTTAAACTATTCTTTCTCAACACTATGCTTTCTAGCCCTTTTTCTCGTGACAACAATTTCCTATTTTTCCAACCTCAAATTTTCCTTAATATGTTGAAACTCTGTTTTCTCTGTCATTTCTTCTTTTCCCCTCTTTGTTTTGTTGGCTATATCCTTCACTGTAGGTGATGAGAGATCAGCAACTTCTTTAGGAGCTTTAGGTGTCTTACTGGGTTTATGAACTTCCTTGCTACCTTCCTTCAGTTTCATAGCATGCCTAGTCATAGAATTTCTTGCTTGAAAGATGAAAGTTGCATCTTCCCCAATAAACTCTAGCATTTTGGCAAACTTGGCCTTTTTCAATTTATGCTCATCTTTCCCAATGAACTCATCTTGAACAATGGGTGTCTCCTCTATGTCAATAGCATGAAGAATTTCCTCTAGATTTCCCTTTGCTACTGGGTTGTCCTATGTAGCAACTGTCTTTCCTTTTGATGCCACTGCTTGGCTTCTAGTTACTCTTTTGATTTCCTGCTTACTGGCAACTTGTTTATGTTTTGCAGGTGATGGAGTTGGTGTATCAAGAATTTGTATCTTCTCTGCCCTTTTCTCATTTTGTTTCCTTCACTTCAGTTTTACAGATTCTTTAGGTTTTACAGCCACAGGTTGACTTGGTTCTGCTGCTGGTGGTGATGGAACTCATTTAGCTTTAGGGTTTCTTGCAGGGGTTAGGGTTTCCAACTCAAAACCATTTATAAATAAGAAATATGACCAATCCCTTCCTATCTTCTGAAGTTCATCTAAAATCAATAACTTCATTAAACCATGATGAAACAAAGAAGTTTCACTCCCTTCAGACTTCGCTTGCACCTTATCAACCATATTTGCAATACTCCTATGCAGATAAAAATGAAAATCGAGTGAAATCTTACCAGTGAAATGAAAAAGAAACTTGAAATGATATGAGTACACCTTGTGATATCTTCCTTCACATGTAAAACACTTTTGTATGTTGAGCAACAACTTTCAATAAGTGTCTTTGATGCAACCTCTATGGATAGCATTGTTAAGGTCCATGTATGTGTATTCAGGCTTCATGAATTCTTTGCATTGCTCCATATCAAATTTTAAGATTTTAAACCAAGTTTCTTGACCTCTTGGTATCTCTGTAACAGCAGCAATGGTCTCTGGTGTAACAGATACACTTAGCATCCCAACCTTAGTAGTTGTTCCATTAAAATTCATGGAAAATTCTTTGGATACCTGTGGGTGAGAGCCCTACAACTTTTCACAAAACCGTAAGCACCCTACTTTTTTGAATGCCTCCATCACTGCTGGGTCTTCATTTATTGACCACATATATTCAGGTTCATGCCTTAAGCATTGTCCTCCTCTGTGTATTTTCTTGTCTTTTGCCATACTTTTCAGAAGACCTGTCAACCTCGCTTGATAAATTGTATCACCCTCTCTTGAATATATGTAAAAGCAGCCTTGCTTGATAAATTTGTATCAGCCTCGCTTGATATGGGTGTAGAAAATCTTTGTATGAACCAGCCACAGGTTTGGTTTAACACTTCAGAGCTTAGACATTTCGAATGGCGGAAAAAGGAAAACAAGAATGACCAATTAGGAAATATTTTGAAATTTAAAATGTCATCTCATAACTGAATGATGCCTCATTCATAACCTATAATGACAATGATGACTGCAAACGTGGGTGATTACATTGAATTTCATCATTATCTGACTCATCATACCACTAACTTACCCTTTCCTGATGGTTTCTGACATTTTCCAGCTCATTTGACAAGACATTTATAAATATGCGCTTTCGTAGTGCATGTAGTGCAATTTTTCATGTTTGCGCTACGAAACTATCAGCATCTTCATAGAGAAAAATAAATTTGTTCAACGGGTGGCACTATGAAAATAGGGTTTTTTGGCTAATTGAACAGTTTTGACCTGAAACTATAGGAAATGACCCAAAAATGAAATAATGAGTATTTTACATGAAAGAAGTTTAGAAAATACTTCATTTGAATCTAAGGATGAGATTTAAACCATAAAAATCTAAAACCTACCCTTGACCAAACCTAAATTGACTTCTAAACCCAATTCTGAACCATGAAATTTTGTAAACTTGTCACAATGATGTGCTAAAATTTTTGGGTGATAACACCACCTTTACCACTAGAAGTTACTTCTAGACGGCGAAGGCGACATCACTCTACCGAAATCAGTACTATCAGTACCTCTGGTGAAGCATTATCTTCCCATATACCAGAGTCTACACAAGTTTTTTCTACACATCTTGGTTTTTCTACTATTTCCGAGACGAAGTACTGACAGTTACTCATGCCCACGATCCATCCAATCAGTGAGACCATACCTCCCGAACTTGACATTTTTCAACTGGAAGTTGATCCGGATCCCATTATGCTTTAGGGGGCAGTTGTTATTGATCAAACTGGACATCATCCCCAGGACCAATGAAATAGGGTCTATCATCCAGTTGGACATATTAGTCATTCTTGCGGACAAGACAGACCTCCCAAGTTTCCTATAGACAGCTAGCAACAAACGGACAAACAAAGCTATCTTTCTCTAGATATATTGTGATTTATAATTAAATGCTATAAAGGTTTAACGATCCTACCTTCGATACAATGCTTGTTTGTGTAGTAGTCCTTCAGTTTCCCGAAAGAGTTGCCTTCAAAGATCTGCAATCATAAACAAGAAAACATCAAATAGCATTTGCATAGCATATATTCATAAATCATATCTATTATGGTGATCAAGGAATCCATAAAATAAACTAATCGATTGACAGCTTATTGAGAAAAACGATTTTATTTGTATTAACTTAAATAAAGAAGAGCCTTACAACCGTGTCCGCCTTGATGTTGTACAGGTCTTCCTAGGGTTCGGAACAAGCGTTTCCTCTACTCTAACCAGCCTTGCACTCTTCCAACCTAGATACATACAGGTATGTAATCTTTCCCACATGAAATCCCAGCTAAAAGGGTCTAAGTTTCAATAGAACTTCGCCTCCAACAATACTAAAACTTCAACTCATCAATTGTAACCCTTTGAGGCTGCCCTATGCCTCTTTTTATAGTGAAAGAGAGGAAGTTACAACTCCATACAAGAAGGGATAGAATCCTCCTTCAAAGGGATTAGTTCCTTACATCAAGGGGTTAGCTCCATATTGGATGGGATGCATGAACATGAAAGGAGCGGACTTTCCACCGCAGGAATGTTTCTAGAAGCTTCCAAAAATGACTTTAACTGAGCTTCTAGATTTTACTTGCACCTTTTCTAATCTTTTACAGGCGTCTGCACTTTTAATAAACAGAAAGTGCATTAGGCTACACATGATTTATAGCCAACAGGTGCGGGACCGCAAGCAAAACTAGGAGAAAGTGCGGTACCTGAGTTTTAAGGCTTTTATGAGCTTTTCTCTTAGTTTGTTGTGTAACCAGCTCCAAAAATAGAAGAAAAGAGATATCAACGCCTTAGAAATGAGCCACTTCGAGGAGGCAACCTCCAATACATTACATAAATGAAAAATTCTTGGATGATACAATTTACAAAACCTCCTTTCTATATATAGGAGTCCATGGGGCCATAATGTAATCCTAGTGGGCCAATGTAATCCTAGCCGACCTAAAAATAATGTTATACACAATAACAAAATGGGGGTTACAGGGGTACAATAATAACAATAAGGGGGTTACACTAACAAAAAATAAGGGACTATACTAGTAATATAGGGACCTAACATGCCCCTCTCCTTCAAAAAGTGTTGTCCTCAATGCTTGAGTAGCTCTGGGTGCTTCTGTATAAAATTCTCATCCTCCCATGTATAATCTTCAGTAAGTAAGTTCTTCCACTTGATGAGATACTCTAAAATTGATCGATTTCGTAGCTGTTGATTTCTTGTTTCCGTGACCACTTCAGGTTCCAATATGATTTTTCCTTCCTCATCAAGTTCGGGAAATATTGTTTGAACTGGAAGATTTTCACCTATAACCTTCTTTAAGCATGAAACATGGAAAATTGGATGCACTCGTGAAGAAGCAGGAAGCTCCAATTTGTATGCCATAGTACCAATCTTTTGCAACACCTTGTAAGGACCATAGTACTTGGCGATAATTTATTATCCTTCTTAGCTTGCTTGAGGGACATTTGTTTGTATGGTTGTAGCCGTAAAATTACCCAGTCTCCTACATCAAAACTTCTCTCGCTGCGATGTTGATCTGCCTGTTGTTTCATTCGATTTTGTGCCAAATTCAGGTTATCCTTTAAGAGTTGGAGAACTTCTTGCTTATGCTCGATGTGATCTTCCACTGCTTGAACCTTCGAATTTTCCCTTAAAGATGATGTGATGGATGGTGGATGATATCCATAAAGTGCCATAAATGGGGTCATTTTTGCTGCAGTATGGAAGGAAGTGTTATACCACCATTCAGCGAGAGGTAACCACTTGACCAATTGTGTTTGTTTATCAGATACAAAACAACGAAGATATCCTTCCAAACATTTATTTACTATCTCAGTTTGACCATAAGATTGAGGATGATAAGATGAGCTATGAGCTAATTGAGTACCCAAACAAGAAATTAAATCCGTCCAAAAATTTCCAGTAAAAATGGGATCTCTGTCGCTCACAATGACCCTTGGGCTTCCATGTAGCTTTTGAATTCTGTCCATAAATGTAGTAGTAGCTGTACTTGCTTGGTAAGTCTATCAACTACCACCATGATGACACTCTTTCCTTCGGACTTAGGTAAACCTGTGATAAAATCCATTGAAATCTCCTCCCAACGTTGACTTGGAATGGATAAAGGTTGTAGAAGTCCCGGGGTCTTAATTGTTTCCACTTTATTCTACTGGCAAACCAAACATTCCACCACAAAATTTTGAATATCAGATTTAAGGCCATCCCAAAAAAATTCTTTCTTCACCCTGTGGTAAGTTTTTAAAAATCCCGAGTGTCCTCCTAAAGGAGAAGTGTGCAATTCCAGAAGAATATTTTTTTTAGTTGGGAATTATTACAAAGATATAAGCGATCTTTGTACCATAAGGAATCATTTTTCCAACTAAATGTATCAGATGTACTAGGATCTTGCTGCAACTTTTGAATGAGTGTCCATACATCTTTGTCCTTCTTCCATTCATCTTTTTCTTCGGTTATCCAATCTGGTTGGATAATAGAAATGGCACAAAGCAATGCTTCCACCTCTTCATTCTTTCTTGAGAGTGCATCCGCAACAACATTAAGCTTTCCTTTTTTGTAGATTATTTCAAAGTCATAACCCAACATCTTTGTGACCCATTTTTGCTGCTCTTCTGAAGATAGTATTTGCTCCAAAAAGTGTTTAAGACTATCATGATCAGTTTTTACCTTGAAGTGTCTTCCCATTAGGTAAGTTCGCCATTTCTTTAGTGCATGCAGTATTGCTAACATTTCCTTCTCATAAATAGTTTTATGTAAATACTTTCCTTTGATTGGACGACTTTCAAAAGCAATGGGTCTTCCTTCCTGCATTAAAACTGCACCAATTCCATTTCCTGAGGCATCACATTCCACAATAAAGGTTTTTGTGAAGTCTGGCGTAGCTAAGACCAATGCTAGGCACATTGCCTCTTTAAGATTTTGAAAGGCCTTAGTTGCTTCAGGAGTCCATGAAAATGCATCTTTCTTCAATAATGTTGTTAGAGGTGCTGCTATTCTCCCATAATTCTTAACAAATTTGCGATAATACCCTGTTAACCCGAGAAATCCTCGCAACTGCTTTATGGTTGTGGGGACTTTCCATTCCTTAATGGCTTTAATTTTTTTAGGGTATACTTTAACACCCTCGTGAGATACAATATGACCCAGATATTCCACCTCTTGTATTCCAAAGAAACATTTGGATGTTTTTGCATATAATTGTTTCTCCTGTAATAGTTTGAGCACCCTATCAACATGTTCAACATGATCCTTCCAAGACCTGCTGTAGATTAGTATATCATCAAAAAATACTAGCACAAATTTTCTAAGGAAGGGTTTGAAAATGGAATTCATCAACCCTTGAAATGTATAAGGTGCATTGGTAAGGCCAAAAGGCATGACCAAAAATTCATAATGACCCTCATGAGTTTGAAATGTTGTTTTCGGAATATCTTCAGTCTTCATTCTAATTTGATGATATCCCGAACGAAGATCCAACTTGGTAAAATAAATTGCTCCATGTAATTCATCCAATAATTCATCAATCACAGGAATGGGAAATTTATCTTTAATGGTGAGCTTATTTAGCTCCCTATAATCCGGACACATTCGCCATGATCCATCCTTCTTGTGTACCAATACTATAGGAGCAGAGAAAGAACTTTGACTAGGTTGAATTATACCCGCCTCTAACATTTATGCAATCATACGTTCAATTTTGCTCTTTTGGAAGTAAGGATATATATAAGGCCTGATGTTTGGAGGAACAATTCCTGGAATCAAATGAATAGCATGATCATGATCACGAATAGGTGGGAGTCCTTTGGGAGTTTCAAACACCTTGGAATGATTATCCAAGACATGTTGGAGATCTGCAGAAATAGATGATTTTGATGTCAGAAATTCTAGTGAGCATAATTGTGAAATTACGCCTCGTTGTTCTTTATTTAGAAGCTTTGTCATGACATTAGAGCTTATTATCCTTCCCAGCTTCCCTTCAATACCCTGTAATTTGACTTCCTTTCCTTCTGAAAAAAATTTCAAGAAAAGTTCTTGAAAAATAAAAGCTACCGTCCCCAAAGATTGTAACCATTGCACTCCTAGTACAACATCAGCACCTCCCATAGGAATGGAAATCATTGGACTAGTCAATACATATTCCCCCATGGTTAGCTTGATATTATGGCATTTTCCAGAGAAATTTATAGTTCCTCCATTTGCAACCATCACTTGACATTCTGGTGCTGGGTATAGGAAACAATTTAATTCCTTGGCTACCTTACAATGAATAAAATTATGGGTGCTGCATGAATCAATCAACACTATTACCTTTTTCTTCTTGATTTTTCCTTGTATCTTGAGAGTTTTATGAGTGGTAATTCCTGCCAGCGCATTACACAATATGGTCGGATTCATTTCTTCCTCTTCTAGGGCTAGTTCCAGGAGTATATCCTCTTCTTGTTCATTTTCTTCTTCCTCTTCACAATCTATGTAAAATAATTTCTTCTCAACACACTTATGACCTTTAGTGTATTTTCTATCACAACTTCAGTAAAGCCCTTTTGCTCTTTTTTCTTCCAATTGTTGTGGTGTCAACCTTGTAGGTTGTGGAAATCTAGGCGTAGCAACACTTCCTTCTTTATAGAATTGAGTGGTAGGCTTCATTGTCGCCATTATTTTACATTCAACTTTTCTTGCCAACTCGAATGCCTTCTCCAATGAATCCGGTTCCAAAACGCGAACTTCGTGTTGGATGTTATTCTTTAAAGTGCCTATGAAGAGATCGATCCTGTGTTCTTCTAGAATATCAGTTACCCTTCTATTCAATTTTTGGAAGTCCTCAATGTGCTGCCCCACTAAACCCTTTTGTTTGAGATTTATCAATTGGCTAAAGAAGGTGTTGCTCTTTGTATCCTCATAATGTGCTATCATTTCCTCCGTAAAATTGACCAAGTGACAATTTTTTTACGGGAGCAAAGCCATTGATACCATACAAATGTATTTTGTTCTAAATGTAAAGTTGCAATGCGTACCTTTTGTGTGTTTTGCACGTCATGGAGATCAAAATATTGCTCCATCTGTAGTATCCATGTTACAGGATCCTTTCCATCAAACTTCCTCATATCCATTTTTGGAATATGGTGGTTCTTCCCGCCAACATTAGAGTTTATGAAATCACGATTAACATTTATTTTGTTCTCATCGTGAGGTTCTTCTACTATCTTTTCACCATTAGGAAACATTTCTTGTATCAACTTTGTCAAACCTTCGATGTCTGCTTTTAGATCATTCTTCATGTTTTCCATGTTGTCTTTCATTTCATCCATCTTAGCTTCCATTCCAGCTTCCATTTCATCCATCTTAACTTCCATGTCTTTCTTCAAAACTTCCATTTCATTTTTTGTTGCTCTTTGCGGGAGTAAAATTTGTTGCACTTGCTCTTGTAATTTTGATAAATCATGTTGCAATTCTTCATCTTCATGAGTCATAGTAGAGCCTTCTAAAGGCTTAATGGGTGTTGAATTATTTTTACGGGGTATATTTTAGAACCCAATACTGATATCTATTTTACAATATGCCCTTGGAATCAATTCAAATTGATTCTTCAAACAAGACTTATGCAATTCGGAAAAACAAATACACACCTTTTTCTTGCTTTTGAGGAGCTTGATATTGAAATTGGATTATCTCTGTGATTGAAGCACTTAAATATTTGAATTTTGGTACTGATGTAGCCCTCTGAATTATCTTTCAAATGCCACAGGTCTGACCTGATTTGGATTCTCCAAGACAAAATTGTGTCCAATCTCCCACAATGACCTAATTATGGACTGGTTCAGTAGAGTGAACTTGTATGACTTGCCACATGTCACTTTTTCATCTTTTGGCTCTGAAATTGATAGCCAAGAAACTAAAATCCGTTTAATTGCAACCACTTTTTACGGCACTCCAATCCGATGCTCAGAGTGAGAGTTATGAAGATTTTCCCACGATCACCTCTTTGAGATGAAATTCTGGAGCCTGAAAAAGCACTACATTCCACAGATCATATCTCCAAAACTATTGCGAACCAAGATCTAAAATTTTCTGGCGAGTTTCCTCAGGATTTTAGCTTCACACCCTAAAAATTTCAGATTCTGAACCTTCGTAGAAAGAAATTTATAGCGCAAATTCCACGATGACCTATTTAGGAGCCTGAAAAAATACCTAACTTCCACAGATCATATCTCTGAAAATATTGCGAACCAAACTCTGAAATTTTTTGACGGTGCTCCTTAGGATTTCAGCTTCGCACCCTAAAAATTTCAGCTTCTGAAGCTTCGTAGAAAAAAAATTATAGCGAAAATACCATGATGACCTATTTGGAGCAGCGAAACCCTAGAATCCAAAGCTCTGATACCAAATGTTGTGTAACCAGCTCCAAAAATAGAAGAAAAGAGATATCAACGCCTTAGAAATGAGCCACTTCGAGGGGGAAACCTCCAATACATTACATAAATGAACAATTCTTGGATGATACAATTTACAAAACCTCCTTTCTATATAGGAGTCCATGGGGCCATAATGTAATCCTAGTGGGCCACAATGTAATCCTAGCCGACCTAACAATAATAATTTAAGGGCACAATAATAACAAAATGGGGGTTACAAGGGTACAATAATAACAATAAGGGTGTTACACTAACAACAATAAGGGACTATACTAGTAATATAGGGACCTAACATAGTTTCAAGGCTTGAATTTAGGAACTTTGATATTGTAGACTTCCAAGGGAGTACTTAAAATGTCATGGTGACAAATTTCAGTGTAACAAATTGCCCCCTAAAGTGCGAAATCTGAGAATATTCGAAGAGTGATGTGCTTTATCATTTCAAGGATCGCATGAGCCCTACAAAAGCCAGAAACCTCGAAACATTCAACGCAACACACACACAGATATATATATATATATATATATATATATCATCGCTAAGGTAGGCATTCCCATACTCAGATAAAAACTAACTAAACTTGTTCTGATATAGAAATGATTTTAATATTACATCAATAATGTAGAAACAACATGGGCGCAACCATCTGTAATGAATCGTCTACTACATAATGAATAATAAAAAATCCTCACAGCCTGGATGGTGGAAACCGGATCCAGGGTCTTGATTTCTGCTTCCCGAACTAGTACGATTCTATCCATGTGATTAAATGTGTTGAAGTCGAGCATGGTATAAACCACTTCATTACCAGTAAATGATGTGAACTGTTAACAAGTGTGAGAGAAACCACCAATAATGACAATGGCTCTCAAAGTACTCAGTACAATCCACGAAATGCGAATAAGTGATCTGAAGTCGAGCATTTCACGGAATCGTTCGATCGAAGGTCAATGATGTAACCTGTTGTCGAAGGTGAGAAACCTGCCATTAAGGCATGCAGATTTCAAGGTACTAACGGATTCTAGATAAAATTCCTAGATGATGAGCTGTCATCGATAGAAAGTGATCCGTCGTAAGCAAGCTCACGACACGAAACCATAGATCAAGTTTTGAAGAATTTTTTTTTTTTTCGCAAAGGACCCACTCGGGATGGTCAACGCCGAATGGAGACAAGTGCTCAGAGATGAATGGTTTATTTGACTAACCTCTGAACACATAACGACAATCGCATAGGTTTGGTGACAAAGGTTCTAAGCTAATACCCAAAAACTGGCCAAAACCTTCAATGTGGCTCTGATTAATCGATAGGCAAAGGATTTTAACCTGTAGAAGTGTGAAAAAAGTGTCATGTTCAAGAGTGGTGTATTATTTTTCAAATTAAAGTGTAACAAATGAATATTTTTTTTCTTCTCTTTTCCACAATTTCTCGCAAGTACCTCTTTTTATTTTGACAAGCTTGAGGAGGATAACATTCTCATTTATAAGCTCATCCTTTCCGATGAGTCCAACTTACTTTAAAAAATCGAACCCTAAGAAGGAGTGGTCCGTTCCTGTTTGTAATCGACAGGTCCTTTACTGTTAAATTTTAATGAGTCCAGTATAGGAGAAACTCGGTGTTTTTCATTTTTAGGGAGTCAGAATAAAAAACTTACGAAAACTCCGTGGGTGTTCTTTTTCGTAAATTTAGTCTCTCAGGCCCGAAAAAGGATAAAATAATGCAATAGAGAACTCTATTGACCATGATTAGTTAGCGTATACCTTTTTCGTAAATAGTCCATTTCAGTCCAGAAAAGGGGTAAACTTATACTGAAGGGATGACCGTTCATTTACTTTAACAAGTTCGAATAGTCAAGTACTCAGCAATCTTTTCATTTTTAGAGAGTCTTAAAAGGGCTTAAAAGAGGACTCCATGGTTTTGCTTTTTCGAAAATTTTTAAAGAGCCCGAAAAAGTGATAAAAGTTTACTCTTTGTCAAAAATGACTATTTCGCCTAAAAAATCCGTTATTCTACACAAAAACTCGAAAGATTAAACATACCTGCTTCAAATAATAAAAATATTTTTGAAAAACCAACTTTTTAAAGTGAAAAATAAACAAATTTAAAATTCATCTATTCGAAAAAACTTATAAAAAGGGGTTTTTCAAGTTCATTTTCACCATTTGAGTTTGGAGTGAAGATTTTGGAGCTCTTGGCAAAAAATGCTTCGGAGAAGATTCTGGGAAAACCGACCATCAGAAATGAAAACCGTCTGCTTCAGGTAATCCACAACCTCCTTATTTTGTTTTTCATCTGTTCAATTTTTTAATTTAGGGTTAGAATTTCATTTTTGGGAGGGAAATATGCCTAAAATTTCGCCCTCAGGGGTCCGCACCTAAGACATTAGGTACCTGCGGACCTCGACATTTTTCTACAAAGGAATATGTCGGGGCCCTGCACTTTTAACACAGAACCCATGCGGAGCTACGCACTGTGTCTGAGTGTAAAGTGCGGGGGTGCTGTAATGAATTTAAAAACATATTTTATTCCTAAATTACCCAAATTTTTTGCTTCAAAATGATTTTAATCCTTCATTTTACTTGTTGTAGGATATCTACAATGCTCATTTGGCGAGAACGGGAGCATGAAGAGGTAGATGAAGCAGCAATAGTTCATCAACCAAATTTGCAAGCTTTAAGAGTATGCGAGCTTTACAAATTTTGGGCTATAAGTGGCATGAGAGCTCAAGTGGATCTTCTTACTTGGCTAGTAAGTAAATGGGATGTTCGGGACTAGTGTTTCGTGATTGGAGGTCACCATCTCGAGATTGAGCTGGAATACATCTATTTTTTGACTGGTTTGTCCAGGAGAGGTGAACCACTATCTCTATTTGGGGCTAGGCCAGGTGGCCAATCTGTCGCCAGCCTACAATTAGAGTTCTGTAATGATGAAGCCAATCCCCAAGACAAAAGGATTGACATAAAAACTATCATCTGTCCCGAGCTAAAAGTGATCACTTTTACCATTGTCAAGTTGTGCGGAAGTGCAGCTTTGCATGTAACCACTGGATCTCAGATGCAAATAGCAGTAGATTGCTTTCGAGGCACCATATTCAACTGGTGCGAGGCAGTGTTGGAAAATGTGAAAGGCCAACTTACCAGAGCAAAGAATGGGAAGCTAAACAACTTCAAATATGGGTCCATTGTAGTCACCTTTTCTCTAGAGAAGATCCCCATGTTAGCCCCGCAGCATATTCTTGTTGATGCTGGTCGACCTCGAGAGCCTAGAATGGTTCGTTGGGTTGCTTTGATGGCCCGCCACAGCGAGGGTGGGGAGATTGTTCGTTTTCCTTCAACATATTTTCGTTGGCTGGAACGCAAAATTTTTGTGATAGAGGATTTTCCTTATGCTGGCATGGATTTTCGTGGCGACCGAGAAATACCCCTTCCTCCAGGAGCTCAGTGGGACGAGTCAGGTAAAAAGTCTCTTTTGACATGTTCTAATTCTAATTTTTATTTTGTTTTTTAAATAGTCCAAAACTGATAACAATAATTTCAAATGCAGATGTGGGTCCAAGTCGATCAGCCATTCTCCGCCCCTTTGACCGGAGGCAAAGGGATGCAGCACCACCACCACCATCCCCACAGTATCAGACTGCAGAGATCTTGACTAATTTAGAGCACCATCTGGAGCGGCTCACTATAGATATTCCTGAGACTACTATAGATGATATCCCGCTCCGTCTACAGAGATATGTCATAGGTGTTCCTGGACCATTCAGGAGTTTTTTTACTAGGGTGGCACGAGCAGTGGTGTATTGTCATGATCATCACCACAGATAGTGGATGATTGACTTGTAGACTCATTTTTTGTATCACTTTTTCCGATCATAAGGCATTTTGAACCTATGATCGAAGACGATGTACTATTTTTTGAACACTTACATCTATACTATGATATAATATTATTTCCAGTTACCTGTTCAATCATGTTATGGAATGTTGATTTGTTACTTTGTTATCGCAAATGTCTATTTATAACATTAGAAGAAATTGCATCTGCTAATGTATTTAAATTTATTGGAATGTGTTGATACTCAATATAATCGAACTCTCGTTCCAAGAGACGAACCCTTAAAAATAATCTTAATAATACTGGATTTCTAATGGCATATACTCAGTTTAACTGTAATACAACAAGTTCAGAATCTAACTTAATGATCAAACTCCGAATTCCAAATGAAATTGATTCTGATAATAATTCATTAACTACACTATATTCAGCAATATTGTTCGTTGTTTGACTGAGACTTACCCCATGCATTGATACTAACTCGTCAGTGGGTGAGTAAATAACCCAAGCTGTGGAAGAGATGTTCCGTGTACTACGACAAGCGCCATCAGCAAAACCAATATATGTTTGAAAGGACGTCGACATCTGCGATATCAAGAGTAATCCAGATAAGCAGGAAATAGTAGTAGAAGCACACTTAAGCTAGGTACACGTTTCTAATCTACAACACACCAGCTAAAAGTAACTAATATACAGAGAAGATCTCCACAAAAAATCAAGCGTAATATCTCTTTGGGTAAAGTCCATTTTTGGGTTTACCTAAAGAGACCCCATCAAAATCAATCAATTCATAGGCCCCTTTTGCAAGCTGTCGCTTGACAATATAAGGACCATGCCACATGGGTTCAAATTTCCCAGCCCCTAGTTTATCATTGGCTTGATCATAAATCAAAACAAGGTCTCCTTCTGAAAAATTACGAGGGGTAACACTTTTATCATACTGAGCTTTCATTCTTTTCGCATGAGCCTCGGTAGCTAATGCAGCGGTGCGCCGATTCTCATCTAATTGAGCCAAGTATAAAAAACGTTTCTCCTCTTCAGAAGTGTCTGGTAGTAACTCTATGGCTAGTTGGAGTGACGGTATCTCGCATTCAATGGGTAATACCACTTCTAAACCGTAAACCAGTTGAAAAGGGGTAAAACCTGTCGATGTTTTTTCTGAAGTTCAATATGCCCAAAGTGTTGAAAAGAGCATGGTATTCCAACTCGACTTATGAATGCCAATGATTCGTTTGATCATGGTGACTAAAACTTTGTTAATAGCTTCAACTAAACCATTGGCCTGTGGATAATATGGTGTAGAACTGTCATGGTGTAGGCCAAGTTGGTCTGTTAACTCGGTCATCATGATATTTTGAAAATGGTTCCCATGATCCGTAATTATCACTTGGGTTACACCGAAACGAGCAATCACATGATTAAATACGAAAGTAGCTGTAGTTTTTCCATCTGCCGCAAATATAGGCATCACCTCGGCCCATTTGGTAAAATAATCTACTGCTATAATAATATACCCATGCCCCCCAGCCGAGTGAGGGTTACATGTAATGAAATCAATGCCCTATTTTGCAAAAGGGCTGACAACAATTATAGGGTGAAGAGGAGCAGGTGGTGTACACATTTTTCGATCGAATATTTGACAATTATGACATTTTATGACCACGTAAATACAATATTTAAACAAGGACGGCCAGAAATAACCTGCGCGCAATATCTTTTGAGTTGTGGCATACCCAGACATATGACCGCCACATGCTCCGGAGTGACAGTCATTTAAGACCTTTCTGGCTTCGTCATGAGTTAGAAAACGTCGAAAAACTGAGTCCGCACCACGACGGTATAGTGTGTCGCCAACAATATGATATTGTTGAGTCTGGAAACAAATTTTTCGTCGTTGTGACTGTGAAAGCTCAAGCCGAAAAGATTGGATCTGAAGATAAACAATAATATCTCCATACCAAGGATCAACAGTACTAATAAGAATCAAGGATTCATCCACGATTGGTTGTTCCGCCATATTTTATGTATCATTACGTGGGAAATCACACATAAGTTCAGCAAAGATCAATGATTTCTTGGATTTGGATTTTTCAAATTCCAAATCAAACTCCTGCAGGATAAAAATCCATTTAGAGTATTTGCCCCCTAGCAATTGTTTAGTCAATATGTACATCATAGGGTTATAATCAAAGATCACTGTCGTTTTGCGTAAAAGTATGTAGTGACGAAAACGTTGGATAGCTTGAATAGTTTCCAAGGCCAATTTCTCCACATGTGAGTATTTGATCTCAATCGGATGCAAATTTCGACTAAGATAATAAATCACATGTTCACTATGGAATTCATCTTCCTGAACTAAAACCATCCCTATCGTGGAATCGAAAGCAGCGAGGTACAAAAATTAATCTTGGTTGTAGTTGGGAGGATGCAGTCACAGTGCATGGGTCAACGCGTTTTTCAAAGCATCAAAAGATCTATCAGCTACCTCGTCACAAAAGTAAGGAATGTTTTGTTTCAACAACCTAGTGAAACCTTTCGTTAACTCGACATAGTTAGGAATGAATCGACGTAAAAAAATTTCTTTCCCTTGCAAACTTTGGAGTTGGCGAAGAGTAGAAGGAGGAGGTAAATTGATGATCGCCTCAACCTTTGATGGGTCGACACGAATGCCTTCATTTGAAACAAAAAATCCCAAGAATCGTCCGGATTCTACGCAGAAAACACATTTTTGAGGATTCAAGCGAATCTTACAGTGCCTACATCATAGAAATATGGCTCATAAATGATTAATATGATTTTCTCTGCGTGAAGAATGAGTAGGAAAATCATCGAGGTAGGGCTGCACAATGTGCTTAATGTCATGAAATGCATAAGACATGGCCCTTTAAAAAGTGGCGCCAGCGTTCTTAAGGCCAAAAAGTAATTTGCGATAAGAAAAAGTGCCCCATGGAAAAATGAAATTTGTTTTAGGTTGATCTGCAGTGAGTATGTTTATTTGATTGTAACCGTCATCCATGAACGAGAACATTTCACTTCTAGCACAATCGTCAATAATTTGATCGATATAAGGGGTTGGATAATTGTCTTTTAGACAAGCTCGATTTATATCCCTATAATCGATACATACTCTAATTGTTCCCTGTTTTTTATTAACCATAACAATATTAGATATCCAGTCCGTTAACGGGGATCGGATAAATAAAACCTGCACGGAGTTATTGCTCAACTTCTACTTTGATAGCGGCAAATTTTCTCGGATGAATCTGACGTAATTTCTGTCTGACGGGTTTAGCATCCGGGTATGTATTAATCTCATGAACAAAAATCGACGGATCGATTCTTGGCATTTCTTCATATGACCAAGAAAAGATGTCGCGGAATTCCTGAAACAAGGCTTTATATGCTTGAATTTCTTCAGGCATACAAGAAGAGCCTATGTGAATGTTTTCAATAATTCCAGGTTTTACTGAAATGTCAAGAGGAACCATCGTAGAAATATTTTATAAATTTAATTCAGAATCGGAATCTGAGATAGGATTCTGAGGTTCTTTGACGTAATCAGTGGTAAAAATAGATAAAAAATCATTTTCAAAATGATCGAGATCAGGTAAAAAGAAATATCTATGATGAAGATCTTCCCATGGTAATTCATCTACCGACAAGAATTCACGAATATGTTCATCAGTATGGAAAACTTGTTGAGCAAGATCCGGAATTGGTGTCGAAGCTAAACTTGATATAGAAAATGACTCCTGGTTGATCACATTCACTGGATCAGACTCGGTTTAAGGAATATCAGAAAATGACTGTACATGCTGATATGCTAACTCAAAAGGACTCAAAGGCATTGGGCCCTCAAAAGAATCCAATTATGATTATGAAGGTACTATCCAAGGATCATCAAAGGAAATAGTACTTGATGTAATCATATTGATATTAGCAATAGGAGTGTGTACATTGGGAGGAGGCAAGGAAATATTTCCCAGTAAAGCTGAATCTTTAATCAAACCTACTCTGACATCCTTATAAGGGATAGTCGATTTTCCAATATGCTGGATGCTATCAGTAGAGGCTGGGTTGGATGAATAATATGAGAGTTGATCTATCTTAATGATCTTTCCTTTATGAGGAAACATGATGAGGCGAAATATCGATGATACAACAGCAGTCATGGCATAAGACCAACTACGACCCAGAAGAAGGTTGTAATCCAGAGGGGCATCAACCACTTCCACATCTAGATTAACTAATTTTCCTTCGACCTCTATTGGTAGATCTTGTAAAATACCATATGGCTGAAAACCTCTTCCATCAACATCTTTGAGAATAGTTGGTGATTGGTTAATAGTCATAGAACCAAGTGATTTCCAACATTTTAACGACATTATACACGTAGAAGCCCCTTCATCAACAACAGTACGAAAGATACGCTTGTTTTTTACTATTACTGGAATTTGAAAAGCCATTTGATGAGGTAGGCGGGGTGTAAAATTCTCTAAATCTAAGAGCATGAGGTTCAAATCCTGGAGATCTACGACTCCTAGGCTGAAAAAAGTAATTTTCTTTGGGTTGGGCATGATTTCAATACTTCCAAATCCGACATTGCTGAAGGGGAAATTGCCAAATCTTCAACAATATTGTGATTCTGAGCAGCTCTCGCATGTGGATTGAAAGCTAATTTACGAAGTACTCCTTTTTCAGGCGGCTTAATCACTAATTCAGGATTTTGTTTCTCGATCTGTAATGGATCAGAAACTGAAGGAGATGTAGTCGATGCAGAATTGGATGTTTCTTCTTCTTTACCAGTATTTTTACTACCGTAATCTTGTGATCGCATCGCCAACCATTAAAATATCCTCAACTGGATTGGAGGAAGATCCAACCATGTTACTATCTTGAGTGGGAAAGGGATCCTTCAAGAAAGCAGGTATAGGCGAACCCTTAACGAATTTTGATACCTCGACTCTATGCGGGCACTCCTTTTTAAAATGATCCTAGTCACAGATGAGACAAGGATATCGAGGTTTGCGTTTTTCGTCAGTCGGTTCAGTTGTATCGTTTTTCTCTTTTGAAGATTTTTTCTTTTTATTCTTACCTTTCTTTTTACCACCAGTTTTAGATTTGGTCGTAGATGTCTCTACAACATGGATATCATCGGAAGTTTCTAGGGAAAAATCTCCTTTGGGTGAATCAGGTAAAGTGATAATAGGAGAAGTACTCTTGGAAGACTTCTTCTTACTCCTACTAGTACTAACAGAACCAATTACACCATCAGTAGCATGAGAGCCAGAAGGAGTTGCAGTTAACTGACCAGGTCTTGGTAAATCGGGGATTTTATCATATAGAGTACTGGATTGAGTATAGACAAGGTCAAGGTACTGAGCCAGAGCAATAACTTGCTCTTCTGTAACAACGCCTCCTTTGGCCACATCTTCAGTAATTTTGGACCATAATGATTTAATAAACCATTTAGCCAAAATTTGATCAGGAATAAAGACTTTCACTAAACGCCTTCTACGTCTCCATTCATGAATATTATCAGATATGTACATAGATGTAGACTGTTTTAAGGAAGTCAGTAATTTTGTGCCATTGTCGTATCTGACAGGCAACTAAAAATGGGTTAAGAAAGCAGTATCTAGTGCATTAAAATTATTAAAAGAGCCGCACGGCAACTCAATGTACCATTTGGCAGCTAGACCAATAAGAGTTCTCTGAAAAAGATGTAATCGAATCGAATCATCGACAAGTGAATTGGATGCGCACCAGAGGTGGTAAGTCATAACGTGATTAGATGGGTCCTCTCTTGACTTACCTTCAAATTTCGGAATAACATTGGGCAACTTGTTAGGCATCGGCGGCCAATATGGAAGATAAAAAATGGGATCGTTCGTAAGGCACGACAGATCCAGTAAATCTAAAGTTGCTATGAATGGTAACCGATGGCTAGGGTCTTGATAACCTTGAGTGATAAAACCAGTGCTAGGAGGAGGATAGCCAGGATATCCTAGAATCATATGTGCATTTGGAATCGTGAAACCTCCTGGGTAACCAGGATTAATCGGACCATACTGGGGTTGTTGAGGTATTTGATAAGTATACCCAGGGTACGGCTGATACTGATACGTTGGATTTTGTGTAGCTTGAACAATTTGATACTGTCCCCGGTACGGTTGATAGGTAAATTGTGGTTGACTAGAGACAATCGTACTAGAACCAGCTTGTCCTGTAGGCATCTGAACCATAGTCTGAATTGTAGGTCCTGACTGTGGTACAAAGGCTTGAGGAATCTGCACTGATGCAGGGATAGAAGAAACCGAAGCTACAGATACTCCAGAAATAGGTGTCGTAGGTTGAATATAAGTTGCAACAACTGCATCAGTCTGAGGCGAAGTCTGAGGCATACTAGGCCTAGGCTACTGAACAGAACCAGGTGCAGGGATTTGAACAGTAGGCTGAACAGGTTGCTGGGTTGGACTAGAAACTAAAGGCTGTTCAATTTGATTAGGTAACTGCACATTAGTTTGCATAGTCTATTGAATTTGAGATGGATTCCACACCATGTTCATTCTGGGGTATTGACTCGTAGAAGGTTGTGCATATGAAGGACCATAGCTTGATTGAACATAGGGTTGATAATTAAGTGGTAAATTTCCAGCTCCTTGTAAAAATGATTGACCAGAAGGTGGTTGGAAACCTTGAGTTGGGTACTGACCTTGAAGTTGATAACCTTGAGGCATGTACTGAATCTAGGGTTGATAAGGACCCTGAGAAATATACTGAGTCTGGGGTCGACCTTGGGGTATGTACTATCCTTGAGGTTGATAACCTTGAGGTATGTACCATCCTTGAGGTTGTTCTCTAGGTAAATAATATTGTCCTACAGTTTGTCCTGGTAAAAAATTACCTTGAGGTTGCCCCCCAGGCGGTAACTGACTACCTTGAGGTTGAGGATTTGGAATGTTACCAGACATCATAAAAATTTTCTCTGCGTTCAATGTTTCAGTTTTAGTTCCATTTGTACCAGTTGATAACACTTGTTCAGTTGGTTTAGGAGTTGCTCCTGAGAAAGTACCAGTGAGTGACTGGTACCCCGAAGGAACAGAAGTACCACTGTATAAAAATGTTTTCGGAGATTGGGAAAACACAGATCACTCACCTGACATATTTGATGAAGGATAATAACCTCTTGGTGTAGAATGAAAAGGAATTTGGGGTGGTGAAAAACTAAGACCCGGGTTTTCTAAAAAATATGTCAATGATAAATACCAAGTGCCACTTCTAAAAGGGATGTAGAATATAGATTCACGCTCCCTAAGATTCAAAGTCTGTTGGGTTTCGGGAAGAGTTACTTCTTTGTTTGGACCAACAAGTTCTTTAATGGAAATAAGGTCAGAAGGAAGATTTTCAATAATGATATGTCTTACCCTAGGTGAACCAGGATCACTAGAAGTTGCAGTAACAAATCCTGAAGATGGTTCCAAAACAGCAGGTTCAGTGTCAGGTTCAAAAATTTCAGGTTCTTCAGCAAATTCACTAGCAGGAGAATACTACCAGTAAGTTCGAAAACTGAAATCAGCTCTTGAATACATTCTGTTGTTTGTAGTTGATAAAATGGATGAACAACTATAGATGACTCTCCTACTTCTGTTGATCTAATTCTACTGTCATTAGGCGATACTAGTGCTTGCAGCCCTTCAAGTTGGCTTGGTGTATACTCAGGGGGCTTCCCCTGAAGTCTATGCGATTGTCTTGGTAATTCAGCCACGATTAAAAAATTTAATCACACCCAATCAAATAAAATTTCGATGAAAAATCCTAGAGTCGCTAAGGAAACAAACAAATGAATCACACGCCTAAAAGTATAGGAGATCAATCCACACACAAACAGTAACTTCCCACACTAAAAACACTAGTTGGTGATGAAATCCAACATCGTAGTATTTAATGTAGAAAGGGCGGTTGGAACAGTTACCCCGACAACCTGCTTAATGAAACAGACCGGTGGAAGTTTCTCCACCTAAACCATCTCGAGTGAAGATAACCCTCCAGAGAGTCCAAGTGAGTCTAGTCGACGTCTGCTCCAGGTACAGTGGGATCTTTCCTCCACCGTCACCTTAGGAAAAAACCGTAAGATTATGGTCACTATGGTTACCAACAAGAACTAATATACCTGGGGGAACAGTCTACGGTCCGACATACGCGCAAGGGTAGAGTAACAAAGCTCAATCCCCTTGAAGGTTCCTTGACATAATCCAAGGTATACCGACAAGTGACCCCAGGCTCCTCGATAATGGTCTATCCGAGGTTTACCGTTGTTAATATGTGCATATCTTCTATCATTCCCAATGAGATAGAATTGATTATCCCACTGGTTCAGATATGACCTTGTGCTTGACTCCTTTAAGAGGAGCTTCCCAGAGCATACAAGCGACTATTGGATTTTTTCCTACCGCAAGATTAACTAGTTTTTTTTAACTGTCTTGGAGAGTTAATTACTCCCTACCCCAAGACACTAGCCTAAGCTATATTGGTGAAAAGAGCCCTAGAAATATAAAAGTTTCTAGATTAATTTTAATTTAAGCGTTTATTTTAAGAGTTGTTTCTTAAGACAATAGGTATGAAAGTGAAACTGATGATATGAAGTGACCCGACTCAAAACATACTAAAAATGCATCTAATAATGAGAAACAATTCATTTTCTTTCAATGAATTCTAGTTAAAGGAAGAGTTGAGAGATGCAATATTTGAAAAACAAATATTTCCTTCAAACAAGAATAAACGAAAAGAAATCTAATTTCAATGAGAACTCAAAATGATCTATGCTCAATAAGAAATCCCTTTTGTTCAAGATCGAAATTGCAAACCAAGTTTTACTTCAAAAGACACTACAATTTCTAGAAAAGCACTCAAAGCTAAAAAACATTAATATTGAGATCTAAAAATTCTAAGACTAAACTCTAAATTAAAACTTCAAATATTTTAAGGATGTCTTACTTAGCTGTGATCTAACTAAGAAATTCTTTGCTTGAATAAGAAAGAACTTGGAAAAAACATCCAATTTTCGTTTTTTAAGTGAAATTCCAAACTTATCAACAAAAGTTTTTAAAGATGTGCAAACGAGAAAGATGGGATCTAAATCTCATAAACAATTTCTGCTAAAATTCCAGAATCAGCAAGAAATCAAGGAACCACCAGTGATCTAAAGGGATACCAAGGTTTCTAATCTTTGAGCGGGATAAAGACAGAGCAAAAATCATTAAAACATGCAAATATTTCAAAAAATCAATCAAAACTACATATGCTAAAATAAAATCTTAAACAAGGTTGTCTGATAGAAGATACAGGTCTGGGTAATCACTGAGAACCTAAAAAACTAATCCAAAAAAGAGGATTTTAAGATTTTCAAAAAATTTTGATAGGGTCCGCAGAATTCAGTGGAATCTAGTGCAGTCCCACACTGTGGGTACAGGAAAAGTGTGGAACTTCCTGCACTATCTCTAAAGGAAAAGAGAGGACACAAGCAAACAAGAGAAAAAACCAAAAATTATCAAATACTTCTCAGGGATTCTACAGGGATAAACCACCCAAGCCAGTATAACTCAATCAAGATCAGGAAACATAAGTTCAAAGTCAAAAAATCAAAGAAATCAAAGCTCAAAATCCTTCCCCAGCGGAGTCGCCATTTTGTTGGACGGATTAGTCATTCTTGCAGAAAATACAGACCTCCCAAGTGTCCTACGGACAACTAGCAACAAACAGACAAACAAAGCTATCTTTCTCTAGATATATTGCGATTTATAATTAAATGCTATAAAGGTTTAACGATCCTACCTTTGATCCAATGCTTGTTTGTAGTAGTAGTCCTTCAGTCGCCCGAAAGAGTTGCCTTCGAATATCTGCAATCATAAACAAGCAAACATCAAATAGCACTTGGATAGCATATATTCATAAATCATATCTATTATGGTGATCAAGGAATCCATAAAATAAACTAATCAATTGACAGCTTATTGAGAAAAACGAGTTTATTTGTTTTAACTTAAATAAAGAAGAGCCTTACAACTGTGTCTACCTTGATTTTGTACAGGTCTTCCTGGGGTCTGGAATAGGCGTTTCCTCTACTCTGACCAGCCTTTCACTCTTCCAACCAAGATACATACAGGTATGTAATCTTTCCCACATGAAATCCCAGCTAAAAGGGTCTAAGTTTCAACAGCACTTCACCTCCAACAATACTAAAACTTCAACTCATCAATTGTAACCCTTTGAGGCTGCCCTATGCCTCTTTTTATAGTGAAAGAGAGGAAGTTACAACTCCATACAAGAAGGGATAGAATCCTCCTTCAAAGGGATTAGTTCCTTAAATCAAGGGGTTAGCTCCTTATTGGATGGGATGCATGAACATGAAAGGAGCGGACTTTCCACCGCAAGAATGTTTCTAGAAGCTTCCAAAAATGACTTTAACTGAGCTTCTAGATTTTACTTGCACCTTTTCTAATCTTTTACAGGGGTCCACACTTTTAATAAACAGAAAGTGTGTTAGGCTACGCATGATTTATAGCCAACAGGTACGAGACCGCAAGCAAAACTAGGAGAAAGTGTGGCACCAAAGTTTTAAGGCTTTTATGAGCTTTTCTCTTAGTTTCAATGCTTGACTTTAGGAACTTTGATATTTTAGACTTCCAAGGGAGTACTTTAAATTTCATGGTGACAAATTTTAGTGTAATACATCCCCTTATATTTCAGTTTCTATTTTCCCTAAGTGGAGAAAATATTGATCCCGAAGTCGAACAATTGGAATATGTTTCCGTATTGGTCACTCCACAATATATTGTATCCATTGAGTCTCCTATATCATGCAGTCAACCACCTGAAATATAATTTGGGCCTAATGGCAAAGTTCTTCCACCTGGTTTGATTTTGATTAAAGAAATATCACAAGACGAGACACCTTTAACTCCAACTCATTTTCGGTAGGAGCTTTACCTGTACAAGTATATTTCCTCAATCACCTTCCTCTCCTTTTGTTAATCCTGTTTCACTTTGAGTTCTCGTAGATTCTATAGGGTGTACACTGGGTCATTTGACCAAAGCTGAGATAACATCCCAAACTGAACCATTTATTTTAGCTGCGACAACATCTATTATTGCTTCATCTTCAATTTTTGTCCATTGACTTCACCCATGTCACCATCTGAAATCCTATCTGGTTCGTCCCTTATGAGTAATAAATGGCTTGATCCTTTATTCATGTCTTCAGTGCAATATCAAGACGGTCCCATCAATTATTCTCCTTAGTGGCCAGTGATTTCACAGAAATTACCCTCAGAAATTCCAAAATTCAAAGGAAACCCTGGAGAAGACCCGTCAACGCATGTTATAACTTATCATTTGTGGTATTCATCAAAGTCCTTAAATGATGACTCCATTAGACTACGTCTTTTCCAACACACACTCACTAGTCCAACTACACAATGAGGATGGTTCTTTTTCTGTGTCAACCTCATTAAAAATGAAACATGGCCATGAGGATGGTTCTTTTCCTATGTCAACCTTGTTAAAAAATGAAACAGGTGATGAGGATGGTTCTTTTCCTGTGTCAACCTCATTAAAAAATGAAACGGGTTATGAGGATAGTTTTTTTCCTGTGTCAACCTCGATAAATGAAACAGGTTCCCATGAGGATGGTTCTTTCCCTGTGTCAACCTCGTTAAAAAATGAAACAGGTTTCGAGGATAGTTCTTTTTTCTTGTGTCAACCTTGTTAAAAAATGAAACAAGTGCCTATGATGATAGTTAATTTTTCTTGTGTCAACCTCGTTAAAAAATGAAACAAGTACCTTTGAGGAAATTTCTTTTACTGTGTCAACCTCGTTAAAAAATGAAACAGGTCATTAGCATAGTTCTTTTCCTGTGTCAAGCTCGTTAAAAAATGAAACAAATCCTCTCCTAATTATGACGAGTCTTTCATCTGATCTCATAAATGAACCTTCATTCCATCCAGCTATTAGTAACCAATAATCTACTTAGATGAATGAAAAATATTGGGGGGAACCTACTCTTACAGGGGGCATTTGACATATGCTCTTGCAGGGAGCATTCAAAATATTCCTACTAATTTCACGCAATCAATAGTTGAAGTTCGTGGGCAAATCAGGTTTAGAGCTCCAAAATGCAAATGGTAACTATGGAATGGTAAAAATGAATACTAAAAACTATTTTTTAATAGTCATTTAATTGTTTGTAAATCATATTTATTGCTATGACTATGGTTTTATTATGTTTTTATCATGAAACATGTATTTTTAATCCATTTGATGTTGTTTTGAAAAGGTCTTACAACTGATGAACAGATTAGTCGTGCAGATTCATTTTAAGAATGACTTGACCACAAAGCATACTTTTTCTCCTTATTTTTCGAGCTTTGTTAAAAACGAAAAAGGATTTGAAGCGCACTTTTATCTATTTTTCGAGCTTCGATAACAACAAAAAAGGAACCCCTGGAGTCTTCTTTCAGCTCTTTTCAGACTCCGATAATGTGAAAAGATTTCCGAGCACTTGTCTTTTCGATCTCGTGAAATTAAATGAATTGATATCTACTCAGTATAAGTTTAACCCTTTTCCGGACTGAGATAGATTATTTACGAAAAAGGAATACATTGGTCAAACATGACTAAAGAGGTTCTCTTAGGTATTATTTTACACTTTTTCAGATCTGAGCGACAACTTTACGAAAAAGTACTTATGGAGTTTTATTTCGTCCTCTTTTTAAAAATCTCTAAATATGAAAAAGGATTGGGTTTTCACTGTCGTTAAGCTCATTAAAAAATAAAATAGCGATGGGCTTGTCAATCATGGAAATAATTGAGTTTCATTCATCGCTAGACTCGTTGAATTATTAAATAGCGATATTTTATTCGCCCAAAGGGTTGAATTATAGATCAAGAAAATGTTATCCTCCTCAAGCTTGTTAAAAAATAAAGAGGTACTGGTCGAAAAATGACCGGGGAAAATTTAGGAAAATGAATAGAACTTTTTACAGTAGCAAGTCACTCTTGAACATGACACTTCACTCCATCACCATGACTGTTTGGGTTGGGTAATATTCTTGATGGTTCACCATACCTTCACTTCATTTTTGGGTCAATGCTGCCAACTAATCTCAGTGTCTCTGATATGTTCAAGAGAAGTCATCCAGTGAATACTCATCCTTCTGCAATACTCATAAACCTTCATTCTCATGACAGTCATCCCTGAACATTGCTATATCAAGTCATACCTTTGTCTCTAAAATCAGTAACTCTCGTTTCGCAATAAGGTGGCTTCCTGTCAACGACAAATCATTATCCAAGAAGTTCAATTAGAAACATCATATTCCAGTACCATGAGGCTTGTTACAGCATCGACAGGATCCTCGCTTCTGGACTTTTGACCGAAAGATTTTGTCTGTTGTTCGACGTCAAATCATCTATTTGCGCCTTACGAAATGTACTATAGTACCTTGAGGGCCATTGACATCAATGGTGGTTCTCTCACGTTTGTTAACAGCTCACATCATTAGCTGGTAATCAAACGATGTATTACCATGTTCGACTACAAATCATATATTCGCATGGCTAGACTTGTACCTGAATGATCGAGTGAACGAGATAAGAAGACCCCGGATCTAGTTTTAGCCATCTGGGCTGCGATTTCAGGATTTTTGCACACATCATCTACACGGTGACCTTACATACAGATCGTCATCCGAACGTGGGCCTATATTTGTAGGAATGTCTGTATTGGGCAACATTCCAATGTAGACGAGTTTCTAAATTATGTACATGTTATTAGAAATTTTATGTTCTTAGCATGGGAATGCCTTCCCTCAGACATTATGATCAATAGGATATATCATGATGTAATGTATTTTAATATTGATGCAGGTCACCACTCCGCTTCATCTCCAACCTATCACAGTGTAAATCATCTCAATCAAAATATTGTTATTATTATTATGACTTCATGCTTTAGGGGGCAATTGTTATAGGTCAATTTGGGCACTATTCCCAATGACCTGGTTAATTGGACATCATCTCCATAACCAATTAATAGGGTCTATCATTCCCTATCATTTCAGTTGTTACATGCCCTAAGACAAAGAACAAGACAAATCATTCATGACTTTCATTTGAAAAGGTTTCCAAGATTTGAAGTTTATAATATATCATATGAGAGCTCACCAAATATGCCTCTAAAGGGACTAAGTGCATTGCATATGCAAGTAACCCCACTCAAGGGTTCTCTACAAAGCACTTCCCGACATTCATGGGTGCGTTGGTCACATTGGGAGCGAAATTCTCATTGTTCCGGAATCTCTACTTGGCCAGTGCCTTCTAGAAGAGTTCACATGTGTCAAACTTCGAATCCATGTGTCCATTTGATGCCTATGAGATTGGGAAAATTTCTTGCCTATTATTATAAAGTCATTGATTGTAAAATTACCTTCAACTCCTTTATAAATTGAGCACAGATCTTACTATTTGAGAAGGAAGAATTTGAGTAGAGAAATGCCGGTGGAATTTCAATTGAGGAATTGATTTTAGTGACATGTTGCTGGAGAGATGTGCATTGTGATGAGGTTGGGATGCTCCTGGAGATGGTGACACTAAATCAATCACTGGGTTGTAACGTCCCCTTCTATGCATTAATAAATATTGATGCTTACTTTCCCACATATGTATCTGTATAAGCTTCTGTCTTTCATATTATGAATTCTTATTTGATGCATATGGTTCATGTTTTATTGATTTAACTGAATAACTTGAATAGACATCTGTATTATTGCTATATTTTGTTATTAAGTGTTCATATTTGCAGGAAATATTTTTGCGATCTAACTCAAATTTGAAGCTACAGCAAGAGTGACAAAAAGAGAATAGGAAGTGCTTGGACTCCAAGTAAATTCTTTGATCTATTCTGTGTGTCTATTTAATGTTAGGAAAAGTAGTTTCAAAGTCTTTAACCTATTGTTCTAGATGAGCACTACATCTAGGGAAGAATGTTTTATCTGTAATCCATAATTTCACATAACAGTCATGGGCTGGAGGCCATGTGGGGAGGGGCTAGCTTTCAGGGCTAGCCCTTTCAGACCCCCCCATATGCGCACATAAACTTCAAATAAGTCCAAACTTCTATACATTGTAAGAATTTTTGTGTGGCGCATTGGCACGTGGGCAGGCTAGCCAGAGTGAGGTCAACTGTTTGATTCTTGCAGGGACCCAAAAAAAAAACTCCACATTGTTCAAGGGCCGCGTGGCGGCCTCAGGGTTGGCCATGTGGTGCCTTATCATTGGCCCAATAAACCAACATATATTACATCTGCAAATAAAAAGATGCCACATGTCCTCCATTGACTAGCTCGGAAGACATATTCCAGAGAATATTTAGAGGAATATTCCAAGAATATTCTAGGAATATTCCCTAGAATATTATTTTTGCTGACTGTACAAATGCCCAGTCAAACCTGGTCAACTGTCAAAAATTGCAATTTACTAGACTTTTCAAATCGTGATAACTTATTCATATGGTGTCGGTTTTTCGAACCATTCGTGGCGCCAGAATTAGGAAGATGAGATCTATTCAGTCGCTCAGGTTTGGCACACTTTCGAACACTTTGAAATTTGAGCTATCACTTAGGTCCTTGATCCAAATCTGATCACCTTATGGAAGTTTTCATAGACTCCTATATCATGGACTAGGGAACCATTTTGTCAAATAATATTGCTACCCAAATTTTTGAATACATAAAAAATCGTTTTGTTTCATCTAAGATCCTTCCCCCATTTTATATGAGTGCCTAAATTATGGATGCAGTGTCTTTTACATCATATTTTCCAATCATGGGTTGGAAATGGACTATCCAAGACCCCACTCCTATTCATATTTATCATAGTATTCTATGGGAATTAAAATATGAAACTAATTTCTACAATATTTGCCATGGTTTTATGCTCCCACTATTCCATGCAGTGTTTTATGAAAAGGCCCCTATATTGTCCACAAAAGCTCAAGTAGACTTCAGATCCATTGGAAAATGGTTTGGGGAATATTTTTTCACTTATGTCAGAGCTTTTGGAAACTTATCTCAACCACATTTCCTACCATTATATGTTCCAGATAAAATTCTTGCAAGATAAATTGCTTATTAGATAGTGGGTCATGGATTGGCCAAGGTTTTGAAAGAATCAAAGAAAGATTCATGGCCCTCATTTCCTATTTACTATGATGTCTATGTATTAAAAAATTTCAAACATGCCAGGCTAGAATTTAACCAAATCCAATGTTTGAAATTATTTTCAAATTCTAACAGGAAATATGACACGG
Organism: Pinus albicaulis; assembly: GCA_034641835.2. NCBI lineage: Eukaryota > Viridiplantae > Streptophyta > Pinopsida > Pinales > Pinaceae > Pinus > Pinus albicaulis. The sequence goes on along the minus strand of CM076584.1, from coordinate 233,823,365 downwards.
ACCAAGTTTCATTCAATTTCACAACTCAAGTGAAAATCAGGCCATTTTCCCATGAAAATGATGATTTTGATGATTTGTTTGAGTCATTTGATACTTATTCAATAATGGAGAAATTAGCAGCATTTTGCCTTAATCCTCAACAACTATCAAAGTTCAAGAAATATAGGAATTGAAGGTTGGAAGGGATTCCTCTAAATATTATAGAGGTATCCTAGCCTATCTCACAGAAGGAACAACAACAGAAAGAATAGGGAAAATAAAAACCCCCTAAGGATACGGAAGTCCTTAGTGGAACAAAAGAAGATAAGTCTACTGGAACTTAAACCAAAGACCCAATGTTTTCAAGTGACTTAGATGAAGTCTTGAAATATTTTGATCAATATATTAAAGGAGACCAAAAAGTGGTGATAATTGATCTTCAGCAAAAAGTGGAAACACCTCATGGTAAAAGTCAGAACCTGTTTACTGTTGGGTTAACTGAAAAATTTGTTAGCATACAAGAAGTATAATTTATCTCGACCTGACCAACATCATAAATTGTGTTTAAAATCGAGGAAATTCCTCCTTTGGATATATTTTATAGCCCAAGGCATAAGGTTGTCATGAGAAGGCAAAGGAAAAGGAGAAGAACAAAACAATCACAATATCTCATTCCTGGGGATGTATCTATGGAAGTAGTTTGGAAGGACCCATAAGTAGATCCATCTAAGGATCTAACATGGTTAACTCAGTTTGCAGGAGCATATGCATCTACCACCGTTGATAAAGCCACTGAAGTTCAGCAATTAGTCAAAGAGAGGATGAAATAATCCTTCAATTGGAACAAGAATTGCTATCAGAGAAGTAAACCATTAATCATCATTTACAAGCACAAGTGTCACAGCTCCAACATAGCTTGAATCAACTAATGCTACAAGATGCTCATATACACCAAATGCAGTTCACTTTTGAAAAATTCAAAGATAATCCTAAAGTGGATGAATTTAAAAAGGAAGCTTCGAAATTAAATACTCGGTTATCCAAACAACAATTTTTTTTTTGTCAAAAACTGTCTAGCATTATTGAACTGTGTGAAAAGAGCGATTCACTGATGAATCGAGTAGCTGACCAGAGGATCAAATTTGATGAAATTGATGATAAAGTATCCCAATACGTCACTTGGAAAGATATTGCTGAAGGCCTAAAGGCAAATCTTCCCAAGATTGAGGATTATAAAAATAAAAATAAAAATAAATAAATAAATAAATAAATCTTATTTACTAAATGGGACATACAATTAAAGCGGGCTAAAAGGGAAAATTTCAGAGCTAGAGATTTTTCCAACAACATTGTTGAAACAGCCAACCAAAATCTCATTGTTTCTAATCTGATTGATAAATTACCCCCCGGTTCTCTACCTATTGTAAAATATTTTATAAGACAGTGGCAGGAAATGTCCAAGATGAAGGAAGAAAACATCAAAAAATTGGATAAACTGGATTGGAAAAATTATTGGAAGCACTTGGTCAAGCCATATATCCAATGGCTAATGTTGCGTTATCTAACAAAAACTTCCTCTTACATGATGCCTCCACTATAATATGCGGTCTACATAGGACAGTTGTGTGTCAGGCTAGGAAAAGCTCCTGAGGTTCAACCTATGATTGATATCCTTCAACTCAAAGAATGAATGGAAAAATAGACAACAATGCAATCCTGAAGTGAGTCATCCCATCAAAATTTGTTTAGGTTTTTTATTTCACTTAATTTAAGGAGAGTTGTTTAACCCTCCTCAAATATTTATGTATTTAATTTTTTTGTAATTGTTATTTTATTATATAAACCCTTTCATGTTTTCAAAGAAAGGGTCCTGAAATTTTGAAAAGAAGACTTTACTGAAGTTGCAATTTTGTACTCTTGAAGTTTTTCTTAATAGAAAAGGCTGGAACAGAGATTGTTTTTCAAATGAGCAGAGTTAGCACATATATAGTACTTTTATCTTTATGTTGATGTTCTGTTTCAAATGAGAAATAATTAATTTTCCTTGTGATTTTTTGTTATATGTATCGTTTTTAACACAATCCAACATTAATTCACTTCTGAACATGTTTGGTTGTTATTTTTAATACATATACAATACATGCAAAAATAGATGCAATATATACTTAATCAATTGATTTGATTAACTATTTAATCAAACCAATTACCTCAAATTGTTTTGCATTTCTCTAAGTTTTTGATAAATATTCATTTGCATTCACTTAAATAGCATCTTTTTAAATCACGTATAATAGAAATATGATTCATCCTAGGATATATATATATATATATATATATATATATATATATATATATATATATATATATATATATATATATATATATATATATATATATATATATATATATATATATATATATATATGGACTAGTTTCCTAATGAAATTTAATTGAGTGGATGGGTGGTATTTTAACTGACTGTGACTTGATGAATAGGAGTTAAACTTGTTGTCACTCTTATTCATCAAGTCACAGTCAGTTAAAATACCACCCATCCACTCAATTAAATTTCATTAGGAAACTAGTCCCATAAATCCAGTCAATGCCACTATCTCAAATGGATAAGGGACAGTTTTTAAGTCCCTGACTAGGTGGTTTTCCCCAATATTATGCGGCACAGATTTTCGAGGCATCAACACAATGTCACTAGCTCTGATGGTTGAGGCATTACCCCAACAACGACAAGCTGGTCTCAGACCTCCTAAATCTTGGTGAGGAAGGGATCTATTCCTTCCCCCTTCTGCAGCCTAATGCATCACAACTTTTCTTCTAGGAACATATTTCATTGCTCGGAAGTGCCCTGATATAGTGTGGAGAGAGAATCCCACATCTATTTGGTCATTCCTTTGGCCACTATATGTGAGAATATATGGTCCCAAACTCCATTCAAGATCAACCACTTCACCTCCACCATTACCTTCTTGTATTCTTTCTCCTGATATGCATCCTAGGGAACGACCACCACATTATCTATGTAGGTTTTCAGACCATATTGATCTAGAAGGAAGGTATCCTAGCCTTCCAGATGACATAGTTGGAAGTTCCATCCAACCTCTCCTAATCTCTAAGCCATGTTGTTTCCATCTCAAAAACTATCAAAAACTCCCTCTTTCCCTTTTCTTGGTTGTTGCTATGCTACTTGCACTCTCTTTTGGAATGTGTGGATCTACCTGGAAAAAAATCAAACTTCTGAGACTCGAAGTTCCATGAGAGAAATTTTCCCACTACTATGTGTGCTTTTCTCTTCCGCCCCACACTAGTTTTGCTACTGCAAAACCCTTTGCATCCAACCAAGGAATCTGCCCAATGAATATATGAGTTGTAGTTGCTCCCTTTAACTGTTGGAATCACTGAATTGGGAAACTTGGATTTTCTGCAACCCTGCAACTGAAAATCGATTTTTTTCCCCAGCAATTCAGTCTGCTTATTTGGGCACTATGATGCACTATAAAGTTTCGACATGCTTCTCCCTCGAAGCAGTGAAATTTTCCTCTTCGCTTCTAAGATTCTCGGCTGATCACTCACGCTCTGATACTATGTGAAAATTTTAAATCTGAAATCCTAGTGCAGCAACTAGAATCTATTTTTCTAATTGTTAATTATTTTAAAATTTTATTTTTTACATCAAATATCAAATAAATCACACTGCAATCTTCAAAAATAAAACTACGAAAAATAATAGCGCTAAAAACTAAGAAAATACTAGCGCACACACACACACACATAAAATAACACTTTTATTTTTGGACAAATGTCCCTGGAAAAACCTAATGTGGAAAACCAATGCAATAGATGATGGTTTTATTATTATGCAATAGTGAGAAATTATGAGTACAACTGGATGCCGAAATATCACAATCCTACAAAGAAAAACACTGGAAAAATCTAGTGAGAAATTTTTCTCACCCCAAAGAAAAATATGGCACTGAAGATTAGCCTCTGAAACCCTCTACATCTTGCCATGTGTCACCCTCTGTGTGGACTCTGCGCAGGAACAAAATTGTATGGCCTGGATCTCAGACTAAGCTTCCTCTTCTGCTTGCCACTGGATATGGAAACATTTCTCCCAGCCTCTATGAAATTATTCTTCCATCGGAAATCTAAAACGACTTACCAAATCTGCAAATAAAACTTCCTATTAGATTCTTCTACACATCCCATGCATCAACCTCACTCTGGTTCTTCTTCTTCTATGAAAATGCACTTTTTGGATCTGGAAGACTTCCTCCAACCTCACTATCACTGCCCCTCACTATCTCTGCTTCCTCACCGAAGCTCGAACTCTCCGGAAACTAAATGCTGCTACTCTAGAAAATCGAATTCTCCAAGAGTCTCTGGTGTGTTCTCCAAGTGGCCATCGACTTCTTCTTATAATCCTTTGTTGGAGCACCAACTACCAAGATTAAATCTTAATCAATGGTTGGGATCATCTTGAAGTCAATCTGTGTGAGCTTCTAGACTATTCTCACCTTGACTCAATTAATTATGATTAATTAACCATATTCCCTAAGTTTAGGCTTGGGAAATATTAAAAAAACAGTTAATAATCTAACTAAGCCATCTTTGGTGGAATTTACAGAAACTACTTTTGGGTTTTGTAGATCTCATGTATTCTATCCTCTCCACAAAATTTCATGGCTAGAACACATCTGTTGTTACAAAAACTAACAATTAAGTCTAAAGAATGGGGGTTTGGGATGAGATGAAAATGAGTATTTTCCCTCTGTGTCCCCATCCAATAGTGTGTCAGGAACTTAACAACCTTGCTAATGGGTTCTATAATGTTTTTTAGAATCATTGTTGGGGATAGGTCAAATAATATGATATTCAACAACATGATCTTGGTAATATTTTTTTTCGTTTGTATCTTGGTGAAACTGATATTATTATTGCTAAATTGCAGGATCTCACATAGTAATTCCACTTCAAAAAAATCTAATGATGTGCAACAAAAGAAACCATTTTCCAAGGTAAGAAGTAAGGTAAGTAAGGTATGTGTTGGTGACTCCATTGTGGTATTCTTATTTATATTTTCTATCTCAGATTATTACTTTAACCTTAATTCTAATAAATAACGAAAATATGGCGCTACCTCCTTGGGTACCACCATTATATGATCCAATTGATTTTCTAGGTATGAGGGATTTCTACCATGGTTAAAAATTATGTTGTAGGGTAGACCAATGCTCCATGGATATGGGGAATCAGTCATAAATCATCTTTCTGCATTTATCCAATACTTTAAGAAGAATGATCTCCTCCATGAGGATGTTATGATGATTCACTTCACTATAATTTTGGAACTGTCCACGTGAATTTGGTACAAGAGCCTTGGAAAATGAATGTTTTCCTCATTTGAAAATTTTTTGGAAGAATTTTATGCAGAATTAGATCATGATTTAAAGAGTTATGTTTCCATTATCCAAGGAATAGTATGGATGTATTATCATATAAAATTCTAGAAGAATGGCCCCAATCCAAAAAGGAGAACAATAGTGAAGAGTCCCATCTTGTTAACGAAGACCAAGTGGTGGAATTGGAAGAAGATAGTTCTACTTATAAAAAAAGAAATGGAGAAGAATCTCCATTTTCTCCTAGCAGGAATCTATAAATAATTGAATAACATGGATTTGAGGAAAGCCTTGATATTAGGATAATTCAATAATCCACCCACCCTCCTCTACATGAAAGCACATGTTCAACAAACTACATTCCTCTTGAAACACTTGATCTTCTTGAAACATGTACTAGTGACTTGAAAGAGGAGGATTCGAAAAAAGATCATATCCTTGAAGAGCATGGAGACCAAAAAGAGCTTGAGACTATAAATGCATTTCTCCATGTTGATAGGTGAAAATGGGATATAATCTATGCTCATTTCGACTTTGATCCTATTTATGACAGAGAAATTGAAAAGAATCAAATTGTCCAGTTTTGTTCTCATGAACAACCAAGTTATCCCATAGATTATGAGTAGCCATATCAGCTCATACAAGAGTAGGCATATGAAGAGGACTTCTACATTCAATATTCAAAATAAACTCTTCAAAAATGGATGTCCTTGACATGTTATTCTCAAATGTATCAGGATCCATTCGATAATGAATATTTCAATCTTGTAGCATTGGAAAAGCTACCTTATTTGTAGATTCTAATAAACTTCAAGATCTTTCAACCCCTATGATGATGGCCATAATTGACCAGATAAACATTTAGGAAATCACTCAAAGAGGATCCGAGTTAAATCCTTTTCCATTTGGGATAGCCATTTCGACTAGTTAAATGGGTTTGGTTACCACTGCAAGGTTTCACTCCAAGGAATGGAGACTTACCTTCAGTGTAAAATTAAGTGTATGAAAGGAAAATTATACAAAGATTTTAATAAATTAATGTAATAAAAATAAGAAATATATTAAGTAATATTTCTATCTAAATATAAATTTCCTAGATATTTATGTATCTAAACAGGAAAATATAGCAATAGCAAGGGATGTAGATCACTTGTTTATTTGTTATAGTAACTCAACTGTAAATGGAAATACAATTCATTAAAATATTTATGTTATCACCAAATTGATCTTGATTGGCTGCTAATCAATCAACTCAATTTAACTCTTTCAAACCACTTCTAACTTAATATTAGCCTCTTCAGTTTGAGAGGGATCTCTCAAAGGGGGTTTATGATTTTGAATAAGGATAGTACTAGATGGCTAACTCTGTGAATTGTAACTTGGTTTTGTATGATTGCAGGTTGAAAAATGAAGGCTTGCTACCATTGGGCTTATGGATTCAACAATCAGTACTCTTAGTGACAGTGGTTCTTCAAATGGAAGTTGAGGCAGATAGAGGTTTTTAACAAAGATAATTCATACACATAACATAGGAAAACACAGCCATTTTACAACTAAAGGAATTCAAAGAATAATATTATGAATTCTGAGTAATTAGAGATGAAATCTACTGCAAGTGATTAAACATAATGATATATATCAATAACACATCAAAAAACCTCATGAGAATCTCAGGTCTGGAAGTAGAATGTCATTTTGTATTACTGATAATGGATAAAACATACAAGTAGCAATTTGGTGAAATATTCTCCAACCCCTTGCTCTTCGATGTTTAGTATATAAATAGACATTATTTATTTAAAATTTCGATGATCTTCCTATATGGCTAGACCTTCGAATTCTACTCTAACACCTATCATAACTGAAACCACTAACTTGAAACAGAAAAATGGCAGTTATCCTTAAAGAAAACAAACTCCTAATAGGACTCTATCTCCTATTTATTACATTCTTTTATCCTATCAGTGAAACAGTTACATAATGGTTACATAATGAATGTCATATGCTCGAAGGAAAAATCACCATAGTTCAACACCACTTTACATCTTCAAAGCACCCCTAGATCTATGGAACACAATCCTGCTTTTTAGGGATGGATGACCTTCATTTTAAATGTTGTTTTGACTGATGAGCTGGCTATGTGGCACTCCTTTTGAGCCACAATTCTCTGCTGATATTTCCCACTGACATGTTGGAGGTTTCCAGCTTGTTGATGTGCTGTTGAGATTCTCAAAAAATTTCAAAAGCTCGTCGCTATGAAAACAGGGCAGTTTAGGCAGTTTTTTAGCGATTTTTAGTAGCATAAGAAAAATGGCTTTTCCATCTATCTCTTTGACTCCTTTGTTGTTCCATTACCTTTACTATGCCATGAAACTTTGAAAACCATCAATCTCCCTCCATAAAACTTGACAAAACTGAGTTTTAAGGCAAAAATACATCTATAGGAATTTTCGTAGCGTATTTCTGACCTCAAGGCTGAGGTATGCTACGAAACTGTGCAAAAAACTAGAAATTGTTGTTTTCAAGATTGTCTTCAAAAATTGTTCTCCAGCTGCAAAATTTGGGTTCTCTGCATGTTATGAACCTTGTCAAACACATTCCAAATTAATTTTTACTGTTGTGGTGTTTCCTCTTTATTTACAATCAATTGACTGATGGGCTCTTCTACCACTGTCATCTTCAGTCCTTTCTTTTCCAACTCAATTTGAATCAAATCCAATTGCTCCTAAAGATCTTCCACTTTATCCTTTAATGCTCTATTTTTGGATTGTAAAGGTAAATTCATCCTCCTAACATGTTTAACCTCTCCTCTTAGTGGCTGAGTCCATTTCATCAACTATTTTTCATTGTCCAAGTTTTTAGAAACACTTGTGACTTTCCCATATTTTCCTCATCTTCTCAAATTGAACCTTCTTAGCTCTGTGTTTCTTTACCTCTTGCTTCAACACTAATATCTCTTTACCTGATTCCTTCAAATTCTATTTGAGGCTTTCTATTTTTTATTTCTCAATCATTTTCTCCTTGCCCTTTCTTTGCTTGATGACCAGTTCTTCTTTTGTTGGTGAAGACAAATATATAATGCTTGTTGGCTGGGAAACTTCATTGATTTTCTTAGTTTCTTTGATTTCCATGACCTTCCTTGCATGTTTGGTCATTCGTTTCCTAGGTTGAAAAATGAAACAAATGTCATCACCTGCAAATTCTAGTTTCTTAGCAGTCTTACCTTTCTTCAGCTTTCTTCCTCCATCTTCAATGTCTTTAGATTTCACAATGGGCGATTCTTCAATGTCAATTGCATGCAGGATATCCTCTAAATTTCCTTTAGCCATTGTTTGGCTCCTAGTGACTCTCTTTCTACCTTTTTTGTTGATTGTCTGCTTCTATTTTGCAGGTGATGTTTTAGGTGTGTCAATCTTCTACAAAGGTTCTACTTCCATGCTCACTGGTTCTAGAGGAGATGATATGTTTTCTTCTTCCACTTCCTTTGTCGCAACTGGTGATGAAATGTTTCTAGGTTTGGAGGTTTTCTTAGGAGTGACAACATCAATTTCATAACCACTCATGAACAAGAAAGAAGTCCATTATCTGTCTAACCTCCTAAATTCTTCTAACACCAACAGCTTAATCATACCATGATGAAAAAGAGAAGTTTAACTGCCCTCTGTTTTGATTTGAACCTTATTTGACATTTTCCCTGGACTTATGTATAAATAAAAAGGAAATTAAAGTGACATCTTACCCACAAAATGTAGAAGAAGCCTGAGATGATAGGAGTAGACCATGTGAAACCTTCCTTCATAGGTAAAATACTTATGAATGACCATTAGCAACTTTGAATAATTTTCCTTCATGAAACTCCTAGGGATAGCATTTTTCAGATCAATTTCACTATGTTCTTTCTTGATGAACTCTTTGCAATCCTGCATTGTGAACTTGATTCCTTTAAACCATTGTTCCCCTCCTCTAGGGATTCTTGTAGCTGATGAGATGCTCTCTGGTGTCACTATAAGGTTCATAATTCCAACCTTTGAAGTTTTTCATGTGAAGCTGGTGGAAAAATCCTTGGAAACCTATAGATGAAAGCCCTGCAACCTCTGACAGAATTTAAAGTAGCCAGTTCTTATGAAAACCTCCATGGAAGTTGGGTCCTCATTGAGTAAATTCGTGTCCATGGGCTCATACTTGTGGCAATGACCACCTTTGTTTGTTTTCCTTCTTGCAACCATGGGTGCTTTATAATCTCCACAGCCTCGCTTGCTTGATGACACCTGCAAAGTTCAAATCTTCCAGCAACCTGCTTGGCTCAATGAAGCAACTCTCCAAGGATCGACTCACATGCAAAGATAAATCACAATATGACAAAAGGTTAATTGAGGTAAGGTTTTATGGTTTAACTAACATCTCATGTTTCAATCATGACATATACATGCCCAAAAAGGTAATGATGACATCAAACATAGGTACGTACCTTTGAATTTATCATAACTGACTTGAATGACCTCCACCCTAACTCCTCCAATCAGAGAATGACAATTCATAGCGAATTTGACAAGATAGGTTAAAAAACATATTTTTGTAGTGAAGTTAGTTTAGCCTCTAACAGATTCGCTACGAAACTATTAGGCAGTTTCGTAGCGAAATCTATTATTTTCCTATGTAAAACACTACGAAATTTTGAAAAACTGACAAATGCTCCCTTTTTTATTTTAAATGCATGGGGAATGAAAATTGACACCATATGAAGACTGATTTGACATGATATGACATAGATGGAGGTGATAATGAAACTTAGGATAGGATGAAGCTTTATCTTTTCATTTTCTTATTTATAATTAGACTATTATTTTCCTTTCTTAATTTTTGAGATTTTATTTCCTGGTTGCATAATTAAGCTTTTAATTTGAAATCATGATTATGTGTAATATGTGAGTTTCTTCCGCTTGTAAGTTTTACCACTTTACGCCACTTTATATGTATCATTAATCCCGTCATATATATATATATATATTCTTATTTGAATATATTTTACAAATTAGTTACAACGAATACCCCTAAGGCAGAGGGGGACTATCCCTTTTAGCCTTAGCGGGAGGATTTATATCCTCATTGAATGTCTTTTGAATTGTTATTTTTCATTGAAACAATTTTGAAACCAACAAAACCCATGATAGAAAGAGTAAATACAATATTGCATGTTCTAGATGGATATTAGTTGCCACCCACCTATTCCACTTGGACCCCCAACACTATTTCCTTTCAGTTTCCTATTTTCCAACACATTTTCCTATTTTGACAATTTCCTATTTTTGGCAATTTTTTGAGTCCTGAATTTTAGAGTTGTTTCCCTAGAAAAACGTTATTTAGGTCTCATTAGAAAGGTTTATCTACTAGAGAAATGTTACTTTTTCACTCTGTAAGGCCACCCCCCATGTCAAAGACTAGTGGGAAACTTACTATGAGGAAAGGGATGAGGGGGAATCCTCATTATTTTTAACCACACCCTCTTGGGATTATTTCTGAGATGTCATCAAGGAAAAATATTACCCTGTTGGGAGCTATGAATACAAGTACATAAAACGGACCACACTACACCAGGAAAGGGACCAATAAGTGTTGAAGTTCAAGAATATCTTCCATACCCTACGCACTAATCTTGGTATCAAGGACTTTAAGCAACATATGGTACTCAAGTGCCATGGCTTTCAATACAAAGACATACAGGAAGAAATGGAGTTTCTAGACATCTCCTAGCTTGGCATGGTGTATTGATATGCTATCAAGATCAAGTATAAATTCCTATAGAAGAAGTGAGACGTTGGATCTATGAATCCGCAGTAGGGAAAAGGCACCTCCAAGTTGCAGTACAAATGATAGAGTGAAAGTGGAGTGACCTAATACAACTCATAGAAGCCTCGAGCAAATAATAACAATGGGAAGATGAAGAAATACATAGGAAAGTGGTGTTAGTTCCACAAGATCCCCACTCACAACACAATGAATGTCGTGCAAAGCAGTCACTGGTGGTCGAGCTAAATGCTTTAAATTTAGACACATGTTTTGACTCTGAGCTAGAACCCAACAAGGGGGAAAAAATCATTGATGCAAAATATAGTGCCACTGTTTCCACCACCAAGGTAAAAAATATTGAGCCTGAAAATATGGTGAAGGATGAGATTCTCTTCCAACTATAGATGTGGGTGAAGGGTTCTCCGTTGATGTTAATTTTTAATAGTGGGAATCAAAATAACATCATCTTAGCAGAGGTCTTTAATAATTAGGGCCTATCGATAACAACACACATGCAACCATACACCATTGGGTGGCTCCATCAAGGGTGAGATCTCTACATCAGCCATTAATGTCACCTTCCCTACAACATCAAGCCTTTCATGCACAAGGTACCATGTGTTGTTGCTACCCTTGAAGTTTAAGATGTTTTATTAGGCCAACCATACTTGTGGAAGCATCATGTTATGTATGAGTATTGTTATCATTACATTGGGAAGAAAACTATTTAGGATACCGAAGGTAGCCCCGCCTACCACCATTTCTTTGATATTCGCTAAGTGATGTAGTAAGATCATCTCCAAAAACGGGAAATTTTTTTATTCATGATTCACTCTAAAAGTAATGGGAATATCATGGCCACATCATGATGACCCCTAGAAATAGTTCCTCTGTGTAGAAAAAGCAAGCTGATAAGGTCATGGAAGGGTATAGGGACATCTTCTCTTCACCCACAGGGAAACCTTTGCATTGTTAGGTCAAGCATTCAATCAATATAACTCATGAAGCACATTTACCTAATTAACCATTCTATTTCCACTCTCTTCTGGAAAACAAGGAAATAAAGTGGCATATCCAATATTTCCTAACAATAGGGCACATTTGAGCAAGTTCCTCACCTTGTGTGAGCCTGTTGTAGCTGCTACAACCACCCTCCAAAAGTTTTTCCATGATTTGATTTTGGATCATTCCCTTCTGTCCACATGAGATTATATTTTTTTATCGCCAAGTATTCATGTTTTTATCAAGACTAATATGTTTAGGTTGTTCTTGTGATGAAGTTGATCCTAGCTCGATATCTTTCAAACATAAGCTAACTCTTGACCTGACCTTGCAGCATTGTTGGTCTTTCCTCCAGAAAATGCACAATATTAGGAGGAAAGCTAGCCTAAGGATCATAATTGCGCAACCCAGACAAACATGCCAGCCTTAAGCTTGAAAACTGCGCAATTCTAGATGGCAACCCAGCCCTGAGCTTATAAACTGCACTGAGTCAAGAATTTTCCCAATCTTCAGGAATTGTGTAATCCTTCTTGTAAGTGTGCATGGAAAGCTTCATATAAAAGAAAAAATAATTAAATAAATCCCTATAAAATAGGGAGTCATCATTAGTTTCCCGAAGGTGGCACACTCACTCTTTTTTGGAAATTTTCGCCAAGTGCCACTTTTTCCTTGATTTTAGGCATGCTCATCATAAACTGCAATACACCTAAATCTATTTAATACATGCCTCTAGAGATAATTTTTACATTCAATCTTGGAGATATAGCATTCCAAAGGAGATCAAGGAGCCTTCGGTGAAGTTTGTGGCGCTTTTCCAGCTGATTTATGCTTTTGTCGTCTTTTGCTGCTTTTTCTATCGTTTTTTATTGATTATATTCTTTGAGTGTTGTTTTGTTTTTTCTATTCATGTTTGTTGATGTTTTAAATTGTATTAGATTTTATAAGTGTTTTTTTCAGTTCTTCATTCTAATTTTATAATTGTCACATTATTTTTCTTTTTTTTGCACATAGGTGATCATTGTTTCGGTGACTCTCCATGCATGTTTGTTTTTCCTCTTTCATGTTCATTTTTTCCCCTTCATTTGCATCAATCTATCTATACTTAATTATATTTTCACTTTAACCTATATCATCACTTACATCTGTCATTTTCCCACACTCTTTCCAGGAAGATCTACACTTCACTTTGCCAACACTTGCCTTGTCTAGCTAAGAATTGTGCAAGTCTAGGGCTCAGGCTCTCATATTTGCCTCTAAGATTGTGAAATGTGTAGTACAGGCTGACCTAAATTTGAATTGCGCATTTCTAGGGCTCAAGCTTTATCCCTTAGCCATTGAGACTACACAATGTGAAATCTCTCCCTCAGTCTTCCAAGGTTGAATCGTACATTGCGCAGTCTTAAGCCAGAGGTTGCCAAAAATATGCAATACGCAGTTCTTGCAGCTAGTCCCTCTCCCTTGACCTCAAGAAATTTTCAATTTTCCCCTTTTATTCAGTGGTTGATGTTGTGATCTTACTTTGTAAGTTTAATTGCTAAAGCTAATTTATCTTTTCCATGAGTGCAGTTTCCTCCTACAGGTATTACAATTGTTCAACACTTTTCTTCATTTGTCACTGATTTCATGGAACCCAAGAGAGTTGCTTCAAAGGATACCACAGAGAGTAGTATCAGGGAGGAAATTGAGAGTACGCCAGTAAACTTTTCAGTTTATTCAAATACTCAATTGTTCATAGAAAAGGAATCAAATATCACATGGAATAAAGTGAATGAAACATTCTCATCAAGAAGCTTCAAAGAAGGTCTAGAAGACTGAGAGGCATACTTCAATGTTCAACGTCTAGGACTACATAAGGTTGCATGTAGATATATGGGTTTCCCATATGCAGACATTATCAGTGGAATATTTTCGCATATTGATATCAAAACTATGACTTTGAACAATGCCAGCAAATAAAAGCTTACTTATTTTCTGGTGACAAATTACCACCTCATGTATCATTTGTCAAAGCCGGAATCACTCATGGACTTGTACTTTTATGGTACCACCAACTACTTGAGTAAAAAGGCCATTGTTAAAATATGAGTGAAATATCCATCTAAGTTTCATCAGACACCCACCAACACCTACAAGACAAAGTCTATCATGAGGTCCTATTAGCACTTGATTGTTCTATGTTTCAAAATCTACATTCAGCAGAGCAGTGAGACATTCCCTAAAGGGTGGGAATTTATACTTAACCAAGTTTTCAATGAAGGGAAACCATTCAACTGGTCAAACTTATTGGCTCGAAAACTGAGTATCCATATACCCAACGCCATGAATCCTCCCAAGGGAAGTAAAGATATATTTTACATGCATTCATATCTACTGGATGTAATATATGCTCACAATTCATTCCCTGGCATTAATTGGACTTGGACACCATGAGACCCTATCGTGCACATCTACTACAGACTGCTCTCAAAATGCAGCTATAGAGGATTAATGTAAAATCTAATTGGTCGCTTCCTCTTTCTATTATACAAGTTTATCTTTGAGGAAGAACCACCTTGCATGTCATGTGGGACTATGGAAGCAGTGTCGGAGATAGAAGATTGTCTGCCTCACCGGATGGCACTTTCCTTAGTGTTCAGTGGACAGAATTCATCGCATATTTTGCCAAGGTATGGCATCGACAAGATATTCTTGCAAGAATTTTCTTATCATCTCTCCACATTATTGTCAATAGCTTTGCATAGGATCAATAAAACACCTTAGAAAACTCTTCCTATGCAAATAAGATTGTGCGATATCAAGAACCTGAAATTCATGGACACCGAAGGAAAGGCGATAGAAAATTTTGCATTTGGTACTCTGGACTTTAATATGTACAATCCTCAGAATTTTTGTAGAGACCATTGTGCGAGAATTCATTTTCAATGGCTAAGTGATACTTTCTATTGGTTAGAGGAGGAACCATGCAAGAATTTTTATAATGCCTCCATGTCCTGCGAGTCGGTCGGTTTTGCAAGAACTTCATGGGTTACTTCATATAAAGAGGGAACTCTAGAAGCAGTACTAGCGGAAGAGCACAACTCAGTGTGTGAAAAGGGTAAGAGGAAAGTTGCAGGTAGCCAAAGGGGAGAATGAAGTCGTAAGATGAAAGTAGATCCAATCATCATGAGAGCGGATTTAGTAGTAGAGGCAAGGAGGAAACAGAGGATGCGGGAAGAAAAATAGAAGAAGAGGGAATAATAATGGTGGAAGAGATTGGAGGAAGAAAATCAGAAGCAAGAAGAAGAATAAAAGTAGAAGCAGGAAGAAGGAGGCAAAAAGTAGTAGAAGAAGAAGCCACATGGAAATAGTTCAAGAAAGAGTAGAACCAGAAATTAAAAGAGCAGATGAAATAGATGTAGGACAAGGATCTCACTCAAGAGATTGAGGATTTAATTGTGCTTCAATACATGTAGGTAGAGTCGAAGCCTCAGAACCAAGATGTCGACCTGATGCCAAGCACACAATAGGTCACAATTCAGTCTCCCCCTCCTCAAATACAGTAAGCTCCAAGCGAGGCAAAGGAAATTTTTCCTCTTGATGAAGGTCCGGTTATGGACACATAAAATATGACTTACGACAAGCTTCAAAAAAAATATTGTACTAGTGCGGAAGAAAAAATTTCTGAATGACCTTGCAATCTCCTACATTTATTAGAGAAAGGGTGATTTTGGAGACACCAGGAGGAATCCAAATGCCATTGTCGCAGCCAACTTGGCCTTCACAGGTGTAGAAAAATAAAACACTAAGTATTTGATGGCCAAGAATAAACAATTAGAAAATTACTTGCAAGCTATTAGGAAAGAGGTTGAACAGCTCAAATAAACGGCTCAGAACGCAGCTTCCGCATAGGTCCATATGGACGAACGGAAGGCGGTGATACTTGGTGAAGTATCGACACTAGGAGAGACCATCCGAAATATTTATGAGGAGCTTGTTACCATGCATATGGAATTTTTCCACTTACATGGCTTGCAGCAGAAGTGTAAATATTGTGTCAAAATTCTTAAGGTTGTACAAGCATCCATTGTTGTCGTGCATGAATGTTCAATGTGATACAAAGGGGCATCGCTTGAATTGGGAAAGAAATCAAAGCAAGAGGTAGATTTTGAGAAAGAAAAGGTTTGAATGGTCATCCATAATAAAAAATAGCTCACCTCATTCATTTCCAGCATTCAAGCCTGTATGCACGATTGTATAACGGCATGGATTTCTTGGTGAAATCGCACAAGATCCCATCAGATGGCTCGCACACTAAAGCCAAATGCAAGAACCAGGTCAAGTAGGATATTGAAGAATATTTGGAGCAACGCAAAAAGATCTTCACCAAGGAATATCTTGAAGTGAATAGGAAAATTATGCAGAAGTACATTGGTGGTCATGTTCAAATCAACATAATGTTTCTCATGCTAAAGATAGAAGTACAGAACAGTTCCAAATTAGTGTACCTAGATGCCATGGAGGCTATATTCTGCTTCCAGCGTGACACCACTGCATAGTTTGAGGGACTCATTACGTAGTACAGAGCTTCACACTACTACATGACCAAGAAACAACAAGTGGAATTTTCTAAGATAGAGCTTCCCAAAACTCAAGCATAACTTTTTTTGCCCTATTAGGTTGTATAGTTAGCTCTACCCTATTTTGTCTTAAATTGGTATGAGTATATTGTAATATTATTTTTTAAATAATTTTTACATGAAATTCCAAGTGTCAATTGTGGAATATGAAGAGTAACAATGTAATGAATTTGAAAATTCATTTGTAAATAAGTTGAAGAGCCATTATGGAAGTCCAAGAGTCACAAATGGAAAGGTGAAGGGGCACCTCTTTTGTTATAAATAAATCCTCATAACTCATGTAAATGCATTTTGGGGAGCCAAGCTTTTGGCTAGGCTTAGACTTAGAATCAGGAGCTTGGGATTTTTGTGAGACCCTTGGCTTATCCGTAACATAGAGAGAGTAACTTTATTTGTAGGAGCAAGTGTAGATTTCATGTTCCACTATTGGGGCTAGTGGTCCGTCAGTGGTATATGTATTATTGTATATTTCACTTTAATAAAAGCTTAGAGTCAGCATGTTTTCATGCATATGTTGTGAATATAGTAGGAATATTCTTGTTTTATTCGCAATGTATGTTATTTCACTTACACTTATGCTTATGAGCTATTTTGTTTGAATTGGTATGAATCTTATTAAATGCATGTTGTTGTATATTTCCATAATTGTTAACTTCTGAACTATTTTGAAGATTATCTTGTGATGTATTTATGCTCGTGTGTTCCTTTTAAGATGCATACTATTATAGGCTTCTAAGGGGCTCACTCACTTTCCCTTCGTTTGTTAGAACCTTCATGCATTTCACATGACTTTCCGTAGAGTCACATACTTTTTCCCACCAAATTCACCATACACTAATCTATGCGTTATTGTAGCCAAGGCACATCATCAAAAACCACTGCATCGGAAACCAGGTCATATTCCATATGGGACTCCTACACCAAATGGTGTGAGGTCTAATTGGGACTTCATATCAAGGAGATAACTTGAATTTTGGCGATTCCATCACCATCAACAAATCCCAATTGTACTTGTACAAAAGAAATATGGGACCCAAAGAGTCTTCAATGATTATCGGGCACTGAATAAAATCGCCATTAAGAACAGATACTCGATCACATGGATTGATGGCCTTCTTGAAAAACTCAAGGAGGCTAAGTACTTCATCTATATTTATTTTAATTTTAACTATAACCAAGTTCCAATAGAACCCACAAATGTATGAAATATTTCCTTCAATTCTAAGGAGGGTCTCTTTGAGTGGTTGGTCATGCCCTTCGGGTTGAAAATTTTCCCTGCAAATTTTATGAGGTTGATGGATGACATATTTTGGCCTTTAACCAACTTGTCCATGGTTTTATATCTTGATGATATCCTCATATTCATCAAGATTTGAGCAGAGCACTTGCAACATATTCGACAGTTCCTTCAAACCCTGTGGCAACACATGTGTCAACTTGAAGAAATGATCCTTTGGCATGGACCAAGTCTAATATATGGGCTATATAATTGATGAGAAATATGTGCATGTGGATCTAGTTAAGATCCAAGTAACTCGGTATTGGCCAGCCCTGACGAATCTAACAAATCTTTGCAGCTTCTTGGGCCTTGTCAATTTCTATCAAATATTTGTATTGGGTTTCTCTCATATCACTTGGAACTTGAGTCAAGTTACCAAGGGTGAAGTGAAAGAAAAGTTTGTTTTTTTTCGAGTCATAACAGAAGGAATTCATTGAACTAAAAAACCACATTTTCTCTACATTATTCCTCAACTTTCTAAACCTACAACAACCACTTCAAATTGATATAGATGCCTCCAATTATGTTATTGGTGTAGTCCTAACTTAGCAATGGCATCTAGCGGAATATCACAATGAGACGCTCTTTGATATTGTTTGAAGATACCCCATCTATGATAAGGAAATATATTTTATCTTCTAGGCCTACTAGCAATGTAAACATTATATCTCGGGGAAGGAGACAATCATCCACACAAATCATCGGCACAAGGGAAGTTGTAGAATGCATACACAAGGGAAGTTGTAGAATGCATACACAAGGGAAGTTGTAGAATGATCACTGTCATGAGTGGTCCACATACCTACAACAATTCCATTTGAAAATTAAATATAAGAAGGGTAGCTCCAATCATGTCATGTAATGCCTCAGACTGCACCTGATTGTGGCACTGAGAATAGTTCTCAACTCTTATGGGCACAAGACATATGTATAACTAAATCTATATGAAAATGACTTGAAATTTGATGCCATTTGTACAAGATTTTCATGGTTGAAAATCATTATCATACTTCCACCTCCAGGATGGATTGGTGTGTTAACTGGGACATATTTGTGTTCCTTCAAGCGAGCATGCCAATCTGATTTGGGAGGTGCATTACAGTTCATTCACGAGACACTTTGGTGTGGAGAAATATTGCAGAATTATTTCTATTAGCCAAAATTCCAACATGATGTTGGAAAATATATTTGATCTTGCATTTCATGTGTCATATCCAAGCCAACCATTAAGAAGAAAGGCATGTACACTCCTCTTCCTACTCATATTCAGCCTTGGGAATCCATCTCAATGTAATATTTATTTGGCCTTCCTTCTACCAAGTATGGTAATGATTGTTTATTTGTAGTCGTTGATAGATTTTATAAGATGGAAATATTAGATTTCTGTAAGAAGAGTATCACTGTAGAAGCCACTGCCAAAATCTTCTTCGAATGAGTGTGGGTACATTTTGGGATCCAGCGGGCCATTATATCATATTGGGATAGCAGGTTCCTAATATCAGTTTGGTCAAGCCTCTAGTCATTGTTGGACACCAAAACCACCAAGTCAAGTACATTCCACCTCTAGATTGATGGCCAGACAAAGGCTATCAACAGGATGATAGTGCATATACTACGCATGTATAACTCTAAACATACACGTACATGGGATGAGAGTCTTCCCTATGTGCAACGTAGCTACAAAAAATATCTACATAGCTCGACTGGCCACAACCCCTTTCAGGTGGGATTGGGATTTCAACAATTTTGTTCCATTGATGTTGCAATGCCTATTGCAACTACACAGATAGAATATGCACATGTTCAATCCAAATTTGATAAGGCCACCAATTTTATTGAACACATTTAGCACATCCAACAATAGGTTCAAGATATCTTGGATAAATCTAATACTAAGTACAAAAAACATCATGATTTTCATCGGGTTAGGTTTCAAGTGGGTGACAAGGTTTGGTTGCATTTGCCGAAGGAACGCCTTGTCGAATCCCATCAGAAGCTTTGACCACTTCGACATGGGCCTTACACCATCACTAACGCTACGCCTAACAACACTTTTGAGCTAAGTATAACCCCATTCCTTAGCCTGCACCCAGTATTTAATATGGACCACCTTCGGCCATATTTTCCACCATTTTTGGACACATCAGACATTGTTGAGTAGTTAATGTTACCGAAAAAACTCAACCCATATTTCATTGAATAGGCCAGAAATGAAGAGAACACAAAAACACATATTAAGAACACTCACCAACATAGGATCCAAGTGTATCGGGTTGTCAAATTTGGTCAACTTTTGTGCCAAGGCAAGTGGCTCACCAAAAACCAAGTTCAACAAAAGTTTCCCCGTCTCATGGAGGCACTCAACACAATGGATATCATTGCTTCCTAAGGGGGGAGGATTGATCCACATGGATATTGGTGGACACCCACAGATTCCACTTGGAACCCAAACATTTTTTCCTTTCAATTTCCTATTTTCCAACACAGTTTCCTATTTTGGCAGATTTATATTTTTGGCAGTTTTTCAAGTCTTGAACTTCTAGAGCCATTTTACGGCCCTGAATGGAATTTTTTTTGGAAATGGGAAAACATGAGTGAAAGAATACATTTGCAATCAAAAAAAAATTCCTCAGATAGACCTTTCAATGGGCTATCGTGCATGCCAAATAGAGATATTATGCCAAACTAACGACCCCGGGAACTTGACGTTCCAACTAACCCCATTGGAGCCCCCAAAATTTTTGCGCTTCATCTCCTAGGGTTATTTTTTTGGATGTTTAGGTTTTATCATTATATTTTCATAATAAAAATGCCTTAGATCCTCATTGTAACACAATTTAGAAGGCATGTAGCCATCACATCATAAGATACCATCACTTGAGCTAGTTTGTTTTCATTCAACATGTAAACATTTTTTCCAAAATTTGTTGTTTATTAATTGAATTTATGTTTCGTTATATCTCTCTGCTTTTTCTTCTTCTTTTTTCTTCTTCTTTTTTCTTTTTTTTTTCTTTTTTTTTTTTAATTACATTTTGTTCCTTCATAAATCTATATCATTGTAACTAATTATTTGGTTATTCGAGTAAATACCTTTAGACCTAATGGATCGAAGGATGTCATGCCCATGAATTCCCTACTCCAAAGTCTTGCCCCAAAATCCACTTGTAGATATGTAAAAACAAAATAACAAGAAATAGGTAAAGGATATACAAGAACCAAACCCTAACTTGTAGAAATATGGTGTAGAATTTCAATTGCGAAATATGGTGTAGAATTGCAATTGCTCAAGAAATTTTAATCTAAATCAAGAGACACAATTCTACTCTACTCCTCTGTGGAATTTAATTCACACTTTAGAACAAAAATTGCAAGCATGCAATAAGAAATAAAAAACATGCACAGTATTTTTCTAGGGGCAAGAGATTGTTAAAAAACCCTTGAGCCTCCTTGCATTAATTAGATAAATCGAGAATGTATTACAATTGCTAGCGCTCTCTAAGATCAACAAGCAAGTGAATAACCTATCTCTCTGTTCAATGAGAAGCTCTGACCCAGACTTAGTCAACGTTTTCCTCTGCTTGAGCCCCTATTTACTTGCACAAATTATGAGTAAATTGGCCCCTATTATTTAGGAATTTTCATCCAATTGATTGTGAAATTCCCAAGGTTGATCATCTGACTACATGCAACACTTGTACACGCAAGACTAGTATACAATTGATGTTAAAATTCCTTGTAATATCCACCATAGCTGGGGAACTTGAATTATCTGCATGAAATAGCTATTTTGGGATGATTAATCAATTAATTGGATGATCATTGAGTTATATTTTTGTCCCACTGCACCACTGACCTTCAACTAGTTCCTCCAAATATTAGAACTAGTTTAACTGAAAACAACTAAAAATAACTAACCTTGATTGCTAAAATTTAGCAATCACACATGCTTAGCTGAACTCCAATCCTTCTAACTCAAATTTACTGAGCTAATTGAGTGAAAATATCCATGTCACCTCAGTTAATTGCCACCAAGTTGTATGTTGATGTGGAAACTCAAATATCCTCAATTTGACCAAGGCAAATTCAAATTGAGACTTTCTTGTTTCATTTTTCAACACTCCCTCTCTGCAAGAAAGGGGTTATCAACCACTCTTATCCTGCATATGTGGAATTATTACTTCCCTCTTGACAAAGACTTTACTAAGATGTCAACATATTGTTCCTCTATTGGAATGTATTGTAGCAACATTATCTGCCTCTACACACAGTTCCATAAATGGTGATATCGGATTTCTATATGCTTGTATCTATCATGAAATATCGAATTCCCAGATAGCTTAATGCAACTCTGATTATCACAATAGATCATAGTTCAATCCATCATCTGACCAAATAGTCCCACAAGTATCTTTCTCATCCAAATCGCCTCACATGTTGCATGACATGTAGCCATGTATTCTTCTTCTGTCGAGTTGAGCGCCACAGATCTTTACTTCCTATTGTACCAAGAAATCATTGTGGACGCAACACTAAAAATTCCACCTGATGTTCTCTTTCGTTCATATAGACTCCTTTCCTAATCTTCATCTGTGAAGCCACGCATCTTCACTCCCTTTTCCCATCTGTGCCATAATCCATATTGGGTAGTGCCTTTGAGGTAGCGTAAAAAATGATTTGTTGCCTTCCAATACAATTTGGTTGGTATAACCATTTCTTGGCTCAGTTGGTTGACTGCATAGCACATATCTGGTCATGTGTTCACAAGATACATCAATGAACCCACTAGCTCTCGGTAAATGGTAGCATCAACCTCTTTACCTGAAGTGGCATCCTCCTTCCTCCATTTGGTCGCTAGAGGTGTCTCCATGGCTTTAAAACTCTCCATATGAAATATTTGTAGTATCTCGTTGGCATACTTGCCTTAAGATATAAACAATTCCCCATTTCCTTGCCATACTTCCAACCCGAGGAAGTAGTGCATGAGACCCATGTTTTTCATTTCAAATTCCCTTGCAAGGTCCTCCTTGCAAGAGCTAATCAGCTACTCATCACTATTTAATATTAAATCATTAACATATAAAATCATTGATAAGTAATTTACCTTCTACAAAAATATGATAGAGGTTCACATCTACTTCACTTTTGGTGAAGCCCAAACTAGTGAGATAATTATTGATCCTAGTGTACCAAGCACGAGGTGCTTGTTTGAGACTGTATAATGCTTGCTTGAGTTTGCACACATGAAACTCTCAATAAAATGTCTCAAAACCTTATGTTTTATTTATGGCTACTACAAATGCAAACATTCTAGATGAAAATAAGAAACAAGCCAAGGCAAATGCTAACATATTTTATTTTTCATTAACGAATGCAACCAAACCATCTAAAAGAGAAAGTTACCTACCGAAAGCAACTTAATTTTTACTATTTATACTTGAATCCCTTTGCCCTAATCCTCACAAATATTTCAAAGATTTTTTAGGCATTTACCCCTGAGGATGGACTCACCTATGTAGTCTGAAACGTTAGGTTATGAAAATACTTGGAACAGGTTATTCCTCTATCTTGAAACTAATTTTACCTGTATGGATTCTCTTTTTAAAAATATTGATTGCCAATTGCATAAGGGGTTGGTAATCCCAAAGAACTGGATATATATATATATAAAGAAAAATAATATAAAATTATATTTTTAAATGTAATAATAATAAACAAATCCATTTATAAAAGAGAAAATTTGTATCAAAATTTCATAACATTATTTATAGGAAAATTTCACATATAATTTTAATAGCAACCTTTAAAATATTAAAGTGTGGATTTGAAATGATTATTTTTTCATATATGATGTTATAATAACTTAGGGGGTGGATTTTTAAGCTATAACAATATGTAATTGTTACATGAGAAAATAATGTATACATGCAAGTTTTTCTCAAGAAAGGTGCATATGTAAATCAACTATGGTAAAAGAACTTGAAAATAACTTAAATACATAATATAATGAGTATGAAAATGATATAAAAGACTAAAAATAAATGAATTTAAATTCTTTTCAATAAACAAGCAAGAAAAATAACCCTTGGAGAAAAAATTCACTGAATTTTAAATAGTGAAGTCATTAATTCTATTGAAAGAAATATTATCCAATGGCTAGGGTTGAGGTCACACAAAATGAATGACTTGTAAATAATGCATTCAAACCAAATATATAAATATTTGATACACTCTTGTAACTAATTAGTTGGTTATTAGAGTAAATACATATATAACTAATGGTTCAAGGAGGTCCTAAATAGGAATTACTTTGATGTCTTGTTCCAAACTCCACTTGAAAACTTATAAAAAAAAACAACATGCTACAAGAAAAAATCATAAGTACCTTAACTAAAATAAACCAGAAAATTAGTATTATACTCACTCTTCATAATTGAATACAGTAAAATGCATTAAAATGCACAGTTGTTGGAGGGAAATATATGAGTTATATATTGAAGGAAATGAACAATTATAAAATGAAAGATAATACTTGCTTCTATTCATCGATACCACCCAGAATCACTAACGAGGTTCCTCCTCCTATTCCAATGAAGGAATGTTCCTCTCGATCCTTACTCAACACATGAAATTGAAGGGATATTTTTCTCATATGAAATATTGGAATGGATGTGAATTAGAAAAAAATCGGTTTCCTGAAGTGGCAGTTTCCTTAAAATATTAGGGATGATTTTCTTACAGAGTATAACACGAGTTTTCCAACATAAGGGTGATTCTATTATCCTCCAACGTAGGCTTGATTTATATTCTAGATGATGGTTGAGGTAGTTGTTACAAGTCAAAAATTCACGCCCTTGGGTTCACTAGAGTAGAACAACATCTTGCAAGTTAACATGTAGAAATTTCTCTATGGAAGCGCTAAAAAAACTGTACTTTATGACTTCAAATCTCCCGTGACACTAGTAGATAGAATGGCTAAGTTCAACAACAATCCAAATGGCTTGGAAAGGAAAACTAGAAGGCCAAAAACACACCACTTGCACTAAAAAAGGGGAAAAAAGTGAGAATGTGAATGGATAAGCACAAATAGGATCAAATTTTATCTTTTTATATGGATAAGGATGAAAGGACCATAAATAGTCAACAAAGTGTCTAGGTTAAATGTGATCACTCCTCAAAGATATATATAAATGCATTGGCATCCATAGAACAAAGGGAGAAAATTATTGTATAATTAAGTGTTGTAGAAACTTAGACCTAAAGGCTTCTTTTCAATAATCCATTATCGGTGTTCATCTCAAAAATGAGTTGTGGTGAGAGGGAGACCAAGGATATGGAATATGGAGGACCAATTACAATGGTATAATATAAATAGCTGGCTATTCCCCCACCAAATAGATATATCTTTGATTGATTTATGTATATGCATTTGATTTCAATTATGTGCTAATGCCAGTAGGTACTACAAGAAGTTGGAATTGGTAAATAAATTTTCTATGTGCAGGTTTGTAGTGTAGGAAGACTAGGAGAAAATATCTTTGAATGGATCTCAAGTTTGATGCAACAAACATATGCTTATCTCAATAGAAGGTGCACCTTATTCCTTCCCATTGTTATTTCCTCTAATTTCATGTGCATGTGTGTGTATAGAATTGAGTATCAACCATACTATCTGGACAATCCCTGGGTAGGCTTGTTGGTGTAAATTAATCTACTCTTGTAGGTGAAATATCTCCATAAACAGAATTGGAAAATCCACTGGAGATGTCCTAGTGAGGCCTTTTTCATAGTATTTTTTAGTGTTTAAAATATTTTTTTACTTGTCTCACTCTTATACAATCATTAGGAGTCATAGAAAAAATTTTGCTTGAAGTCGTTATGCTTGAAAATCCAAATTTAGGTTTTACCCTTTCAGCTCCCCTCTACAGTTCTAACCAAAGCAGTGTTAATCCTAACAATACCCAATTTTTTCTTGTGACAAAGCATTGTTGGATCTTCATTTCTCAATTTATTTTATGACAGAGTGATTGAGGCCTCTAACCAGAGGTTTTGATAGGGTTTATCCTACAATATTCATTTTTCTTGTATGATTTTGTGCCTAATTGTGGTTTCCCTTTAGATATGTATTATTGTCTCTTCTTTTATATATAAAACTCTTATATCTACCTCAAATAGGTGGATTTATCTTCCTTGTTAGGAGAATCCTATTGTTTTATATTCCCAATAAATACAATGGGGGTTAGATACCTCTCTACCACCATTTTCTTATAACCCTTCACCTTTTTGTTTGCTTGTGAGTGTGAGTAAATCATAGAATGATTTCTTTGAATAGATGCTTGCTTGCTATTAGGGTTTTGGTTTTGAGTGTGTTTTCCTTATGTTTCCTTTGGTTTATTTGTGTTTTTTTATTGTGTTTGTGATTCTCATCTATGTTATATGTCTAAGAAATAAATGAAAGGGTTGTAAGTACTATATTCCTACTTTAATTTGAAAATATATAACATTCCCATAAATAGGTTTCATCGAAAGACAAAAGATTGCATGAGAATTTTATGCAAAAATTTCTTTGAACATAAGTCATAACATGATACAAGTTGCACACCCTTTATCCTTGACTTGAAAAACAACCATTAAAATTATTGATAACTAAAATTAATTCAACAAAATTTCTTTTCTTTAGTAGGACACCCACAATAGATTATGTTTTATGGCCTTGGAATAGGTTGATGAGCTCAACTCTCCAAGGCCACTAAAACAAGCATAGAATCTTGTGCTAGGGAGAGGAAATCCATTTACAATTTCATGTTTCCTGTGAAGCTCTTCTAACACAAGGGTTAATCACGAGGTCACATTAGAGCTAGTGGAGTGATTTACACAACTTCACTTGGTCATGGTGATATTGGTTTTCACATACTAGAGGGATCTCCTTAGGGAGGCTTTAGGCTCGATGACCTATTTTTGAATGTATATACGAATTATGATTGCTTTCCTAGGTCGAGAAGTTGTACATGGTAACCTAAGTGGCCATAATATTATAGACCTTACATGAATCACAGTGAGGGGGGTGTCCTTAGCGTACCCATGGAAAAATTTAGTTAGTACTCACTCAATTCTCCTAAAGGGTGCCCACGCATAATTAAGGGTACTTGCACCAAGCATAAGAGCCATTAAGTAGGAGGCCAGTGTAACTATCCCAACAATATCTTCATAGTTGACTTGGGCATTGTTCAACCAAGCTCCAGTTATGGGAAGATCCCTTCAATCTCTTGGTTTTCATGATTGCTCCTATTATTTGATAGTTGTGTGTTGTTTGGTTGTGTCTAGTGGCCTTAGGATATTTATTCTACTCTTATATATATTTTTCCACCATCGTGACAAAGTTTAGTTTGCGTGGTTCTCGTCACCTTGAGGGCCTTTCTCCCCGTGAGGAGGGTATGCTTACCTATAGACATACAATTAACAATTCCACCACCATAGGCACACATTTTTCAAGGGTCACTTTTCGTGATACTCAAAGGATTTAATATTTCATTCACATAGTGGTTAACGAGATTCTTCCACCATATCCTCATTCCCCTGCCAGTCATACCTCATCACCAATCTCTTTATGTGGAGGTGTAGACTTGTCTTGATATTTTCGTAGTCCTTTCCAACATTCCATTTCAAATAGTACCACTTCCATGAGAACCTAATGTGTCCACACCTATTGTTACTGATGATCTCCCCGAGACTACTTCTATACCTTATGACTGTTGAAAATGCAACAAGATGATGGAGCTTAGTGAAATGAAGTCACCTTCACTAAGTGGGCCCGCAGGCTATTTTTGGCGCAAAGTCTATTTTTAGACTATGTCTATTTTTAGACATATGGATCATGGTCTATGAGTTGCAGGATGTTATTTATGGATGATTGGTCGAGTTGGTAAAAATAGATGGACCTCTATTTTTAGACATTGGGCGGTTTCTACTTTTAGACTGTCGAGCTAAAAATAGAACAATGAAATATTATTAACCCTTAATAATATTTAGACTATAAACATTATCTTATCCTCTTGGAGCACTTCATTTTGATGCTTGGATGTGGCACATGCAGATGACAGAAGGAAATACGCTTTTCCTAAGGGTTAGTTGAGCTATTGCATGGTTGATTTCAGTTAGAACTCATGTGGCAGAGTTTGGTGGAGTTGATGAGACAGTTGTTGGAGTTGTGTTTGGTTTAACTTAGTTGAACTAGTTGTATTTAGTCTAAATGAAAAATACACTAGTGATGAGTGGTGTGAATTAATTATTAGTTAATTCGCTAATTATTAACTCATAAATCAACTAAAGAACACATCAGTTAACTGCAATGCATGGACAGTTCAGTGGAGACCAGTGTTAGAGGTGGGTGAAAGGGTGAGTCTACTATCAGTTGTGACTATTGGCTGTGCATGAGATTTGCACACACATTGATGGATATTTCCAATGAGGATTGCACAATTGAAGCTAGTGTGATTCGAACTTGGATCTCATCATTAATCAACTTGGATTGCGCAGTAAAGGCAGGCAGACTTGTCGAGGAGATTTGAACCTGTGACTTGTTCATCTTCCGAGTTAGTTTTGTGTGTAGCATGTGAGATAGTGCTGAGTGCCGTGAGAGCTTTGTGCTATGTATTCTTACATGTTCTCTATCATTATATTATACAGATAGTTGGGGGTTTTCAGCTATTGCTTTCTCCATTACATACTGTGTTGATATGTGTGCTTGATTATTGTTTTTATGTGCGCATGCGACTGTTTCTATTTCCGCATATTGATGATCAATTGTAGAAGAGGTTATGTATTATGCATGAAGCTTAAATAGTGTGTAATCAAGATAATCTCGGTGAATAATTCAGCAAATTATTCAAATTTATACATGGTATCAGAGCGAGAATTGATCATCGGATCTATTACAGTGAATACAATTTATTTTGATAGACAGAGTCTGTAAGCGGGCCAGGTAGCCTCTGGATCCATCCTTTCTCTGAAAGGTGATATATCCAGTAAACGCCCCTATAGTAGATCTCTGTGCTAGAAATACTTTGTTCTCACAGATCCAGAAGAAGCTGAGTTTTGAGCTTGGAATTCGAATTTTGCAGCAGTTTGTTTTCTTGGTGCCGGAGTTGAAATGTCTTTCAACGGATTGCGACTGGAATATGCCCTTGAGGGCAGTTCGAAGTATGTTGCATGGAAGGAAAGGATGGAGGCAGTATTATATGATAATGGGTTGAAGGATTTCATAGATGCTGAGATCCCAAAGCCTACTGATGATGCTCAAGTTGAGGCTTGGCAAAAGAAGATGGTGAAATGTCGAAGGATTCTGTTGGAGGGCGTGAAGGATCACATTTTATCCAGTCTGCATGGAAAATATTCTCCATACTTGATGTGGAAAGTGTTGATAGATCGATTTCAGAGCAAGAGCGACCAGATGAAGTTGGCGCTCAAGGATAAACTCAGAAACATTAAGATGGAGAAAGGCGACAGTATCGCCAAGTACCTCATGAAGTTTACTCAATGCAGAGATGAGCTGGGAAGTGTGGGGGTGACTGTCGATGATGAGGACTTGGTGGACCTGGCTCTCCTTGGTCTTACGAAGAGTTGGCATTCCTATTAGGACTCTGTCAATGGTCGGGAGAAGTTGCCGGGATGGGAGCGACTTTGGTCGGATCTCATGCAAGAGGAGATAAGGCGAAATACCAGGGACGGATCTTCATCAAAGGCATCTGATGAAGAAAATTGCGCTTTGGCTGACAAAGAAAAGAAGGGAAAGAGCAAGAAAGCTTCTCAGTCTAGTGTGAAAGGCAAGAAGAAAGACATGTCGAAGGTGAAGTGCTTTCACTGTCACCAACACGGACATTATGCCACAAATTGTCCGAAGAAGAAGAAAAATAAACATGTTGCTGATTCTGTAGCGGGAGAGGCCTTAGCCTCACAGTTTGAGCTGGATTTGTCACTGATCGCATGCTTGGTCTCAAGTGTGATGGGATCAGTATGGTTCTTGGACAGTGGTGCGTCATTTCACATGACCGGATATCGGGATTTGTTTTCAGATCTGGAGGAGAAAGATCTTGGACTGCACATCGAGATGGGCGATGATGGTAGATACAGTGTGACTGGTATCGGTACCATTTCCTTTGAGAGGGAGTCTAGTAAACCCTTCGTATTGAAGGAAGTATTGCATGTTCCAGGATTGATGAAGAATCTGACCTCTGTGGCGATGTTGGAAGACAAGGGGTATGATGTGGTCTTCGCCGAGGGAAAGGCTTTCCCCGCGCAAGAAGACAACCGGAGAAACCCGAAGATAGGGGTTCAAGTCAAGAACCTTATCAGCTGGTAAGTAGATGGTCAAGCAAAGAATGGCATGCAAGGCGGAAGGAGTGGTGAGCCGGGATGATGGCGAGCCGTGGCACCTGAGAGATCGTCACGTTCACCATGGAGCTTTGAAGATTCTGCAGCAGATTTCTACTGGACTTCCTATGGGCACTCTTGCGCAGTCAGATCAGTGCAAGGGGTGTACTTTAGGGAAGTATGTGAAAGCCACCTTTCACGAGAAGGATAGTCGCGCCACGACGATCCTTGAGAGAGTTCACACAGACGTGTGTGGTCCTTTCTCAGTTGCTTCGACAGCAAAGCACAAGTATTATGTGATCTTTGTCGATGATTTCTCTCGAAAGTGCTGGATCTTCTTCATGCAGAAGAAGAGCGATACATTCGCGAAGTTCTGTGAGTTTAAAGCACTGGTCGAGAAGGAGTCGGGGAAGAAGGTGATTGCTCTAAGGAGTGATAACGGTGGTGAATTCATCTCGGCTGAATTCAAGGAGTTCTGCAGCGCATAAGGGATTCAGAGAGAGCTCATCGCACCCCATAACCCACAGCAGAACGAGGTGGCTGAGCGGAAGAACAGAACGATCGTGGGTGCTGCACGGGCGATGTTGCATGATCAGGGCCTACCCCTTCACTTGTGGGCTGAGGCATGCAATACAGCAGTGTATGTGGAGAACCGTTGTCCTCACAAGGTTCTTGGCATGAGTACACCAGAGGAGGCTTATTCTGGCAAGAGGCCTGATATTTCCCATTTGCGGATTTTCGGATCTCCTGTCTACATGCATGTGACGAAGGACGCGAGAAGGAAGCTGGATCCAACTGCTGAAGTTGGAATATTTGTGGGGTACACTGATACACCTCATAACTATCGAGTGTATGTGCCAGACAGTCGCAAGACTGTTGTGCGACGGGATATAAAATTTCAGGAGGAGAAAGCCATGCAATGTTCGCTTGAGAGGGAGCTACACTTGCATGCAGATGAGGAGCTTTTAGTTCCTAAGGAGGAGCTTCCGGATGTGGATCAGCCACAAGAGGAGGTTCAGGAGGTGGAAGAAACCACCCAGGCAGCGCCAACCATCAGAGGGCGCATGCGCACTACAGAAGCTGAGCGACTGGCTCGGGATGCAGAGAAGGTTGTAGGACCACCTACAACACAGCGCAGACAGAGATAGTCACCAGATCGGTACACCGGATACATGGCTCTTGTGAGTCAATGTGTTGTGACGGAGCCATCCTCTTTTGAGGAAGCTGTGGAGGAACCCGCATGGGTTGATGCCATGATCGAAGAATATGATTCGATCATCAGGAACAGTGCATGGGAGATTGTCCCAAGACCGGTGGGAAAATCACTGGTGGGTTCGCGATGGATCTACAAAGTGAAGCAGGCGGCTGACGGGAGTGTGGAGAAGTACAAGGCGAGATTTGTTTCCCGTGGCTTCTCACAGATTGAGGGGATTGACTATGAAGAAACCTTTGCACGTGTCACAAGGTATTCTTCCATATGGACCATCCTTTCTCTCTCAGCACAGATGGGTTGGCACATTCATCACATGGATGTGAAGACTGCATTCCTCAATGGAGTAATTGAGGAGGAGGTGTACATAGAGCGGCCGAAGGTTTCGGGATCTTCAACGAGTGAGTCGCATGTAGACTCAAAGGAAACCTTTGTATGGGTTGAAACAAGCACCTCGTGCTTGGTACACATGGATAGATAGTTATTTCACCGGACTTGGATTCTCCAAGAGTGAGGCGGATCCGAACCTATACCAGATTGTGGTGGAGGGTAAGTTACTGATCATTGTACTTTATGTAGATGATTTCATTTTGACAGGTGATGAGCTGTTGATGCTCTCATGCAAGGATGATCTTGCAAAAGACTTTGAGATGAAGGACTTGGGCCTCCTTCATTATTTCCTGGGATTGGAAATTTGGCAGCGCAGTGGTGGACTGTTTGTTTCTCAGGGTAAGTATGCCCGGGAGATACTGGAGAAGTTCAACATGCATGGCTGCAAGCCTGTTGATACTCCTCTTCCTAGAGGTTGGAGGAAGGAGGATGCTACTTCAGCGGAGGTAGTGGATGCCACTGTTTATCGACAGTTGGTGGGGTCGCTTATGTATCTGGTCAATACACGACCCGATATATGCTATGATGTTAACCAGCTGTCACAAGCTATGGTTAAGCCTACCAAGCTCTTCTGGAAGGCAGGCAAGCATGTATTGCATTATCTTAGAGGCACATCGGGATATGGTTTGTGGTACAGACAGGAGGATGAGGTGAAGCTGTGCGGCTTCACGGATGTAGATTGGGCAGGGAGCCCAACGGACAGAAAGAGCACATCTGGAGGGATCTTCAGTATCAGGTCGACAGCAGTTTCTTGGTATAGCAGGAAGCAGAGATCCGTGGCACTCAGTTCAGCAGAGGCTGAGTATATGGCAGCAAGCTTGGCTGCATGCGAGGCCATATGGATGAGGAAGATCCTGGTCAGGTTGTTCGGGTCACACTTGGAGCCTACTGTGATTTATTGTGATAACCAGAGTTGTATTAAACTCTCGGCTAATCCAGTATTTCATGATAGATCCAAACACATTGACATCAGGTACCATCATATCAGAGATTGTGTGCAACAGAGAATCATGTTACTTTCATATATTCCCACGGAGGATCAGGATGCTGATATCTTGACGAAGGCGCTCACCAGGAGAAAATTCGAATACCACAGAGGCAGGATAGGGGTTGAAGATAATCCATATCTTGTTGAGAGGGAGTGTTGAAAATGCAACAAGATGATGGAGCTTAGTGAAATGAAGTCGCCTTGACTAAGTGGGCCCGCAGGCTATTTTTGGCGCAAAGTCTATTTTTAGACATATGGATCATGGTCTATGAGTTGCAGGATGCTATTTATGGATGATTGGTCGAGTTGGTAAAAATAGATGGACCTCTGTTTTTAGACATTGGGCGGTTTCTATTTTTAGACTGTCGAGCTAAAAATAGAACAGTCAAATATTATTAACCCTTAATAATATTTAGACTATAAACATTATCTTTTCCTCTTGGAGCACTTCAATTTGATGCTTGGATGTGGCACATGCAGCTGACAGAAGGAAATATGCTTTTCCTAAGGGTTAGTTGAGCTATTGCATGGTTGACTTCAGTTAGAACTCATGTGGCAGAGTTTGGTGGAGTTGATGAGGCAGTTGGTGGAGTTGTGTTCTGTTTAACTTAGTTGAACTAGTTGTATTTAGTCTAACTGACAAATACACTAGTGATAAGTGGTGTGAATTAATTATTAATTAATTCAATAATTATTAACTCATAAATCAACTAAAGAACACATCAGTTAACTGCAATGCATGGACAGTTCAGTGGAGACCAGTGTTAGAGGTGGGTGAAAGGGTGAGTCTACTATCAGTTGTGACTATTGGATGTGCATGAGATTTGCACACACATTGATGGAGATTGCCAATGAGGATTGCACAGTTGGAGCTAGTGGGATTCGAACTTGGATCTCATCATTAATCAACTTGGATTGCGCAGTAGAGGCAGGCAGACTTGTGGAGGAGATTTGAACCTGTGACTTGTTCATCTCAGAGCTAGTTTTGTGTGTAGCATGTGAGATAGTGCTGAGAGCTGTGAGAGCTTTGTGCTATGTATTGTTACATGTTCTCTATCATTATAATATACAGATAGTTGGGGGTTTTCAGCTATTGCTTTCCCCATTACATATTGTGTTGATATGTGTGCTTGATTATTGTTTTATGTGCGCATGCGACTGTTTCTATTTCCGCATATTGATGATCAATTGTAGAAGAGGTTATGTATTATGCATGAAGCTTAAATAGTGTGTAATTAGGATAATCTCGGTGAATAATTCAGCAAATTATTCAAATTTCTACATGGTATCAGAGCAAGAATTGATCATCGGATCTATTACAGTGATTACAATTTATTTTGGTAGACAGAGTCTGTAAGCGGGCCAGGCAGCCTCTGGATCCATCCTTTCTCTGAAAGTTGATATATCCAGTAAACACCCCTACAGTCGATCTCTGTTCTAGAAATACTTTGTTCTCACAGATCCAGAAGAAGCTGAGTTTTGAGCTTGGAATTCGAATTTTGCAGCAGTTTGTTTTCTTGGTGCCGGAGTTGAAATGTCTTTCAACGGATTGCGACTGGAAAATGCCCTTGAGGTAGTTCGAATTATGTTGCATGGAAGGAAAGAATGGAGGCGGTATTACATGATAACGTCTGAAGGAGTTCATAGATGCTGAGATCCCAAAGCCTACTGATGCTGCTCAAGTTGAGGCTTGGCAAAAGAAGATGGCGAAATGTCGAGGGATTCTGTTGGAGGGTGTGAAGGATCACATTGTATCCAGTCTGCATGGAAAAGCTTCCCCATACTTGATGTGGAAAGTGTTGACAGATCTATTTCAGAGCAAGAGCAACCAGATGAAGTTGGCGCTCAAGGATAAACTCAGAAACATTAAGATGGAGAAAGGCGACAGTATCGCCAAGTACCTCACGAAGTTCACTCAATGCAGAGATGAGCTTGGAAGTGTGGGGGTGACTGTCGATGATGAGGACTTGGTGGACCTGGCTCTCCTTGGTCTTCCGAAGAGTTGGCATTCCTATCACGACTCTGTCAATGGTCGGGAGAAGTTGCCGGGATGGGAGCGACTTTGGTCGGATCTCATGCGAGAGGAGATAAGGTGAACTACTAGGGATGGATCTTCATCAAAGGCATCTGATGAAGAAAATTTTGCTTTGGATGCCAAAGAAAAGAAGGGGAAGAGCAAGAAAGCTTCTCAGTCTGGTACGAAAGGAAAGAAGTAAGACATGTCCAAGGTGAAGTGCTTTCACTGTCACCAACACGGACATTATGCCACAAATTGTCCGTAGAAGAAGAAAAATAAGCATGTTGCTGGATCTACAGCAGGAGAGGCCTTAGCCTCACAGTTTGAGCTGGATTTTTCGCTGATCGCATGCTTGGTCTCAAGAGTGATGGGATCAGTATGGTTCTTTGATAGTGGTGCGTCATTTCACATGACCGGATATCGGGATTTGTTTTCAGATCTGGAGGAGAAAGATCTTGGAGTGCACATCGAGATGGGCGATGATGGTAGATACAGTGCGACCGGTATCGGTACCATTTCCTTTGAGAGGGAGTCTGGTAAACCCTTCGTATTGAAGGAAGTATTGCATGTTCTAGGATTGATGAAGAATCTGATCTCTGTGGCGATGTTGGAAGACAAGGGGTATGATGTGGTCTTCAGCGAGGGAAAGGCTTTCCTGCACAGTAAGACAACTGGAGAAACCCGAAAGATAGGGGTTCGAGTCAAGAACCTTTATCGGTTACAAGTAAATGGCTGCGCAGCAATGGCATGCAAGGCAGAAGGAGTGGTGAGCCGAGATGATGGCGAGCTGTGGCACCGGAGATTGGGCCACCTTCACCATGGAGCTTTGAATATATTGCATCAGATTTCTACTGGGCTTCCTAAGGGCACTCTTGCGCAGTTAGATCAGTGCAAGGGGTGTACCTTGGGAAAATTTGTGAAAGCCACCTTTCACGAGAAGGATAGTCGCACCACGACGATCCTTGAGAGAATCCACACAGACGTGTGTGGACCTTTCTCAGTAGCTTCGACAGCAAAGCACAAGTACTATGTGATCTTTGTTGATGATTTTTCTCGGAAGTGCTGGATCTTCTTCATGCAGAAGAAGAGCGAGACATACTCAAAGTTCTGTGAGTTCAAGGCACCGGTTGAGAAGGAATCGGGGAAGCATGTGAAGGCTCTTAGGAGTGACAATTGTGGTGAATTCATCTCTGTTGAATTCAAGGACTTTTGCAGCGCAGAAGGAATTCGGAGAGAGCTCATAGCACCCCATAACCCACAGCAGAACGGGGTTGTTGAGCGGAAGAACAGAACGATCGTGGGTGCTGCACGGGCGATGTTGCATGATCAGGGCCTACCCCTTCACTTGTGGGCGGAGGCATGCAATACTGCAGTATATGTGCAGAACCGTTGTCCTCACAAGATACTTGGCATGAGTACACCCGAGGAGGCGTTTTCTGGTAAGAGGCTTGATATTTCCCATTTGAGGATTTTTGGTTCACCTGTCTACATGCATGTGATGAAGGATGCCAGGAAGAAGCTGGAGCCGACCGCAGAGGTTGGGATATTTGTGGGGTACACTGATACGCCCCACAACTATCGTGTGTATTTTCCAGACAGTCGCAAGACTGTTGTGCGATGGGATATCAAATTTCAGGAGGAGAAAGCCATGTAGTGTTCGCTTGAGAGGGAGCCACACTTGAATGCAGATGAGGAGCTATTAGTTCCTAAGGATGAGCTTCAGGATGTGGATCAGCCACATGAGGAAGTTCATGGAGTGGAAGAGACCACTCATGTAGCGCCAACCATCAGAGGGCGCAAGCGCACTCTGAGAAGGTGACAGCGGCTCAAGATGCAAAGAAGGTTGTAGGACCACCTACAGCACAACGCAGACAGAGACAGTCACCGGACCGGTACACTGGATACATGGCTCTTGTGAGCAAATGTATCGTGATAGAGCCATCCTCTTTCGAGGAAGCTGTGGAGGACCCCGCATGGGTAGATTCCATGGTGGAAGAGTATGATTCTATTGTCAGAAACAGTGCATGGGATATTGTCCCGCGATCGGAGGGAAAATCAGTGGTGGGTTCGAGATGGATCTATAAAGTGAAGCAGGCGGCTGACGGGAGTGTGGAGAAGTAAAAGGAAATATTTTTTTCCCGTGGCTTCTCGTAGATAGAAGGGATCGATTATGAGGAGACCTTTGCACCTGTCGCAAGGTACTCTTCCATACGGACGATCCTAGCTCTCTCAGTGCAGGTGGGGTGGCACATCCATCAGATGGATGTGAAGACTGCGTTCCTCAACGAAGTCATTGAGGAGGAGGTGTACATAGAGTAGCCCGAAGGTTTCAAGATCTTCAGCAGTGAGTCGCATGTGTGCAGAGTCAAGAGAGCACTGTACGGGTTGAAGCAAGCACCTCGTGCTTGGTACACATGGATAGACAGTTATTTCACCGGACTTGGATTCTCCAAGAGTGAGGCAGATCCTAACCTGTACCAGAGATTGTGGTGGAGGGAAGTTGCTAATCATTTATCTTGTATGTAGATGATCTGATTTTGATAGTTGATGAGAGTTTGTTGATACTTTCATACGGAGGATCTTGCGAGAGGAGTTTGAGATGAAGGACTTGGGCCTCCTTCATTATTTCCTGGGATTGGAAATTTGGCAGCGCAGTGATGGACTATTTTTTTCTCAGGGTAAGTATGCCCGGGAAATACTGGAGAATTTCAACATGCATGGCTGCAAGCCTGTTGATACTCCTCTTCCTGGACGTTGGAGGAAGGAGGATGCTACTTCAGCAGAGGTAGTGGATGCCACTATTTATCAACAGTTGGTGGGGTCGCTTATGTATCTGGTCAATACAGGACCCGATATATGATATGCTGTTAACCAGATTTCGCAAGCTATGGTTAAGCCTACCAAGCTCTTCTGGAAGGCAGACAAGCATTTATTGCGTTATCTTAGAGGCACATTGGGATATGGCTTGTGGTACAGAAAGGAGGATGAGGTGAAGCTATGTGGCTTCACGGATGCAGATTGGGCAGGGAGCACAACGGATAGAAAGAGCACATCTGGAGGGATCTTCAGTATCGGGTCGACAACAGTTTCTTGGTACAGCAGGAAGCAGAGATCCGTGGCACTCAGTTCAGCAGAGGCTGAGTATATGGCAGCTGGCAGGCGCATGCGAGGCCATATGGATGAGGAAGATCCTGGTCAAGTTGTTCGGG
Source organism: Pinus albicaulis (assembly GCA_034641835.2). Taxonomy (NCBI): domain Eukaryota; kingdom Viridiplantae; phylum Streptophyta; class Pinopsida; order Pinales; family Pinaceae; genus Pinus; species Pinus albicaulis. The sequence goes on along the minus strand of CM076584.1, from coordinate 233,785,111 downwards.
TCACACTTGGAGCCTACTGTGATTTATTGTGATAACCAGAGTTGCATTAAACTCTCGGCTAATCCAGTATTTCATGATAGATCCAAACACATTGACATCAGGTACCATCATATCAGAGATTGTGTCCAGCGGAGAATCATGTTACTTTCATATATTCCCACGGAGGATTAGGATGTTGATATCTTGACGAAGGCGCTCACTAGGAGAAAATTTGAATACCACAGAGGTAGGATAGGGGTTGCATATAATCCATATCTTGTTGAGAGGGAGTGTTGAAAATGCAACAAGATGATGGAGCTTAGTGAAATGAAGTCGCCTTCACTTAGTGGGCCCGCAGGCTATTTTTGGCGCAAAGTCTATTTTTAGACTATGTCTATTTTTGGACATATGGATCATGGTCTATGAGTTGCAGGATGCTATTTATGGATGATTGGTTGAGTTGGTAAAAATAGATGGACCTCTATTTTTATACATTGGGCGGTTTCTATTTTTATACTGTCGAGCTAAAAATAGAACAGTCAAATATTATTAACCCTTAATAATATTTAGACTATAAACATTATCTTATCCTCTTGGAGCACTTCAGTTTGATGCTTGGATGTGGCACATGCAGATGACAGAAGGAAATACGCTTTTCCTAAGGGTTAGTTGAGCTATTGCATGGTTGACTTTAGTTAGAACTCATGTGGCAGAGTTTGGTGGAGTTGATGAGACAGTTGGTGGAGTTGTTTTCGGTTTAACTTAGTTGAACTAGTTGTATTTAGTCTAACTGATAAATACACTAGTGATGAGTGGTGTGAATTAATTATTAATTAATTCACTAATTATTAAATCATAAATCAACTAAAGAACACATCAGTTAACTGCAATGCATGGACAGTTCAGTGGAGACCAGTGTTAGAGGTGGGTGAAAGGGTGAGTCTACTATCAGTTGTGACTATTGGCTGTGCATGAGATTTGCACACACATTGATGGAGATTTCCAATGAGGATTGCGCAGTTGAAGCTAGTGGGATTTGAACTTGGATCTCATCATTAATCAACTTGGATTGCGCAGTAAAGGCAGGCAGACTTGTGGAGGAGATTTGAACCTGTGGCTTGTTCATCTTCCGAGCTAGTTTTGTGTGTAGCATGTGAGATAGTGCTGAGAGCTGTGAGAGCTTTGTGCTATGTATTGTTACATGTTCTATATCATTATATTATACAGATAGTTGGGGGTTTTCAGCTATTTCTTTCCCCATTACATACTGTGTTGATATGTGTGCTTGATTATTGTTTTATGTGCGCATGCGACTGTTTCTATTTCCGTATATTGATGATCAATTGTAGAAGAGGTTATGTATTATGCATGAAGCTTAAATAGTGTGTAATCAGGATAATCTCGGTGAATAATTCAGCAAATTATTCAAGTTTCTACAATGACCACAGATCTTGTCCAAACTATCTCCACTGAGGACACCTTCTTGTTCTCAAAGAATATTCTAGGATCCTTTTTCCATCCATTTTCTATATCCACTATGTATACCTCCACATCATCAACCATGGCCCCTCCATTCATATTTGGCATAGGCTATAGTTCAACTACAATTACCTTACCAACATCACGGGTCGGAAATTCAAACTCCACATTCATATTTCCATCCATGGGGTTGTTGGGCCTTGAAATTGTCATTTACTTCCATTACATTTTCACTTATATTTCCACATTATCACCTTCACTCCATCTCATTACATTTACCTTACCATTATCATTATTGGGTTACATTTATGTTTTTCCAACCTTGTTAATTCCTAGTATTTTTAAGTGAATTCATGGTTAAAAATTAGAAAATAATATGCATACACTTATACCTAACAAGTGGAATGAGATTTTTGCCATGTGTAGGTCAAAAATAAGCTTCCAAAATACCCTTATGTGGCCTCCTAAGGCCAAATCGAATTTGAATGGAGAATATCATGGGATCATGAGGATATGTGGCTCATGTCCTATTTGTATTGTAACTCTAAGAATACATGTACCTTATCACTTCCTATTTGGATTGTAACTCTAGAGATATAGGGAGAGATTCATGGACTCTCATTAATGAGATAGCTTCTCATCTTTTTGTATAAATAGGGGAAGATTTCTCCTATCAATCATGTGTAAAATTAGAGTTATGCTTAAGCTTTGAATAAAGAATTAGATTGTGGCACCTTACTCATGAGTGTTCCTTCACTTTGACTTGGTTTTGCTTACATATGGAGCATCTCGATTTACCATATCTCATAATTTTGGATAGGCCATCTACAGTGTGTGAGATTTACTTGCTTTCATAGATTAAGATTTATTTGCTTTCTTAGTATTAGTTTTAGACTAACTGTGTAATCTTTGCTTACCTAGAACATCTCTAGAAAGTAGATTCTTCTATTTTTCAATTGAATTATGTATGAGGCATTAGAGCTCACAGTTGTTTAGTTTCTTTACATGTTTTTTTACATTGTTTTCTTCGATTAGATCCTCAATTATGTGTATAATTGAATGCTCCTAAAGATCATGTCAAGAGGGTGAATATATCATACTTCCAAATTGCATGCTCGAGTATTTAACCTATGCAATAATTGAGTTTTCCTCTACATGCCTTTAAACCGCTTTCCTACATTGGATCCTTAGTTATGTGTATAATTGAATGCTCCTAAAGATCAGGCCAAGAAGGTGAATTTTCGTACTTCCAAATTGGGTGCTCGAGTGTTTAACCTATGCAATAATTGAGTTTTCCTTTACATGCTTTTAAATTTATTTCCTAGATTAATATCCTTAGTTAAATGTATAATTGGATGCTTGTAAATCATACCAAGAAGGTGACTTTGTCATACTTCCAAATTGGATGCTTGAGTGTTTAACCTATACAGTAATTTAGTTTTTCTTTACATCCTTTGAAATGCTTTCTTAGATTAAAATTTCAATTCCTCTAAGTGTGATTGTGCGCACTATATTTTCTTTTGAATTTGATTTCTTTCTTTTCATTACTTGATTTCATAGATTAGTTGAATTTCATTTTCATTATTTTATTTCATAGATTAGATAAATTTGTTTTCATTATTTTGTAATTAGATTGATCTAAACTAAAAGATGATTTCTAGCACATAGTGTGCATGCATACTTCACAAGTTTACGAAACCCCCGGGTTGACAATTAAATGACTGGAAATTATTTTGCCTCAACATTTTGGTGTTGTTGCTAGGGAAGTGTGCATAGGAACTAGCTTTCGGTCTAGAGTGTATTTTATTTTTAGTTTTTACTAACCATGTATGGACAAAGGATCTAGAATGCAGCCCATAGACTACATTGAGGAATGGTATCAAAAAGCGATTGTGCCATACCATTCATCTATTCTTCTAGAGATCTTTGCAGAAAATAAAAAGATCAAGACAATTTTTCATATCCTTACAAGCAATCAAGTACATTTCGTAAATTTGGATATGAATATTTCAAAGATTCTAATCCGTAAATGGCTTCATTGGAAGCATTCATATACTTAAAAAAAAAAATAGTTTTTTAGACAAATAGGAAAAATGAAAATAAAACCAAGTTTGGCTAGAGTTTTAGAATTTTTAATTTTGTTTTTGAAAAAATAAAAATAAGTTTTTACAATTTTAGGATAAATTTAATGTTTTGTGGTGTAGTAAGAACCACCCATCTACTAACCCTTGGCAGGAAAGATTTGCAATAAAACAAATGATTGAGAACAAGGAGCATAAGCGAAGATCACCAACGGTAATTTAAGGTATGAGATCAACCCTTTTCATTTTATTTTTGCAAAATTTACAGAAGAATCAATTGATAAAATCTTGACTATGCTAACAAAATAAAATAAAAATTTTGAGTATGCTCTCCTTCTGCACTTCGTGTGACCTGGAGGATCGGAAAAATAAATTATTTTTGTTAGTATATCATAAAATCTAAAAAAAAAATATTTAGCTACATAAAATTATTTAATTTCTGTTTTCATTATTTGATTTAATTTAATTTGATTTTTCAATTAAAAAATAAAAATAAAAATAAAAATAAAACTTGTCAAATTCATTTTCTTTATTAATAAATTGTTTTGTTTAAAATAAATATATATGTATATATTTTTAAATTTTCTAAAATGTAACATATATAATTTTTTAAAACTAAAACATTTTAATATAAAAACAATAAAAAAATATAAAATATATAAAAAATAAAAACAAACAAAACAAGTAAGTCTCACGACTCTCTCCTTCCTTCCATTTTCTCATTCCAGCAGTTGTTGGGGTTGCTCAGTTTCCAGCAATTCCCCATGGTATGTTATGACTAGAGAAATATCGTCACCTTACTCGATTGACTTTGTACAGGCAGACAATTGAGAGATAAAAAGAATTATGTATCCTTCCCCTTCAATGTTGCAGTAATCTGAATTCAATTCGAAATATGGAGATTCCCTTCCTTGTTTTCCACATCGTCATTTCTTCGATTCTATCTATATAAAATTTCTCCTTCTGTTTTAGTGATTCTATGTACAAATACAAGTGATCTTTCACTACGCATAATAAAACAAAAGAATTATAATATCCTTCCCCTCCAATGTTGCAGTAATCTGAATTCAATTCGAAATATGGAGATTCCCTTCCTTGTTTTCCACATCGTCATTTCTTCCATTCTACCTATATAAAAGAATTATGTATCCTTCCCCTTCAATGTTGCAATAATCTGAATTCAATTCGAAATATGGAGATTCCCTTCCTTGTTTTCCACATCGTCATTTCTTCCATTCTATCTATATACAATTTCTTCTTCTATTTTAGTGATTCTGTGTACAAATACAAGTGATCTTTCACTACGCATAATAAAACAAACCACCTATCCTGTGAACCAAAGGCTTCTAATTCTATTTTAATGGATCAATCGGAAAATTCACATGATTTCAAGCGTATGGGCTGCACTCGCCTCTAATACTGGCATTGGATGGCTACCACAGGAAGACCATAACTATTTTCGCCATTGCCACAACAAATAATTTCATTTCCCAGAAAACGTAGCAATTTAGATACATCATTTTAAAACGCATTTTCTAAGAAACTTGAGGCGAATTAGAAAAAAATAAGACATGGGTTTTTTCAGGAACGGAGGCAGATAGGTAACTTACAAGGGATTTTTTGGATTTCACAACCGTTTAAAATAATTTATAGGTTCTTAGAAGCTCTATTTTGCAGACTGTGTGAGAGAAAAACAATTTGTTTTGCACAGTGAACTGTTTGAACATGGCACGTTGAAGGGGGAAGAATTCAAGTTAATAATAAACTTTGTTGTGGAATTTGATCCACATGGAATGTGATCTAAGAGTCTTGTTTGATTTCTTCTTCCTCTCACCGTTATTAGATCTCACTGTCTCTTGTTGAAGCCATGGGTATTCATTAAAGCATGACAATGAAAAAGAAAAACGAATAAAGAAATTTGCAATTATCTTATTGTTGGTTTGGGGATTTTTGATGAAACATGACAATCTGCTAAATTCATTCTCAAAGCAACAACACTTAAAAGAGTTGTAGCTACCTTTTTTGAACTTTTCCACAACAGCAACTTGAATGAGGAAGTTTTCCATGCCGTTGTGCCATTGTATCTTGAGACAGCCCAGCTGTTTATGAAATAGTTGTGAAAAGTTTTAAATTCCTCTGTATTTTCAAGGGACTACACTGTAGCTGTTGGCATTAGCAATCGATAACAAATTCAAATAGTGGCATTGATATCAACCAGAGAGAAAAGAAAAAGTCAGATCCATTTTTTCAGGGAAGCGAACAAGTTTCAATTCAATTCATTGTCTCGGTGTCATTCAAAAATTTTCAATATATTGTGTAGCTCCCATTTTCTTTGAACGAAGATTTCATGCTCTTTCCTTGAGGAAGTTTTTTCCAGAAAGCCATGTTTTAATTTCCTTTACCACACACATGAAAATGCTTCACTTCAACACTTCACATATTTTTCACATTCGTTTTAAATTTATGGAAATATCACATCTGATTTCGACGATTCAAGTGTCGTTGGAAATATCTCGATCAGATCTGCATAATGAGAAAGCTATCATCAGAGTTTGAAACAGTAAAAAAATGAAGAAATCCTTGAAAAGACACAACAGGTAACTTGAGGCACTAGTTTCGAAACAGGTATAAATTATTTTGGTTTTCCTTCGTGAGCTTATTTTATTCGTACCAATTCTCAGTTTTTCGTGTAAATGTCATAACTAGAGAGATTGATCACCTCTCTCTTTTGATAGCCTTACATTCTATTTCAGAATAAGTACTAGTTTTATTTTTCAGGTTCCAGGAGGAAGGATAGATGACTATAAGTGAATAGTGTGTCTCTCAGAGACCACATTTCTTTTACAAGAAGATGATCAACAATAAAGAAAGAAACATCAATGCTTGAGCACATGCTAATGCAAATTAGATCCAACACTTGCAAGCCTTTCAGATGATAGTGTCTCCATTGCATCAATGCTTCCTCAGCCAATAAAACATTCACCTCATTTCCCTTTACATTCACTATTGCATTTCTACTTAGTCATTCAATAAAATCCTCGTCTCATTCTCCTTCACTGCTCATTTTTTTTCACAGTCATTATATTCTCCTACCCTACTTTCAATAACCTAGCAATAAAACCATTCAGGTCCTCTACAAAGTTAATTCATTCATTTCCATTTTCATTCTGTCAGATAAACCTTGATCCATTACAAAAAATTTCATCCATAGTCCTTCAAATATATATATATATATTATTCTTTCATACTCACGTTAGATGATGGAGGATTCCTTAAGGCCTCCCTTCTAACAAGTCTTGGCCTATCAACATCAACACATTATCTAGGTCCAAGACTAGAGTCCTTATTAGTACCTTGAGGCTTGTATGCATTAATGATGAGTTCTCTCATTGAAAATCATGGGAATACATAAATGTCCCTTGATCGTCATATCTTGCAAGTGGCTCGACATCAGCTCATCTATTCGCACTTCAAAAGATGTACTTAGGTACATTGGTACTCATTGACATTAATGGTGTTTTTTCCTCGCATTATTTAATGAAATTCATCAATGGTTGGTAATCAAACAACTTCTCTTAATGCTCAACATCAACATATTTATTCGCATGACTAGAATTGTACCACCAGATTTTGTAACGATTGAAGACTACATCATTTCAGCAGTTTGCAGCAGGAATCAATTTGTATCAGCAGTAATAAAGATCCCAATCTTGTCATCAACAGAAAGAGAACAAAGAAGCAGATCAAATTCCTTTGTTTTACATACTTCATGATCCAACAGCATCAACAGCCACACTCTTCAGTACACACATGCATCTCATCCATTTCCAAATTGTAATTTAAGGTATATCAATTTCTAACTTTTTACCATAGAATTCCTTGAAAAGCTAGAATGATAATTTTTGGAAAAAACACTTCTTTTTTCCAATACCATCAGTTGAGGGGGGGGTGCATTCATTCACATTTTTCCACATTAATATCACATTCAAAATCCCACATACTTTCAAAATATATTAACTATTACATTATTTTTATGAGCATACAATGGCTTTTCAAAAGTACTTAAAATATAATTGGATACAAACACAATCATGGTTGTCACACAAGAACCAACCATGATGCAATCCAATAGAAATATACTTTGCAACAATAATCAAATTATCATTATGCAAATTTTAAAGATCAAAATTGAATGCAACAACAAAATATGGTTGTAACACAAGAACCAACCATGTTGCAATTCAACAAAAAAAACTTTGCAGAAGTATGAATTTATCAAATGATATCATGCAAAGTTAAGCCAAAGCTCAAGGATAAAAAAAGAATTAAGGTAATATATTGTATGAGGACATGCAATAGCTTCAGTTGGGGGGTATGTTGGGCCTTGAAATTTTCATTTACTTCCATTACATTTTCACATATATTTCCATATTATCACCTTCACTCCAACTCCATTTCATTACATTTACCTTAACATTGTCATTATTGGGTTACATTTATGTTTTTCCAAACTTTATTAATTCCTAGTATTTTTAAGTGAATTTATAGTTAAAAATTAGAAAATAATATGCATATTGTTGACACCTAATCCTATGGATGGGTGTGGATATTTAATTTTGTATAATAAATAATATTGGGAAATAAGGAAGGCTAAGAGTCATTGGGAGATGAATCCCAATAGCCTCACCTCCATGTATAAATGCAAGTTCATTCTTCATTCAATAACACATTCTGATTTGAGGAGTTACCTCCTGGTTTGACATGGTATCAGAGCCAATCCCACTATTGGCATTTCTGCCTGTGGTGTAACTCCCTCTCCTTTGCTCAGTCAGTTTTTATTAATAGTTTTTTCTGCTCCTACTTATTGCTAGACTGTTATTTTGCATTTTTTTCTCTGCATAGCTCTGACATTTGCAGCTCCTGCAGCTTCTGAAGATTATGCAATTGTGCAGTTCCTGAAATACTGCAAATTGTAGCCCCCTCTGCAGTCCTGCAAAGATTCCATTCCAAAATTTTCTTTTGGCCTTTTGGCCTTCTACATCGCTCATACACTCACGCTCCCTCACTTATATCATTCCCACATCAATCTCATCCCTCCCTCATCAACCTGCGCTAACACTCCCTACCCATATGCTACCCTCACTCCAATACGCTCTGTCGACCCTCCCATATGTAAAATGAGCCTCTGTAATATGTAATACACACTATCACATGTTTGTAATACACTGTCAAGACCCTGCGCTGTCACTAAACACCTCGACACAGCTTTATATATCGTCTCTGTTTATATAATACGTTGGTTTGACATGGTTATATATCGTCTCTGTCTATATAATACGTTGGTTTGACATGGCCTGTCCCGCCTCTGCGTTCATTTCCTGTGGCCTGTCGACGCTGTCTACCCGCCCTCGACTCCTGGGCTACCGCCTCCCATACTTGCATTAATCCGCTCTGTCATTCAATATATCAACGCCCTCCATAACCGCTGTCCAATGTTTAAAATGCTATCACACATCCATACGCCTCCACGCAGTTTGTAACACCATAATAACGCTTGTTACAACATTCATTACCGCCCTTCTCAATACCGCCCCTCATTATATTCATTACCGCCCTCATTATATTCATTACCGCCCTTCTCAATACCGCCCCTCATTATATTCATTACCGCCCTTCTCAATACCGCCCCTCATTATATTCATTACCGCCCTTCCATATCGACCTTCCATTTCATAATACCGCCCTTACATATCGCCTCCCATACAAATTTTTTTTCTCCCAAAAAAAAAAAAAAATACATATATTTTTTTTGGTGCAGAATTCAGTTTTTAGCAAAGATTTTGTGTCTTTTTAAATTCATTCTTCGTATTTTTAGCAATGTTTCTGTCCTTTTAAACTGATTATATTTTCCAGCAAAGAGTGCTTTTGTTTTCTCTCCTTCAAAAGAGATTCTCCAGCAAAGTTTTTTTCTCTCCTCCTTCAAAAGAAGATGACAGTCCCTTCATCTTCTAAAGAGGCTGCATACTTGGCACAGAGAGAAAAGAGACATGCTTCAGGTTCATCCAGAGGAAGAGATGGCAGAAGACGAAGAAGAAACTTCAGAGAAAAGGGGGGCAGACAATCTAAAACTCAGCAGCAAATAAATCAAGACAAAGGTAAAACTAATGACAAAGACAAAGGTAAAGCACCTGAATCAGCTCATTCTGTTCTAGCACATTGTAATAATGGAGTAACTGAAAACCTATTTGATGTTTCATTTACTTCATGGAGAGATGATTGGTTGCTAGATTCAGGAGCAACATGTCACATGACATTTAGAAGAGATTTTTTTGAAGAATTCACTGACAAAGTTGATGGAGCAGTATATTTCACAGATAAATCCAAACTCAAGCCATCAGGGCTTGGCACGGTCAGGCTTAAACTGCCTGGTCTTCCATATCATATCCTACATGAGGTTCTATACCTCCCTGAGTTGAAGAGAAACTTGTTGTCCCTGGGCGAAATTTGGCAGCAAGGAAACTCAATTCACTTGTTTGATGGCAAGGCAGAGGTCAGAAAAGCATCAGATCACTCACTTGTCATGGAGGGAATAGAAGAAGGGAGACTCTTGAAGCTGAAAGGTTCATCTACTCATGCTCAAAACTTTGCATTCAATTCACATCATGATGAAGGTACATTCCCATCAAGTCTTTTATGGCATGCTAGATTTGGACACTTAAACTATGAAAGCCTTCGTTTGTTGAAGAAAAATGGTGTTAATGGACTACCTACAATTCCTAGAAAACCTAAGGAATGTGATGCTTGTATTCTGGGAAAGCATAGCAAACAACCATTTCATGATTCACACTCCAAAGCACATAGAAAACTTGAGCTTGTTCATTCAGATTTATGTGGCCCTATGCTTATTGCTTCTGCAAATGGAAATAAATACATGATGACATTTATTGATGACTACACCAGAATGTGTTGGATTTACTTATTGAAGAATAAGTCTGATGCTTTTCAAGCATTCAAGAATTTTCATGCATGGATAGAAAATGATGCACAAACACATATTGGCTCTCTACGTACTGATAATGGAAAATAATACACTTCAAACGAATTTGAAAATTATCTTCATCAACATGGAATCAAACATCAAACAACTGTGCCATATAATCCACAACAGAACGGTGTAGCTGAAAGAATGAACAGAACTATTTTAAATATGGTCCGCTCCATGTTATTTTTCAAGAATGTAAAATTGATGTTTTGGGCTGATGCGGTTCTATGTGCTGTTTACATAAAGAATAGGTGTCCTTCAAGTTCAATTAGAAACAAAACTCCTTTTAAAATGTGGCATGGCCACATTCCTTCGGTAAAGCATTTCAGGGTCTTTGGGTCCACCTGTTATGCCTTGATACCCAAGGGTCAAAGGAACAAACTTGGTGCTAGAAGCAGAAAATGTATCTTCTTGTGGTACTCCAATACCTCCAAAGGATATCGTCTCTATGATGAAGCAAATAAGAAATTTGTAATAGCAAGAGATGTCATATTTCTTGAATCTTCCAAGAGTGACAAGGTTGTTGAGCGGCAACTTGATCGCTTGGATAGATTCACACATGCAAAGTCTTTCCAAGAATTTGATAATCAGATTCCACATCTTGAAGGGGGGATTCCGATATTGAATCAAACTGTGGAATCATGTCCTGAAGCACTCTCTCCCCCACATAAAGAAACAACCACGGATGACACATTGGATGATGTGATTGACAGAATTGGAATATTGAATCTTGAATCAATCCCAACTCAGTCAAATGACTAGCCTGGGCCATCTCAGAAAGGTCCTCCCAAATGGCTGACAAAGACACTGGAGAATGTTCATCCTGATGAGGTTGGAAAAACAGGAACAAGAAGTTCCACTAAACAAATAGAAGGTGATGTAGATAATTTTGATTCTCCTGTTGATATGGATATTTCTTATAACTGTGAATTGAGTTTGTCTACAGATCATGAACCAACTTCCTTCAAAGAAGTCGCTTCTCATGATGAATGGAAAGAAGCGATGCAGAAGGAGTATGATGCCTTGATAAAGAATGGCACTTGGAAGCTGGTTGATCCGCCTTTGGGAACGAAACCAATTGGTTGTAAGTGGGTCTACAAGAACAAGTACAAAGAAGACGGCTCACTTGACAAGCACAAGGCCGGGCTTGTGGCAAAAGGATTCGCACAAAAAGAAGGAGTCGATTATGAAGAAACTTTTGCTCCCACAGCAAAATGGACCACCATCCGGACTCTCTTTGCCTTAGCAGCTCAGAATGGATGGAAATTCCATCAGATGGATGTAAAAACAGCCTTCTTGAATGGAGATCTAAAGGAGAAATTTTATATGTCCCAGCCAGAAGGATTTGTGGTAAAGGGTCAAGAACACAAAGTTTGCAAGCTTATAAAATCCTTGTATGGCCTCAAGCAAGCACCACGAGCCTGGTATGAGAAATTAACCGAGCATCTTCTGAAACTTGACTTCAAACCTTTTGATCTTGATGATGCAACTTTGTTTGTTAAGAAAGTTGGAAAAACAGTTGTATATCTTGTGGTATATGTAGATGATCTTTTGATAACAGGAAACAATGAGAGCTATATTGCATCCATGAAGAAATAGTTGAAGAAAGGTTTTGAAATGACTGATTTGGGTCATGTTCATTACTATTTGGGTATTGAAGTAATTCAACATCCTAAATTCATCTTTCTTTCTCAGAAGAAGTACATTGGAGATCTCTTGAAAAAATTTGGCATGGATGATTGTAAACCCTTAGGCACTCCAATGGAACAAAACTTGAAGCTCACATCAGTTGAAGGGAAGGAATTTGAGGATGCAACTAAGTATAGACAGCTTGTAGGAAGTGTTATCTATCTGACCACCACCAGACCTGACATCTCATTTGCTGTTGGAATCCTCTCAAGGTTCATGCAGAAACCTTGTGAAGGACATTGGTCTGCTGCAAAAAGAGTACTAAGGTACTTGAAGGGGACTCAAGACTTTGGACTCAAATACACACAGGTAGGCGACTTCAACTTGACCGAATACTCTGATTCAGACTTTGATGGCGACAAAGAAATAGGGGTGTCTACTACAGGTTACACCATGAGTCTTGGATCAGGAGCTGTCTCATGGAGATCACGCAAACAGTCAGTTCCAGCAGATTCCACGACCGAGGCAGAATATGTGGCAGTAGCTGAAGCAAAAAAGGAAATTGTGTGGCTCCGGAAGATCCTGGAAGATTTTCAGATGAAACAAATGTATTCCACTCCACTCATGATCGACAACACTTCTGCAATAAAGTTGGCCAAGAACCCAAAGTTCCATGATCGAACAAAGCACATCAATACAAAGTACCATCTAATTAGACATCATGTTCAGGCCAAAACCATCCATCTACATCATTGTTCCACAAATGAGCAAACTGCTGATATCTTCACCAAAGCACTTGGAAGAGAAAAGTTTGAAAGGTTCAGATCGATGCTTGGGCTCACCAACATCCCTTCGGATTAAAGGGGCGAATGTTGACACCTAATCCTATGGGATGGGTGTGGATATTTATTTTTGTATAATAAATAATATTGGGAAATAAGGAAGGCCAAGAGTCATTGGGAGATGAATCCCAATAGCCTCACCTCCATGTATAAATGCATGTTCATTCTTCATTCAATAACACATTCTGATTTGAGGAGTTACCTCCTGGTTTGACACATATACTTATACCTAACAAGTGGAATGAGATTTTTTCCATGTGTAGGTCAAAAAGAAGCTTCCAAAATACCCTTATGTGGCCTCCTAAGGCCAAATTCGAATTTGAATGGAGAATATCATGGGATCATGAGGATATGTGTCTCATTTCCTATTTGTATTGTAACTCTAAGAAGACATGTGCCCTATCACTTCCTATTTGGATTGTAACTCTAGAGATATAGGGAGAGATTCATGGACTCTCATTAATGAGATAGCTTCTCATCTTTTTTTAAATAGGGGAAGCTTTATCCTATCAATCATGTGTAAAATTGGAGTTATTCTCAAGCTTTGAATAAAGAATTAGACTGTGGCACCTTACTCATGAGTGTTCCTTCACTTTGACTTGGTTTTTCTTACATATGGAGCATCTCGATTTACCATCTCTCATACTTTTGGATAGGCCATCTACAATGTGTGAGATTTATTTTCCTTCATACATTAAGATTTATTTTCTTTCTTAGTATTAGTTTTAGATTGACTGTGTAACTTTTGCTTTCCTAGAACATCTCAAGAAAGTATATTCTTCTATTTTACAATTGGATTACGTTTGAGGCATTAGAGCTCACAATTTTTTAGTTTATTTACATGTTTTTTTACACTGTTTTCTTAGATTTTATCCTCAATTATGTGTATAATTGAATGCTCCTAAATATCATGTCAAGGGGGTGACTCTGTCATACTTCCAAATTGCATGCTCGAGTATTTAACCTATGCAATAATTGAGTTTTCCTTTACATGCCTTTATATTGTTTTCCTAGATTGGATCCTCAGTTATGTGTATAATTGAATGCTCCTAAATATTGGGCCAAGAACGTGACTTGTCATACTTCCAAATCGGGTGCTTGAGTGTTTAACCTATGCAATAATTGAGTTTTCCTTTATATGCTTTTAAACTGATTTCCTATATTAAGATCCTCAGTTAAATGTATAATTGGATGCTTGTAAATCATACCAAGAAGGTGACTCTGTCATACTTCCAAATTGGATGCTTGAGTGTTTAACCTATACAGTAATTGAGTTTTTCTTTACATGCTTTGAAATGCTTTCTTAGATTAAAATTTCAATTGCTGCAAGTGTAATTGTGTGTGCTATATTTTCTTTTGACTTTGTTTTATTTCTTTTTGTTACTTGATTTCATAGGTTAGTTGAATTTCATTTTCATTATTTGGTTTCATAGATTAAATAAATTGGTTTTCATTATTTTGTAGTTAGATTGATCTAAAATGAAAGATAATTTCTAACACATACAGTGCACGCATACTTCACAAGTTTACAAAACCCCCGGGTTGACAATTAAATGACAGGCAATTATTTTTCCCCAACAAGGGCCCACTATCAATTTTTGCATATAAGTAGGTAGTTCATTCATACCCAATGATGGATTTCCATTTGGTTGGAATCGTCATACCTAGTCCATGTGACTCCCTAGCTTGGCTAAGGGACAATTTTGTTTCCAGTGGGTTCGCATCTCCTTGGAGTACTCAATCATTAGGAAGATCTACCTTCCAAGGAACCATGTCATCTACTTGGAATATCCAAGCAGTTGGGAACAATTTACCTAATAACATGTTTAATATTCGGGGACCCAACCTTTTTGGTCAATATTTTTTCACACCCTTTTTCAGCTCAGGAGATCAACAACCTGTTAAGAATCCCTTTACTTATGGGGAAATTCGCCTTGGGGACACTAAAATTCACGATGTTTACATGTGTACTAGAGTCAACCCACTTTCTTGATTCAAACCACCATTGAAAACCATGCTATGGGTGGATAACCTCCTCCACCTAGGTCGTAGGGGGAACCTACCCCCCTCAAGAATAATTCAACTCACCTTTATTGTAAACCCTTGCATTGTCTGATCTTTCAAATTAAATGAAAGATCCCATCAATAATAATCCTGCATGGCCCCCAATCCCACCCAAAATATCATTAGACATACCTAATTTTGATGGTAAACTTGGTGAATACTTTTCATCTCACATTACCACTTACCACTTATGGTACTCATCCAACTCTTTCATGGATGATAGCATCAAGTTGTGTCTTTTCTAGTGAACTCTTACCAGTAGTGTCGCTAAATGGTAAATTGATCTAGAAATGGTTGCTTATGATAAATTCATGTCTTTACCTAAAGCCTTTGTTAACCATTATCATCTTCCTAATGGGTATGAAACTGGAACCAACATAATCACTAACTTCCGTCATGACACCTCCACCCACATTTTTTATCATATTCATTAGTGGAGAAGGAGACGAAGCCTATTCCAAATCGAGTTTCCTAATGATTTTTTTCATGATTTTTTTACCAAGTCCCTCTTTCTTAGGATTGTTGAATATGTTTCCAAGTTATAAGCCCAAATCAAGGAACAAGCCATCATGCATGGACATCAATTAGACTTGATCTATTCTAAAGAAGTTATATATACGAGATCATTTCTAATGCTCCTCGGTCAGTAGCTGATGCATCAAATCACAATATCATAACCGTTGAATTTCCACGATCTTGGGTCTAGGTTTAAGCCTTAAAATAATTGACGCTATCAAACCAAGAATCTCAATGAGAAATACTTTTCATAGCGGAAAATATAAAGCAATAAGTCACATATGCACAAGTATACACAATTTTTAACAAAATTGTACAATAAGGTAAAACACAATATTTTTTATATTAAACAAATCTGAATAATACAATTCTATGGAATACAAGATACAATGTCAATCTATGTTGCAGCTTCTATGTCATATCTCATCCTACTAGTCCTTCGCTTATGTACTTCTCACTAGCTTCCCCTTAGTATTTCAAAGATAAACACATCGAGACTCCAGGAGGGCTTTCTCCTAACACTCCTGCAATTCATATCTGCTGCATGTACTACATGGGTTGATCCAATCTAATCTCTAGGATGGCCAATTCCCGAGCTCCAATCTACAAGGCTAGAAGTCTCTTTTTTCCATCAAAGTGTTTCACATTCAGTACCAATATTCACCCAACATTCAACTCTTCTTCGTCACTTCAAGATAGCTTTTTTAGGGCTACTTTGGGTATCCAACACACTTCCCCCCACTAGAATAATTACACCCAATACAATCACTGCAATATATGATCCTTTGAAGGATCATGATCACCCAATCAAGCCTCCAAATTGTCTCCCACAGGTTTCATATATAAATGATCAAAAACTGGTCAACACATTGACCCAACACAAAACACAAATTGTTGCTCAAAGTATGTTTTGATGTTGTTATGATAGTGACTAGTTAGGGCACCTTTTACTGTTGCAAAAACCCTCAAAAATTCACCAAAACAACCCTTAAATGTTGTGGCCTACTCTTGTAATAGCCTTCTACCTCCACTCTAAAGTTTAGGGCACAATACAGCCCCAAAACTTCCCACGCTATCACTTTGTTGTGGTCGTATGGCCTGTGGCCTACTACACAAACATGTTGTAGCTTATGGCCCATTCTACATAGAATTTCTAGCCCAAAAAGAAGCCCCAAAAAACCTAAAAATAATCTTCTCTGCCTCAGTCTCCAAGAAGAGCTCCTAGGCCCTTTAATCAACACTTTGGGCTCCTAAATTTGGCACTGAAAAGATTCTCAATGCCCACATTGTTCTATCTCCTTTATTGCGGCCCAAAACGAAGATTTATCTCTCCTCCAATGAGTTCTTTGTGATGTAAGTGTTGCAAAAATGGATGCCTAAATGCCTCCATCTCACATATTATTTATACACATAAAGAGGGCTCCTTAAAACATCATGCATGGAATTTACAATTGTCACATTCTTCTTAACACCAATTCAACCTAGACATATATGTGCAAAACCTAATTATAAACTTCAAAAATTCATATCTCCATTTATACAACTCAGAATTGGATGATTCTCATTGTGTTAGATTCATCTCACTGAGAGGTATCATCATCATCCATCACATGTCTAAATTCCTCGTGGTTTTGGCCCAAATCCCAAAGGGTAAAAAAACCCTACCTTGGGTTCCAAGCCCACAAGTGACTCTTGCAGTGCTTTTTCCTCTAAGACTCGAAACCTAGGGATTGGATTACCTCCCAAGCTACTCAAAAATCAATACTTCCTCTTATTGAGGGAGGTACTTCCAAGGCTAGGAAGTAACTCACCATCACAATCATCACTACTCGTAACAGTCGCCCAACCCTTGGCACTCACTATTGCATTAATCCCTGAAGCATGAACTACACCTCTCTCAGAAGTGTCACTATCATTAGAATCATCCTACTTCTTCTTCTTATTTTTTATCTCCTTCCAATCTCTCCATGATTCCTTATTTGCAGTTTAAGGAGCACTCTTTCTCCCCACTGACCACGTGCTCTTCTTGGGCTGTAAATTATCCCTCTAAACCTACAATCTCCCTCTAGAAATCGACTCCCTCTGAACCTCTGGAAAATGTACCTTTTTCACTAGAACCTGTACCTACCCCTCTGAAGCCTACACCTACACCTATTTCTCTGGACCCTACACTTGCTCCACCTGCTTCTTCTTATTTCTATGTTCCTCAGACTTTCTCATCAACCTGTAGAGACAATTCTCTCTAACTCCAAGTACAATCTCGTCGGAGCTAGAGCCTCTAGACCTGAGTATTGACTTCCCATTCTGGAATAAGACCTCAAACCCATTCTTCTCAGTCATTTATATATAAATCATGCTATACATGAGTCTTGGTACAAAAATTACATCCCAGACCCACATCACTTGTCCTGTCTCCATATTGAATGGCACAACACCTAATCCTCGAATCTCTAACTGACTATGTCTCCCAACACCATGTGAAAATTTGAGTCCCATTGAGCTAGAGTCTCAGAAACCTCTTGTGACCTTGTCATATATTTCGTCATGCCACTATCCATATACCATTAATCCTCATTGACAATACAATATGAGAAATGAGATATCATATAAAATTCCTCCTTGTCCAATCTCCTGGTGAGATCATCTATCTCAGCTGAAGTGGCAACACCGACGACCTTTTTCCCTTTCCTCTTCTCATCGTCTCCCTTTTTCTTCATCGGAAATCTCAACAAAAAATGACCCATCTCACCACAATTGAAACACTTGACTTTACTCAATTCCTTCTTTTGTTTACCCTTCATTCATGTTGCAAGTACCACGTCCTCATATACCCTCTTCATTGGATGAAGATCCCCGTCTTTCAACACTTTATGAATAAATTCATCCCATAGCCTATTCCAGTCTGGAAATTTCTCTCTCGCAACGATCCCTTTGATGAAGGGAATTCATTCCTCAATGAACCCTTTCAAGGAAATTCTCACCATATCTCCATCTGAAATAGTCACACCGATGGTAGCAGTCATCCCTGACCTAAGACAATCTCCTCAAAAATAAATTCACTCCTTCACCCTTTATCATCTTGGTGGACTTCAACTTGTCCTCAAATACCCATACCCGGTTCTTATTCTTATTTTGGAACAAATTCTGAAGATTCATCCACATCTCATGTGTGATGTTCTTCTTGGATAAATGAGGTATTAAGGCATCATTCACACCATCTAGGATGATCAACCTTGCCTTCATATCCAAATATTCATATATTTCCAGCACCTTAGGGTTTCTTGATGGCTTTCTAAGCAAACTCCCAGATCCTATTGACTTATAAGATCAACATGATACTTTCCTTTTAAGGACTATAGTTGGACAACCCCTCCAACCTCTCCTCACACAAAAGACTTGCTTGCAACTTCGACATTTTAGTGAGCCTTCACTTACAATGTGACCAACTCCCTCTTAACCAATAAATCATTGTGCACAACTCTAATTCATTGACTTCCAAAGTAGCTCAGACACCCTCTGATACCATGTTTAATTTCCACGATCTTGGGTCTAGGTTAGAGTATTAAAATCACTAATGCTACCAAACCAAGAATCTCAACCAGAACTACTTTTCATAGAGGAAAAAATAAATTAGTAAGTCACATATGCACAAGTATACCAAATTTTTAACAAAATTGTACAATAATGTACAACCCAGTCTTCGTTATATTAAACCAATCTAAATAATACAACAGCATATGTAATACAAGATACAATGAAAATCTTCATTGCAGCTTATATGTTGTTTCTCGTCCTGCCAATCCTTCGCTTCTGTACTTATCACTATATGCCTCTTAGTCCTTCAAAGTGTTAGAGTCGGTCTTGTCATCCCTCCGTCAGAGATCATTTGTCTTATTGCATTTCATTTTTAGGTGTCTCATTCAGCTCATTAATCTGCACTCCGTTAGGGGCATGTCATTATCTGACGGAAGGGCTTTCTCAGTCATACCCCTCATGCCTTGTACGTGTTGGCTCAGGTTTGTCCATCAACATCATTTTTAAAGCCATTTACAGTCATGATTGGTCTCTTGCTTGACAAAGAGTCATTTTAGGGTTTCTAGGTCATATTAGGTCTAGGGTTTTGTCAATTCAGTCTGCAAAGTGTTCAATAATGTCAGCAGGCCAGAGGGAGGTTCGAAATAAGTTTCCATTTCAAAATTTTCATCACCAATAATGCTTAAGAATGATTTTTCTTCAAAACTCTGTTTTGAAGAAGAAATCGTCAAATTTATGTTTTGTACTGAATATGTAATTTTTAGAGTTTTTCAGTTGAAGATGTTCAGGCGCAGCCCTAGTCATCCTTTGCCAAAATCAATGCCAGCCATCCCTGCAAAAAGTAGCCAAGAATTTCGTCATTCAGCCAAAAAGTCAAAGTGGAAGCAAAAAACAGAGTTATGAGCAAAGTGCCAAAGTCTGCAAAATTAGAAAGAGAGTTTGCCAATCAGAAATCAAAGTCCATGCCATGAAATATATTTTCATTGTTTCATAATTCATTGGCATAGCAAAAGTCAGCTAGGAGCCTAGAGCAATCATGGACAAATCGAGGAGGAAGCAAAACAGTGCTTAAAGGCCGGACTGTGGGTGAAATCCACTGTCGCGGCGCATTGGGAGAAGGCGCAGCGCACTGAAGGTGCACAGCGCATAGAACAATTTTTCCCAGTGTAAAATTACACTGGCGCGGCGCGTTGGGCTGGTGCGCGGCGCACAGAGCTGACAGGAAGATTTTCATCACCGCTTCCAAATTTTCCAAATTGACTTAACCTCTTGTGGTTGGAGAATTCGAATGGTGTCAACATAAACTTCATCTTTTTGACAAAGGCTGCTCCATAGGGTTTTTATTTGAAATTTAAAGTTTGGTTGTTTGTGCCAATTGGTTTGAAATCCCATTCCTCACTTATGGTTCCTTTCCCTTCACTGTAATCCCATTATCATTATCAATCCCTTATTCCCTCACATTATACCATCCCTTCCCTATTCCCTAATAAATCCACTCATATCACTTATGCCCATTTGTCTCTATCCCTCAAATCCTTTCATGCCCTATCATTATCCCTTTCCTCATATCACTTATAAAATTCCCTAAATCCCAAACATCCAAGTAGCTGTCCCATTGTCTCTACATTGTCAAAATCGGAAGTTTTAAAGGGGCAAATTTCACTTGGTTTTAGTCCACTATCTACACTGCCTTAGTTACCACAGTCCCTTCCCATGTGACACATGTTTTGGAGATTGGAGACAAAGACACCAAGGTATCATTTGTCATTTTCAACAAACCAAACATACATTTTTCATACACATTGCAACACCATGACGGACACCGACACATCCTATGCACAAGACAGTAATTGCATCACTGAACTGCATGCACCAAGAAGGCATCGAGGAGGCGAAAAAGGAATGTTAGATTTCAAATCTTGGCCAAATATTCTTTGGATGAGCATGGCACTTGATGAAGGACCTTCAGTGCAAATTTCAGAAAATTTGGAGAAAATTTTGTCATTTTGAATTTTTTTTGGTCGCAAAACAGATTTTTCCGCCCGACATGTTGCGCCACTTGGCGCGCGCTTATGATTGGGACATATTCTGGAGGAAAAATTGATATTTTTTAGTTTATTATGGTAAATTATGCATGATCAGAAATGGCTGAGAGATTTCATGAAGTTCTGGGTGGTCTTAAAGGTCAAAAACACTCCAAAAATGGCCTTTCTGCCACTTTTTGCACCAGCAGGAACCAGTCTTGGGCGATTGCAGTTTTGGAGGGGCAAATGACATCCAAATTGAAAAATTACACTTGGGTTGGATAGAAGACAGACAGGGCTTTCCAACAAGCTATCATGAGCTCCATTTGAACTCTAGGAAGTGCCCCAAAAACAGGCTCAAAGTGGCGCGGCGCATAGAGGATTTTGACCCAATTTTCACTTTTCAACTCAGAAATTCGGCCAATTTGACTAGTTTCACTTTTGGATGTAATTATTGATCTATCTTGATGTAATTTTGTGGCTATGATGTAATTTTGGCTCATATTTACTTGTTCTAGAGGATTCATTCACTAAAAAGTGAAAATTGAGTGAATGGATCAGTTTCCTAGCATATAGACGCAAGTTGTTTGGCTGCCTAGATTTCAGTTGCATGTTTAGAATTGGTTGAAACAGCTCCTAGAAGGATGAGCTTGACCCCTAGAGGCATGGGAAGTGGTTAGGATGGTCTATATTATGTATTTTCTGAGTCATTTTCATGGTTGGACTTGTTGGACTCTTGGGAATAGTTTGGCACTTCATTGTACATACACTTCTGCATTTTTGGCAAAGGAAAGACCAGGGTTTTGCAGCACTTGTTGGGATCCTTGTGGCTCTAAGTTTTGATGATGTTTTTCTCCATGTATCTGTAAGTTTCATTGATGTTATTTGTGTACCATTTCTTTGCACCTTTCTTCTTAAATTAAGCAAATCAGTGTTAAAGGTAGAATTCAGTAGCTTGCTCTGCTCTGCCTTTTGTTTTGCTTGATTTTACATGTTTTCATCAGTTTGGAGAGGATCCATGAGATCTCTTGCCCTCTTCAGCTCCTAAGCGGTCTAACCCATTCATCCTTTCAATTCTAAGACATCAAATTCATTGCCTTCCCTGCCCCAACTTGAACTCTGAAAGAATTTGGCCTCATCCCCAAGCCCAAAAATTTCCTTTCCCTCTTTCCAAAAAAACCCCTTAAAATCATTCCAAACTCCTTGATTTATATACCTAGCATAAAATTAGCATTCATTTCAGTCATCTCAGACGCTATTGGTTATTTTAACTAAGTTTGACCCGGAGAGAGCCCTCTCCTGTTCTGGTAGGGCTAGCTACCAGACTGAGCGTGGTATGATGTTACCCTGAATCTCACCTTCTTTTAGCCTGAGGTGGATTTGGGCAATAACATAGTGGCGACCATACTGGGGAGAAAATGGTTTGCTTGTTGGTGTTATTTGTTTCATAAGCTACAGAAGGAGCCTGAATTTATGCCAGGTAGCCTTCGAAACGCTTTTTCTTTGCATTAGCGGAAGTAGATAAACGTTGCTTCAGTCAATCTCCAGTCTAGCTTGTGAACGTGACACTTGACTCATAGATTGTCTTGCCCCAGTACATGTATCATGTTCAGATCTGATTGTTGATGGTGGACAACGATCATACATAAGAAGGCTGAAATCATTCACCTGGTGACTCCAACTCAATGTAGAGACTCCACTGGAGGACTGACTCTTTCTCTGAGAAAATGGAAGGATCTTACACAAAGTTCAGGTATCCAAAGTGGAATGGTATTCAGGATCTAGTCTGCTTTCTTGTAAATTACTTCTTTGTTGTTCTTGAAGTTGTCCTGAAAGTTTTTCAGAATTTGTTGTATGATAAATTTGATCAAAATATTCACTTGACCTATTCAAAAAGTGTAAATACTGAGTTTCCCTTTGATCTTGGCCTCCTTACTTTTCCCACATCTTATGATGACTCTCTTCAGAGTGATGAGCCTAAAGGAAACAAAACTGATCCCGTAGCTCTTGTATATACTCCTACACCTTATATAGTCCCAGAAAGGTATAAACCTCTTTTTTTACCTTCTTTTCTTCATGCTTTCCCTAAAAATTATGACCTATATCTACCAAGATTTGACGGTGAATGTAACAATGTCAACGCTAAGCAACATGTGCAGACTGTTGAGACTTTCCTAGATCTTTTTGAAGTTGATGAAGAAGATGTTAGTATTAGGCTTTTTTTTCTTTCTTTGCAAGGCCAAGTGAAGAGTTGGTTCAAAGCCCTGCCTGATGCGAGCATCTCAGATTTCCAGCAGTTCGTCAAAGTTTTCCTCAACATGTGGGTGATTGAACAGAACCTTTTCTTGATTATAGAAGAGTATAACCAGCTGAAAAGACTGCCAGGGGAGACAGTAAAATAGTTTTCTACCAGATTTAACCAAGTATATCTTTCGATGCCACCTGATATAAGACCTTCTCCTAGATCTGCTCTCTTGCACTACTCGGGTGCATTTGAGCCGGAAATGGAGTTTCAACTGAGAGAAAAGAATATTGCAACGCTTCAAGAGATGCAGAACAGTGCAGTAAATGTAGAGGCTCATTTGTTGATCCAAAGGGCAAGGTTGAAGGAAGAAGAGATGAAAAACATGGATCTGGAGAAATCGACATCTCTAGAGGTAAAGCTTGACATGTTGGTAAGTGCAGTAGAAGAGATGATGCAAAAGAAAACCACAGAGAATGAGTATAATGTTGAAGCCCAGGGCTCGCTGATTGAAGAAGAACAAGTTGCTGATCCAAAACATTTTGTTTCTTATCCCAGTTTTCATAGTAATTTCTTTATAGATCATCTTGGAGAAGAGAGATCTGTTTATTTGACATGTATGATTGATGATGTGTTTTATACTGATGATTTGCCTCAGTTTGATCAGTATGATGATGATTATGTTCTCCAAACAGAAGCTAATATTGCAGACAAATCAGCAGCTATTTTGTGGAAAGAGGAAGTTCACTTTCAGCAGCTTGAGTACGGTGATCAACCGATGCATATCAGCTATGACAATGATGAGGAAAGTGTAGAAAATTTTGAAGTAAGTGAAGGATATTTGCCTTTTTTTTTTTATTTGTTTCAGTTCATCAGAGACAACTTTCATACAATCAGAAATCAAATGTCAACAAGTCTTGATCTGGACCATCTTGAGCGCAATGAAAACCTTGTTCAAGACTTCTCATATTCAGATTTTTAGCCCTCGAAATCCATTGATTTTCAAGTTGCAGATGAGGACACGGAAGCTGGTACATATGATCAAATGATACAAGGTGACTCCGTACCATTTTGTTTTGAATCATTCCAGTTTTTGAAGGATAAATTGCATAGAAAATCTTCAAATGAGCCGCTTGTAGGAAATCAACAATCTCTCAGTTTTAATGTTGAGGATGAGACAGATAACGAAATTCTTGAGCAGCCTGTAGCATCAGATTTGCAGCCACCAAATGAAATTGAAGGTCAGATTTCGGATGAAGGCATGGAAGCCAAAATACATGATTTAATGATGCAAGAGGATTTTGTACCCTTTTGTTTTGAAGCATTTCAATTTATAAAGCAGAATCTTCATAATATCTCTAAATAAAAATATGAACAGCCAGTAGGATGTCATACAGTTTCAATGGATACATCGCAGCAGTCTTCTCAAGTTTTTGATGATCCTATTGCTCGTGTGTTGGATGATGTTTGCTGTAAAAATTCTTCTTCATTAGCTAACCATGTGCCAGAAAAGAATGTTGATAATAATCTTATTCAAAAGTCGCCTTCATTGTCTTGTTTAACATATTTTTCATTACAAAGCCCATGTCAAGATTTGCAGTTATATGAGGAGATTGATAAAGGAGACTTTTGTTTTGTTTGGGATCAGCTCCAGAGTTTGGTTATTCACGAAATTCAGGATCCTTTTGACAGATTTCTGCAATCACCAAAGAAATACAACATAGATGTGAGAAAAATATTAATATCCAGCTATGAAGATCCTTTTTCAGTGTTCTTGAAGTTATCCAGTCAATTCATGCTTTGCAAGTTTATCAGCAGTCAACTTGATTCGAAGTTTCCATGGGAGTTGCCTTTCGATTCTTTTCTTTTCCTGCGCTTCAGAAAGCATTTGGGAAGAAATCAAATAGCAGCCAAGATGCTTATGTGGTTGCATTGGCTTTTCCATTTCACTTGAATCAGGTGGTGAAAAGAACAATTAGAGTAGGTTTGATGAATAAGCTCAATTATGAGCATATTTCTAGTTCGTCAGTTTTGTTTTAGTCATGTCTAGTTTTATTATGGTTTTCAGTTTTAGCCTTGAGTCAAATTCAGTCCGTGTAATGTCAGTTTTCGTGTTTTGACTCCATTGCCCAATGGATGAAGGCACTGTCTGCTCTCCCAAAGATCTGCGGTCCTTGGCACCTCCAAGGAGCTACCATCCCCATTGGAGCCAATGTTAGAGTCGGTCTTGTCATCCCTCCGTCAAAGATCATTTCTCTTATTGCATTTCATTTTTAGGTGTCTCATTCAGCTCATTAATCTGCACTCCGTTAGGGGCATGTCATTATCTGATGGAAGGGCTTTCTCAATCATACCCCTCATGCCTTGTACCTGTTGGCTCAGGTTTGTCCATCAACATCATTTTTAAATCCATTTACAGTCATGATTGGTCTCTTGCTTAACAAAGATTCATTTTAGGGTTTCTAGGTCATATTAGGTCTAGGGTTTTGTCAATTCAGTCTGCAAAGTGTCCAATAATGTCAGCAGGCTAGAGGGAGGTTTGAAATAAGTTTCCATTTCAAAATTTTCATCACCAATAATGCTTAAGAATGTTTTTTCTTCAAAACTCTGTTTTGAAGAAGAAATCGTCAAATTTATGTTTTGTAATGAATATGTAATTTTTAGAGTTTTTCAGTTGAAGATGTTCAGGCGCAGCCCTAGTCATCCTTTGCCAAAATCAATGCCAGCCATCCCTGCAAAAAGTAGCCAAGAGTTTCGTCATTCAGCCAAAAAGTCAAAGTGGAAGAAAAAAACAGAGTTATGAGCAAAGTGCCAAAGTCTGCAAAATTAGAAAGAGAGTTTTCCAATCAGAAATCAAAGTCCATGCCATGAAATATATTTTCATTGTTTCATAATTCATTGGCATAGCAAAAGTCAGCTAGGAGCCTAGAGCAATCATGGAAAAATATAGGAGGAAGCAAAACAGTGCTTAAAGGCCGGACTGTGGGTGATATCCACTGTCGTGATGCATTGGGAGAAGGCGCGGCGCATAGAACCATTTTTCCCAGTGTAAAATTACACTGGCGCGGCGCGTTGGGCTGGTGCGCGGCGCACAGAGCTGATAGGCAGATTTTCATCACCGCTTCCAAATTTTCCAAATTGACTTAACCTCTTGTGATTCGAGTAAGTCTGACTGATCTTGCTATTGTGGTTAAGTAGTGTTTGGTGAATTTTCAAAGGCTGGTTGGAGAATTCGAATGGTGTCAACATAAACTTCATCTTTTTGACAAAGGCTGCTCCATAGGGTTTTTATTTGAAATTTAAAGTTTGGTTATTGGTGCCAATTGGCTTGAAATCCCATTCCTCACTTATGGTTCCTTTCCCTTCACTGTAATCCCATTATCATTATCAATCCCTTATTCCCTCACATTATACCATCCCTTCCCTATTCCCTAATAAAACCACTCATATCACTTATGCCCATTTGTCTCTATCCCTCAAATCCTTTCATGCCCTATCATTATCCCTTTCCTCATATCACTTATAAAAATCCCTAAATACAAAACATCCAAGTAGCTGTCCCATTGTCTCTACATTGTCAAAATCAGAAGTTTTAAAGGGGAAAATTTCACTTGGTTGCTATCCACTGTCTACACTGCCTTAGTTACCACAGTCCCTTCCCATGTGACACATGTTTTGGTGATTGGAGACAAAGACACCAAGGTCTCAATTTGTCATTTTCAACGAACCAAACATACACTTGTCATACACATTGCAACACCATGATGGACACCGACACATCCTATGAACAAGACATTAATTGCATCACTGAACTGCATGCACCAAGAAGGCATCGAGGAGGCGAAAAAGGCATGTTAGATTTCAAATCTTGGCCAAATCTTCTTTGGCTGAGCATGGCACTTGATGAAGGACCTTCAGTCCAAATTTCAGAAAATTTGGAGAAAATTTTGTCATTTTGAATTTTTTTTGGTCGCAAAACATATTTTTCCGCCCGATGCGTCGCGCCACTTGGCGCGCGCTTATGATTGGGACATCTTCTGGAGGAAAAATTGATATTTTTGAGTTTTTTATGGTAAATTATGCATGCTCATAAATGGCTGAGAGATTTCATGAAGTTTTTGGTGGTCTTAAAGGTCAAAAACACTCCAAAAATGGCTTTTCTGCCACTTTTTGCACCAGCAGGAACCAGTCTTGGGAGATTGCAGTTTTGGAGGGGCAAATGACATCCAAATTGAAAAATTCCACTTGGGTTGGATAGAAAACAGACATGGATTTCCAAAAAGCTATCATGAGCTCCATTTGGACTCCAGGAAGTGCCCCAAAAACAGGCTCAAAGTGGTGCGGCGCATTGAGTTTTCTGGCGCGGCGCATAGACGATTTTGACCCAATTTTCACTTTTCAGCTCAGAAATTCAGCCAGTTTGACTAGTTTCACTTTTGGATGTAATTATTGATCTATCTTGATGTAATTTGGTGGCTATGATGTAATTTTGGCTCATATTTACTTGTTCTAGAGGATTCATTCACTAAAAAGTGAAAATTAAGTGAATGGATCAGTTTCCTAGCATATAGAGGCAAGTTGTTTGGCTGCCTAGATTTCAGTTCCATGTTTAGAATTGGTTGAAACAACTCCTATAAGGATGAGCTCGACCGCTAGAGGCATGGGAAGGGGTTAGGATGGTCTATATTATGTATTTTCTAAGTCATTTTCATGGTTGGACTTGTTGGACTCTTAGGAATAGTTTGGCACTTCAATGTACATACACTTCTGCATTTTTGGCAAAGGAAAGACCAGGGTTTTGTAGCACTTGTTGGGATCCTTGTGGCTCTGAGTTTTGATGATGTTTTTCTCCATGTATCTATAAGTTTCATTGATGTTATTTGTGTACCATTTCTCTGCACCTTTCTTCTTAAATTAAGCAAATCAGTGTTAAAGGTAGAATTCAGTAGCTTGCTCTGCTCTGCCTTTTGTTTTGCTTGATTTTACATGTTTTCATCAGTTTGGAGAGGATCCATGAGATCTCTTGCCCTCTTTAGCTCCTCAGCAGTCTAAACCATTCATCCTTTCAATTCTAAGACATCAAATTCATTGCCTTCCCTGCCCCAACTTGAACTCTAAAAGAATTTGGCCTCATCCCCAAGCCCAAAAATTGCCTTTCCCTCTTTCCAACAAAAAACCTTAAAATCATTCCAAACTCCTTGATTTATATACCTAGCCTAAAATTAGCATTCATTTCAGTCATCTCAGACCCTATTGGTTATTTTAACTGAGTTTTACCCAGAGAGAGCCCTCTCCTGTTCTGGTAGGGCTAGCTACCAGACTGAGCGTGGTATGATGTTACCCTGAATCTCGCCTTCTTTCAGCCTGAGGTGGATTTGGGCAATAAAAAAAATGACAACACATCGAGACTCTAGGAGGGTTGCCGCCTAACACTATAACAAGTCAAATCTTCTTCATGTACACAAGTTGATCCAATCTATTCTCTAGGCTGGCCAATTCCTGAGCTCCAATATGTTAGTATAGCAATCACTTTTGTCCATAAAAATGCCTCACTTTGAGCACCAATATTCACCCAACGTCCAACTCTTCTTCGTCACTTCAAGATAGATTGTCTAGGTCTATTTTGGTTAGCCAACACGCTACCCTCCACCAGAGAAATGGAACCCAATACAATCATTGCAATATATGCTCCTATGAAGGCTCTTTATCACCCAATCAAACCTCTAAATTGGCTCCCACAGGCTTCATATATAAATGATTTGAAACTAGTCAACACATTGACCCAACACAAAACCCAATTTGCTACTCCAATTCTGTTTTGTTTATGTTATGAAATTTACTGGTTAGGACACCTTGGACTATTGCAACAGCCCTCAAACAGTCACCAAAATAGCCCTTAAATGTTGTGTCCTACCCTTTTGTGAGCCTTTTGCTTCCACGCTGAATTTTACGGCACAATACAACCCCAAAAAATCCCATGCTATCACCTTATTGTGGTGGTATGGTCTGTGTCCTACCACACAACCTGGTAGTAGCTTACATCGTCTTCTACACAGATTTTATAGTCCACAAGAAAGCCACAACAGACCTCAAACTAATCTTCTCTGCCTCAGCCTTCAAGAATAGGTCCTCAGCTCTCTAATCAGCACTTCAGCATCCTAAATTTGGCACTCAAAATACCCTCAATTCCCATTTTGTTCTATCTCCTTTACTGCAGCCCAAAACAGGGATCTATCTCTCCTCCAATGAGTTGTTTTTTATGTAAGTGTTGCACAAATGGATGCCTAAATTCCTCCATCTCACCTCTTATTTATACACATAAAGAGGGCTCCTTAAAATTTCATCCATGGGCTTTGAAAATTGTCACATGTCTTGTTAACACTAAGCTGATCTAGACATACATGTGCAAAACCAAATTATAAACTTCAAAAATTCATATCTCCATTTCTACAACTCATAATCAGATGGCTCTCATTTCTTTAGATTCATCTCGACGAGAGATATCATCCTCATCCATCACATGTCCAAATGTGCTCATGGTTTTGGCCCAAATACCAGTGGGTGAGAAACCCCTACCTTGGGTTCCAAGCCCACAAGTGACTCTTGTGGCGCTTTTTCCACCAATCCCTGAACCATATGGCTTGGAGTACCTCCCAAGCTACTCAAAAATCAATAATAACCAATGACAATGGTGTAGTGGGTTCCATATCCTAATGAAACATAGGCTATATAGCCACTTAGATGGGTCAAATGAATATCTCCTCTGGTGCCCTGACTACTAATCCTACCACTTTGACTCTTGGAGCTATTATTAAAACCTATGAGGTGAAACTCTTTTAGTCCACACATGTGAAGAATCATCGGTAACTAGGAGGTAAAAAGAAAAAAATTAAGTCTAATAAACCTTTGAATATTGCACAAGGATCAACTCAAACCCAAGGGACTGTTTGGGGTGGCAATAAAGAGAAAAATAAATTGAATCATTTATCTTGCAAGATTTGTGGGGAAGACCACCTTACTCACAACTTTCCCCAAATGGATGAGATCCATTTTTATTTCTCATAGCAACCCATTTCTTGTCAACCTATTGTTTTGACTACTCCATTTTTTTCCCAACAACAACACATGGTTGCAAACCCTCCACCTCCTAAGTAAGGTGGAAGGGTGGTGTGTGGAATTCTTCTCAAAATGACTCATCATCCTTGCAAGATATCTTAATGGTGGAACACCCCATAAACATCATGACTAGAATGCATAAATATGAGAATCCTAATAGTGGTACTTTCACACTGGAACCTATGAATCCTACTCTGCTTTATTGTCTTCTTCACTTCGACAAACCAATGTTGAACATTGTGTCGCTCATCCTAAAGGTGCACTTTTTAATACTATGCATAATACCAATGCAAGGGTCAATCACAACTACAGTATTATCTAGGACCTGGCCTAAGTCCCTGCTCCTATGTATGCACTCAAAGTTTGCAAAATTTCCCAATGCAATTCAAGGCACTCTTAATTGTTATTGGTGGAGTGGATCCCCCATATTTTACTCTTATAACCTTTGATCCATCCTCATTGAAATATTTTATTCCACATCATCTGGCCTTCCATATAATGTTCCACATATTTGGAAAGGGTGTTCATCGAACAGTCTTGGACAAGAGGGCATCTACCTATTTCATTTCATTGAAGTGTTGGAAATCTATAAGTTCATCGACTTTGTCTCCACCTAAGTATGCATTAAATGCCTTTGATTAGGATACCTTGAAACCTTAAGATTTTTTTCCTGCATTTCCTATAAATATTTGGGGTAAAACGATCTCAATTGATTTATAGGTCATTGATGCACTGTTAGACTCTAAATTCTTTCTCGAGCGAGGATATTTTAAGCCATGATTGTTATTTTTTCATTCGTATTCTAAATCATGGTGTTCCCCCATCAGGTTAAAATATTCATTATCAATCAATTGACCTTCTGCAAGCCTAACTTGTGTTTCCACGATATTCAATCAGTTCCATTTGTATGAGATTCCCCTTCTACTACTAAAATCATTTGAGTAGGGACGTTCAAAGACTCTTCATAAATGGGCACTTTTCCCTTTCTTCTTCATGAACTATTGCAGTTAACCAACATTATTAACATGATCTCATTTGTAGACTATGATTCCAATAGCTCTAATGTTCCTTAGTTAATCCCTTCTCCTACATACATTGACATGTATGGTGATCAGATGCCTTTGAGACCCACCAGTTTGCCCTATAAATCTATTTAAATGGTGATTGTTGACCCTGAGCCAATTTCTTCCCATGATGTTGAACTTGATTCTTTCTCCTCACTCGCATGGTCTGTCAATATTTCAAGTTGTTGTGAATTCATCGATACTATGATGCCATCTAATGAAGCCATCTTTGAAACCATGACAATTTTTTATCCACCTTGGGAATAAACTCATCATCGATCATCTTTCCTCCCTTGTCGTAACACTTGAATGATGACTTGCACAACCTCATTTCATCATGCAATTTAAATTGGGTGCAAGATCCCAACATGAAACATGATGTGTTCTCTAAAGGAAAATTTTCAAACATTTCACCCTTCATACCCATTGATATTTTTGATAAATTTTGGGTCATGGAAAACATGATGATAATAGCAGATTTCACTTTGAATGAGATATATACTTATACTACTCTTTTTGAATAATTTTGTGATGTTTTCGCGTGGTACTATGAATAAATATTTGGCATCTATATTCAGCTTATGGAGCATGACATCATCTATTTGATTCCCCTGACAGAATTGGTTTCCAACATAGGTTTTGTCACCAAGAAACATGGTACTATTTATGTTTGTGTTGACTATATGGATCTGAATCACACCTATCCAAAAGATAACGACTATGATGGAAACACTCTCAAGGAACCTTGCAATGGGATCTATATAAAATTGCATTATGCCTAGATATCTAAGGTTGTTCCTTGTACATATGCAATTAGTATGCTTTTAATTTTTTTGCATGTGTCTCGCATTTTTTTCTATTATATATCATTTTTAGTACTCGATTTGAATATGTTTGTATCCCCTTATATCTACATAGGATATGTTTTTTGTGCCAATCATAGTTCTTGGAACATTTCTTCCACGAACTAGGTACTCTTTTCACCCACTGAATAAATTTTGATTTAGGGACCTAAAAAAAATCATAAAACATAAAATTTCTAAAACATTTTACTTACCAAATTCTCCCCACTGATAGCTATAGGGAAAAATCAAGTTAGGGTCTCGATGAAAATCTACTCCTACATAAGCATAATAAATGACATGTATGCAATGTTCATTAAAACAATCAAAGTATTCATCATCATATACCTGAGTAGGTGCCCTACCCCATAGTCTCGACATCAAATTAGTCCACCGGTCTATCTGGGGTGTTGATCTCCCAAGCCATTGTGTCAAAATTTGTTGTCGCAATATCGAGGTACGTGCTCAAATAAGAATGATACAATGATGCTCTCATACCTAAAGATACTATGTTTCCCTATTCTATGTTTTATCATTTGTTCCTTTAAGCTCATCAGTAGGCCCCCGCACTCGTCAAAGATTGTTGGTGCCATGCACCTCACTACAATGTCCACTTGACACTTGGAAGGAAAATGTGGACTCTTTATACCTGCCACTCGAGTTAGTGTAGGAAAGATAGTATGAAGTAAGAGGCACATCACATCTATAATAGGGATTTTCCAACTTTCCTATTGGTGAGCCTTGGTATTTCACCAAGAGTGTTGCAACTCCAAGAGACTACTCAACTTTACTTTATCAACTTGGGGTTCGTACAAATTTGGATGTGACAGTTCTATATGCACAATAGATGAGTTCTACTCATTCCATCATCATATAAGTTCTAAAATGAGTTGCTACTGCTAGGGTAACTTCTAGGAAAGGAAGTTTTTCACACTTCTAAATGTAATCTAAGAATGGAAATATATCATGACCATTACTCTATCAATAGGGAAAGAAACTACTCTAGATAACATTGATTCATCTAGCTAATTGCAAGAAAGAGAAATTCACACTTATGCTATGCAGGAAAGGAAATTACAGTAAGTGGCATTTAGAAGCTAGATTGTTGAATTGAATTGCAGAAAAGGAAATTAATCTAAGCACACACATTGAATCAAAGGACTAATTGAATCATATCTATCTCATGCTTAACTATTATGTTTATTGATGCATCTAGAAATGAGTTAATCACACTTCTAAATGACTATGTTTTGCAATAAAAGAAGGAGGTGTTAAGGTGGTATAAGAGGGTCCCTTGACCATAGATTCAGAGCTGAAGGTATATTGGTGGCTTGGCTAGGCTTAGATGAGGTGAAAGAGTGATTTTGGGCTGAAGGAGAGAGTGTTTGGAACTGCTACAAGATTTCCTATAATGCTACAAGATGTCTAGAAAAGCTATAGGAAACGGTCCGTGTGTAGTTTAAGGCTATAAATGTTGAGTAAAAGGCTAGGAGAGGTGGGGTGAAGGTGGATCTAAGTAGCTGAAGGGTATCCAACCCCTTGACCAAGCTCATAACTCTTCACAAATTCGGTCTTGCACCTTCAAGGTGGCTCTTGGTGATGTGGTGGTGATTTCCAAAAACAGGGTTGCAGGTGACTTGGATGGAAGGTGGTTGATGAAGGTGGAGACTGAAGTTTATGGTGTTGAATGGGTCCTCCTCTGCTGCTCTATTCAAACCTACAATCAAACTACATTTTAATGCATTCATCATTGATAAACTTATCATAAAAATGGTGGAAAATATGAGTTGAATTTAAATGAACCTACCTATGCAACTGAAACAGAAATATACCTCTGCATATAGAACATGTTTATGATAAGAAAAGTAAGTTATCTAACTTTTCCAAGAAATCATAAACTAGACTACATTTTGTTCTGTGGGGGAAGACCTTCCTCCTCAAGCTCCAATGGAAGAGGTGAGAGAGGGAGGTGTAGAAATTTATTAATACTGATGTATTACCGGATTCTCCTGATCTAACAATATTTATCTTCTTGCTAAATACATAATCCTTCCACTGTTAAACTTGCAGAAATTTAAAACTCAATTGCAAACACATGAATAAATTCAATCGCACATAACGCAGTTGTTTAAGGGGAAAGATTAAAGCTAAAAACCCCAACTATCATATGTTATGTATATCAATGGAAACGTGTAATAATCTCATACAAATATTAGTACATCAAGCTCTTAGTACAATCAAAAATAATTACACACTTCCATGCAGAAATTTGCATATCTATGCACCAATTTCTTGCCTCTTGACAGCCTGCCTCCACTACGCAATCCCTGCTGAAGAAGACCCCTGAATGAATTCGAATTCGCCTTTCCTTGACTGTGTAATCCTCTTTGTAAACTCCAATGTGTGTCATATGCATTGAATTCATCACTATAGTCACAACAGATAGTCCATCTCACCCTTTCACCTATCTCTCCACTGGGTCTCCACTGGAACTGACATGCAAGTAGTTAACTGTTGTATTTGTTCAATTTTTAGTGAGTTATTAGTTGTGAATTATTTTACTAATTAATTCACTTAACTCTCACTAGTGTATCTTTCAGTTAAACTAGATACAACTAGCTCAACTGAATTTAACTTACTTAACTGAGTTAAACTAAATAACAACTCATGTAACTACTCTTCCAACTCTATCGTAACTTTTCCATTTCAGTTCTAACTGAGTCCTTCATGCATGAGCCACCAATAACCCTAGGAATTGTGTAATTCCTTCAGCCCACTGATTTTCCAAATCTGTTCACTGAAATAAAGTTCTCCAAGAGAATAAGTTGATGTTTATTGTCGGATTATTATTAAG
Organism: Pinus albicaulis; assembly: GCA_034641835.2. Lineage (NCBI taxonomy): Eukaryota > Viridiplantae > Streptophyta > Pinopsida > Pinales > Pinaceae > Pinus > Pinus albicaulis. The sequence goes on along the minus strand of CM076584.1, from coordinate 233,749,803 downwards.
GGTTAATAATAATCGACATGCACCTATTTTTAGAACGACGATCTATAAATAGACTTCACCCAATATTATAAAAATATAATTTCATATATTTTTCACATTTTACCAACCATCTACAAATAAAATCCTGCAACTTATAGAATATGCTCACCATATCTAAAAATAGACATACACCTAAAAGTAGCCTGTGGGCCCCACTTAGTGAAGGTGCTTACTTTTCACTAAGTTCATCATCTTGTTGAATCTCAACAGGAGGCTTAGCACATAGTTTTGAGGTTTTATATTCTACTCAAAATAAAATGAAAGATATTAACCACTAAAGCATAAGAGAAAACACAAGTACATAAGAGAGAATGAGGCCAATGGATTGGGCCTTAAGCCAATGGGTCAGCTCCCTGAAACTAACTGAGTGGAAAAGAAACCAAAAACTCATTTTATTTCATAACCAGTCTTGTAAATAACATATGAAAGTCAGAAATGTCTAATACAAGATCCAAGAGTGTTTTAGCTACATCCAAAAATCAAATCCTACTGAGCTCTTTCTCTACCCTATTTATGCTCAAGGGTAGCTACCAACAACTCCCTAAAAAGTATGTGTTTGTTCCCTTGGAACTTGAGAGAAGTCGAGCTTGGCTCCCTTTGAACTTTCACTTGCTTGGTTGCCTCCGATTTTGAGTTTTTGGGGGAGAATCTCGAGGAAATATTGGTTGCCTTTAGGAGTTAAGGAGGTGGTCAACCCTCCTATAATCACTCCAACATATGAAAGTCAAAAATTTCTAATACAAAAGCCAAGATTTTTGTAGCTACATCCAAAAATCAAATCCTAGTGAGCTCTTGCTCTGCCCTATTTATGCTCAAGGGTAACTACCAAAAACTCCCTAAAAAGTAGGTGTTTTTTTCCTTGGAACTTGAGAGAAGTCGAGCTTGGCTCCCTTTGAACTTTCACTTGCTTGGCTACCTCTGATTTTGAGTTGTTTGAGGAGAATCTCGAGGAAATGTTGGTTGCCTTTAGGAGTTAAGGAGGTGGTCAACCCTCCTATAATCACTTCTTGTTGTCTACTCTGAGCCCTGATTGTGCAATATTCCTCCAAAATGGCATTATACCCCTAATTTTCCTGCATTTAAACCACATTAAACCTCAAAGCATGACAACCCTTAATACACCATTATCACTAAGAAAAACATGACAAAATGAAATTAAATGTTAGAGAGAGAGAGAATAATTAGGCTAAAAATGTGACAATTAACCCCTTAGAATGTACCTAATTATGGTGCTCATCATCACCCCCTACCAAATAGTTACTCATCCTCTAAGAAACTCAGTCCTATTTCTTCATTTCTTTTAGTTCCCTTGTGGCCTCTCTGGCATCCCAAGGTATAATGGAAGGATTCCCTTCAAGAAGGTAAAACCCTACATTCTTTTCTGCTTCCTCCCATTACTTTTCCTCTTCGGCTTGATATTTTCCTTCACTCAACCCCAACAGCAGAGGTGGATTGAGCTTTAATCCAAGTCATTTGATCTTCATTTTTTTCATGGCCCTTTTATACAAAGGTGCTCTTTCTATGGCAGCTCTCATTCTATCTGGAGTATGATACTCCATGTTTCTTAGGCTAAGTGGGAGGTCATTCCATCTTCTCTGACTTTCCATCACACACTCCTCTCCCAGTAGTCTAGAGATTTCATCACAGTGTGCAATTTCATGTGCTTGGATGTTTAGATATTTGTCTACAAGGTTGGTATCATTGGCTATCATTTGGTGGTTTTTTATGACCCCTCTTGGGTTGATTAGCTCTACCCTGATTTGGAGAGGCTCTTTTCCTTCTCTATTAATCACATTTTTACCTCCTCTTCCCTAGCTTCTTCATTTTTCATCCAAGAGGCTAGGGCCATCAATTGCATATTCCCCAACTTAGATTTTGGGTCCCAAATTTTCATATTAGTTAGGACAATATTATGCATGTAAAACTCTGCCAATTTGGCCCTATCTTCTATGTTGGACTGACTACAAAAATAAATAAATTTCCTATTATTATGGAAATAAAATGACCCATATGATGCTAGTATTTTGGTCTAGAACTGTAGCCATTACTTCACTTATCTCTGGCTCTATTCATTGCTTGGGCATTCGAGCCTCTTGTCACAAAGTCAAGCAAGCACCCAAAATACTAGTAAGTTTGAAAATTCCTTGAATGCAACAACTAAATTTAATCTTATACTTGTTAGTAGTTTATTTGTCTTCTAAATTATTATTTAGAAAATAATGATTAAATCATTAATGCATTATTCATAATAAAAACATTGTGAAAAATAAAATCTGGAATTGAGAAATAGATGCACACAAATAAAAAATTGACACCAATATTTCTGGACTAACATCCCCGGAAAAACTCTGAAGGGAAAAATGGTGTAGCGAATGAGGGTTTATTTTATTGTTATGCAGCAAATTCTAAGAGTATAATAATTTGGATGCCAATCTAGAAATCCTCTAGAAAATATACTACAAAATAACTAGGAGATAATTTTCTCCCTAAACCAACTCAGCCTCCACTAGCCTGCTTGCAGTTCTCACTGGTGACTTGGCCTCTACCACAAATGTGCATTGTTGACCTGGAATCACATTCACCACCTATAAAATGGCTCCAGGTGAGTCTTCTCTCCTCCCTCTGCCTCTAGAAAAACTCGCTCTACCTTCTGGATGATCTTTTTGGCCTCTGGAAACTGAAAGAACCTCTCTCCTAACACTTGCAATGGGTTTTATGGTTTCTGGGCCTCTCTATTGAATAATTTCAGCCTCCCTTTTTCTGCCTCTCTGACACTAGAAAACAATTGGGAAACTCTCTGAAATCCTCCTCCTAAATTATTTGTTGCTTCCTCTCTCCAATACTCTCTCTCTGGCTTGAACTTTCTCCCTTATTGAACCACTACAACTAGGCAGCTCGATCTGCAAATATAACTCTCACGCCCTCTTATGTCTTTCTCCATATCATAGACTTACTCTCATAATCTCTTGTTGGAGCTTCAACGGCCATGATTAGATCCTCATCAATGACTAATATCATCTCATTCTTGATTCGTGTCATTTTCTGGAAGTCTCTAGATCATAAGTCGATTTCTTTAGTTAATTCACTTTAACTAACCAATTTTCCTAAGTTAGACTTAGTAAATAATTAAATGATGTATAATTAGCATAATTAAGGTGTTTCGCAAGCTTATCTCGTGAAACATTTTTTTGGTTTTGGATATCTCTTGTTCCTTATACTCTTAGACATAAATTGATACTAGAATATATGTTCAATGCTGCCAAATCAATAAAAAAAACTAGCAGTAAGTACTCATAATCCAACCCTTAAGCTCTGGTATTGTTGTTATCTTACTTTGCTTGAGCTCATAGGAAGATAATGACCCAAAATTTGAAAGAATATGTTCTCCTCGACCCACTGACTCATGTCTGAGATACACAAGTATTCAACACTGATATTTATACATTAAGAAAAGCTTTAGAGACTGGTATTATTCATACCATTGAATACTATCTAATAAATACATGACTCTTATAGACAACTTTTCCATCTGTACATTTTGACCCATATTCTATTATGTTTCTTGTTGATAATTTACATTTCAGTCAAGAAACATCATTTCTCCCATGAATGGTTAGGTTTCCTCAAAATCCCCCAATAATCCTTAGCTAAAACATTGAATTTACCTATTTCTGGTAAGGATTTCTCAGATAAACATCTAAATTATTTATTCCTCATATGGGTTGATGAAGAAAAATTAAATTCATTACAAAGAATTCTCAAAAACCAAAGTGAAGTCTTTGAAGTTGCCGTGCCAATCTCAAACAACTCTCTTAAACTCTTATACCAAATGTTGGCCTCCCTCTCATCTGTTATTCAGGGATATTCATATGATTAATAGTTGGATGAGTCAATTTTTTCTTTTATAAGGGAGATATTGACAAACCCTAACGAAATTACTATAAATTTCCCAAGGTACTTAGCTAGGATCATATATGTGGACTTGATTGTAGTTCAAAGTTTTCAAATCTTGAAATATTGTACATATTTGGTACATAGTTTTATTTAATTATCCTGAATTTTTTAGTAGCACTAAATTAACAAAAAAATAAAATAAAGATGGGATGGGAAGATAAAAGGAGATCGATTGTTGGTTTCATATGGTTCATCCAATAAGAGTTCCCAGAAGCTATTCAAAGTTCATAAGCTATTTCTCCTTTTATTTACATCTTAAAATTTTGCAAAAGGCTCCTAATAGGATATCAATAGAAGCTAGGATAATTTTATATTTAACAAAGGAAAATAGTATTGGTCAATGGTTTATTCTACCTGATTACTTTGTCATCCAAGATTATGGATTTTAAGGAGAATCGTATCATTTTCCCAAGTTCATCCCTCCCCAATTATTTCCTTTATAACTTGCTAGACAATAAATACATCTTAACGAGTTCCATTTTTCCTCGAAAAATAAAAAGGTTGTGATTGTCACACCTTTTGGTATAGGAAATTATTGATCAAACATAAAAATTCTTTGGAAATCATAGAGAAATAATTATTATCTCTTGGTATTGACAAAGATATATCTCGGTGTTTTCATCCTTTCCAAATAATATATCAAATGTAAGAAGGTCGATTGGCATGCCTATATATGTACATGATCCAAAGTCTGAGCTTGAAAAATTAGATAACATAGACCGTTCTTCTCATAGTGATATAAATCTAGATGAAATGTAGGTATCCAAAGTGGTCATGGCTAAGCCAACTTTTTTCAAATGGGTCTTGTGAAATAAAGTGCATCTTCAAAAATTCAAGAATAGGGAAAAATAGTTCAAGAAGAAATAGATATTGTAGGTGATCACCCTCACAGTAATCCTCTGAAGAGAAAGGAAGAGTAAATTAGCCTTGATGATTTAAAGTTGTCAATGAAGGGGGTAAAGGATACTAGCGATGATGATAAAGAAGCAATCATGATCCATAGAAGAAATGGCGAATTTTTTTAATTGTTTGAAGATACACTATAACAAACCAAGCCAAAGGAATCTAGAGGGCATGCTATATTAGTTTATAATAATGCAATCACTGAAAACATCATAAAGGCTAGAAGCAAAGAATTAATGTTAGCCATCGAAGAAATTGAAGTCACAGATGATATTATAATGAAGGGAATGACTCCATATTCAGGTCTAAGGTTCTTATCAAAGACTAAATTTTATAGTATTATGTTTAATTTAATTTTCCTTTAACTAGGACAAACAAAAATGCACAATTACTTTTTTCCAGAGCTACTTCTATCAACATAAATTTATCTAAAGTTAATGAAACTGATATAGAGTATTAGCATAGGAAAACATGTACGGTAATGACCAAGATATTATTATAATCTCCAACTAATAACAAAAAGTATCAAAATCTCATTTCCAATGTCCAAACAAAACTCAATAACGCTATGGTTTCTATTAAGACTAGATTCAATTAGATAAAGGACCTTGAAGACAAAATAATCAAACCATCAAGTGTGCCGAAATTTGGTTCAATAACCAAAAAAATTGTTATAAGACAACGAAAAAGAAATCAAGAGTTTAAGGTTGAGTATGAAAATTTCAAATTAAAATCTGACTAACTTGGTGGAAACGTTTCAACATAGAAAGAAAAAAATAATTCTGCAAGAAATGGACATATCATTGAATATGGAAGAAACTCAATGTAGAGAATTTAAGGACAAATTTGACAAGTTGGTTAAGTAAGTAGAGGAGAATGAAAAGGGATACTTGGATGAAGTATAAAAATATAAAAAGACTCTTGATACAACTTTGAAATCCGGATCCTGAGAAAATTTGGATCTTGATAAGAAAAAAATATTTGAACCTAAGGTTGATGAACTAGAAAATGAATTAAAATAAAAGAAGATGGAAAAAGGAGAACTAGAAAAGGACTATAAAAATTATATTTAACAAAAATATAAAAGCATTAAAGAATTATAGGTTATATCAATGAATAAGGAACGAGAGATTCAATCTCTAATAAATGTTTGTAAGAGGCTCCAATGGGAAAAGATAGAGGCTCCAATGGGAAAAGATACCCTAATTGAAGCTAAAGACAAAATTTGTGACATGATTGATGATCAAATTTCTCAATTAAGGCCATATGGCTATATTCTAGTAGAAAGTGAAAAGAAAATAATTTTAACCCTGAATATAGAAATTAAGGAAATGACTCCTCCAGTCGAAGAAATATTAAAATAGGTTGATTTGATCAATGATCATCTTAACTCTCTAATAGATCAAGAGTTGGACGTATTCGGTTTTGCTGATAGGGACGATTGTATCATAGCCCTTACGATGATCAAAGAAACTAGGAAGTTGATTCAAGAAACAAATGATCAAGTTTTTAAAACTATGGGAATTATTTATAAGTTTAAGGTCGAATGGAACTATATATAGATATTTGGTATCCCTTCACTCTAGAAAAATGCAAGCTAGATAATTGTAGAACAAGGAATTTTGGAAGAAATAAAAAAGGTAAAACAAGACTTTAGAGATTTCCCATATAATAAGGAAGGAGCTCTCTATAGTCAGGTGATCGTCAATTATTTGCTCAAGGAATTCAATATCCCAACACTCTTAGATAAAATTATAAAACAATTGTCAACTGCCAAGTACCAAATCATATCGGAACTTATTGTCGCTCGATTAAATATTAATAATGTGTCATGGGTATAAAATCTTGATAAAGATAAGTTCATGAAGTTTAAAAAGGGATTTAAGCGACCTATTATTCCTAACTCGTCTTTGTATACCGTCACACCCATTATACCTCTTCAATCTACCTTTGAAAACATTGAATATTTAGATACCGAAACAACAGTAATACTTCCTAATCCGAAGAAAAATAATGTGATGATTCCAGAGATTCCAATACCAACTATCATCCCAAAAAAATGTCAAAGTTTCCAAAAATCCTGTGAAGCGCAAGAATGAATAAATCTTAGTTTACTTTATTTACTTTACTTATTTAACTTGTTAGTAACAAATATAGTTTCTATGACAATTATATAAATTTTGTATTTAATGAGCTCATTTCTCGTATGAGGGGGTCAACGTTTTGATGAGAAGAAACTTATTTTTAAAATAGTCTGAATATACCAACTACATTAACCGATCATGATGCTTTTATGACCTTGTTTTATGCAATTTCAAATATAACATTTCTACAATTTTGTTTTTGTTATTCTATGTGATCATATTCGAATTCATGTTGTGGTTTACACAATTGACTTTATCAATTGTTTAGATCATTATACATTACTCTTTTTCGTTTCCTCTTTGATACAAATATTATCAGGGGTAAATGAATTGAGATGTTAGCCTGATTTGTTGTTAATAGGATTTTGAGTGCTTGATGTTGTCATTTTGTTTCGATAATTCATGTGAATATATATTTCACATTAGTTATATGACTTGTATGTTTTTATGTGTTATTAATTTTCCATTTCTTTGATATATGTCTTAATATCTGTAAACAAGTAATAGTGACATGATTAGTATTACATTGTTGCAGCTTATAAGAGATTCATTTGTCTATTGATATTCATATTATCAGTGGATGCTAATATTATTGACACTTGTCTTTGGGTTAAGTGAGTGGGAAGTAATAATAGCTGATATTATGTTTTTCATACTTTTCATTACGATAATTCATCAATAAAGGATTTAAGTATACGTAGTTTTATCTTTCCATTTTCTTATTTAGAATTAGGTTATTATTATAATTTCTTAATTTTGTGAGGTGTTACTTCCTTGTTCCATAATTAAGTTATTATTTTGAAATTGTAATTATGTGTGATGTGTGAGTTTCTTCCAACTGTAAGTTTTACCACTTTACACCTCTTTCTACAATATCATTAATCGGGTCATATGTGTGTGTGTTTTGAATATATTTTACGAATTAGTTATAGGAAATACCCCCTGAGGAAAAAGGAGATCAACCCTTTTAGTCTAAAGAGGGAGGATTTATATTCTCATTGAATGTATTTTTATTTTTATTTTTATTTCCGAAACAATTTGGAAACCATCATTCTTTTTGGCACCATTGTCAAGAATCAATAAATTTTGTGTTAGCTCATGACTATTGATAACCCTGTACAACCTCATATTCTTCTTGGATTAGATGATAAACATAGTATTCTAGATGAGTTATATGATTTGAATTTGTATGTTTCACATACCCTGGAAGAAATTTAAAGGAATTGGGAAGTTTTAACCTAGGAAGATAAGTGCACATTGTTAGTGTTTGTTTTTGCATCCTACCACCAGTGATCAAATGAACTCTTATCATATCTTTTTAGGGTCCCATAGTCAAAAAAAATTTCATTCCATTAGGTCATCATGCAAAAATTTGGTCATTGGATGTAGATCTAGGTCTGTTTTTACTCCCAAAATTTTACTAATTGCTAGCTCATTTCACCTCTCAGCTGAGTGTACCGTCATTCATAAGTTTTCATCATCATTACAATAATATTTATCATGTTTTCATTTAGTCCAGAGTCCCCATTAGGTATTTAGGGTTCCAAGGTCATCAAATCATCAATCCATGCATAAATTCAAACAAGTAGAAGAGTGACAATAAAGTAATTTCATCAATAAATTTGATTTCAAACAAAAAATGTAATTTTATGTTCTTAATTTGTAATAAGTGTTGGGCCGCTAAATTGTCATTCTTATTACCATTTTTGAACATATATTTCATCCATTCCTACCATTCTTTTATCACAATATTTATCATAATTTATCATTTAATCCCATTTTATAATTATTTATGCTCTTATAAGTAATATTTATTCTCCTTTATTTTTAATAAATTGAATATTATTGTGAATTATTTTGTAAATGATGGTTTATTTAATGAATTTGTTATAACTCACGATTTTAGCCTCCAAGATCTCTTTCAGATTGCAAATCCGATCTTCGGTTCATAATTGAATATTCCAACTCAGAAATTCACTCAAATAACAACTGACAGTTTTGAGTTGGACATTTCTGGCAAATGAAGAATAATATTGATAATCTGAGACTTGGGTTTTGTGCAGAACAGACCATAGTAGGTTTTCAATGCGCATTTTTCCAAAATTCGGTCTTCGTTGGGAGCAACACATGGTTCTTCGAAGGACATATTTGAAGATTTTTTTCCAAATTTCCTCAATTGCAATAATCAGATTTGACTTGTTACACCTTAATCATGGTGGAAATATCTCTTAGATTTTGTAATCAATTGGTTGGAAATTTCCCTTTTGTATCTTGTATTTTTAAAGAACGCAAATCAGAGAGAGGGGAAGGAGATCATCATCTTGACTCTGTAACTTTCAATCATCATAAGACAAAAATATTGTGTTGTTGTTACATGCGTTATCAGATTTACTTTCCGTTAAGTTCTTTCTCTTCCTGCGCCCTGCTAGGGAGGAAGGGCCCTCCTCTTTAAAATGGATTGTAGTGGTTAAGGTAGATATGTATATATCTATTTCTATTTTGTTTATGTATCAGTGGAAGTGTTGTTGTTGTTGTTTTAGCTGTTAATAGATCTGCTTCAATTCCAATGTTTATATGTGTTACACATTTGAGATCAGAGATACCAGCTGGGTAATTGTTGTGTGGCACGCTTGGACAAATTAATTGAGGTGTGATTACAATCTTGTAGATCATTTTATTTCCGCATGAGTGATTTCCTTCCAGCATTTACTTCATAAACGATTTCCTTTATTTGGATTTTCTTTTGGTTGGGTGTATCGGCACAGACAGTGCAGTTGTCATTGAAATAAAATTCATCCCTGGATTGATAATTTATGTGTATTGTTTTAGTCATTTAATAGTGATTAATACAGCCCAACGTTTTGGCTCCATTACTAATGATGGCAGTGACGATCCAATCAACCAGAGTTGTTTCTTAGAAAATAGAGTGTACCCAGTCTGCAATTTTCGCACAGTAAGATGAGAGGTAAGAACCTGTGCAGCGCTCTAACGAACTTGAGCAAGCTCACCAATGCTACACTGGGGCACTTAGAGGTGCAATTTCCATATGTTTTTTTTTAGTGTGTCTCCAGCGACACAATTTTAGGACAGTAAGACGAAAGGTAAGAACCTGCGCAACACTCTAACAAACTTGAACGGGCTCACCAATGTCTTGCTGGGACACTTAGAAGTGTGAATTTTTGGGCGTTTTTTTTTTAGTGTGTCTCCAGCGACACAATTGTCAGGCGGTAAGACGAGAGGTAAGAACCTGCACATCGCTCTAATGAACTTGAGCGGGCTCACCAATGTCTTGTTGGGAAACTTATAATTGTGAATTTTTGGGTGTTCCTTTAGGGTGTCTTCAGCTATATAGTCGTTGGGCGGTAAGACGAGAGGTAAGAACCTTCGCATCGCTCTAACAAACTTGAGCGGGATCACTGCTGTAGAAACTAAAGAACTTATAGAATGAATTGATACACATAGGGCCCATGTGTGCCAGTAGGACGATAGAACAATCCACAAACATCCTCTACTCTAAAAAGCCCCTAAAATTCATGGGATGAGGTCAAGGAACAAAGCATCAACACAATATGGAATACAGTCGAAGAACTTCATGATATAAAAACTATGGGAAATAAAGACTATATTGAAGACTAGTTTCACTCTATTGTTTTCTCGCAACATCACTCCATACTTCAGCAATTCTTGGCACCATCCTTAACAGGGAAGTTGGTCTCTCATACTCTAGAACTTATTAGCATACATCTTTCAATTATGGGTATGTGCATACTTGAAGCCTTATTTCGAAAATGGATTCATTGGAGGTACTCCGATACATAAGTATATTTTATTTTTCAAGGTAGAATAGTGTAGTGTAGAAAATAGAATAAATGAAGACATAAATAAATAAATTTCTTTATGTGTAAAAATAGTTGTTTTTGTTGCAACATGTTGTGAAGTTTGACATCGATGATCAATATTAGAATTTATTTATGTATGTAGATGTGTTATATTAGAAAATTAAAGTTATACAAACACTCATATTCATTTTTTATCACCTTCTTGGAAAAATTCATTGATTATCATATTTTATGGCTTGCGGGCATGATGAAAATTATGGAAAAAAAATCGAGACAATCATGTTTTGAGGGACCAAATGGGCATATTTTTAAGACCTGTTTTTATCATACATAGCCCTTTATGTCTAATTTCTAACCCAATTTTAATCACTTGATTTGGATTTGAAACGAAAAATTTATGACAAAAACAATGACAGGATGTCTAGTAGGCAGCTCAGGAACAGAGTTGGGACAGTCCATTTTTGGAGGCCTAAATGACTATATTTTGGAAATATGTTTCTATGAGATATTCCCCTATGAATCTAGTTTACAATTCAACTTGAATCACTTTATTTCGATAGTTTATGAGAAATTTATGACCACAATACTGACTGCTTATTGTAAATCAGCACTCTTGAAACTTTGTTTTCATGGCCGTTCACTAGCATATTTGACCCATAAATTCTTCTTTCTTTAAAAACCTGTTACTATTGGGGATAGCTACATGAATATAATTAAATATCCAATTTGAATCATTTCAATTCGTCATCAAATGAAAAATTTATGCTTAAAATATCAATTGTTGGTCTGAGATGGAAAATCGAAAATGACTCTGTTATGCAGGTTGTTCTAAGAAAATTTAACATACCATTACATGGAATTTTTAATAATTGTTTCTATTGGATTCATATCTCTAGATTCACTTTCATTTAGATTTGGAATCACTCAAATCGAATGAGAAACAAAGAAGTTATGATTGAAACACTGTTGGTTAGTATGGTTGGTCACCACTCCCCCGCAAGTAATAAATTTTCTTTGTTTATATTTCCATGGATTTATTATACAAAGTAACTACTTGTTATTTTTTCATATGTATTGAATGAGGAGAGCTCGTGCATCTCTCTTCTTCCATGATTTTATATTTTATTTCAGGTAGATCCTCATTTTTTGCAGGTCCTAGGACAATAAATGAGGTCAATTTATGAACAAGTGATTTTTGAAGACAATGATAATGAAATGAGAACATTTTCAAAGACATTTCCTCACACAAAGAAAACAACATGAATAATTTTCATCACTTAATGGATTTATAACATGAGAAATGAGGAATTGATTTCCATTTGAAGATCCAAGTCATTTCCGAAAAAAAACATTTTTCCATTCATTCACCATTCACAAACAACATTGCTGCAACAAAAATCATAACCATTGTAACTTAAGTTATTTATTTATCTATTGGTTTTCAATAAAGAGTCATTTATTTTCTGATTTATCTTATGTTTTTATGCTTCAGGTATTGTTTACTTCAAGGTCACATTTTTGTTTTTTTCTCAAAATAAAAGAAGCGAGTTCTTAAGTTTCATGATGTTGTTACACCGTCTGCTTTGACATTACCTTGTCGGTGTTGGTACAAAATCCTTGTTGTTACTCCATCACTGCTGTTACTACTCCGGTGTTGCTACTCTGAAAATTTTTCTAGTATCCGGTGTTGTTACTCCAGGAAATTTTCTAAGTGTCTGATGTTGTTACTCTTCCGATGATGTTACTCCATGGTGATATTTTTCTAAGTACTTGGTGATGCTACTCTTCTAGTGTTGTTACTCAGCCAAGGTAAGTTTTCAGGTACGTCCTCGACCGACTCCGTGGATTTCATTGGTATTTTACTTATGACATGACCAACTATGACTGATGATAGACATAATTTAGTTTGGGGGAGGTCTCGTATTTAGTAATGACGATGATTATTATGGTAAGTCTTGTCAGCCATGATTCACTCTTAATTCCTCATTATTTTGTAAAGTGAATAATCCTCCTTCATGTCACCTTCATAACATCATTATTTTTTCCCTTCCCCTGTTATTACCTAAGTCATGGTTGTTGTTACCACAACACAACTATTTTTGTTGACCAATTTTCACGTTGAATTCAACATATGAAGGTCTTTCTTATTTTTTTTTCTCTTTGGTGAATGGGAAATACTTTTAATGGTCTAGGCCCTCTTTGACATAATGATTGGGTAGTAAATTTATCTTTGTTTATCTATAAACATAATCTTATTTTTAACGAAAAATTATGCTAAGATGATATCATCATGCCAGCTTTCAACTTTCCTAATGGGTCAATTACTTGATCTTGTGAAATTTATGATGATGGCCACAAAATTGTATTTAAACTTTCTGCCATTATCTAATGAACTATTCTTCAGCCCCAATCTCAGCAATGAAAAATATATTTGTCGGCAGTCATTTGAAGGTTGTTAGTTTTTTAGAAGAAAAACAATCAAAGTTGAAAATAGTTACTATACAACTTTTTACGCCATCCCTAACTCTTAAGGAGATGACCTGCCACCCCATCTATTAAATAATCTTTTATTGATTAACAATAACCATAGTTGAATTTTAAACATAAATATTCAACTAGAGGATAGGAGGTCTCATCACGAGCCAACCTACCATAATCATAGGTCCTAATAAAGTGGCATTACCACTGTTGGCCACCAAGCCACGGTAATGGCCTTCGGTCATAAAACTGAAGGACAAGAGGTCTCATCACGAGTCGAATTTTTCACTTTTGTTAGCTCTCGTGAATGTTATTGTTATTAACTGGTTACCATGCTAGAACAATGATCTTCAGTTGACATCTAAGTAAATTTAAAGGCTTTTGTAACTATGTACTTATTTCTAATAGATGGGACGCTGGCATCTCAATGGGTTAAAAATGCATCCCTCTCGAGGCTATGAATGCCTGCTGGTAGCAGTGGTTATGCCTATGGTATAGAAGTTGATTTAATACTATAATCTAAAAATTTACCTTGTTTTCTCAAAGCCAATTTCCGATAAAGCTAACTGTTGCATATACAAGGTTTTCCAGAACTCGTGGTTCATGGGGAAATATTTAATCGGTTCTTAGATGATGGTGGTTATGGTTTATATCTATTATTGAGTTATAAATATTTACTTTACATATCAGGGATGAAACTTTTAGGATATTTGATAGTTGACATTTTGTACCATCTAATCCATTATTCCTTTATTCTACAAGTATCATATATTTAACCAAATATTGTTGTTTTGCCCAATAAGTCACCATTTATTCATAGCTTAACAACACCACTACTGTTTTGACGTGGAATAAATAGGCCTAATTCTTATTTTGAATCCCAGGTAATTGGACAGACCTTGAGAAGCATAATTTATGTGCTTATAACAACCAAAGCTTATGGGTATAGAGAATGCATATTTTTTGTTCTTATCCATTATTATCCCATTCCATTCAGAATATGATTATGTCACTTTTATATGTAATGAGGTAAATGAGGTGATGAATTACTGATTAAGGATACTCATGATATGTTGTATAGATGACGGGGAAACTAATCAGTTTGGTGGAAGGAAACACTGCTACACTTTCTAATTACTTTTTTCAGCTTGCATGGCTTCCACCTTCCGCATCACTTTCAGCATCAGCGTAGCCTACATCAGCTTCAACAAATGTCAATCCATAAATGTCATTCGACATTTTTACGGAGGAAAAACTTGAGGTAAAACAACATAAGTTTTTGATTTATTAAAAGTTTAGGAGAATGTCATGAAAAACCATTCAGCATTATTCACCCATATTTTTGAACCATTATTTCCCCTTCTTTACCACTTCCCATTTTTCAAAAATGCAAAATATTTTAGTTTGGGGGAGTGTCACTTTCATTATCATGAACATGCCATTAATATTATTTATCATCCATCGATCTCCTTATTCATTCGCAAAATCTCTCTTATTCTAAGTTCTTATACACCAAGCAAAGATCTCAATAATGATCATAGCAACCACCTCAACTTGTTTTCTAGTATAACATGAGGACATGCTAATTTTCTAGTTTGGGGGAGAAAGAGTTGCTATGTTTCAAGAACCCAATTTTACCTACAACCATTTTGTTGATATATTGAAATTTGTTCATTGGTTTGCTATTTTTAGTATGGACAAGTATTAAGAATAAACCTGTGAAATTTCATGAAAAACTGATTTAATCTTTTTTCGAGAAATTAAACATCATTACGTACAACTATTTTGTTTATATCTCAAGATCAGTGCATCCTATAGATTTGATTTTTGGATTCAAGAAGCATTGATATAGAAAAAATTTGCTTGTAATATTTCAACAAAATCTGGTTTGTAATTTTTGAGAAAATGGTTAACTAAGTTTGTTCTTACTTGTATCATACTTTATTGCAACTTCATATACATCTGGTTGAAAATGAAAATTGTTACAGCTCCATTAATTGAACATCTATTATTTTAAGGAATCATTTAGGGAATAACCATTTTCTTACATCAATATCCTGAGTTGAGATGCACATCTTGATTATTTGAATTACATCTTGGCTAATACAGAGGCATTGGGTTGCATGAGGACATGCAACATGTTCAGTTTGGGGGAGATGTTGGGCCGCTAAATTGTCATTCTTATTACCATTTCTTAACATATAGTTCATCCATTCCTACCATTCTTTTATCACATTATTTATCATAATTTATCATTTAATCCCATTTTATAATTATTTTTTCTCTTATGGATAAGTAATATTTATTCTCCTTTATTTTTATTAAATTGAATATTATTATGAATTATTTTGTAAATGATGGTTTATTTAATGAATTTGTTATAACTCACGATTTTAGCCTTCAAGATCTCTTTCAGAATGAAAATCCGATCTTCAGTTCATAATTAAATATTCCAACTCAAAAATTCACTAGAATAACAAGTGACAGTTTTGATTTGGATATTTCTGGCAAACGAAGAAGAATATTGAAAATTCAAGACATGGGTTTTGTGCAGAACGGACCAAAATAGTTTCTCAAATAGCATTTTTACAAAATTAGGTCTTCATTGGGAGAAACACAAGGTTCTTCGAAGGACATATTCGCAGATTTTCTGTTGTTGCCATTTTACAAATTTCCTCAATTGCAATAATCAGATTCGACTTGTTACAGCCAAATCATGGTGGAAAGATCTCTTATATTTTGTAATCATTTGGTTGGAAATTTCCCTTTTATATCTTGTATATTTAAAGAACACAAATCAAAGAGAGAGGGGGAGGAGATCATCATCTTGACTCTGTAACTTTCAATCATCATAACACAGAAATATTGTGTTGTTGTTACATGTGTTATCTGATTTAGTTTCCATTAAGTTATTTCTCTTCCTGCGCCTTGCTAGGGAGGAAGGGCCCTCCTCTTTAGCAGGGATTGCACCGGTTAAGGTAGATGTGTATATATCTATTTCTATTTTGTTTATGTATCAGTGGAAGTGTTGTTGTTGTTGTTTTAGCTGTGAATAGATCTGTTTCAATTCCAATGTTTTATATGTTGTTACACATATGAGATCAGAGATACCAGCTAAGTAATTTTTGTGTGGCACACTAGTACAAATTAATTGAGGTGTGATTACAGTCTTGTAGATCATTTTATTTCTGCATGAGTGATTTCCTTCCAGCATTTACTTCAGCAATAATTTCCTTTATTTGGATTTGCTTCTGGCTGGGTGTATCGGCACAGACAGTGCAACTGTCATTGAAATAAAAGACATCCATGGATTGATAATTTACGTGTACTATTTTAGTCATTTAATAGTGATTAATACAGCCCAACAATAAGTACTTTTGAGTTCCAAGTAGCTGCAAATGCTTAAGTTCCACGAGAAAATGTTCAAGGTTCCAAGAAGAAATTCAGTGTTTCAAAGCCACCAAAAGTACAAAGTTCAAACGATCAAGTTCAAGGTTAAAAGCAAAAATCAAATGAAAGGTTTATTTTGAAAAGGTAAATGTGGGTCCATGATCATTTAATGATTCTAATACAAATTTAAAAGGCCCTAAAAGATCAAAAAACATTCATTCTTACTCTTCAATATCGACCTCCCAAGTTTCCAAACTCAAAAACCAAGTTTTTACTTCAAGAAATTGAGTTTCCGGTGCATCATTGCACTTTTCCTCAAGGCAATGGGCTTTTCTGTGGAGCATGTTGAACTTTTCAAGTGAGTACGCTACGCTTTTTCCAAAGACATTACGCTTTTCTCAAAGACACTGCGCTTTTCCTCTGCTCGCTGCGCTTTGTCCGTGAAGTAGCGTTTTCACTCCTACATCCATAAAACTTGTTTTCAAAGGTTCTGACGGGAAACTGAAGGTTTCATCAGTTATTTTCAAGTAATTTTAGGTCTTTAGCATTTCCTATTAACATATATTTCATTTCTTTTGTGGTGAAAAGCCTCCATTTGTCCCCACGCTGTGTTTTGGTGGGTGAAGCTTCTTTTTTCAAGTTTGCAAGTAAAGATACATATCACATGTAAATTTTACCTTCCCTCACACTCTTAATCATCCCCCACATCCCTCACATCCCCTCATTCCCCACTCCTAAATCCTACTCCCTAAAAACCTAACCCTACGTTGCACCCTTGTAGGCAGTTATACTATACCCCTGTAATCACATTTTCTAGCCCATATCCCTTGGAATTTTAACTCTCCTCCACCTCCCTAAGGTTCCTAACTCCCTTACACCCTTCCCTACATTTTCCCACATCTATCCCAACTCCCTAACCCCATCATCTCATTCCCTCTTCCTTCCCCTTATCCCCTAGGGTTTCTATCAAACTAAACATCGTGGAGGAAGAGAGAAACATCATGGAGGAAGATAGAAAGACATACAACAAAGGAGGGATAATCTTAAGGCTTGAACCATCAGATACCAGGGATTTAATGTCATCACCCCTAGTATTCAAATGTTTCCAACATGTGGGTTGTTTTGAGTTTTGTGAAATGTTCCAAGGAGTGCAGAGCCATCCAGATTTGACCAGGATCTTCATCACAAACCTACAAAAATACCAAGTCACCATTGCAGGGGTGGAATTCACCATTTCTATAGACATTTTTGCAACAGCAACAGGGATACCTAATGTAGGTGAAAAGTGGTTGAAAAATTAGGAATTGGATGTTTGGTTGTATGAACCCTACCTCAAAGCACCAAATAGGATAGCATCAATAAAATCTTCCCTTTTGGTTAGCTACTTAATAGGTTTTCTCCCATGATGAAAATCATAATGAATATTTCACTTGTGAGGGAATATTCTCCAGACTCTATCGATACCACATCAGGTTACTCATGTGTTTCACTAGGGTGAATCTTCTCAACATTCCTTATTATTTGTACAGGAGCATTGACAAGATGGCCTACAAGGTAAATCACGGAGAATATGAGCTCCAAATGAGCAGTATTTTCCATCATTCACTCATCAAAATCATTGTCCTTCATCACCTCAAACAGCTAAACATTACATGGGAAACTTTCATTGAGGCATAGGTCTTCACATCACCACCCAATCAGCCAGCTAGACCTATTCCACCATCAACATCAGTTAAAAAGAAATTAGGTCATCTAGCAGGGTTGCAGTTAAGAAGATAAGAAAGGAAAAAGAGGTCAGAACTTATCAGAGAGGACATAGGCAAGTGTTTTCTCCACATATTGTGGAAATGGCCTTGCCTTCTACATCAGCAAAGCAGGGATATCATAAGTAGCAAGAGACAGTTGTCCAAGCGAAATAAGCCCTTCACCATGACATTGAGATGGTGGACTTGGTGTTCCAAGATGAACAGGAAAACCTAAACCTAGTCATGAAAGAAAAATATGCCAAAATCATAGAGCTACAAGACAATTTGGCAAGGTCCAAGTTTTTTATCTACTTCCTTGAGCAAGAGAACAAACAGTTAAAGGAAAAGCAAATACTCTTGGAAAAGGACATGTTGAAAGCTAAGAGGCAAGATTTCAAAGGCAAAGCAGTTATTGGACATGATAAGCCTGATGAGGATGAGGCCTAGACCATAAGGAAAATACAAAAAACAAGGGGCCTAAAAAGAGCATTAGAGCTAGAAAAACAACACGAGGCACTTCTTGTAGAGGAACTCACCTTTGAGGAAAGGATTTCCATGGAAATTAATGAATATAGGGAAGCTTGGCTTGATAGAGTAAACATACACCTGAAGAAGCTCCTTCACAAGTCCAACAAGGAAAATTATATGTTGGGGCACATGGCTGACCACTACCATACAAGAAATAAGATTTGTAATGTCAAGGTTAAGCAATTGAAAGATAAGCTCAAGGAAACCCTAATCAGCCAAAAGGAGAAGGGTAAACTTGACTTACTTATTGATACCTCCTTGGTTGCTTAACACACTTCATCAGGACCTCATTCAGCAATTTTGAAATTTTTTGGACAAGTTTTTGGCATTTTTGGAAATTTTGGCATTTTGGTCAAATTTTACTAATTTTTTGCACAGTCAAACTACAAAAAGCGCAGTGTGGGCCACGTTGCGCTTTTTTTGGAGGCCTCAAAATGGTGAAAACTCAGTTGGGTTGGATATATAATGGCCTCTACATCACAATTTGACTCCTGGAAATCAAAAATCTGAGCTTTTGACAGGTGGAAAAGCCCAAAAACGTCATAACAAAACACCTTTCTGCCAATGTTTTCAACCACACACTGTGTTTTTTTACCAGTATTGGGAGAATTGACTTTTGAAGGGATTATACCGATCATTTTCAATGCTTGAGGTCGTTTTGGACAACTAGGTAGGAACATCTTTCCAATGAGCTATCTTGAGATCAATTTGGACTTCATCAAGGCAGTAAAAAGTCATCTTGAAGGTCACGCTACTCTTTTCTCAGGGGCACATTGCACTTTTTGCACTCACGTTGTGCTTTTTCCAGTTGCCTTTTTTCTTCAGAAATATGACTTTTTCTTACATGGTTGATAAATTTCATGAATTTTTACTGATGTAAACGTGAAAATCAAATGTAATTATGTCTTTTATAGTTACGAGAGGTAGATACATCAAGTAAAATTGTATTTTTGGGTCAAGTGAATTAGTTTCATCAAGATAGGGAGAGTTTGTTGACCTCCCTAGCCATTAGCATTCCAATTGAGGATTTTTGGGAATAGCTCGACAAGTCATGGATTTGATCCCTGAGAGTGGGAGAAGTCCATTTTGGTCTATATCCTTCATTTTCTTTGTCATTTCAAGGGTTGGATGTTGGAACATTGGACATTGAACTAGTATATTATATTTTGACCAAGGAATATAGTGAATACAAAGAAAAGTTGCAGCTTAAATTTATGGATTCATGTGGTGAGCTTGTATGGCTATGTTTCTCTTTTGTAAGTCACTTCATTGAATTCTTTCTTTTTTCATTACATATATATTGCTTTCACTCATTGTATTTGCAATTCTTTAAGTAGGATTCATGAGTAATGCATGCCCTATTTTGATGAGATGATGATGTTGTGTTTAATTTCTTCTTAAGGAATGAATTCATATTTATATGCATGTTCCTAATCTCTCTTTTCATCCTACACCATAATAATACAACCTATTTGGTCATTTGAGCTTGCCTACCTTGCCCCTTTATTCCCCTGCAACTTTTTCTCGTGTAACCCTAAAAGAGTTTCAAGGCTAGTTTCTAAAGGTCCAATTTCATCCAGCAAAAAAATCCAAAATCAACCAAACCTTAATCTACATATATAGCCTAAAATCTCCATGATCTAGTCATATTGGCTGTGAATCTCATTGAGAGAGCCCTCTTAGCCTAGTATGGCTAGTTACTAGGTCAAAGTGGTATGTGGTTACCTTTATTGGTCTCCTTCATAGCCTTCAGAGATCCAGTGGAGTGATAACACACACAACCAAACCCGCATGTTCCTCAATAATAGGATAGACCAAGACGGTGAATTTGTTCAGAAGTGAAAATATAAACAATGCACATCCATAACAAACTCAACCTCTAAAAATAAGTAAGCTTTATGTAAATTTTATTTTGATATATACAATTTGTAGGATTACTTGGTGACTCCAAAGAAAACGGATCCCCCAAAATGAATTACCCAATCATAATCTGATTTATCTCATATACCGGTCAAGGATCCATAGGCTCTAATAGTCATTACAAATAGAAGAAAGAGAACCGATACATCTAGGCAAACACTTGTTGATCCTTTTTTTTCTAACCCTAACTTTCAAAAAAAAAATAGCCATCAACACCTCGTAAGAGGTCGGTGACTTTCATTCATCATATAGGAAATCAAGCTAGTTCATCGTCAACCTTTTCTTCATCATCGCTTCTCCCACCTCAACTTTTTTTAGTTCCTTCCCCTTCCCCCCCCCCCTCCCGCCAAACATGAATTCGTAAGTTGATGTTCATTATCAACCCATGCATGTGTTAGCACTATAGTAAATTATCAAGTTGTGGGATTTTAGTCAAAGAACAGTAGAGGTAACCACAAACCTACTTGGAACTCTAGGATCTAGTCTTCCTAAAGTTCAGAGAGGGCTCTCTCTTTAAGTTTTATCTTTGTTTAAATTTGTGAATATTAGGCTAGTTATGAAAGAAAAATTGGTTTTTTTTAAATGGTTGGGTGGGAAAAAATCACTCAGAGGTAAAATAGAGAGAAATCTACTTGTCCATTGGGCTATGGAGTCTAAATCAAGCTAGCAGCACTATAATTCAAGGCCAAAAAGGTACAAATGTATTCAGGGCAAGATAGATAACCCTCAGAGATTTGGGAAAGTGTTTTTTGGTGAAATGGTATGATCGGGATAAAGGGCACGTAAGGATCCTTTGATCTGGAAAATGGAAGTAGAAGGCAAAGGTCAAACGGGAGAAGGAGAAATTAGGGGTTCCTTGCACCCGAAATCAGTAGAAAACATTAAAATGGCAACTAGTTAAAGACAAGGAGCACTTGACTAATCCTGTAGTAATACTCCTAGTTACACATTTAGATAGAACAAACATAAAATGAATGCATGAAACTTAGAAAGGAAACAGTGACAAGTACGAAGTACTTCACTCATCAGCTT
Organism: Pinus albicaulis; assembly: GCA_034641835.2. Classification (NCBI taxonomy): domain Eukaryota; kingdom Viridiplantae; phylum Streptophyta; class Pinopsida; order Pinales; family Pinaceae; genus Pinus; species Pinus albicaulis. The sequence goes on along the minus strand of CM076584.1, from coordinate 233,727,831 downwards.
ATCACAGGGATCTTGAATTATGATGCCAGTCAGCTTGTCCAGTCTGCTACTTTGAAATCAAACACACAATAGCCTCCAATGTTCAGCAAAAATGTCTATAGTAAGCCCATAAATTTTATTCCACACTGAATACTTCTGAAATTGAAGTATTTATACATAAAGTATTACAAATATCCTAGAAGAGTTCTAGGAATAACTTTAGGAAAAATAAAATATTATTACATAATAAAAGGGACAGCTGCTTAACAAACTAGCAAGTTGTCCTTTTTATCCACAATAAATAGAATTGTTTAGCTAACAAGGAGTTGTTGACTGTCTAGGTGTCCTGCTTGTTGGCTGCTAGGAAATATCTTGTGTTTGACTTGCCTTCACTGATACTCTTTAACCTTATGCCCTTTAATGTTGATACTCTTTGACCATTAGTTTCACTGATTTACTACTGTAAAATATCTTTTTGGCAGTAAAAACCAGCAAATTGTCCTTTTATTTCAACTGTTTCTTTTGACTATTTTTAAGGTAATCTTATTTCACTGTTTTACCTTTCATCTTTACATCAAATCAGTAAAATTTTGCCACTCTTCTGCCTTGGGAATTTGGACATTCCTCAACTTCCTAAAATTCTCATCAGCCTCTGTATATCAAGCAAAGGTAGGCTTGATGACAAAGAGATGCTTAATCTCATGCTGTAAAAAGAATAGATCTTTAAAATATTGAAGGAGAACTTTCCCTGTAGGAGTGCCCTATGAAAGTGGCTTGTTTACTTGCTCTTTAGAAAACTTCCTGATCTTTTTATCATAGTCCTTCTGGGGCATAAGTTTTTCATTAAAAACATGTATATCTGGTAAGCCCTTCCATCTTAAATTTTTGTATTTCACCATAAATCTAGTTATGACCTAGTTCATTGCTTCACATTTTTCTTCAAGATTGTTTATTAAGATCTTTTTAGTGATAACCTTTTTGATTTGTAAGATTGTTTCTGTCATGTCTAAGACTTTCAATTCTTCAAGTTCCTCCCTGTTCTTGTTGTTCAGAAATGTAATGAGTTTTAAAGCCTGAGCAGGGTTATCAGTCAACTCATCTTTTGACTTTTGTATCTCTATCTGGGTTGCCAACAACAATTATTTCTACTCGTTGATAACCTAAATTGAAGGCCATTGATTATGAATGACTTCAATTATGTTAGTCCAGAGATGATTTTTTATATAAGAGATCTTCTCTGTGAAAGCCAATTATTTTTGTAAATTCTTGAGTTGTTCTCCCAATCTAATTGTTTTTTGTTCATGGGTTTTAGCATTTATCAAAGCTGTTTTATTTGTAGCTTCAAGATTTTCAATCATCTTTTTTAGTTTGTTGATTTCATTTGTCTTTAAAGAAATTTCTTCCATGGATTTCACAATTTGGTTGGCTTCATCTGCTTTTTGTGCATTTGTAGTAGAAGAGTCTGTAGCTGAAGTGGTGGCTGAAATCATTGGCACTGCAGTTGCCAGTGGGCCCTTTGGTGCTAGATTCTCTCCTAAAGTAGAATCCATTGTTGTATTTATCACTGGGATGATTGTAAGAATTATAAGAATCTCAGGTTCTTTTACAGTCTCTTTCTCTTGGACAAGCTGGTCCATTTATGTTTCCATCTCTTTAATTTGAGTAGTTAATTTGAGTATGAGCTTCATCATTTCTTCTTTCTCATTCTGATCGTGGAGGATTTCCTTTGTTTGTGTATGCTCACTTTGAGGAAGCTTGAGTTGTTTCCTCAAAGATGCTACGTCTTCATTGTTCTTCTTGATTAATAGTTCTGCTGCTTGAATGTTTGAGGGATCATATCCCACCTGTAAAACTAGTTCCTCTAAGGCTTTAATCCTTAGGTCCTTGGAATATAAGGATGCTTCATCCATTTTCATCAGATCTTTCATATTAAGGATAGTATTATGTAGCTTAGTGGAACTCATTGCTTTAGTTACCACTGTAGAATACAACATATCAAAGCTATGCCTATGAAATTCAAACTGGTCCAGCTCATGAATATTTTCTGTGTCTACCTCAAAGTCCACCTTTTTATAGTCTGCTACTGTCTTGGGTGCTGAGGTAGTAGGTTGCAGGAATGACATGATCATTTTGTTGGTAGAATAATCAAAGTATGATAATAGCCTATTCTGATTTCCAGGCTTTTGTTTCAGGAATTGAGAATATATCTCAGTCTTTATCTCCTCATTCTTCTGCTTAATCTACTTGTATTTCTCCTTGATGTCCAAGTCATTTTCCTCAGTTGTCTGTGAGGAATAGGCTTCCATGTTTTGTTGCTTCTTAGTCAATTGTGTGTCATTCTAATTGGCTATTGTTTCCTTTTCTATTTCCATAAGTGTTTCATTAATTATGGTTGTGGCTATATCATCATTAGTTACTGGATCATATGTCTCATCAACATCAATTGTCACTTTTTCCTTATCAACTGAACTGAGTTTTTGTTATAGATTATTTTGAATTTGGTCTCAGTTGTTGCCTCTGCTGTATAACCTCCTTCCTCTCTGACTCTCTTTATTGATGTTTCTGGTTGTTTGACAAATTCTAGAGCTTGGGTTGTATCAGTTTTATTTGTTGTATCAATCAATGTGTTTTCCATCCATTCAATTTGATTTGCAAACTTTTCTATGTCAGGATTGGCTTCATGGATAAAGGGTGTCAACTTGCACTTTATCCTTAACTTACTCAATATCCCTTGAGGATCATAATTCCATGAAAAAATTTCCTCAAATATGTACTCTGATAGCTTCTTGGTAATCTCCTTTTCTGCATCCCTATTGTTGATTATGAATGGGCCAACTTGATTCTTTAACTTAAACTGAGTCTTCTTTTTGGCAGCCATAAAGTTAATTGAATTAGAGTTTAGAATTTGTCTAAGATATTCCAATGAAAAAATTCTCATACACATGTGCTTTGGAAACTTATAGGGTAATAATTTAGACCCAAAAATCCTTAACTCAGTGTATTTTTTATAGAGATACCAATCTCCAACCTTATTCTGTTCTGAGAGCTGTAGAAATAATTTCATCTCCTCACTAATCTTGGGTTGTTCTTTTTTATTCAATATGTTCACTGTTGGATATAGAAAGAGCTCTAAAAAATATGAATATGTAAAATCACTGGCCTCTTTTCTAACTAGTGAGGTCCAAAATTATAGAAAGAGGCTTTCCTTCTATATCCATCTTTTGTAATGAAATAGGAAAATTCTCTGCTTGAAAGAATAGAAACAAGTGGAAAATATAAGATGAATATCTAAAGACTCCTTTTGTGGGTAACTTAGTCAGTTGGTGATGGATGGTGTCTGCTATAAAACCAACATAGTCAAAGATGACTGTTGGAGGTTGACCAGGGGACATAGTAGAAAGGAAGCCTAGAATGGACTCATCAATATGTTCATCTGTAAAATAACCAAAGACAAAAGAAAGCATAGAAATGATATGTTTGGAACCTTCAGGAAATTTAAAAGTGGAGTATGGAGGATTTATCTTTGGAATATCAACATGAGAAGGCATAAAATTTTGAAAGATCATGAATCTTGTAGGGAAATCTATGCCAAGTTATGACTGATTTAATGCTTCTATAGACAAGGGGATTGCTTGGGGATCAAGTTGTAATTGGAGCATTTGATTAATTGACTGGATTGTAATGTTAAAAAGTATTTCTATTTCTGCATTTACTATAGCCCTTTGATCTGGCTCATAGTATTTTTGGCAAATTCTGATGATTTCTTGACCAGGATGAGTCAATGGGACTATATACTTAGGCAAATGGGTTTCCCAAATTGGAATATCATCTTTGTCTAGATATTTTTCATAACACCAGTTGTGTATATCTAGCAAATTAACTCAATAACAAGGTCTGCAATCTTGTAACCAAGGTCATTCAAAGGAATGTTTTCAGCAACAACCACAGGTGGTTGAAGGGGATTTACTGTTGCAACATATTTGGCAATGATGACTGGGGTAGGTTTAGGGGCTTTGGATCCCTCAAATTTAAGTGTTTTGGATCCTACAGGTTTGCTTGTGCTCTATTTCTTAGTCATTTTGAGTAACTACTGCAAGATTAGACTGTTTGCTGGATTTTTTTAATTTTAACAGAGAGGAAACTGAACAATTTAGATTAAGGATGGCTTCTTTTGGGTTTTTTTCTCAATTAAGTTTATCTGAGGATGTGAAAACTGGCATAAAACAGAAAACAAGGGTTTTTTGAGTGAGTTTAATTGAAAAAAGGATTTATATGGTATATTCAGCAGTTTTAACCCTTCAGGTGCTTTGAATTTGGTCTTCAAGCTTTGGAAACTGGGAATTTGGCTTCAAAAAGGCTTGTCGTGTGAAACAAGGTTTCCTGAGAAAAATTGGCAAGGGTTTGGCCTCTTTTTTGGTTTTTTTAGGCAATTTAGTCCAGTGAAATCTCTTAATTAAAGGCCTGGTTTAATTATTGATGGTTTAGAATTGAATTTGCAAGCTTCAATTTGTCGGAAAATACCTTAAGATGCAGGTATTTAGCTTCATAAAGGTTTTGAGAGGACAATGGATGATTCTGAGGTCTAGTCTAGCTTACTGGTGCAGTGAATAGCTCTTAGTCAATCTTTAATGGTGGAATTGTGGTCAAATTCATAACTTGTAGGCGTAATTTGACAATCGGGGCTAAAAAGGCTTTTACACAGTCAAACGGAGCTATTCAAAGTTCATAACATGGAAATAAACATAAAAAATTGGTGTATCAAAGGTTTTAACCCTTGATATTAATCATCATAAATTTTTATTAAATGCAGGTCTCGTCAGTGGAGGGAGCGGTTTCAGGTTTGAAAGGGAAACTGGAGAGCGGTTATCACATGGAATTAGAGTGGTAAGCAGTTTAACCTCAAATGGACGTGATCCAACAAAAGGATTCCATGTTGCGAAGGGAGGAATGGGAAATACTATCCATTTCGCGTCTGATTTGGGTTGGAATGGTCGTTTATTTTTTCCATGCGATAATCATTTGGGGCCGTTAGACCATGCAATCAAGGGCGAAGGGTGAGGATCTATTTGAAAGGTGCGGTTGTAAGAATGGTGGGATCGGGCTCTTCATAAGCACTGGTGGGTAAAACCTTTGTAAAATATTCATTGAATTAAAGATGTTATATACATAAAAGGGGTTTATGTATATGGGCGGGGGTATATAAACATAGTTAAAATATATCGTGGTTTAAACAATATAAAGCATGAGGCTTTATATAGTATGGCAAATATGGATAGGTGCGGGGTTAATGTTTAATTGAAACAAACCTTAGTTAAATTTCAATAAAACATTGGGTTATGAATTTATGTGGGGAAGAATTAGTATATACATTGCAAATGGTTAAGTTTTTCAAACCTTATCAAAACGTTTAATCAGATTCAAAAGACTTAGGATAAAATTTTGGTGAGCGAGGGAATATGTTTTGTTTTGAACATATGTATTGGAGCAACTTTTATTTTATTATATAGTTCTAACATGTTGAATGGTTTAATAACTATAGGGGGCGGGATATTTAATTAAAGTTAGTTTTAGACCAAAGGGTGCTTTATTTGGGTTTTATTTTGACATGTGGATAATATCTTTGGTCCAAAATATTTGTAATAGTGGGTTTTTTTAGGGTATTTAGATATAGGAAATTAAATAAATAGGATAAGCTTTTATTTAAGGATTTAATAAACTAAGTTAAAAGTTAACATGAAAAGGCAAATGGAATACACAAAAATACACAATATGACTAAGTAAAGTGAACAAGTAAAGCAAAGCTTGTTTTTTCATCATTTCACCAATTTACTTAGAATAAAGCATTTTTGAGGGTTTTTTGTATGTTTCTGAATGAAGGAAGTTAATTAGATGGGTGTTTATGTTTCATTTAGTAAGAATAATTCTTTACTTATGAAAATGAGTTAAAATGTATGAATGAGGGATAAATAATGGTAAATGGGGTTTTAACATAAGAATTTAACATTTTCAACTAACCAGTCATTGAGCCTTGGGTCTAGTCCCAACAAAAGTCAGAGAAATGCTCTGAGCCTGTTTGACTGATAGTCTAAAACACTAAATACTTACAGGGGAGGGTAAATTAGTGATTTTTTCTCGGTGATGAATATTTCATGCTTTTTCCCACTTCTTTCTACCTACCCAACATTACTCTAGCATTTTTTATTCCTTTTGGCAGGTGCATTTAGGCTTGCAACCTTGAAACATTTATTCTTTTTAAAGCATAAACTATCTATTTCTACCTTATTTCATCCGAGGCCTCAGATTAAACTGTTGAGCTCCTCATTATTCTCGACCTATCTACTGATTTGTCAGGATTAAACTGTATGAAAAATCTTTATTCACTATCTAAAACATGGAAATTGAAAACATGACAAGTCAAGATTAAACATTTTAACTCATCATGGATTATGGAATTTATTGACACTCCCATAATCATTTGAAAAAAGTAAAAAGTAGTGGCATTTGGACTTAATCACTTTCAGGTTTTATTTTCATCTTCTTATTTTTTTGGGGTCTATATTTTCTAAGTCCTTTAATCTTCTTCTTTTAGGACATTTTTACCCTCTTTTTTTATTTTTTTATTCTTTTTCTTTTTCTTTTATTTTTTTATTTTTTATTTTTTCAAAATATGGGAAAACAACTTGCAGAAAGCAAGGTATGTACATATTTTACAAGACTATCAAAAGTCAATTCAAAATTATGAATCCTATATTTATAAGACCCTAACAGCGGCTTCACATGGGGATGGCATTTCCTGGTGAAATGTCAAGAACTCTAAGACTAGTAGCCTTCACTTTTGACCATGATGATCCAGTAATTGTCTTTTGTTTTCTGCAATAATTCATATTTATGATATTTTAGCCTGCAAAGCTTAGGGCCTTCTCTCCGGACTTCAACTTTGTAAAGAAATTTCCAATCCAATCTAAAACTTCAATGGATATTTACAATGATGTAAAAGTAAATGGGACTAACTATTGGTTAACTCAGAGGAATAGTAGTGTTTGAGCATTCTACCATTTACCGGTCCTTCTTGTATATTTGTTCCATCCAAATCTTTGATAAAGAAAGCATTGCTACCCCTATATCCATAAATTACATAAGGTCCTATCCACAGAAATTCAAACTTCCCATGTTTGCCTTTGTCTTCTCTCCTAGAATCCCATTTTAACACTTGGTCTCCAATGTAAAATTCATCTTCTTTACTTCTTTTATCAAAAAATTTCTTGATTTTATCCTGAATGACTTGAGATTTCTCATAGACTTCTTCCCTTGTTTGTTGTAGATGAATAGTTTGATTAATCCTCCTTTGTATATCATTAGTTTCCACTTGTGATTCTTGAATGATCTTCATTACTGGAACACCTAAGGATGATGGAAAAACTACATCCATCCCATATACAATTCGGTAAGGGGAAGTGCCAATGGACTTTTTGGTAGTAAGTCTATATGCCCTTAAGGCATAGACTAACTTCTTATTCCATGTCTTTTTGTTGTCTTCAAGTAATTTTTTAATGATATGTACAAGATTTTTATTTGAGGATTCAGCTAGGCCATTACCCTAAGGGTAATATGCAGTAGAGTGGCCTAGGGTAATATGATATTTGTGACAAAAGGAAATCATATTTTTAGACTTAAATGTTGTTGCATTATCAGTAATTATTTTTTGAAGGCATCTAAATCTTGACAGAATGTTGTTTTCTATTAAAGAAATAATGACTGCATCAGTGGCTTGTCTGGTTGGAATGGCTTCAATCCACTTTGTGAAGTAACCAGTGGCAGTAAAAATCCACTTATGTTGGCTAGATGATTGGGGATGAATTTATCCAATGAAGTCTAAACCCCATTGTTGAAATGGAATTTCAGTCGAAATTGGCTTTAAAGGTAAGGGTAACAATTTCTTCTTGCCTTCAAATATTTGACATTTATGACATGAAGTAAGAAATTTTTTAACATCAGCAAATAAGGTAGGGAAGTAACTCTAAGAATCTTATCTGCATTAGTTATCCAATATAAATGTCCTCCACAATCACCTGCATGAAATTATTCAAGTATTTTATCAGCTTCTACTTTCAGTAAACAATTTAATAATATCCCACTATGATCTCTCCAAAAAATTACATTATCTAAGATACAAAATCTCATTGCTTTAAGTTTTAGAAATCTAACTTTAGTCCTTGACAATTCAAGAGGAGCTTGTAAGTTTGTAAGTACAAAGATGATATCTGAGTACCAAGGTGAACCTAGAAAGGCTTAACTAATCGTGGAGTCGCCAACTCTTCCTGGTCATCAACCTGAGCAATAAAATTTATATCTAATGCATTGTAGTTAGATTCAGCCATTAATCTAGCTAATCCTTGCCCTTTAATGAGTTTTGTGGGTTTAATTTCTATGTCATATTCTAGGATAGTGGAAATCCACTTACCTCTTCTTCCATTAGGACCATCCTGAGTAAGAATGTCTTTTACTACAGAATTAGGGGCATAGGCAATTATGTGGGAATAGAGAATATAAACTCTGAAGTCTTTGATGGCCTTAACCAAAGCTAAGGCTTGTTTCTCCATTATGTTATATTTCAGAGGGGCATCTCTAAGGGTCTTACTAAAAAAAGTTATAGGTTATTCAAATCCTTGATCATTTTTCTGCAATAAAACTGCAGCGATGGTATGCTCAGAAGCAAATGAAAAAATTATGAAATTTTTTTTGAAATCTGGACTGATTAAGATTGGTGTTTTAGTTAAAGCCTGCTTTATGGATTCAAATGATTGTTTGGCTTCAACAGTCCATTTTAGAATTGAGTCTTTTTTTAGCATGTTTTTTAGTTCTCTAATGATTTCAGCTAAGTTTGAAATAAATCTTCTCAAAAAATTAATCTTACCTAAAAATGCTTATAGTTATTTGATATTTCTAGGTGGATGAATGTTCAAAATTTCTTCTATCCTAGCAAGTTCTATTCTAATTCCTTCTTTTGAAATTGTATGTCCTAGTAAATTACCTTCCTCTAATCCAAAATGACTTTTCTTGGTATTTAAAGAGATGCCAAATTTCCCACATTTAACAAAGACTTGTCTCAAATGATCCAAGTGTTCATTATATGATTTGGAAAATACAGTAATGTCATCTAGATAAATTACCAATAAGTCATGAATCTCCTTTGCAAAGGCTATGTCCATAGCCCTTTGAAAGGTTGCTTCTGTATTCATCAGACCAAAGGGCATTTTCACATACATGAAAGTGCCCCAAGGAGTGGTAAAAGTTGTTTTAGCTTGATATTCCTTTTGGACAAGAATCTGGTTGTATCCTGAAAAACCATCTAACAAATAAATTATAGAGGAACCAACTACCCTTTGTAATATATGATCCATTTTAGGTAAAGTATAATTATCCTTCAAATATACTTTGTTAAGATTTCTAAATTCGACACATAATCTAATTTCACCTGTTTTCTCTCTTGTTGGTACTAGGTTTGAAACCCAATCAGAATATCTGATTGGTGTAATGATCTGAGCATCATACATGTGTTTTACTTCCTTTTCTATCAAAGGTAATAGAACAGGATTAATTCTTCTCAATTTTTGTTTGAATGGTTTTTTATCATATTTTATGGGAATTTTGTGTTGGATTATGTTTGTGTCATAAGCTATGAGATCTTCATAACTCCAAGCAAACACATCTTGATATTCCTTTAAAATATCAATGTATTTTTCCTTTTCTTGTGGAGGTAAAGATTTAGACAGTTTAATCATTTTTGGTTTTAATTCTATCCCAATGTTACATTCCTCAATGTCAGACCTAACTAGTTCCATTTTTTGCTTTTTAGGCACATCATTGGAATCAAAAAGGTCTTCCAAAGGAGTTAAACCTTTAGCCAAAAAATTATCTTTTAGATCTAACATGTCAATTTCTTCTTCAATGATTTCCTCAATATCTACCTTCTTTAAGTTGCCTATGTCAGATTGAGTAAATACAGTAGGTTTATCAAACTTATGTACATTTATGTTATCTATTTCACAATCAAAATCTGAATCTATATTACAGTCTGTATCTATTTTACAATTTTGAAATTCTTCGTCATTATTTAAGAAATGGTAAATCTATTCATCCTGAGAGAAAATATGCTAGTACTTGAGGTTGTCTGGGATAATTGGTCTATGTTTAACCTCAGCAGTGTACCTATGAGTTGGTTGGAATAGTAAGTTACATGTACTAGCAAAAGCTGCTAAACATGTGCTTGAATATTTTGTTTTCTGGATATAGCAGCAAACTTGCATTCCAATAAATCATTAGTTAAATCAGTCACTGTATCTCTATATATGGCTAATCTAGGATTGTAAACAGAGTATACTACATTTATTTGTTTTATGATTAATTCCAAATCTCCCATGATTAGTATTCTTTTTCCTCCTAAGTTTCTAATGATTTGGAGGCCTAAAATGAGTGCCTCATACTCAGCCATATTATTTGTACATTTGAAGTTGAGTCTAAAGGCATGTACTTCTGAATGATTAGTCTCCATGTTTGTAATCCATACTCCAGCTCCTGCTCCTAATTTGTTTACAGAGCCATCAAATTCTAAGTGCCAAAGGGATTCATGAAATATGTTGTCATTGTTTGGTGTTGGCTTTTTATCAATTAATTTAGTTTGGATTTCATTGTTTTCAGAGTTACATAAAATAAAAGAGTCAAGGTCAGTTGGTGTAGAATAAATGGGATAATTTATGGATATTTCAGCACTACTAACCATGAATTTCAATAATGTTTCCCTATATAGCTTTTTAGGCTGACCAAACACTGATATAGTAGCATAACTCATGTCCAATTTTATAGATCCCTACAACTTTTCTCCCCATGAGTGAGAAAGAAGCATACAATATTTTGGTGGAACATCAGCTACTACAATGTCCATTAATATACTTTTAACAGGGTACTGAACTAAAGTCACACATAAGTCTTTGATTAATCCTAGGCATTTAAATTTACTAGAGTCAAATGAAAACAAATCTTTGTAAGGCCTGGTTATTTCTAGATTAAGAGTTTCCATTATGGCTTTGGGCATTAAATTATGGGAAGCTCCTGAATCTAACATAGCGTTATGTAAAATTTGATCATGAATGGTAAGACTGATATAAAAAGGAGGGACTGATCCATCTGAATGCTTTCCATTCACATCAGGGCCAAAAATCAACTCGTGTTGATCATCATTCAAATTAATTGCATCTTCACTATTATTCATATTCAGTGTTTCAGTTATGGTTGATTTGTATAAGTCATTTTTTACTAATTTTTTTAAAGGAATGGGTATTTTTAACTTAGCAATTTCAGTCTAAATATTAAATGAGGGTTGAGATTTACTAATTTGAAGTAATTCATCTTTATTAACTGTAGTCTGAGTTGGTTTTTTTTGAGTTTCTACAGCTATATTTCTATCTTCAATTGTTTTAACATTCTCAGTCTGCGTTTCCTGAGTTTTACTGCTTTTAACCTTCTTTTCAGGGACTGTTTGTGTAGCAATATAATTTTTATTAGACTTAGAAATATCAGCAGGTGTTCTTGAATTATCAGTTTTGGGATTTGCTGATTTAGAATCAGCAGAAAGATTTTTAGGGTCAGAATTTTCTGATTTAACAGAGTTAGAGGATTTTTCTACAGCAAATTTCTATGTGTCTTTGGAGACTTGAGCCACTTCATCAGTAATATCAACAATTTTGGGACTTGATGATCTTTTAGGACTAGAAATGGATTGAGAAGGATTGGAACTTTGCTTATTTTCCCTTGGGAGAATTTGCAAAACTTTTGTTTTTGGTGCTTCTACATTTTTCTTATTTTGATTTTGGGAATTGTTTTTGGTAGAAGACTCATTAATTTTATTGTGTCTAAGGTTATATTGACTATGTATTTCATTTATGGAAAATTCATAACCCTGTTTATAGTCAAAGGATTCACTGGAGTCTAATTTGAGTTATTAAGAGCTCAAATAGTTCTTGATCTTCCTGAGTGAGGAAAATGGTATTTTTTCATCTATTCCCATTAGATGATTGATGTCATCTTCATCTTCATCATTATTTTGAGAACTTTCAACATAGTTCTCCTGAAATGGGGGCCTAATGTTTTGGTCTAGAGCTGCTTCTTTAGCTTTTCCAGAATTATTGTTTTTTTCTAAAATTTGGATTTCTGATCTGAGGTTGATTATCCCATTGAGGTTTCTTTCTATATTATCTAATCTATCTACCACGCTTTCTAAAGTTTTAGCAATTAAATCTATTTTAACATCTGAATTTGAACGTTCTTCTTTAATTGTAACTCTTCTTTCATTTCTAAGTCTGGCTTTCTTAGCTAAAATATTAATTTCTACACTGACAGAATCTAATTGCATATGTTCTAAGGTTTGTGCATCTCTTTACCTTAATTGATAGGCCATATCTGCATCAAATCCATCAAGGAATTTGAGCAGAACAGAGTAAGGTGTAGGTTTAAGATTTGCAGGTATTGTATTATAGACACTATTGTACATAGTGCAGTAGTCTTGGACAAACTCAGTAGGAGATCTTTTCATGGCATCAAACTCAGACAAAATTTTGAAGGGGGTTCTTTTTCTTTTCCCATTTATTCAAAAATGTCCTATGAAATACAGCTTACTCAGTTATGCTACCAGCAGCTAGATTTTTGAACCATTTTTTAACTTCTCCTGTCAAACTCTGGGAAAATAACCTTATCTGGACATCTGACTCATCAATTTCATAAATTTCACAGAAATCTGTCATTTTAGTTACATGTTTTTTAGCAGTATATTGTGAAATGCCATCAAACAGTGGTACATTTTTTTTATAATCTTGAGGCATGTCATGGAGGTTTTGGGGTAAGACAAGGGGAGAATACCTAGCAACCATGGCTTCAAGTTTTGCTAAGCTGGGAGGTATAACAGTAGTGATAGGTGCAGTACTGGATATGGCAGCTGATGAACTGAAAACTGTAGTTGAAGAGCTGGGAAATGAAGCTGATATGTAAATGGAATTGCTGGGAAATAAAGATGTGGTGCTTATAAAATCTGAATGTAAAGTAGTGGATGCAGTGGATGGAGTGGATGAAGGAAATAATATCCTAGGCTGCAAAGGAAATCTAGGAATAAAATGATCTGTGGATGAACTTGCGGTGGTATCTATAAATGAAGTAACAGCATACAAAGATGAATCTGTTGTTGGTATTATTGTTGTATGCAATTGAGAAACCCGAGGTTTTATGTAAGACAACAAATGAGCTAATTCAATAGCTTCATTAATATCTTTAATAAATGAAACATTAATCTTTTCAATTGTATTTTGATATTCATATTTATTTGATTTTGTTCATAGTGAAATATTTTTTTGTTTTGCATTCAAAAATGAAATAAAAACAGGATCTATAACAATATTTTTCAAATCAGTTTCAGATTTAGTTTTAAACAATGAATATTCAAACTTCAGATCAAAATCAATATCATTTACACTCACTAACTCTTTGGGTAAAGAATTGGCTTTTCTTAATGGTACTTGGGTTTCTAAATTGACAGTTTGTTTCTTCTTTTTACCAATCTGATCTGGGTTATCTACTATAACTGCAGGGTTAGGATCTGGATTAGACCTAGAATAGTAGGTTTTCCTAGAAGCCAGAATGACTGTTTTTTTAATACCCACAACCTATAAAAGTAGTCTTAAAGTGAAAGGATAATTGAAATATTTTCCTTTAAGACTAAGTTTAAGACTGGAGATTGGTTAATTCCCCAGTGGAGTCGCCAGTGTGTTAGCACTCTAGTAAATTCTCAAGTTGTGGGATTTTGAGTTTTTAGTCAAAGAACACTATAGGTAACCAAAAACCTACGTGGAACTCTAGGATCTAGCCTTCCTAAAGTTCAGAGAGGGCTCTCTCTTTAAGTTTTATCTTTGTTTAAATTTGTGAATATTAGGCTAGTTATGAAAGAACAATTGGTTTTTTTTAAATGGTTTAGTGGGAAAAAATCAGTCAGAGGTAAAATAGAGAGAAATCTACTTGTCCATTGGGCTATGGAGTCTAAATCAAGCTAGCAGCACTAGAATTCAAGGCCAAAAAGGTACAAATGTATTCAGGGAAAGATAGATAACCCTCAAAGATTTGGGAAAGTGTTTTTTGGTGAAATGGTATGATCGAGATAAAGGGCACTTAAGGATCCTTTGATTCGAAAAATGGAAGTAGAAGGCAGAGGTCAAACTGGAGAAGGAGCAATTAAAGGTTCCTTGCACCGGAAATCAGCAGAAAGCATTAAAATGGCAACTAGTTAAAGACAGGGAGCACTTGACTAATCATGTAATAATACTCCTAGTTACACATTTAGATAGAACAAACATAAAATGAATGCATGAAACTTAGAAAGGAAACAGTGACAAGTACGAAGTACTTCACTCATCAGCTTATCACTGGGATCCTGAATTATGATGCCAGTCAGCTTGTCCATTCTGCTACTTTGAAATCAAACACACAATAGCCTCCAATGTTCAGCAAAAATGTCTATAGTAAGTCCATCAATTTTATTCCACACTGAATACTTCTGAAATTGAAGTATTTATACATAAAGTATTACAAATATCCTAGAAGAGTTCTAGGAATAACCTTAGGAAAAATAAAATATTATTACATAATAAAAGGGACAGATGCTTAACAAACTAGCAAGCTATCCTTTTTATCCACAATAAATAGAACTATTTAGCTAACAAGGAGTTGTTGACTGTCTAGGTGTCCTGCTTACTGGCTACTAGAAAAAAACTTGTATTTGACTTGCCTTCACTGATACTATTTCATCTGATACTCTTTAACCTGATGCTCTTTAACATTGATACTCTTTGACCATTAGTTTCACTGATTTACTACTATAAAATATCTTTTTGGCAGTAAAAACCATCAAACTATCTTTTTATTTCAACTGTTTCTTTTAATTGTTTTTAAGGTAATCTTATTTCATTGTTTTACCTTTCATCTTTACATCAAATCAGTAAAAGTTTACCCCTCTTTTGCCTTGGGAATTTGGACATTCTGTAACTTCCTGAAATTCTCATCAGCCTCTCTATATCTAGCAAAGGTAGGCTTGATGACAAAGAGATGTTTAATCTCATGCTGTAAAAAGAATATATCTTCAAAATATTGAAGGAAAACTTTCCCTGTAGGAGTGTCCTATGAATTTGGCTTGTTTACTTGCTCTTTAGCAAACTCCATGATCTTTTTATCATAGTCCTTCTGGGTCATAAGTTTTTCATTAAAAACATGTATGTCTGGTAAGCCCTTCTGTCTTAAATTTGTGTATTTCACCATAGAACTAGTTATGGCCAAGTTCATAGCTTCACATTTTTCTTCAAGATTGTTCATTGAGCTCTTTTTAGTGATAACCTTTTTTATTTGTAAGATGGTTTCTGTTCTGTCTAAAGCTTGCAATTCTTCAAGTTCCTCCATGTTCTTGTTGTTCAGAAATGTAATGAGTTTTAAAGCCTAAGCAGGCTTATCAGTCAACTCATCTTTTGTATTTTGTATCTTTGTCTGGGCTGCCAACAACAATTCTTTCTGCTCACAGATAACCTGAATTGAAAGCCATTGATTATGAATGGCTTCAATTATGTTAGTCCAGAGATGATTTTTTATATAAGAGATCTGCTCTGTGAAAGCCAATTCTTTTTGTAAATTCCTGAGCTTTTCTCCCAATCTGATTGTTTTTTTTTCATGGGTTTTAGCATTTATCAAAGTTTTTTTATTTGTAGCTTCAAGATTTTCAATCATCTTTTTCAGTTTGTTGATTTCATTTGTCTTTAAAGACATTTCTTCTGTGGCTTTGAAAATTTGGTTGGCTTCATATGTTTGTTGTGCATTCGTAGTAGAAGAGTCTGTAGCTGAAGTGGTGGCTGAAATCACTGGCACTGCAGTGTTGGAAATACTGAGAGGGGGGGTGAATCAGTATTCCTTTCAATTAGAGCATTAGTTAATCTTCAATTATTATCAGTGTTTGTACAATGATAGTTGTAAAAAAAAGGAACACAAATGCACACATTTTTTAAGGTGGAAACCCACTCCGAGAAAAAAACCACCTAATGCTTTTCTAATAATTCTTTAATATTCAACTCCAATTGAAAATAAAGCTCCAACTTCCTAGAATCTAGAAAATCATTCTTCTCCAGCTCCCATTGGATGGACGCTCCAATGCCTGAGATTCTTCAGTAGTCAACTGAACGGATGCCCCAACACCCAATGAGCTTCAACTCACCCTAGCACCACCCTACCACCCTATAGAAGAATAAAAAAATAATGGACTCCCGTACCAAGGAAAATGGTCCACTTTACAATGATATAGAATGATGTAGAAGAAGAAGATATACTAGACCATAACCCCAACTTTGACACAACCACCTAATGATGATCCTAGACCTCCCAACACTGCCTCTTCAACCCTTGGCAAATAGATACTAATACAATTTGTACAATAATGTATTTACAATGACAAGTACAATGATACCTTTACAATGATTGTATGCAGTGCTGCCCACTTGAAGACTTCATATGATGAACTTCTTGTTGTTGTTATGCACCTTGGTTGCTGCTCTTGTCATGCTACCCTCTGTTGCACCTTGCTTTGCTTTTCTGCCGTAGAAAGTCTGGTCCTTTGCAACCCTTGACAACACATGATCTAGCTTTTTCTTGCCTTCTAGGAGCTCGATATTGAATCTTGTGTATCTGTTATTTTAGATATCAATATATGTTTCTGTAGTAGTCCTGCAGAATGATCTTTCCAATGCCACATGTCGACCCAATTTGGATTCTTTAAGAGAGATTTATACCCGATCTCTCACAATGCCTAATTGTAGATTTGTTTCGGTAAGAGCACATTCTGGCTGATACCTGTCTTGTTTCTTCATTCAGCTCTGAAATTTATAGAGAAAATATTATAGAATGTTCGATATCTACTACTTTTTACAAAATTCCAATCCGATACTCAAAGAGAGAGTTATGACGAATTTACCAAGGTCACTTCTTTGAGATGAATTTCAGGAGCCTGCAAAAACCCTGAATTCCACAGATCATATGTCCAAAAATATTGCGCACCTTGATCTAAAATTTTCATAGCAGCTTCCTCATGATTTCGGCTTTGCCTCATAAAAATTTCAGCTTCTGAACCTTCGTAGAAAAAAAGTTAGAGCGAAAATTCCACGATGACTTGTTTCAAATCGAAATCCCTTGCATAAGGAAGAAATGAGGATCACAATTTATATAAATGCTTAAGTTGAGAGGGGCTTCAACAAGTGAACGTGGGAGGGATTTTAGGAGCTTAAAAAACATTAATTATGACTTTTCAATGACCCATTTTACAACCCTATGGGGTTTTAGCCCACTAACTGGGGGTATAAACTTCAAACATGAATATCTCTCAAACCGTGAAGAATTATGTGGCGTGCCATATATCAACGAAAACATCTTGACAAGTAGAAACCATCAAAATCATTCTTGAACCAGAATATAGTAATTTGGTTTGTCAAAATTCCCATACAATATTGGGTTAGCCCCTGGTGCTGCTTGGGTTAACATCAATGACAACCGCTTATCAACAATCTCCCCCTTTGGCATTGATGGCAACACAAGTACTCCCTCTGCGATCATGAAACATCTTCCTACAACATTCTCTCCCCCTTTGACATCAATGGCAAAGGGTAACTCCCTTTGAAACACAACCATCCTACGGACCTATACACACTTCTACTCCCCCTGACACACAACCGTCCTGCAGACCTGTAATCTATTGAGAACTTGGGAGAATCCCAAGCTTCTGACGAAGATATTCAAATGCTTCACGAGGTAAAGGTTTATTGAAGATATCAGCAATTTTTTATTTTGTATAAACATACTCAAGTTTGATATTCTTTTCAGTGACTTGTTCTCTAACAAAATAATATTTGATCGGAATGTGTTTTTTTTTTAATGCATGATAGGATTCTTGGAGATGTTGATGGCACTAGTGTTGTCACAGAATATGGGAATAGGCTCACTGAATTGTACTTGAAGATATTGCAAATTCTGTTTAATCCAAAGGACTTGAGTATAACATGATGTTGTTGCAATGTATTCTGCTTCCGTTGTAGATAATGAGATTGGGGTTTTCTTTTTTCTCAACCATGATACAAGACAACCACCTAGATAGAATTCTGCTCCACTAGTACTCTTATGATCATCAACGCTTCTTACCCAATATGCATCTGTAAAGGCTTAAATAATGAGATTGTTACCCTTGGGATACCACAAGCCATATTCTTCTGTGCCCTTTAGATATCAAAGAATTATTTTGACGGAAATAATATGTGATTCTTTTGGTGCTGCTTGGAATCTTGCTACTTGTCCAACTGCTTGCATAACATCTGGCCGAGAGGCTATTACATATAGAAGACTATCAATCATACAT
The DNA here is from genome assembly GCA_034641835.2 of Pinus albicaulis. NCBI lineage: Eukaryota > Viridiplantae > Streptophyta > Pinopsida > Pinales > Pinaceae > Pinus > Pinus albicaulis. Next base: position 233,709,377 of record CM076584.1, on the reverse strand, counting down.
CTGTAAAACCTCTGATCCACATCCTTAGATGAGTCATCTATGCTCAATTTGCAACCTATTACCATCGGAGTAAGGACGGGTTTGCAATCTTCCATTTTGAATTTCTTGAGCATTTCCTTGATGTACTTAGCTTGACATATAAATATTCCTTTCTCTTACTGAGATATTTGAAGCCCTAATAAGTATGTCAGCTCACCAAGTAAAGACATCTCAAACTCACTTTGCATCTTTGTAGAAAATTTCTTACTTAGTCGATCATCATTGCTACCAAATATTATATCATCCACGTATACCTCAACGATTGTTAAATTATCTTTATCTATTTGTACATAAATATTTCTATCAACCGTACCTTTCTTGAGCCCTTGTTGACGTAGATATCCATCAAGACGAGCATACCATGCTCTGGGAGCCTGCTTGAGACCATATAGAGCCTTCTTTAACCTGCAAACATAGTCTTCTTTTTGTGATAGTAGAAAACCTTCAGGTTGTTCGATGTAAACCTCTTCTTCTAATTCTCCATTCAGAAATGCTAACTTAACATCCATTTGGTACACTTTTATTTTTCTTGAACATGCATAGGCGAGAAACATTCGGATGGATTCCATTTTGGCAACTGGTGCAAATGTTTCTTCGAAATCAATTCCTTCCACTTGTGCATAGCCTTTGCAAACCAATCTTGCTTTGTTTCTGGTAACCTGGCCATCTTCATTCAATTTTTTCCTGAACACCCATTTAGTCCCAATGACATTTTTATCTTTTAGTCGTGGAACTAATTCCCAGGTGTTATTCTTCTCAATTTGATCCAATTCTTCATTCATAGCTGCTACCCAATGTTCATTCTAGTTGGCTTCCTCAAAACTACTAGGCTCAAAGGTTGCTAGAAAAGAAATGTGAGCTTGTTGTGATGAACGAAGTTGTCGACCTTCATTTATGTCATCAATGATTTGATTTGATGGATGGTTCTTTTGAATCCACTCTTTTTTTCTCCTTGGAGGAGCTTCTTGTTTTTGTTCTGGTATATCTTGATGATCATTGTTTAATTCTTCCTCATTGATAGTTGCTTCTTGTTCTACAATTTTATCTGTGCCTTTTTCAGCGTCTGTCTCAAGTTTCAAAGACTCTAGGTCCTCATCATTATTCGCTAAAACACCATCTTCGTCAAATGTAACATTATTCTCTCCACTATCTGTTTTCGTCTTAGATTATAACATTTATAGGACTTTCTTTTGTGTGAGTAACCAACAAAGATACCTTCATCAACACGTGATTCAAACTTACCCAAATTTTTATCTTCTCTTTTGATATAACATTTGCTTCCAAAGATTCTGAAATATTTTACATAAGCTAGTTTTCCTTTCCATAATTCATATGGAGTCTTGTTGCAATTATTTCTGAGAAGACTTCGGTTGATAATGAAGACTGTCGTATCAATTGCTTGAACCCAGAAATTTTCATCCAATTTTGAGTCCTACAACATTGTTCTACCCATTTCCTGTACGGTTTTGTTCTTTCTTTCAGCAACTCCATTTTGTTGAGGTGTTCGTGCTGTTGAAAATTGTCTTTTTATTCCATTTTCGTCACAGTATTGCTGAAATAATTTGGAAGTGAATTCTCCACCATTATCTGATCTTAAACACTTTATTTTCAAATCAGTTTCATTTTCAACCAACTCCTTGTAGATATTAAAGCACTCAAATGCTTCAAATTTTTTCTTTAGGAAATTGACGGCTGTCATCCTGGTATAGTCATCTATCATTAACATGAAATATAATTCTCCATCTAAGCCTTTTGTTCTCACAGGACCACATAGATCAATATGTATCAATTCCAATGGATGTGATGCAAAGTGTTCTTTTGTTTTAAATTGGACTTTTGTCTGCTTGCCATGTCGACATGCCTCACATAGTGTGTTGGAAGGTTTTGAGATTTTCGGCATTTCTCGTACTGCTTCATTTTTGCTTATCCTAACAAGATTGTCAAAGTTTATGTCACCCATTCGTTTGTGCCATAACTAGCTTTCATCTTCTTTAGCTAGTAGACATGCTTTAGTTGCTTCATCCAAAATATATATGTCGTTTGGAGCTCGACTTGCTGTAGCCACAATTTTACCATACCTACCTTTCCTGATTTCACATTTTTTGGAGTTGAATAGCATTGTGTGTCCTTGATCACACATTTTTCCAACACTGAGAATATTGTGATTCATGTTTTCAACCAATAGAACATTCTTGGCTATAACATCTTTGCTTCCGAGAGTGATGGTACCTGATCCTATAACATTTTAAGATCCATCATTTCCAAAGGGTATGGTTCCATCCTTCTTCTCTTTGAGAGATACAAATTTCCTTCTATCTCCAGTCATATGCATTGAGAAACTGCTATCAACATACCACACATCTTTGTTTTTTTTAGCCTTGAGAGTGAGAGCACAATTGTCAGTCTTCTTCTTCTTCCATGTTCATTCATTCTGTGGCTTTGAAGATTCTTCTGGAGGATTTTCAAGTCTGCAGTCTCTAGCTATGTGTCCAAAGTTCTGACATTTGTAACATTCCATATTATTTCTTAAATGTTCAAATCTATTGATGTTTCGTTGAGCCCTGAGAGGTTCATATTTGAAGAATCTCCTGGAATTATATTGGTTCCTAGGGTACCTACGACATTCTACAGCTTTATGACCAAATTTTCCACATGAATAACAATAGCAATGAAAAATATGTTGGTACCTGGATCGAAATCTTCGTCGAGGAATCGTCTTCCAAGGCTGTGCTTGCGAATCTTGTCCAATGAGGTCTACATGTATGTCAGATCTCATAGGTTCATTGTATTTTGTTGTAGAAGGTCCTGCTTCTTCTTCTTTGTAACCAAGGCTAGTTTTGTTGTTGTAAGATCGTTTATTGTTGATGAGTTCTTCCAATTCCCTTGAGTTGTTGGCATAGTTTTGGATAGTTTTTCCCTTCTTCACTTCCTTACGCAATGAGACTACTTCGGCTTCTAATGCTTTTCTTTCTTGGTTGCTTTCTTCCAACTTCTTTTGAAGTGAATATACAATACATTTGTGTTCTTCAACTTCAATTTTGAGACCTTGAACTTTTTCTTCTAGAGTATTGGAATGGATCTTCTTAGCATTGAGCTCTTTTATAAGCTTGATTGCCTCCTCATAAAATTATTCTATGGTCAACCCTTCTTCTTCATTGTTTGATACTTCCTGTTTATTGTGCTTGGCCATAAACAATACTTTCTCATTAGCTTCTTCTTTGCTGTCACTTTCTTCATCGGATGATGAGCTATCCTCTTTAGAGAGAAAGTTCTTTTTGGATCCTTTCTTTTTGCCTTGTTTATTGAATTTCTTAAAGCCTTTCCTTCCTTTTGAGTTTCCATCACTTTTGTTCAGACATTTTGCTGCGAAATGCCCAACCTCACCACAACCGAAACATATCAATGGAAGTTTACCTTTGAATTTTCCCTTACCAGTTTGTAGTTTTCTCGTAAAGTAAGCACATTCTTCATATGAAAGACCTTCTCCATCATCTCCCTTTTCTTCACACTTGCAGGTGCATGTCATTTCAATTGAAGGTTGTTTGTCCTTATTGGTTTTCTTAGATGCAACGAACACAGTTTCTAGATTTGAAGTACCCTCTTCTTCATCAAGTCTCATTTCATATGCTATGAGAACTCCATGTAATTCTTCTTTGCTAAGTTTGTCCAGATTTTCACTGTATTCTAAGACCGATACCTTTAGGTTGAATCTCCCTAGTAACGTTCTAAGAATCTTCTGTATAATAGTCTTCTCGTCAACTGGCTCTCCCAATCCTTCCAGAGTATTGGTTATTTCATCAATGTATTGGAAGTATGTAGCAATGTTGCAATCTTCTTTCATTCTAAGTTACTCAAATTTTTCTCTATAGATTTGAAGCTTTGCTTCTTTGACATTTGAGTCACTTGCATATATATTCTCAAGCTTGTCCCATACATTTTTGGCAGTTTTACAACCCAACACCTTATAAGTAAAGCGAGATTCAATAAGTCCACTTTGATAATAATATTCTTTGCTTTTGCATCATTGCAAAATTCTTCTTACCTTGTTCATGCGGTTGATGTAAATTCATTTTGAGCAGTGTCATCCTTGACAACACGTAAGAGGCATTTCCATTCTTCCTTTCCATAGTGCATAATTATTTTCATTGAATAGAGGTACACCATTCTTGGTATGCTCCATGACCTCCTTCCGATTGTTAGTATTTGCTATTGAAAAAACAGGCTACGATACCAATTGTTGGAAATAAAGGAGAATGAATCGGTATTCCTTTCAGTTATAGCATTAGTTAATCTTCAATTATTATCGGTGTTTGTTACAATGATGACGTAAACAAGAGGAACACAAATGCACACATTTGTTAAGGTGGAAACCTACTCCATGACAAAAACCACCTAATTCTTTTCCAATAATTCTTTTCAACTCCAATCGAAAATAAAGCTCCAACTTCCTAGAATCTAGAAAACAATTCTTCTCCAGCTCCCACTGGATGGATGCTCCAATGCTCAAGATTCTTTAGTAGTCAACTAAATGGATGTCCCAACACCCAATGAACTACAACTCACCCTAGCACCACCCTACCACCGTATAGAAAAATAAAAGAAGAATGGACTCCCGTACTAGGGAAAATGGTCCACTTTACAATGATATAGAATGATGTAGGAGAAGAAGATATACTAGAACATAACCCCAAATTTTACACAACCACCTAATGATGATCCTAGACCTCCCAACACTACTTCTTCAACCCTTGGTAGATAGACACTAGTACAATTTGTACAATAATGTATTTAAAGAGACTAAGTACAATGATACCTTTACAATGATTGTATGTAGTGCTGCCCACTTGAAGACTTCATATGATGAAATTCTTGCTGCTGTTATGCACCTTGGTTGCTGCTCTTTTCATGCTGCTCTCTGCTACACCTTGCTTTGCTTTGCTGCCGTAGAAATTCTAGTCCTTTGCAACCCTTGACAACACATGATCTAGCTTTTTCTTGCCTTCTAGGAGATTGATGTTGAATCTGGTGTATCTCTGTTATTTTAGATCCTCAATATCTAATTTTCGGTCTTGTAGTATTCCTATGAGTCTTCTTTCCAATTCCATAGGTCTGACCCAATTTGGATTCTTCAAGAGAGAGTTATACCCAATCTCTCACAATGCCCTAATTCTGGACTATTTCGGCGGGCGATCTTGTACGGCGTGCCCGTGTCATTGTTTTTCGGTTGGCTGCGAACAAGTAGAGAGAATAATTTTGTTCACTGTCTGCCACTTTTTATGAAATTCCAATCCGATACTCAGAGTGAGAGTTATGAAGAATTTACGAGTCACTTCTTTGGGGGATAGTTTCGGAGCACAAAAACCACTGAATTCCACGGATCATATCTCCAAAAATTTCACACCTTGATCAGAATTTTCGCGAAACTTCCTCGGGATTTAGGCTTCACCTCATAAAACTTTTAGCTTCTGAACCTTCTTAGAAAAAAATTTAGAGTGAAAATTCCACGATGACCTGTTTCAGATGGCGAAATCCCTTGCATAAGGAGGAAATGAGGATCACAATTTATATAAATGCTTAGGTTGAGAGGGGCTTCAACAAGTGAACGTGAGAGGGATTTTAGGAGCTTAAAAAATATTAATTATGACTTTTCAATGACCCATGCCACAACCCTATGGGGTTTTAGCCCACTAACTAGGGGTATAAACTTCAAACATGAATATCTCTCAAACCGTGAAGAATTACGTGGCGTGCCATATATCAACGGAAACATCTCGACAAGTAGAAACCATCAAAAGCATTCTTGAACCATAATATAGTAATTTGGTAGGTCAAAACTCATGCAATATTGGGTTAGCCCACAGTCTTTCTTGGGTTGGCAACCAATGACAACCACTAATCAAAATTCGATTCTTTAATGGGCCCTTTGGTGCTAGCTTCTCTCCTAAATTAGAAGCCACTGCTATAGTTATCACTGGGATGACTGTAGGAATTATAGGAATCTCAGGTTCTTTTACAGTCTCTTTCTCTTGGACAAGCTGGTCCATTTGTGTTTCCATCTCTTTAATTTGAGAAGTTAATTTGAGTATTAGCTTCATCATTTCTTCTTTCTCATTCTGATCCTGGAGGATTTCCTTTGTTTGTGGATGCTCACTTTGAGGAAGCTTGAGTTGTTTCCTCAAAGTTGTTATGTCTTCATTCTTCTTCTTGATTAATAGTTCTGCTACTTGAATGTTTGAGGGATCATATCCCACCTATAAAACTAGTTCCTCTAAGGCTTTAATCCTTAGGTCCTTGGCATATAAGGATGCTTTATCAATTTTCATCTGATCTTGCATATTATGGATAGTATTCTGTAGCTTAGTAGCACTCATTGCTTTAGTTACCACTGTAGAATACAACATTTCAGAGCTATGCCTATGAAATTCAATCTAGTCTAGCTCATGAATATTTTTTGTGTCTACCTCAAAGTCCACCTTTTTATATTCTGCTACTATTTTGGGTGTTGAGGTAGTAGGTTGCAGGAATGACATCATCATTTTGTTGGTAGAATAATCAAAGGCTGATAATAGCCTATTCTAGATTCCAGGCTTTTGTTTCAGGAATTGAGAATATATCTCAGTCTTTATCTCCTCATTCTTCTGCTTAATCTGCTTGTATTTCCCCTTGATGTCCAAATCCTTTTCCTCAGCTGATTGTGAGGAAGAGGCCTCTATGTTATGTTGTTTTTCAATCATTGTGTGTCTACCTGGTTTGTTGTTTTCTCTTTTATAATTTCACCAGGTGTTTCATTCACTATTACTGTTGTTGCATCATTGTTGACCTCTGGAGCATCTGTTTCATCAATATCAATAGTAACTTTCTCCTTTTTAACTGAACTGAGTTTGGGCATTTTATTATATATCAAGTTAAATTTTGTCTCAGTGGTTGTTTCTGCTATGTAGGCTCCTTCTTCCCTGCTTCTCTTTGTTGATGCTTTTGGTTGTTTGAAAACTTCTAGAGCTTGTGCTGTATTAGTTTTATTTGTTGTATCAATCAATGTGTTTTCTAGCCATTCAATTTGATTTGCAAACTTTTCTGTGTCAAGCTTGGCTTCATGGATAAAGGGTGTCAACTTGCACTTTACCCTTAGCTTACTCAAGATCCCTTGAGGATCATAATTCCATGAAAAACTTTCCTCAAATATGTACTTTGGTAGTTTCTTGGTAATCTCCTTTTCTGCATCTCTGTTGTTGATTATGAATGGGCCAACTTGATTCTTTAACTTAAACTGAGTCTTCTTTTTAGCAGCCATAAAGTAACTTGAATTTGAGTTTATAATTTGTCTAAGATATTCTAATGAAAAAATTCTCATACACATGTGCTTGGGAAACTTATAGGGTAATAAGTTAGACCCAAAAATCCTTAACTCAGTGTATTTTTGATAGAGATACCAATCTCCAACCTTATTATGTTCTGAGAGTTGTAGAATTATATTCATCTCCTCACTGATCCTGGGATGTTCTGTTTTATTCAATATGTTCAATGCTGGATATAAAAAGAGCTCTGAAAAATCTGAATATGTAAAATCACTGCCCTCTTTTCTAAGTAGTGAGGTCCAAAAAATTATAGAAAGAGGCTTTCCTTCTATATCCATTTTTTGTAGTGAAATAGGAAACTTCTCTGCTTGAAAAAATAGAAACAAGTGGAAAAGATAAGATGAATATCTAAAGAATCCTTTTCTGGGTAATTTAGTCAATTGATAATGAATGGCATCTTCTATGAAACCAGCATAGTCAAAGATGGCTGCTGGAGGTTGACCAGGGGACATAGTAGACAAGAAACCTAGAATGGACTCATCAGTATGTTCATCTGTAAAATAACCAAGGACAAAAGAAAGCATAGGGATAATCTGTCTAGAACCTTCAGGAAATTTAGCTATGGAGTATGGAGGATTTATCTTTGGAATGTCAACATGAGAAGGCATAAAATTCCAAAAGATCATGAACCTCTTAGGGAAATCTATGCCAAGGTATAACTGAGTTAATGCCTCTATGGAAACTGAGGGGTGCACAGGGATCGGTTGTTAGAGGAAAATCTTGTGAGAGGGGGGTGAATCGATTATTCTTTGTGAGCGAAAATTTTTTACTTTTTCTTTCTCTAAAACCCATATGCTACTTTAATGAACCCAAGTCACGTATACACGCGGATATCCTCAATGAAACTCGCGTATTACCAGAGATCTCATTATGCAGATAATTCTTTACTTAGATCATTGCATCATTCATTAATTAGATGTTTAGTAAGCAGTAAACTTGTGCAGTAAGAATAGAATAAATCATCACACATAAGAAACACACATGAACACCAAGATTTAAGGTGGAAACCCAATTCGGGAGAAAACCACCGCTACCGTCATCTCAGTCTTCAATATTTATTATAAAGAAAACATCTTACAACATTGTGCTGGTGGTTCATACCGACGTACGAGGCACCCTGCCCAGAAGGCTACAACCTTCTCTCGTTTACCAGCCTCTCCTGGAAGGGAGCTACAACCCCCTGCTCTCGTTTACCAACCTCTCCTAGAAGGGAGCTACTACCCCCTGCTCTCGTTTACCAGCCTCTCCTGGAAGGGAGCTACTACCCCTTGCTCTCGTTTACCAGCTACCACTGGAATGGAGCTACAACCCCCTCAATACAGGCTTCGACCCTCAGCACCATTGCGGACCACGTTTCATCAATTTTCATACTGGATCCATCAGCTTTCATACAACATACCTTGTAGGCCACTTTTCATCAGATTTTCAGACTGGACCCACTCCACACATTTAAGCTCAACATACATCAAACTGAAACTTATAACCCCATCTATTCATTCATTGAATCATCAACCAATCAACTAACAACTTGATCTTCAATTAACATAATCATCAGCATATTCAACATTCAAACAACCCAGATCTGTATGAATACATTATTGACAGATAACAGTAAACCAGCATAACAGATCAGACATTTCATTCCACATACTTCAGCAAAACCCTAGATTCCATACGCGCTTTTACTTCACTGAACCTGTGTATATACGCGCTTTCATAGAGACAAACCTGCGTATACTTCTACACATATTCCAGAACCAACCTCACATTCCATATGCGCTTTTGCTGAAGCCAACCTGCGTAAATACGCGCTTTCACTGCCACGAACCTACGTATATATCTTCAAACATTGTAGGGTTGTGCAACTTCTTCAGAACAGATAAATAGCTCAAATCTTACCCTTCACTTCAGAAATTATTCGCCTCATCTTAGATCTAAACATTCCATAAACAGATCTAGAAAATACATAGTCATTTCAGATCTAGAGATCCCTCTTCATCATTTTCTTCATAGGTGCATTATTAATTCAGATTAATCAATATACTGTTACCCATTCCATGCAGATATACTTCAGAGTGAAGTATTCATTCAATACCTAGACACATGCACACACTTGCACTATGATCTTCTTCTCCTTATATAGATTTAGCCTTTGTCAATACCATGAGCCAAAACCACACAACTTCCGATGGTATTCCTGGACGGGATCAAATATATAATCCAGCGCTCAATACTATGGGCCAATACCATGGTAATGTCCCCTGGTTTTATAAATTTAGAGCGCAAATAGGCATACGCTACTTGACACGTACTTTTCCGCGTACATACGCTACTTTGCCTTGACAAACCCGCGTATGCTTTGTGACATATCACATTTATCATTTCTTTGGCACTTACTGGAATTCCTTTCTCCATTACATCTGCACTGCTCTGTAGTTACATCAGATTTACATCATTAACAAATAGGACAAGTCAGTTTCCATCAAGGACAACTTCATCAAGTAGGTTTCCATCCAAAGACAACTCATCAAGTCAGTTTCCATCAAGGACAACTTCATCTAGTAGGTTGCCATCAAAGACAACACATTGCATCATATTGCCAACAATCTTATTTCATCAAGTAGGTTGCCATCAAGGACAACACATGCCAACAATCTCCCCCTTTGGACTTGATGGCAACCATGATGGTGTTTGATCACCACAATAGATAGATACATTGATTATAACCATTATGCAAACACCATGATACTCTCCCCCTATTCAAACACCATGTTACTCTCCCCCTTTGACATCAAGGGCAAAGGGCGGATTAAAACCAAAACAATGTAGAAAGAAGAGCTCTGTAGATCTGATGTGCACTAAAGTTACCATGCTCCCCTTGAGTTCATGCTGAATCTTCAAACATATTTTTTCAATGAAGTACATGACTCTATGACCTTTCCTATCACCAAGGACTCATACTTACAACAATGATCCAACCAAGTGGATTTACATATGTGACTCAAGTACCCAACCAAGTGGGTTTACACATTTTGACTCAACTACCCAACCAAGTGGGTTTACAAATTTGATCAAGTCCTTACATGACTGAATATTACAATTTTACATCATAGGTCTCAACATGACCTTTTTATCAAATTACAAATATGACCTTTTGTAACAAATACCAAAAAGACCTCAAGAGAGAGATCATATTTCAGAACCATCATAATGCCAAAAATGCATCCTTTCCACATGACCAATGCTCCCCCTTAGCTTGTGCATCCTGAACACTTTCAACAACAAATCATCAATGCATCTTGATGTGAAGAATAAAGCAATGAAATTTTGGGAACATCACTAGAGATTCCTAACAACACCACAAATGTCTTTGGCTAGCATTGAGAAGAATTTGTCGACACCCACTCATACGCGGTTTTACGTGGCCTTAAACTCACGTATATCTGTATTGTCCTTCATAAATCCACGTATCAATTTAATCTTCGATTTTTAAGCAAATACGATCTTACGTATACTGTGGCTTACTCCCGGCTTACGTACGAGATATTCAAATCTTTGAGAACAACTTCTTCAATAGACAATATGTGTCAAACAATCATCCATGTGATCTGTTACCATTAAGATCTTCATGATTTATTTATTTCATAATCATGATGTAACATGTGTAGGAATTATGTATAAAAGGTCTCAACCGTGATAAAAGTCATCAGCAACAAACTCTGCATGATCTAATCTTATCTCTGAATCATAAGACTTCAATCTCATCCTGGTGTGAAAACAAAAGATACTCTTCAGCAAAAAGCAATCAGGGCTCATCCATAATCTCATCATAAGAAACCATGTATCATGTCATCATCATTTGAGCATGGGTATTACGAGAACTAAGGAATAATCAGATACAATGCCAGCAATAGACTGATGCTCCCCCTGAACCTGTGCTCCTGATCTTTAGCTGTCTTACTGTTTTTCTTATCAGAAAATAATACGCTTCTGTCTCCATTGGAACTCATGTGTATACGCGGCTTTAGTACACAAAACCCACGTATGGAAAGTGAAATACTGAAAGTTTCACAGCTCTAGCTCCCCCTGTACTTATACCACCTGTACCTGTCTTCTTCACATCAGATGCACTGTCAGAAATAAACATAACTAGAATTACCAAACCAACCATGGGAATCACCATACATTGCTCCCCCTGTGATGATACATTAATGATTCCTATTATGTATCTCACTTTACTCCTGTAGTCATTATGAGAAGTAAGCTTTAGAAACAGATGACTACAATAGAGTCAATATTCCCTATGTTTCTGACTGGTCCTCCTTCTTTTTCCAGCTTTGCTTGAAATTTCTTATTGTGTGCTGGAAATTGTCCAATTTCTCAGATCTATTCATCCTGCATTCTTTTTCTACATGTCCATACTTGTTACAAGCATAACATTTTATGTGACCAAAAAAGTAAGCATAAGGATCATAATGTGTTTTTCTATTCTTTCTTCTATTGCAATCAGCTGCTTTATGACCATACTTGCTGCATGAAAAACAATATCCCTTAAAGAAACCTGAGTACCTTTCTGTGTAGAATTTGTTTGTTTGTGACTGAAACACTCTGCTTCTGCAATTGGCTGCAACATGCCCATAATTGTGACATTTAAATCATTCAACATTATTGATCAAGGGAGGGAATGATTTCTTTTAAGAGTTCATGATTTTCGGTTGACCTTTTGTTTCTTCCAACACTTCAGGTTTTGCATTGATATCCTTTGAATATTTAGCACTTTCTTGTGAACTAGATTCTCCTTTAACAGTTTCATGAAAACCAAGACCAAATTTAATAGAAGGAGACCTTTGACTACTAAGAATATTGTCTGGAATCTTAGTACTATCTTGAAACCTCAAGAGTTTATCCTTTTCCTCTAATTTACCTTTCAAAATATTTACCTCAACCTCCAGCCTTTGGCATTGCTTCTTAATGCTTTCTTCAACCCTTCTTCCTTCTTCTACTTGATCATTCATTTTTAAAATCTCTTCTTTCAACCCATTTTCTTGTTCTTAAAATGTTTGTAGAAGTTCTTCATTCTTCTTATTTGATGCTTCGAGATCTGCTTTGAGACAGATGATTTCTGCTTCAAGTCTTCTATTTTGATAGGTTGCTTTAACCTGCAGTCTTTGATGTATTTCTATTTTTTCCTTCATTGTTTCTATCTGTCCATTCATTCTAGAGATCACCTCTTTGTAGATAGATTCTCTCTCATTAAATGATCTTTGTTGATCTTTAATTTTAATCTTGAGAGCTTCTTCTAGATCCATAACATTACTTTCACTATCTTCACCATTGCTTGCACAAGAAAGTGAATCACAAGAACAACATTCAATACCTGTTTTATCTTCTTGATTTTCTGCTGCACATGTTTCCTGAGATATCTTCTTTTGGGTAGCCTTCTTCTTTTGCTTCCTTCCCATTGTGACAGATCTCCTTCAAGCGATCAAGCTTCTGCAGAAGGACCTGCTCTGATACCAATTGTTGGGAAAATACTGAGAGGGGAGGTGAATCAGTATTTCGTGCAGACTGAAAACTTTTTACTTTTTCTTTCTCTAAAACCCATACGCTACTTTACTGAAGCAAACTCGTGTATACACGTAGATATCCTTAATAAAACTTGTGTATTACCAGAGATCTCATTATGCAGATAATTCTTTACTTAGATCATTGCATCATTCATTCATTAGATGTTTAGTAAGCAGTAAACTTGTGCAGTAAGAACAGAATAAATCATCACACATAAGCAACACACATGAACACCGGGATTTAAGGTGGAAACCCAATTCGGGAGAAAACCACCGCTGCCGTCGTATCTATCTTCAATATTTATTATAAAGAAAACTTCTTACAACCATTTATTGGCGCAGACTCATACCAGCACGCAGGCACCCACCTGCAGAAGGCTACAACCTTCTCTCATTTACCAGCCTCTCCTGGAAGGGAGCTACAACCCCCTACTCTTGTTTACCAACCTCTCCTGGAAGGGAGCTACTACCCCTGCTCTCATTTACCAGCCTCTCCTGGAAGAGAGCTACTACCCCCTGCTCTCGTTTACCAGCTACCACTGGAAGAGAGCTACAACCCCCTCACTGAAGGCTTCGACCCTCAGCACCATCATGGACCACGTTTCATCAATTTTCATACTGGATCCAACAGCTTCCATACAACACACCTTGTAGGCCATTTTTCATCAGATTTTCAGACTGGACCCACTCCACACATTTAAGCTCAACATACATCAAACTGAAACTTATAACCCCATCAATTCATTCAACCAATCAACTAACAACTTGATCTTCAATTAAAATAATCATCAGCATATTCAACATTCAAACAACCCAGATCTGTATGAATACATTATTAACAGATAACAGTAAACCAGCATAACAGATCAGACATTTCATTCCACATGCTTCAGCAAAACCCTAGATTCCATACGCGCTTTTACTTCACTGAACCTACATATATACGCGCTTTCATAGAGACAAACCTGCATATACTTATACACATTCCAGAACCAACCTCACATTCCATACGCGCTTTTGCTGAAGCCAAACTGCGTATGCATGCGCTTTTTATGAAGCGAACCTGCGTATAGATCTTCAAACTTTGTAGGGCTGGGCAACTCTTCAGAACAGATAAATAGCTCATATCTTACCCTTCACTTCAGATAATATTCGTCTCATATCAGATCTAAACATTCCATAAACAGATCTAGAAAATACATAGTCATTTCAGATCTAGAGATCCCTCTTCATCATTTTCTTCATAGGTGCATTATTAATTCAGATCAATCAATAAACGGTTACCCTTCCATGCAGATATACTTCAAAGTGAAGTATTCATTAACACCTAGACTTATGCACACCTTGCACTATGATCTTCTTCTCCTTATATAGATTTAGCCTTTGTCAATACCATGAGTCAAAACCACTCAATGACTAATGGTATTCCTGGACGGGATCAAATAGATATTCCAACGCTCAATACAATGGGCCAATACCATGGTAAATTCCCTTGGTTTTATGAATTTAGAGCGCAAATAGGCATACGCTACTTAGCCTTTACAAACCCGCGTATGCTTTGTGACATATCATATTTATAATTTCTCTGGCACTTACTGGAATTCATTTCTTCTGTTACTTCTGAGCTGATCTGTAGATACATCATCCTTCCTTATTTAACACAAGATACATCATCCTTACATATTTAACACATAGGTTGCTTATCATAGGCAACTCATCAAGCAGGTTTCCATCAAGAACAACTTCATCAAGTAGGTTGCCATTAAAGACAACACATTGCATCATATTGCCAACAATCTTATTTCATCAAGTAGGTTGCCATCAAGGACAACACTTTGCATCATATTTCCAACAGCCAAGTGCCTACTAAAGCGGGGTGGGAGGGCACGTCTCCAAAGGGAACCCACTCCGAATGTTGCTCCAGATTCAAAATGAGCATAACTAGGTCAATATAGCTCAGAAGATTTATTAAAACCTATTTTTAGAAATGGAATGATTATTTTGCATCTTCTCATGTATTTGGAATCGCTAGTTGGAGACTCTAGACTCTCAAATTCATGCTAGAACTGTCCCGTCGTCACAAAATTTCTGAAAAAATAGCTGATTTTAAATCAGCGATAACTCCCTCGTCTTGACTCTGATTCGATCGATTTTTTTTTAAATCAGGTTATTTTTCAAGGGGAACTCAGATCTATAACCTTTTATCTAAAATTTCACATTGAAAACTGCAAAAAATGACAAGAGATCTGCAGCCCACGAATTTTCGTCAAAAACATTTCTACAACATTGCTGATTTGAATCAACGATATCTCCCTCATCCGAACTCCAATTCGGCGGATTGTTTTTTTGAATTTGGGTATTTTTTCACAAGGAATCTAGATAGGGTCTTTTTTTTGTAAAATTCTCACCAAAATTTTTAGATATGATCTGCAGAATTTCCGCCCAAAAAATTCATGGAGTTTGCTGAAGATTGCTTTAAAACTTTGAAACTAAAATATGCTTCAAACCCTCATTCCCATGGATTCGTAACCTGAATCTGATACCAATGTAGAAATAGCATAAATTTATAAGCTACACTATGGTGGACCATCTGTCTTTTTACAAAATACGACTTGTTAATTATAGTCTATTTTTGTTACAATACCACAGGTAAATTCCATGGGTGGGTAAATACCATGGGTGGATGCCATTTAAAATAACATGGGTGGATAAATACCATGGATTGATGTCAATACCATGGGTAAATTCCATGGGTGGATGGATAACATGGGTAAATTCCATGGGTGGATGGATAACATGGGTGGATGAATACCACGGGTGGATGCCATTTTCCATTCGGATCATATATTGAATTACCACGAGCTTCTTTCAATAACTTCATAGGTTTAGCCACTACTTTTCTAACCCACTTCTACTTACCCATTAGATATGAAACTAGAAAATAAATTTTGACCAACTTTAAACATACAAATTCTACTCACATATTAGATCACATACATGAGTGGTTTCGTCGTCGTCGAATGTGTAAAACATTTGTTCCGGATCAACTTTTAGCTGAGTGTTTTAGAAATTCCTTGTTGCCATATATCACCGAGGATGTGGCCAAAGGCAGTGTTTTCACTGAAGAGAAAGTAATTTCTCGTGCCCAATATCTGGATTTGATTTATACTCAGTCTCACATGCTCTATGAAAATATTCCAAATGCACTGCGACCAAATTTTACTGTTCCTCCTTCTCCATTTGGTAAGGACATTCATGTCAGCGATGGTGTGATTGGTTCTATTAACACTCAACCAGCAAGTCGACCATTTGGTTCCACACTTGATGTGTCCAATCAGACCTCTATTACATCTAATCCTATTTCTTCTTCCGAAATACATGTCATGTCACCTGATAAGGGGAAAATTTACAAGCAACCCGAGAGTAAGAAGAAAGGGAACCAGGAAAAATCATCTGATTCATCTAGTTCTTCTTGGAAACCTCATTACCCTTGTTTGATATGTAATGAGGAGCATATTATGCGATATTTTCCTCACCTCTCAAAAGTCTCGAAGCTTATTAAGACTTCTACTGCATCTACAATGTTCACAAATCCTTTTTTGAACACGGAAACACATATCGTTGCTACAGATCTTTCTTCTAGTTCGCAAGTGCTTATGCTATCTGCCACTAAGCCCAAAACTAATGTTTTTGTGTCTAATCAAAGTAAATATTACATTAATCCTCTTTCATTGTCAAATGGTCAAGCTACATATAAACCTACTACTTCGACTTCGACTTCGATTTCGTTTGATTCAGTTCCGCCGCCTACTATTCCTGAGTTAACAATAAAGCCGCTGAAGGGATTTTTTCATAAATCGACTTTCAACCCTCGAGCTCATGCAACTAAAAATTATAAGTAGTTGAAGATCTATTTTAGTCACCTTCTGCTATGTCAACACTTGAGGATCTTCAAAATTGTCCTTCCCAAAAGTAGGCTTTGTTGTCGGCGATTGATAGAATCAATCCGATGGATTGTAATCTTGTAGTCTTTAACCACGCAAGTTATGTGCCACAATTACCAACACAATTATCATTTTTTATTCAACTAAATGTCCTGAATCGACTCATTCATTGGACTATTATTGATGAAGAAGCATCTACTTATATCATGTCTATGAGTTGCTGGAAGTCACTTGGCTCGCCGACTTTATCACAATCACCTAAGAAATTGAAAGCTTTTGATGGTCGTACATATAAGCCTTCTAGAATTCTCAGTAACCTGCAAATTGAACTGGGGGGGGAATTGTTACTATTGAATTTGAGGTCGTTGACAGACCCCTTGACTACAATATTGTACTTGGAAGACCATGGGTTTACATTATGGTTGCGGTTGTATCTACTTACTTTTGTACGGTCGCATAAGGGAGGCATCACAGTCATCAATCAACTCGCCTTCTTTGCCTCTAGTTCCCAGACAAATGGAAGCATTCTGTTTATTCACGGATCCCTGCCATCTCTTCAAAACATTGGTGTAGGACTCTTTAAGGATTCTTCCCTAATGGGCACCTTTTTGTTACTGTCGCCTGCGACATCGATAGAAATCGCAAAAATAGAGACCTGGAATATGATATCTTCCGCTTCATCTGACTTAAGTAAGATTCCCACTGATTCTGAAATATATAGGTTGGGTGAAATCATGTCGCTAAGTCCAATCTAGCTCGCATAGTAACCAATATTTTTGGCTTATGCGGCAAATCCTGATTCTTTTTCGTCGACTGTTTGGGTCGATTGTTCTATGGATTATGGTAATTATTTTCATCCTTTTTCGCATGTATTCTCAATTGATGACAGTATTATGGAATCCATGACGCTGGAAGAAGAAACATGGACTGATTCTCATCAATGATCCCATATTCCATATTACAATGAAGATAGTCCAACTGAGCTATATCACACTACAGTCATTGATTTCTTGACGAAATCCATTCATATCCATGCTGTCGATTCTGAGCGAAAC
The DNA here is from genome assembly GCA_034641835.2 of Pinus albicaulis. Classification (NCBI taxonomy): domain Eukaryota; kingdom Viridiplantae; phylum Streptophyta; class Pinopsida; order Pinales; family Pinaceae; genus Pinus; species Pinus albicaulis. The sequence continues at coordinate 233,691,417 of CM076584.1, read as the reverse complement.
CCATCAAATATCGAATAAACAATTTCTATCGATATTTCGACCAAACCTAGCATTGTAGAAAACATTCATGTTGGCGTGTCTTTTTCTCCATCTAAAATTTACACTTACGACTCTCTTTTCCATGAATTCCAAGATGTATTCGCTTGGTCGTATGAGGAAATTTCTTTTACTATGTAAACCTCCTTAAAAAATGAATTAGGTTTCCATGAGGATAGTTCTTTTACTGTGTCAACCTCGTTAAAAATGAAACAGGTCACTACAAGAAAATTTTTTCTTTGTTTCAAGCTTGTGTAAAAATGAAACAAACCAATCTCAAGCACAGTTTCCTTTGCTTCTAGCTTGTATAAAAATGAAACCAATTTCAAGCATAGTTTTCCTTTGTTTCAAGTTTTTATTAAAATGAAACTATTTCGAGTCTCTTTTGGTTATTATTTTCAAGACTCATTAAAATCATGAAAAACTCTAGATTCTTCTGTTATCTTTAATGCTCGTAAAACACATGAAAATTTTGAGTTATTTCCTTCTTTTCCTGTTCGTAAATTAAGTTGAAATTCGTCCACAGAACACACTTTTATCTCTTTTTCGACCTCTGTAAAACACAAAAAAGGAACCCCCATGGAATTCTCTTTTAGCTCTTTTCAGACTCCTAAAACTTTAAAATATTGTCGAGCAATTGTCCTTTTGAGCTCGTAAAATGAATTGAAACGACATCTACTCAATATAAGTTTAACCCTTTTCCAGACTGAGATAGATTGTTTATGAAAAAGTAACACGTTAGTCGAACATGGCTAGGAGGTTCTCTTAGGTATTATTTTGCATTTTTTTAGATCTGAGGGACAATTTTACGAAAAATAACTTGGGAAATTTTCTTTTCGTCCCATCTTCAAACTCTCTAAACATGAAAAAGGACAAAGTTTTCACTATCATTAGACTTTTTAAAACATCAAATAGTGACAGACTTGTCCATCATGACAAGATCAAGTTTCACTTTTGTTACACTCGTTAAAACATCACATAGCGATGGATTCACCCGAAGGGTGGATTTATACATCAAGCATATGTTATCCTCCTCAAGATTGTTAAAAAATAAAGAGGTACTGGTCAACAATGACTGGGGAAAATTGGAAAGGGATAAATAAATTTATGGTAGGAAGGCACTCTTGAACATGACACTCATTCACTTCATCTCTGTGACTTTTGATTTGGGTTATCTGCTTGATGGTTTATCATACATATGGTCTATCACACCATCCATCACTTTGGTATTGGGTCAATGCTTCCAACTCATTCAGTATTGCTGATATGTTCAATGGAATTCACTCAGTAATTCCTCATCCTTTGCAATACCCATAAAACTTCATTTCATGACCGCCATCCCTGAACATTGCTTCATTAGTTACATTATGTCTTTGAAATAATTACTCATGTTTCATGTCTTTGATGGGGGATACATCAATGCCCTCCTGTGATGAGTCGCTTCCTTTCGACATCAACTCATCATCCAGGAAGTTGACTTAGAAACAACCCTTCAATACCTTGGAGCTTGCATACATCAATGGCAAGTTTCTCGTTTCCGCCGACAGGTTAACATCACTAGCCTTCGACAGAAATACTTTGTATTGTGTTTAACACCAATTCATCTATTCACACCATGCAGAATGTACTGTAGTAACTTGAGATGCATTATCATCATCAATGGTTTCTCTCACATCTATTAATGGTTTACATCATTGGCTGGTAATCAGATGGTGTCTTCCCATGTTAAACTTCAGATCATGTATTCACATGGTTAGAATCATACTTGAGCGATCGAGTGAAAGAAATAGAAGTCCCCGAATCTAGTTTCATCCATCCGAGCTGCAATTTCAGAAGTAGTACCACATCATTCGTACAACGGTCTTTATACAGGTGGTAATCCTATCATGGGTCTATATCTATAGACGACTTTCTAATGTTATGATGGTTTATATGCTAAGTATGGGTATGCCTCCCTCAATAATTCATATCCAAGATGAAAAATATATCATGATGTAATGTATTGTAATTGATGCAGGTCGTCGTCCACTTTAGATCCTACTCATCACATCGTAAATCGTATCATTCAACATTATCATTTTTTACTTCATGCTTTAGGGGGTAGTTGTTATAGGTCAATTTTGGTATCACTCCCAAAACCCGGATTAGTATAAATTAGGGTCTATCATACTCTAAATCAGTTGCTACATACCTTAAACAAGTCATATTAGTGATGGTTTTCATCCATGAAAGTTTCACTACTTGAAGTCTGGTTGAAGTGCTCCATTGAGCCATCAATGCACCCCTAGACTGCAGTAAGTGCTTTGTAGAGCATCTACTCCCATGCAAAGCAACTTTTTAGAGCGTCTAGGCCCACTTTGTAGAAATTATATGCACTAAGCATGCATATGTCCAAGATCCACCTGATTTCACACTATTTAACTTTTGCAAGATACTGAATCTATTCCACTTGTTAATCTTTTGTGGAAAAATTAATTGCACACACATGTGAAGCATAAACAAAAATAATCAATCGCACATAACACAGTTTTTTTTAACCAGGAAAGCCTGAAGTTGAAAACCCCAACTATATATTATGTAACATACAAAGCTTATCACAAGCATACAAAGCTTATCACAAGCTCTCAGTACAGTACAATCGTCATACACTAATCAGGACCAATCTTGCAAATCCATGCACTGATCTTTGCCTCCTTCTAACCTGCCTCCACTACGCAATATCTGCTGAAGAATAGCTCTGAATTAATTCGAATTAATCCATCCTTGACTACGCAATCCTCATTGGCATCTCCATTGTGTGTGTGATGCAATCAATGCATCACTATAGTCACAACAGATAGTCTATCTTGCCCTTTCACCTATCTCTCCACAAGTCTCCACTGAAACTGCCATGCACTGTAGTTAACTGCTGTATTGTTCAGTTGATTAACGAGTTATTATTTGTGAATTAATGAAATAATTAATTCACTCCACTCTCACTAGTGTATCATTCAGTTAGACTAGATACAACTAGCTCAACTAAGTCTAACTGAGTTAAACTGAATACAACTCCATAACTACTTCTTCCAACTATGTCATAACTCTGCCACTTGATTTCTAACTGAGTCCTCCATGCATTAGCTTCAGTAAACCCTTAGGAATAGCGTAATTCCTTCTGCCAGCTACTGTGCCACATCTATGCACTGAACTAAAGTGCTCCAATAGAATAATTTTTTGTTTAGAGTATGATTATTATTAAGAGCTAATAATAACCAACATGCATCTATTTTATATTGACGATCTATAAATAGAATTCACCCAATATTCTAAAAATAGAATTTCATCTATTTTTCCAATTGATCAACCATTCACAAATAGCATCCTGCAACTTCTGAAATATGATCATCATATCTAAAAATAGACATAGTCTAAAAATAGACTTGCGCCAAAAATAGCCTGCGGGCCCACTTAATGAAGGCGACTCTTTTCACTAAGCTCATTATCTTGTTGAATCTCAACACTCCCTCTCAACAAGATATGGATTATCCTTCACCCCGATCCTGCCTCTATGGTATTCGAATTTGCTCCTAGTGAGCGCCTTCGTCAGAATATCTGCATCCTGATCCTCCGTGGGAATGTACTGAAGAAACATGATCTTCTGCTGCACACAATCTCTGATATGATGATACTGGATATCAATATGTTTAGATCTATCATGAAAAACAGGATTAACCAAGAGTTTAATGCAACTCTAATTATCACAATGAATCACCATGGGATCTAAATGCGAATCGAACAAACCAACCAGAATCTTCCTCATCCAGATAGCCTCACATGCAACTAAAATTGCTGCCATGTATTCCTCTTCCACTGAACTAAGTGCCATAGAACTTTGTTTCCTACTGTACCAAGAAACTGCCGCAGATCCAATACTGAAAATCCCTCCTGATGTGCTCTTTCTCTCTGTTGGGCTTCCTGCCCAATCTGCATCCGTGAAGCCATGCAACTTCACCTCATCCATCTGTCTGTACCATAAACCATACTCAGATGTGCCCCTGAGATATCTCAGGACATGCTTGCCTGCCTTCCAAAAGAGCTTGGTAGGCTTAACCATTGCTTGTGAAAGTTGGTTCACCACATAGCATATGTCCGGTCTTGTATTAACTAAATACATGAGCGAACACACCAACTGTCAATAAACATTGGCATCCACTACCTATGCCGATGTAGCATCCTCTTTATTCCAATTTCCTAGAAGAGGAGTGTTGATAGGCTTGCAGCCTTGCATGTGAAACTTCTCCAGTATCTCCCGGGCATACTTGCCTTGAGACACAAACAATTCACCTTCCTGCTGCCATATTTCCAATGCAAGGAAATAATGAAGGAGGCCCAAATCCTTCATCTCAAACTCCTTTGCAAGATCAACCTTGCATGAGTGTATCAACTGCTCATCACCTATTAGTATTAAATCATCAACATAAAGTACAATGATTAAAAGCTTACCCTCCACCACAATCTGGTATAGGTTTGCATCCGCCTCACTCTTGATGAATCCAAGTCCAGTGAAATAGATGTCGATCTGAGTGTACTAAGCACGGGGTTCTTGTTTCAGCCCATACAACGCTCTTTTGAGTCTGCACACATGTGACTCGCTGCTGAAGATCTCAAATCCTTCAGGATTCTTAATGTACACCTCTTCCTCAATGATCCCATTAAGGAACTCAGTCTTCACATCCATCTGATGAATGTGCCAACCCATCTGCGCTAAGAGAGCAAGGATGGTCCGTATGGAAGAATACCTTGCGACAGGTGAAAAGGTTTCTTCATAGTCAATCCCCTCAATCTGTGAGAAGCCCTGGGCAACAAATCTTTCCTTATAATTCTTTGGAAGTCTTCTTACTCAGAGCTTGCTTACCCTCAGATCCATCTTGATCCTACAACTGATTTTCCCACTGGCCTTGGAACAATCTCCCAAGCATTGTTTCTGACAATGGAGTCATACTCCTCCACCATGGCATCTACCCATGTGGGCTCCTGCGTTGCTTCTTCAAAACTAGCTGGATCTGTCACAATACACTTTCTCATGAGATCCATGTATCTAGTATATCGGTCAGGAGACTGTCTCTGTCTGTGCTGTGATGTAGGAACTCCTACATTCTATGTCGCATCCACCTTCAGTCTCTCAGCTTCTGTGGTACACTTCCTGACTTGTCTGATGTTTGGTTCTGCATGAGTGCACTCCTCCACTCCATGAATCTCCTCCTGTGGCTGATCCACATCCAGAGGCTCATCTTTGGGAACAAGAAGTTCCTCCTCCACATGCAAGTGTAGCTTCCTCTCAAGTGACAACTTCATGGCTTTCACCTCATTGAATTTTATATCCTGTCGCATAACAGTCATCCGACTATTTGGAAAATACACACGATAGTTATGGGGTGTTTCTGTGTACCCCAAAAATATCCCAACTTCTGTAGTCGGCTCTAGCTTCTTTCTGGCATCCTTCGCTACATGAATGTAAAAAAGTGAGCCAAAAATCTTCAAATGAGAAATATCAGGCTTCTTACCAGTAAAAGCTTCTTCGGGTGTACTCATGCCAAGTACTCTATGAGGACAACGGGTTTTCACATAAACCGCAGTGTTTCATGCTTCCGCCCACAAGTGCATCAGTAGGCCCTGATCATGCAGCATCGCTTGTGTAGCACCCACGATCGTTCTATGCTTTATCTCCCCAACCCCATTCTGCTGTGGGTTATGAGGAACTATAAGTTCTCTTCGAATTCCTTCTTTGCTATAGAAGTCTTTGAATTCGCCCGAGATGTATTCACCACCATTATCGCTCCTTAGAGCTTTCACCTACTTCCCTGACTCCTTCTCCACCAATGCCTTGAACTCACAGAACTTTGAGAATGTTTCACTCTTATTTTGCATGAAGAATATCTAGCGTCTATAAGAAAATTCATCAACAAATATCACATAATACATGTTTTTTGCTGTTGAAGCAACCGAGAATGGTCCACACACGTCTGTGTGAATTATCTCCAGGATCATCGAAGCATGGTTCTCCTTCTCATGAAAGGTGGTCTTCACAAAATTACCCATTCTACATCCTTTTCACTGATCTGACTGCGCAAGAGTACCCTTGGGAAGTCCAGTAGAAATTTGCTACAAAATATTCAAAGCGCCATGGTGAAGATGGCGCAATCTCCTGTGCCATAACTCGCCCTCATCCCGGCTCACCACTTCTTTTGCTTTGCCCACCATTGCAACGCAACCATCTACCTCCAGCTTGTAGAGATTCTTAATTCAAACTCCTATATTATTGGTTTGACCCGTTGTTTTATGTCGAAGGAAGGCTTTTCCCTCACTAAAAACAACATCATAACCCTTTTCTTCCAGCATTGTGTCTGAGACCAAGTTCTTCTTCAGACCTGGAACATGCATGACATTCTTCAACAAGAACGGATTACCAAACTCCCTCTCAAAGGTAATGGTCCCAATGCTAGTCGCACTGTACTAACCATCGTCGCCCATCTCTATATGCATCTAGAGGTCCTTCTCCTCCAAGTCACTAAACAACTCTTTGTCTCCCGTCATATGGAAATACGCACCACTGTCAAGATACCACACCGATCCCATGCAGCTTCAAACCAAGCATGCGATCAAAGAAAAATCTAGCTCAAATTGTGAGGTTAAGGCCTCTCCAGCTGCAAATACAGCATCCTGCTTATTCTTCTTCTTCTGTGGACAGTTAGTGGTGAAATTTCCATGCTCGTGACAGTGAAAACTCTTCACTTTGGACAAGTCCTACTTCTTGCCTTTCGCACCGGATTTAGAAGGATTTTTCTTCCCCTTCCCTTTACTTTATTTGGTAGCCAAAGCATAATTCTCTTCATCTTCATTCTTCGATGAAGATCCATCCCTGGTACCCTACCTTATCTCCTCCTACACAAGATCCGACCAAAGTCGCTCCCATCCTGGCAGTTTCTCCCGTCCATTGACAGAGTCTTCGTAGCTATGCCAACTCTTCGGAAGCCCAAGGAGAGCCAAGTTCACCAAGTCTTCTTCATCAATAGTAACCCCCACACTTCCCAATTCATCCTTGCACTGGACAAACTTCGTGAGGTATTTTGGAATACTATCGCCTTTCTCCATTTTTATTTTTTTGAGCTTGTCTTTAAGCGCCAACTTCCTCTAGTCACTTCTGCTTTGGAAAAATTCTGTCAAAGCCTTCCACATTAGGAATGGAGTGGCTTTCCCATGAAGGCTGGACACAATGTGGTCCTTCACACCTTCCAACGGAATCCTCCTCGTCTTTGCAGTCTTCTTTTGCCATGCATAAAGTAATGCAGCATTGCTAGATCCCGGCTTAGGAACATCGCTAGCGATGAAATCCTTCAACCCATTATCCTCCAGCACTACCTCCATCCGGTCCTTCCAGGCTATGTAATTATAGCTCCCATCAAGGGCATAGTCCAATCTCAACCCATTGAAAGACATTTCAATGTATACTCAATTTCCGCACCAAGAATCTTCTGTAGAAAATTCGAATTGTCCACCAGCACAAACTCACTTCACAATTGAAATTTTCAATCAACAATGCTCTGATACCATGTAGAAATTATATGCACTAAGCATGCATATGTCCAAGATCCACCTGATTTCACACTATTTAAATTTATGCAATATACTCAAAATGCTCACTATGGAGATTCCGAACCCAGAAACTCAAAACCTACACCCCAGAATTCTAAACTCTACAATTTACGCAAGATACTGAATCTATTCCACTTGTTAATATTTTGCAGAAAAATTAATTGCACAAACATGTGAAGCATAAACGAAAATAATCATTTGCACATAACACAGTTTTTTTTAACCGGGAAAGCCTGAAGCTGAAAACCCCAACTATATATTATGTAACATGGAGATCATATGGCAATCTCATACAAGCATACAAATCTTATCACTAGCTCTCAATAAAGTACAATCGTCATACACTAATAAGGACCAATCTTGCAAATCCATGCACCGATATTTGCCTCCTGCTAGCCTGCCTCCACTACGCAATATTTGCTGAAGAATAGCTCTGAATGAATTCGAATTACTCCAACCTTGACTGCGCAATCCTCATTGGCATCTCCACTATGTGTGTGATGCAATCAATGCATCACTATAGTCACAAAAGATAGTCTATCTTGCCCTTTCTCTCCACTGGTCTCCACTAAAACTGCCATGCACTATAGCTAACTGTTGTATTGTTCATTTGATTAATGAGTTATTATTTGTGAATTAATTAACTAATTAATTCACTCCACTATCACTAGTGTATCATTCAGTTAGACTAGATACAACTAGCTCAACTGAGTCTAACTGAGTTAAACTAAATACAACTCCATAACTACTTCTTCCAACTGTGTCATAACTCTACCACATGAGTTATAACTAAGTCCTCCATGCATTAGCTCCAATAAACCCTTAGGAATAGCATAATTCCTTCTGTCAGTTGTTGTGTCATATCTGTGCACTGAACTGAAGTGCTCCAAGAGAATAAGTTGTTGTTTAGAGTCTGATTATTATTAAGAACTAATAATAATCGACATGCATCTATTTTTAGATTGACGATCTATAAATAGACTTCTCCAAATATTCTAAAAATATAATTTCATCTATTTTTCCAACTTGATCAACCATCCACAAATAGCATCCTGCAACTTCTGAAATATGATCATCATTTCTAAAAATAGACATAGTCTAAAAATAGAATTGCGCCAAAAATAGCCTATGGGCCCACTTATTGAAGGCGAATCTTTTCACTAAGCTCATCATCTTGTTGAATCTCAACACACTTGATAGTCTATTGTTTGACTGGAAGAGAATTTTTCATAGGATTCCAACAATCTTCCCACCTTTTAGTGACTTCTAGAAGTTGTTCTAGATATCACACTATCTGTAACTCTGAATATGAACACCATGGAGCTATTAAATCACTTATCTTCCTATTCCATTGAACAAGGAAACCTCTTCATCCATTTTTTGAAAAACCATTCAATGATCAATTAATGTCAAACTACCTTCACTGCTTATAAATCGAGCACTGATCATAGTGCATAAGAGATTACGAATTTGAATTAGTAGAGTTATGCTTACAAGATCACAACTCTTCGAGGTATTGTTTCCATGTAATGTTATCCTGCTGGTGTGATGTTGCTGATGTGATGAGGATAGGACTAAAGCTGGAGCGAGTTGACATTGAATCAATCCAACTAGTTGTAACTTCTCCTTCTACTTCATAATAAAGATATTTGTTCCTTTCCTAATACATGTGTTCATATTTTTATATGTGTATTTTCAAATGCAGTCGATTCAGCTTGATTAATATGAATAGATCGTATGCCTTTATGTCATCTTTTGTCTTCTGTTAGCCATTGCAAGTACCAATCAAGCGAGTTAAATTTGATTGAGAGCGATGGAAGTGATAAAAGGGAGATGAGGAATAACGAAAGATCACAAGTAAGTGTTATTCTCTCATTTATTTATCTTAACAACAAGGTCAAGTGCGGCACCAGACTTAGGGAAACATATCTATCCGTAGGTTTGATTTTCATAAAACATGCAGTATACCTACGAGGCAGAATGTGGGGTACAAAGGGTGGTACCCAATGGAATAATGTAATGTAATAATGTAAAGATGATCAATAAATGATCCATAATTAATAAATAAAGTGGTTAACCCGCATAATTAAAGGACCACAAGTAGTTACGAAATAATGTGATAATCCAATAGTATTTGATGTATGTTATTGTATGTATGAAGCCTTTATAGAGGCTAGATAATATCCATTGAGAGATTCAAATTATTGTTGTATTGATAAACATATGGCTTGTCGAGTGATCTCCTTCCTTAAGGAGTAGTTGTATGGTGTTACCCTGCCTCAAGGGTTTTTATATTAATAAAAATATGAAGCTCTTATCATCTATTGTGTTATTATTTTGGCATATTTGTATGATTTATATATTTTTAGGTCAAATCTATTACAAGTGGTATTAGAGAACTTTATTGGGCAGAGTGGGGAGACTTTTTTTCTCCTTTTTGCAGGAATTTTTTGGGTAGTGAGTTTGAAGATCAGATCTGAAAATTATGGTTAAAATTGGAAAAAATTGCATATCTGAATTCATTGCTAAAAAAATACCTAATTTCAAAAAAAAAAATTGGTTGAATCAGAGTTTAGATGAAGGAGATATCGCTGATTTAAAATCAATTGTTTTGAAAAACAACTTATGATGAAAATTCATGGATGAAAAATATATAGTAGTTACCAGATCCTCATGATGAACTCTGACCAGCCTATGACCATCGATCTTAACCTTCACACTCAGTCCCGTCCACACCCCCAGCCTCTTGCTCCATCTGTCCCCGAGTCACCTTCTTCAGGTTCTACAGAGCCTCTTTCGACAACTAATGGTCCCGTGCATATCCCTCCGCCCAACGCCGAGGTTTATACCAAGATTCCTAAGGGACCATTACGCCGAAATGATGCTTCTGACCAAGCTGCCCATTCGTTTAGCATAGTAGATGAGCTGGCCCAATCTCCTGTTGCCATTTCAACGCTGGAACTCCTCCAGTCGTGCCCCTCCCAAAGAAAAGATCTACTATCTGCCCTGGCGCTATAAATACAGCAGATGACCAATTGATTGTTTTCAATGCCCATCAGTTAGAGTCTCCTCCTCTTCCTGCTTCCGTAGCTTTCCAAATCTCAGTCAAAATCTGAAACGCTAACATTTCCCGGTGCATCATTGAGGAGGGGGCATCCACCTATGTAATGTTCACTTCGGTTTGGAAACAACTCGGATCTCTTGAGCTGGCCCCTTCCACAATCACCCTTCGTGCGTGGGATGGCCATGCCTCCCAGCCCATTGGCCTCTTCCGTAACTGTCCTATCACCCTTGTAGGCAAGACTGTTTGTGTCGATGTTGAAGTTATCGATGCCCCTCTTGACTCTAACATTATTTTAGGGCATAATTACACCTATGCCATGTCTACCGTCCCATCCGTAGTCCATCACAAGATGTTTTTCCTACATAATGGAAATATTGTCACCATCGACCAGTTGAAGTATCATGAAACAAAATCTCAGACTTCCCCTGAGTCCACCATCTCTGTTGTCACCAACAAGCAAGCTGTTGATTCTTTGACCAGTGTTTCCCCCGGCGTCTACAAAGACTCCTCCTTGCTTGGAACTTTCCTAGGTCCTCCCCCTCCTTCTGTCTCTGATCCCAACTTGGCGAATGTTTTCATGTTGCAATTGTCCCGGGCCAACCTTAAGCAGCCCGCTTTGGCTAGTCAGCAACCTCAATCTCGCCCACCACAACCCGCTCCTAGCCCTTCGCCTCAGCCAGCCGACCCTCTCCCTTCTAACCCTTCCCCCACTGTCAATACCCCTGCGCCTCTATACCCTCCTGGGTTGGTTCCACCAGGTCTCAACCATCTTGGAGCCATCCCTCCTGGCCATTACTCCGCTGGTCAGCTACCATTCCTAGCTCCCCCACCAGGACTGTACACGGTACCTTTCATGGCCACCTTCTCTCTTCCTAACCTGACCCTTGGGATTCCCGTCTGGTACCTTGACCCTCCAGTCGCTACCTCACCTGTTCAACCCAAACCTTATCTTGCTTTGACCATGGTTCAACTGGTCCCCATGACTTCTCTCACTGCAACAGTGCCTCAGTCACCTCAATAGGACCCACCTCCTGTTGTGAACTCTTCGGGTAAGAATGGAAAAGCTCACAGGGGGGCATCAAAGTACAAGGTTGCCCCGAAAAACCCTGCCCCTCCTCGACCTCCAAAGCATACCATCCAATGTGCTTTGTGTGATGTTTTCGACCACGCCACCCATACCTGTCCTGAACTGCCTCATCTCAAGCCCATGGTTAATGTCGCATTCCCTAAGTCCACGGTCCCGAAAGCCTCTGTTCCTTCCATGACTGCGGCCAAGAACCCCAAGACTATTCACACCAACCACCCCTGTGCTTTGTGTGATATCCATGGCCATTACACCCACCTTTGTCCCCGCCTCGATGACTTCCGCTCCTCTCTAGCCGCGGTCCGCCAATTCAAGGCCAAGCGCAACGAGTCAACCTCTCCCATCTTTGCGCATTTTACTTCAGCAGAACTACCAGACATGACTACTCTCATTGACATTCCCCCTCTTGATGTCACGATGACGGAGCCTTCATCCACCATTTTCTACCTATCATCATCCATGAGACCCTCGGGGAACATTCCCTTTGAATCCTCCCCTATTGTTTTGCTTGACCTTCCTTCCACGATCACCTTGGGCTCAACATCGGTCGATCCTTTATCTGCCTACTCTTCGGTCACCCCTTGTGACGATGTGCATGTGAACCTCTCTTCTCATGATGATGAGTTAGGTAGCTTCGCTGTGTCAGGTGGTCTTTCTTCCACCAGTCACCCCATATTCTATCACGATGATAACATTATGGAAGGAATCATCTCCCCTGACTTTATCTATTCCCCCTTACATCAACCCCATGCGTTCACACCACATACACCTTGTGGCCATTCCATTGAAATCCAATGTTTGAGTAAGGGGGCACCCATATTTGAGAGACCAAGAGCAGCAATTCTCCACAACTCTCCTAGTGTATCTGGTCGTGCCGATTTTAGTACCATTATTCTTCCACATTTCGAAGAACCTCTAGAGTCCCATATCACTTCAGATCACTCTAGGGATGATACCCCTTATCATTCCTTCATCTTCCATCAACAACCTAGTTTCTTAGACATTGTACCAATCTATCAGTTTTCTAAGAGAGCATCAATTCATTATCTCCAAATCCTCTTTTTGGGATAGTGACACCATGTATGCCAACCCAGAAACTTAAAGTCTATTTGATTCATATATGCAGTACTACAAGAGATTGGTAATCCTCCATTTCCTTTCTCAAGTTGCATAACCATAACAAAAACAAATGGTGCACCACATCATTAAAATGTGTTTAGATCCCCCTTTTCCTACATAAATTTTGGCATGACCACAACATGCTTGGGGGCACCCAGGCCCCTCAACCATAAAAATCCCAGATCTCAGCCAAAAATAGCCCTGAAACCCCCTTTCTCTCACAGGTCGCACTTTTCAGGTCATTTCCTGAGATAAGTCGCAGTTTTCTGCCCAGTACCTGCTACCCAGGTCACAAAACAGACCCCAAAAAGTGCGACCTGGCCTGTCCATGAGCTCTGGGTACCTGTTAGTTCTTAGGACCTTGATACTTCATCAGGACACATTATATCCACGAAGGGTCTATTCATCTCTCCTCCAAATCGAATTTCTTCACTTACAATACTTGTACTTGGGGCACCACTTTGCCTCCTTACTTGTCTTTTTTCGTGTTGATTTTCGTCATGAGATACCCTATTGTACTCATGTTTTTATGGTCCCCCATTGGACCTTCACTGTGTGGCAGCACCATCGAGTCGCCCTTGTTTAGAGCATTCGACTTGAGTCATCATCGCATTTATGGAGTCTATCCCAAGTCCCTTTGTATCCCGCTATAGTCCTCCATCCTTTCTTGCTTAGTCCCTCTCTTGTGTTGCACATTATGGCCTTCAGTACCCTTGTCCCCTATCCCTCATGATATTGTGTCAGTCACTGCCAAGCCATTCATGCCCTTTATGCTCTAACAAGGGAAGTCGTCCAACTGCCCCTCCATATCCCTCCTTCCACCATCATCATCAATGTCTACTTGTTCGTCGCTCTACTATTTTCCCTCGTGCCTTAGTTGGGGTTCCCTTATTGCCTCACCTATGGCAGACCTACTTCTGTCGACATCAGCTCATTTACTCCAGAAGCCAGGTCTAGGGGGCAGTGTACCTTGGTTCAAGCTCTTCTCAGCATGATCGTGAGCTATACACTTGATGGTCCAGTGATGCAGCAGCAACTATTGGTGATTCCCGAGCATGTGTGAGATGTCTCAACCCTCATGAAGGGGTGGCCCTGTAGGTAGCCCCCCACATGCCCGGATAACTTCTTCATTTCAGCCCTTGATGTAGCTCCTCCCATTTGATGATATTGGCCTCAGCCGCTTGCAGTGCCTCTTCGATTTGCATGTATCAGTCAGATTTTGCGAGCCCTTCCCCGTGTGTAGGGGGAATTCGGGCGTATTTGTATCTCATGTACTAAAATATTCTTGTATAAGTCCTGACGGTTATCCCAGGCATCACATGTATGTGGGATTCATCATTTTATTTAGCTGGCTCATGTTTAAACCAGCACATGTTTCCTTATTGCGTTCCGTGGTTTTCCAGGCGCCTTATTCTTTGTACTTTGTCTCAGCGGGCATAGGTATGCCTCCCCCGCCGCCTTTAGCACAGGTACCACTTCAGAAACTAGAGACTTGTTGCACCTGTAAGTCTCGTCTCTGAAGGGTCTAGTCCTTTAGCACCTTCGTCTACCTTACATTCCTCTCTCTCATTTCCCTCTTATTGTCTAGTGATTGAGCTCTTACAAGGTACTTCGGTCATGCGATTTGCTCCTAACACTCGTACGTTGGGGGGAAATCTGTTACACCATTTTTTGGTCATCTAACCCATTATCATTAGATGAACCCAAGTACACCATGTAAGACCAATTTTACCCTAAGTAAAATTCCTTTCACCACGTGAAATAACTTATTCGTTTATACTTCCTGGTCATATTTAACCCAAAACAAGGAAATTAATTAAATAAACCCTTATTTATTTAATTATTTCCTCAGAATAAGTTGTTTAAATCATTATTTAAATAATATTCTTAGTTAAATTTGACTAAATCATCCATAAATAATTAAATAAACCATTATTTATTTAATTATATTCCCATCATTTCCCTAAGATGATAAATAAATCATTTATTTATTTATTATTTATAAATAAAGGAATTGACCCAAGTCAAGAATCCTTTTCCCTCCAACAAATATAATAAAATATTCTTAAAGGATGCTTCTAGGATTCGATTAATAATATTTTATTCATGCACCGAGTTCTAGACCGCCCTAATATTTTGTTATAAATAGAAGGGTTTTCCCCATTCATTAATCACCTTCATTGCATTAGATCACTCTGGATCTACTCTTGGTCACCATTTTCCATTTTTCTTTATGAACTCCCATTGAGTTCTATGTTTGTTTTTTTACACCAATAAGAGAGAGGAATGTTAGATCTGAAACACTGAGGACTTTCAAGAACCCATCCCACTGAGGAGAACCGGAAAACACCTTTCTTGTTTTCCTCTCAGGTGCCCCATTCTTTAATATAATACAAATCATTATTTTAAACACTTTTTTCTTGTCTTGTCTATTGGATGCATGGAGCCATATTATATTTTATCTGCTTAATGTCTTTTGTGCTTAGATATGAATTTGTGCAGCAGACTTAAAGATATTTTGTAGCCATAATCGATGTTAGGGCTATTTGTTATGCGTAGCTAAAGTGATCTTTTACGATGAAAGATTCATACTAATGACAATTTTGTTGATCAAAATCGCAACAAATTTAGTACCCAAAAAACGTCGTTTAGGGCCTCAAAACGGCTCCGGAAGTTCAAGACCCGAAAAACTGCTAAAAATAGTAAGTTATGCCAAAACTAAAAAACTGAAAGAGACAATGGTGGGGGCCCAAGTGGAATAGGAGGGTGGCCACCAATATCCACCTGGATCAGACCTGACCCAAACGCGCCCGGTCGGGCGACCTCACACAGCGCGACACGACACACCTGACCGAACGAATATCCCACAAGGGAGCAAACATAAAACGGGCCGCCTGAGCATGCACAAGGCACCCGAGAGGTCACAACTTAGCAAAACTGATACGGGCGTCCTCGAGAAAAATGGCCTGAACCGAACGTGCACAAGGGAGCAAACGGAAAACAGGCCGCCCGAACGTGCACAAGGCACCCGGGCGGTCACAACTTAGCAAACCTGATATGGGTGCCCTCGAACGAAACAGCCCGACCAGAATGCGCCCGGTCGGACGACCTCACACGACGCGACATGACGCGCCCGAACGAACGTCGATCCCAGAAGGGAGCAAATGGAAAACGGGCCACTCGAACGTGCACAAGGCATCCGGGTAGTCATAACTTCGCAAAACTGATACGGGCACCCTCGAACAAAACGACCTGACCCAAACGCGCCCAGTCAGGCGACCTCACATGGCACGACACGACGCGCCCAACCGAATGATGCCACAAGGGAGAAAATGGAAAACGGGCCACCCGAACATGCATAAGGCACTCGGGCGGTCACAACTTAGCAAATGTGACACGGGCGCCCTCGCACGAAATGGCCCGACCCAGGCGCCCTTGGTCGTGCGGCATCACACGGCGCGACACGACATGCCTGACCGCACGGAGGCACAAGGTAGCAAACGGCAAACGGGCCGCCCAAACGTGCACAAGCTGGTACCCGGGTGGTCACAAGTTAGCAAATCTGACACGGGTGCCCTCGCACGTAACGGCCCTACTCCGGCGCCCTTGGTCATGCGGCATCACAAGGCGCGACACGGCACGCCCGGCTGCCCGGAGGAACAAGGTAGAAAACGGCAAACGGGCCGCCCGAACGTGCACAAGGCACTCGGGCAGTCACAAGTTAGCAAATCTGACATGGGCGCCCTCGCATGAAATGGCCCAACCCAGGTACCCTTGGTCGTGTGGCATCACACGACGCGACCGGCCACACGGAGGCACAAGGTAGCAAACGGAAAACAGGCCGCCCGAACGTGCACAAGCTGGCACCCAGGTGGTCACAAGTTAGCAAATCTAACACGGGTGCCCTCGCACGCAACGGCCCAACCCGGGCGCCCTTGGTCGTGTGGCGTCACAAGGCGCGACACGGCGCGCCTGGCCGCCCGGAGGAACAAGGTAGCAAACAGAAAACGGGCCGCCCGAACATGCATAAGGCACCTAGGCGGTCACAAGTTAGCAAATCTGACACAGGCGCCCTCGCACGAAACGGCCAGACTCGGGTTCCCTTGGTCGTGCGGCGTCACACGGCGCGACACGGCGCGCTCGGCCGCATAGAGGCACAAGGTAGCAAATGGAAAACGGGCTGCCCGAACATGCACAAGCTGGAACCTGGGCGGTCACAAGTTAGCAAATGTGACACGGGCGCCCTCGCATGAAACAGCCAGACCCGGGTGCCCTTGGTTGTGCGGTGTCACACGACGCGACATGGTGCGCCCGACTGCACGGAGGCACAAGGTAGAAAACGGTAAACGAGCCGCTCGAATGTGCACAAGCTGGCACCTGGATGGTCACAAGTTAGCAAATGTGACACGGGTGCCCTTGTACGAAACGGCCCAACCCAGGCGCCCTTGGTTGTGCGGCGTCACACGGCGCGACACAGTGCGCCCGGCCGCACGGAGGCACAAGGTAGAAAACGGCAAACGGGCCGCTCGAATGTGCACAAGCTAGCACCCGGGCGGTCACAAGTTAGCAAATCTGACACGAGCACCCTCGCACGAAACGGCCTGACCCAGGCGCCCTTGGTCGTGAGGCGTCACACGCCACGACACGGCGCGCCCGCCCGCCCGCCCGGAGGAACAAGGTAACAAACGACAAACGGGCCGCCCCAACGTGAAAATTAAGACACTCGGGCGGTCACAAGTTAGCAAATCTGACACAGGCGCCCTTGCACGAAACGACCCGACCCAGCCGCCCTTGGTCGTGCGACGTCACATGGCGCGTCCGGCTGCCTGAAGACACAAGGTAGCAAACAGAAAAAGGGCTGCCCGAATGTGCACATTAAGGTACCCGAGCAGTCACAAGTTAGCAAATATGACACAGGCACCCTCGCACAAAACGACCCAACCCAGGCGCCCTTGGTCGTGCGGCGTCACATGGCGCGACATGGCGCGCCTGGCCGCACGGAGGCACAAGGTAGCAAATGGAAAACGGGCCACCCGAACGTGCACAAGTTGGCACCCGGGTGGTCACAAGTTATCAAATCTGACACGGGCGCCCTCGCACGTAACGGCCTGACCCGGGTGCCCTTGGTCATGCAGCGTCACAAGGCGCGACACAGCGCGCCTGGCCGCCCGGAGGAACAAGGTAGCAAACGGAAAATGGGCCACCCGAAGAGGTGAGATTCCCGCCCGGGAACACCCAATGCTAAACAACACTATTCTCAGTTAAACAACAAGAGAATAAGAAATTTCTAAACAAAAAATATCTTCAGAAAATATCATATCATGAACAACCTTCCCTTGATGTCCTCCCCTTCCTTTTATAAGATAGAAGTCCTGCCAAACCCTAAACCATCTCAATGATTTAGCTCCATTCACATGTGTAGCCTCCAACTAAGACTGCGCTGTGCATCTAAGAGGTTCATTGCATCTAGACAACGCTGTTGATTTGGTCCTGGTTGGCTTGGTCAAGTGATCCAGCCTCTTTCACACTCAAGTGTGCTTATGAAAATAGCTCAGATTCATCCTTGTTAATATTGAGCATTTATTTATTTAGGATCCACTTCTCAAATATTAGTGCTATTGACTTAGTCAAACTTGACTTTTTCCACATGAAAAAGTCCCTGTTCACACATGGAATGTGAAATCCAGTTATTATGTTGATCCCTTTTCACATTATGAGGGATTTTATGGGTGTCCTTACCCATTTATTCTTCTCCTAGGTGAAATCAGCAAAAATCAATATTCCAATTTGCTGCATGCAAATTTTGGAATATTACAGTCCTCCCCTCCCAAATGTTGCTTGTCCTCAAGAAACTGCAAGGATAGAACTGAAGGGCCTCCCCTCTTCCTCTTCTAGCATCCCCAAGTTATAAGTTCCTCCAAAGAACAAGATGCTTTATCAACAATGTGTCCTCAAGTTGTTCCTGCCATGTGAAAAAGTATGCCTTTGGTGAAAATTCCAAATGGCTCTCAACATGAAAAAGTGGGACATACTTGGAAATAACAATATGTAGTCTAGAGGCCTTCTTGAGGCATGGAATCAGAAATGTGTTGGGAATCATCATCCCCATGTGAAGCCTCCATCCCCAAGCTATCATCCACAAAAAGTGAGTCACCCTCCAACATGGCAACTCATGAAACATCTCCTCCACCTTAAGCTCCTGCAAAGAAGGTGGGCTACATGGCTGAATTTGTGGGACTAGAATGTCCATCACATGCTGCTTCTCTCTCCATTTATGATATGTATGGGGCTGCTGCTAATCTTGGACTGAAATATCACGGCCTCCAAGAATGATCCAAGTCACCCCATCAATCAAAACATCCATGAAGTGCCCCTCCCAAAAAGTCAAACTCTCCAAATGGTTCCTCCCACGTGAAGACAAGAGGTGTAGCATGGAAATCATGGTTTGCCCATTTTTTCTCATGAAGCATGCAACATATGAAGTATGGAAAATGATACTCCCAATGGGCACCTCCAACTCTTGTGCCACTCTCCCAACAAAGCTTCCCATCAACATAGGAACATCGTCAATATATGGAAGCATAAAAAAATGAGAGCAAGTTTCCATGTGACAACCAGGAGGTGGAACATAGTTCCATATATGGAACCAACACAGTGCATCCCTTGCCTGCCTCAAAAAAAAATGTGACAAGTGTATTTTCAGCCACTTGTTTGCTGCCACAATCATCCTACAAGATGGAATCATGAAAGTACAACTTGGTGCCAATGATGCACACCAAAAATCATGTGGCACTCCCCCACAAACCACAAATAAAATGGCCAACATCAATGCTGCAAATGGCCTTAAGTACAACAAAATACAATATTCAAGAAGGAAAGACACTCCTTGGTACAATATGCTGCTCATAAAAATAAAGGAGTACAAATCATGAAACATAAATATGCATCCTCTATCATGTACTTTGGTCATTGAGCTGAAATGGCTCAATTGAAAGTTCCCCTCACTCCAAATGAGTAGGGAAGTGGTTGTGCCAACCTCTCCAACATCTTCTGGGCTATGCATCTCTCCATATGCTGATATACATCCTGTTGGATGCCCTCCCAAGTGAACTCCTCCAGTAAGGAATGATATGCATCAAGGTGCATGGAAAGGAAGCCCACCAGTGCTGCATGTAGACCTCTCTTCTTACACTTGAAAATCCAAGTCAAGAAGATCATATCATGGCAATAGATGTCTCCATCCACTACTCCATCACTCTCATCTCCTACATGCTCACAAAGTGCATCATATATGAAGTGATCCTGGGAACACTCCATCAAACAACCCAATTTCCCAAGTGACAACACTGTTGGCCTTAGTAATAAGGCTTCTATCATATTATAGCTCCATCCTTTGACATCCCACATGTCAAAGTCATCATCAAACATAATGATAATATATGTGAGAGATCCTTCCCAAAGTGGGAGCACCTCCTCATCTTCCAAGGTTAGAGAGTAGCCCCTTTGCACCATGATAGTGCCACCTCCTACTCCTGCAACATCATGCAAAGTATGGGATAAGATCAGCCCATACTCTCTCAATAACAACCAAAGCAACAACAACTCTAGTTGCCTCCCCACACCATCATCATATAAGTCATGGAGCATCAATATGAGAGTTGATATGAAAGATATCATATCATTCCAATCATTCCAATAAACCCAAACTCTTATCCCATACTCTCTCAATAACAACCAAAGCAACAACAACTCTAGTTGCCTCCCCACACCATCATCATATAAGTCATGGAGAATCAATATGAGAGTTGATATGAAAGATATCATATCATTCCAATCATTCCAATACACCCAAACTCCTTGCCTCCATATGAAGTAAGTGCCATGCCAAGTTCCATCCATCCACATACCCTTTGAAATAGAATGTGTCATAGGATGACCAAACTCTTTCAAGAGTAACCAACGTAGTCTTCCATCCCGCTGTCCAGTATCATAGATCTGCAAGTGGTTTCTCAACCTCTTGCTCATAAACATCACCCACTCGACCCATGGTGAGTGTCTATCATCATGTCCATAAGTGGCATTCCTCCAATGTAGAATACCATCCTCCCAAACCAGATTTCTGTCTTTGCATTTCATGGGATTTTAAAATTCAATCTCCTCAATGACCAAGTTGATCCCATAAAAATCCAAATAGGTGGTAGGAAAAAACCTCCCATCATGATGTGTAGGGCTTATCAAGAAGTATCCAACGCAAACATGAGAGATGTTATCCATCCTAAGATGTCCTCCGTCATCTATCTGTTCCCCTTCTGTTATGCATATGGGAAGGTCATTGGAATAGTCCAACAATGGTTGGGCCCCCAACTCATCACTGTCGCTAAATGACAGTGCTGTTGATCTCCTTGATGGTGCAGCTGCTGCCTCAAAATCAGATCCAATGTTGAACACATAGTTTTGCAATGTATTGTTCAAGACAATACTCATCCCATCCCCCAAGAAACTACATTCCAACCTCTAGGGTTGTGTGCAACTCATCAATGATACATCAGGATGACTATTTTCCTCCTCCTTGAATGAATCAAGGCTACTCAGCGTAGTGAAAGTTTGCTTCTCCAAATCAACAATATATTTTGACCCTTGGTCATGCAATGGTACACTCCCATCATTCTCCACATGATGCATTGAAATAACAGGAAATGGAAACATATGCATACCTTGGTACAACTTGGGAACATCTTGTAATGTTACAAGGGTTCCTCCTTCCGGTGTGATGGCTTCTCCAACCACTAATGATGATGGCTGCTCTTCTATGGCTTCATCAACGCTAGTACAAGTCTCTTCTTCTTCATGCATCTCTAGAATGGTGCATGGGACTCTAGATATCAAGAGATCAAGATCATCTTGCAAAGGTGCAAGTGGCCTTCCTCTTGAAACAAGTGCTTCTGCAGTAAATGGTGGTGAAGGCTTCTTCCCCTCTGATTTCTTCTTGTCAAAATTCTTGATCAACCTTTGAGTAAAATCTACATATGTAGTCACTTTTTCATGACTCAAATGGCTGAACCACCACTTTTGTGCTTCACCTTGAAGGTGCAGCGCTGCAATCTCAACAACTTCTTTCTCTACTACTGGATGTAGCAGAAAAAATGCATCCAACTTCCTTCCCCAAGCCTTTTCTGTGCATGAGGATGACCCATCAAAGGTAGATAATAGAAATCTATTTCCCTTCATTCTTCTACTGCTGCATGGTCTGCTTTCTTCTTTGAGCTGAATAAACTCTGGAAGAGTCAGATTCTTCTTGATGGCTCTAGGTTGAGACTTGTATTTTGCAAGATATTCACTTAGAATCTCATGATCTAAGTATTCTTCAATTCTATGCCTCTGATTTTCCACAGGAAAGGCCATAGTATGTTTCTTTGGAGCTTTATGCAAAACTGGATCTTCTTTTGCTGATAGGAAGTACATGGACCTTCCTCATCTTGAAACCCTAACTTGGCTTCACTTCTTCTTTGCTTGACCTCCTTGGTGAGGTCCTTATTAGATCTGAAAAGTGATGAGATCAAGCTCATTCTCTTCATCATTCTAATCTCTTCTTCTTCTTCTTATCTTCTTGATTGCATAATGGCTGGAACTCACAGGCTGAGCCAAGATTATGCTTTGATACCACTGTAATATTCCCAAATAGGGATGCAGCAATACATGAACACAATTTTGGAATAAAAATGAGAAATAAATCATAAAATTTGTTTGAAACACATAGCCATCAGTTACATGTACAACAACAAGAAATCTAATCCATTATATCAGCCAAAAGTGGGGAAAAGAAGCTATTTATGCCCTAAAAACGTCATTTTCAGAGATTTGCGTGATAATAGGGAAAAATAATGCTGGGATCCCTTAGCATATGTAATTTGGGACTCACACCCAGAAAAGATCCTAAAACAAATCACTTTTTCTTAGTTAAACAGATCTCCCGGTCGCGGTATGGCTCAAAAACACTGAAATCCCATGACTTGACTAAAAAGAAAGTTTTTGAAGCATGCACAACGTATTTTAAAGAATTTTTCTGATAAAATATGATGCAAACATTAGATCTAGAGTTTTATTTCTCAGAACATGAAGAAAAATGGAAGACTTTGATGAAGAAACCCTCAATAATGAGGTGCTGCAACAATATATTAAGACTGCAAGGCTTGACTGCGTTATTTTAATGAGCTGAAGTAGCTGTACATTACATATCAGATCTAGAACAGATCTATGTACAAAATATTAGATCCGTATAATATCTGTACACTAGAAGAGTTCCTCTACACATCCCCCTTGGGGTTTTGAGCAAAACATGAAGTACAAAGAGTAGATCTGAGATCAAAAGTTGCAGATCTGCAGTAGTATCAGAAATGCTGCAAAAAATACAATAGAATTCAGATCAGATCTGAAAAATACATGGATTATATTCCTAATCCATGGATCCCCACATTGAAGGGCAGATCCCTAACACCAGAGATCTCTACTCCAAAAGTATGCCAAAACTCCCTGCAACTCTATACTTGCAAATAACGCAGTTATGGGAGAGAAACTACGCTATAGGCTCTGGTACTGGTTTGGCCTGATGCCAAGATCTGAATATGCAGCTCCAAAGATCCAATACACTCTTGTCAATGAGACAGAAAACTCTCACACTGAAAAGAGGCATCTTTATTGGCCTAGATCTGGACAGATCTAGCCTCCACTTGCTGTAGCTTACAAGGACAACCAAACCCTCAATAGAGTCTGAGTTGTAGTTGGAAGATGTAGCTTGGCCAAATGCTTGATAGTTGACAAGATCAACAAGGCTCCTCCTTGAGCTACTCAATGGAAGAGGTGGGATTCCCGCCCGGGAACACCCAGTGCCAAACAACACTATTCTCAGTTAAACAACAAGAGAATAAGAAATGTCTAAACAGACAATATCTTTAGAGAATATCATATCATGAACAACCTTCCCTTGATGTCCTCCCCTTCCTTTTATAAGATAGAAGTCCTGCCAAACCCTAAACCATCTCAATGATTTAGCTCCATTCACATGTGTAGCCTCCAACTAAGACTGTGCTATGCATCTAAGAGGTTCATTGCTTCTAGACAACGCTGTTGATTTGGTCCTGGTTGACTTGGTCAAGTGATCCAGCCTCTTTCACACTTAAGTGTGCTTATGAAAATAGCTCAGATTTATCCTTGTTCATATTGAGAATTGATTTATTTAGGATCCACTCCTCAAATATTAATGCTGTTGACTTAGTCAAACTTGACTTTGTCCACATGAAAAAAGTCCCTGTTCACACATGGAATGTGAAATCCAATTATTATGTGTTGGAAATGTTGTCATTGATGGAAAAGGAGTTGGCAAAGAGGCAGCAGAGAAATTAGCAGACAAGGAAAAGAGGCAGCCTAGGAAGCAGATGAAACAAAAAGATTGGTTTCATTATTTTATGAATAATATTCTATGTGAAAGAGCATATGTGACTTAATTGCATATGTGAATTTGATACAGGGTTTAAATATACTTTGTGTACAGGTTTAAATTACTATCAAAGGATATCGAAGAGAAACAACATGGAGCATCTAGTGGAGACATTGATAATGAGATGCCATCTAATGCTGTTTAACTCAAGGATATTCTAAGACAATACAAAGGTGAACTGTATGTGCCGAAAGGGGCATTCAAGTTCCATACATCGGAGATGGGTGGTTTCAACAATAGATTGGAGACATTTCCAAAAATTCACTTGGAGGACTTCCTTAAGGCGATGCGGGCAAATCAGATTGAAATTCTGACATTGAGGGCTGTCCAAAGAACCAGAGGGTATTTATGTGTATCATGACTTCATTACAGATTTGAAATAACTTCCAGCAGAGAAGAGCTCACAGAGAAAGAATTGAACCATACATTTGTCAGAGGAATCGATGCTAGCCAAGGTCGACAGTGTGGGAGAATACTGAAATTAAGAATATAGGGGTGTGTGAACCCTCTGAATCGACCACATAATTGTGTGATGTGTATGCTTTGAAACACAAACTGGTTTGGGGCATACTCCAACATTGAATCGTTAGCTCATGGAGGAATTAGATACTTTGTCGAGGAAATGGGGTTTTTGAAATCACATTAAAAGGGTCGAAAATATAGTGTGAATGTTACGAATCTTCAATAGAAGACGGGTCGAGAGTTTGTTGTGAATTCACAGTGGTGAACCCAAAGTTGTAGTGCTTATATAATGCAAGTGATACAACAGTCCTTGATAGGGAATGCTGTTGAGCCAATGGAAAGCTCTGTGTTGGAACCGGTGACGAACCATTCAATCTGCCAAGAGAAGAATCAAAGGAATCCAAAATTGAGAAACCCGTAAGGGCGCAGGATCTTAAAAGAATCTGTGGGATGAAAGCACCTTGAAGAGCGCTGATGAATGTGAAAAGGGAACCTGAGTTTAATCACAAATGATAGACCTGTGAATAAAAGAAAGAAGAGGAACCTTGAGAAAGGATAAGCGGAACCCTGATTAAGGAATAGTAAACGTGGTTTTAACCCATGAAAACCAGTGGGTTCGCATTTCTTTTAAATGGTAAATGGTTTGTTAAAAAACAACGCGATATCAGTCATTGGATGCCACGTGTCCAAAGATGGTTTTCCAAAACCATTCTCATCGTGCGACTTCTGAGAATTAACGTCAGTGCATCTAAATTATGCGAAAATGGGTGATGATCATTGGATCGTCCAAGACCAAGCAACATTCTATCAGCCATCAGATGTGAACGGGAGGATAACAAGTGGGGCCCAGTTCATCGCGCAGAGTTTGAGGTTTAAAACCCGTGCGATTCGACTGCGCGACCACCGTTGATTTTCAGAGGGGAGCACGATATGTTATTAACTGTCGATTGAAGAGGTGCATTAACTAGTGGGGCCATATGTAATGTGGGCTCCACGGAACATATATGTATTAAAATGTCGCATCGAGTTTGGTTATAAGTTGACTGATGATTCGAATGAAATGTTACAAAGGGTGCGGACCTATGGTAATTTATATAATGTGGATATATTATAATGATAGGGCCGAGGGTTAACATATCGGGCTGTGTTGTATAGTCCGGCTCTTATGTTATGATATACCGATGATTGATGCATAAACCAAAGTTAAACCTTGAATGAGAAGGGTTTATTAACCTTGTGGGACCCTCACGAATCGCATTGGAGAAAAGTATGGTAGTGGAACGCGTTAACAAAAGTTCCGATTGAGATGCGGACCCGATGGGTTTATGAACCATGATTCATATGTGTTTGAGTTCCGGCATCAAAGTGAACCATCACATCGGAGCGATTCATCGCATCGACACAGTGAAGTGAACATTGAATCATCGCAATCGGAAGTATTCAGTTGCGATTAATCGCATCAGCAAATATAAAAGAAGGGTTTATAAAGCTGTGGGGCCCGAACCTTTCAAATGTTAGCTTTGGTGGTTCGATATGTATGCGTGTGAGGGTTATACTATGGTTGAAACATATGATTAGAGGGCTACGCATGTGGGTTGCACAAAGTGTTAATACATTGATAATTAGTCATTGAAGATTCAGGGGTCTAACATAAGCCACGGTCTATTAATGTTTATAACGCTCGTTTTGTGAATACATATGTATGGCGGTATATATATATATATATATATATATATTATATGATAAGCCGAACCTCGCATGAAAGGGATTGTGTATTGGCGTATATTCAAGTTAAATGGGTCGGAATGATATGTCGGCTTATTAATATGTTATAACCTTTGTTTTGGGAAACACACACACACACACACACATAGATATATATCGGGGTTTTCATAAAGAGGCGTAGTGGAGATTGCTGCGTTATGACCATCAGAGGGTTTTAATTTAAATCTCAGATTTGAAACTTTAAGGAAGCCAGATATATCATTGAATTTGCCAGACTCTGATTTTATTTGGGGTATTTAATTAGATTGCCAGCACAGAAAATGGAATGTTGAACTGCCTAGATTTTGGCAGTAACTTGGATCAAATTTTGGAAAGGCATTTTTATATGCACACGACCTTGAGAGTTATTGGGAACTAAATTGGTAAAACTGTTATATATTCAACAGATTCAAAATTGCAGTGAATAGGTGTTGACAGGTGTTGCACAGGAATGAGATTGTGAGCTTAACAGGTGTACATGCGCAGGTGCACAGAGTAGCAGTAAATAGAGGTATGCAGGACAGTTACCTGACAGCAGCAGAAAGGGCAAAACCAACAAAGCCAAAGGCTAGAAAATGGGCTGAGTGAAATTGTTTTTTATGTAACTGAAAATGTGAATGTAAATTTTGTAATTGATTTTTATTGTTTTTGATGCATTGGCAAGTCTCCAGAAGAAAACAAAAATCCCACTGTAATATTAAAATTAGTACATACAGTTATATTTTTTTGAGTGAGCTGGAAAAGAAATGAGAAGGCAGAAGGCTAAGAGGTATGGCTATCCATTTCGAATTCCCTAAGGAATAAAAACAGTCATAAGGAAATCTCTATAAATGATATCACATTGATATGCATAGAGAGGTTAGAGAGTGAGGTAAGAGATGCAGAATTGAAGCAGTAAGGCAGAGGGGAAGGAGGAGCTAATAGAGAATCTGAGAAGATGCTGAGATGATGCAGGGAAGATATGAGGATTGATAGACATCACAAAATAAGGTACAGAACAGAGCTGATATCCAAGGTAAATCAAAAAATGTTTTATTTTAAAAGAATGAGGAAGTTGGAGCTTCCCTATCAAGTTGTAGCTTGATAGATGTCAGTTGTAGCTGATTGAGGTAGAAGCCTGCTGTAGGTTGGTGCCTGCAGAAAATTGATGGGAGTTGGAACTTCCGTGCAAGTTGTAGCTTGTAGAATTGAGGTAGGAGCCTCCTGTAGGTTGGTGCCTATATAAAATCAGTGGTGAGAGGGAGTTGGAGCTTGTATTTGCATCACAACAATAATAAGATGTAGTTTTCTCTCTTTATGGGTTTCCACTTATATCTGGTGTCTATGTGCATGATGTCTATGTGTTGATATGATATATCTATTATGCTAATACTTGCTGCTCTCATATTAAGACTGCTGGTACATTATCTAATCTGTTTACTAATTGTTGCTCACAAATAAAGATTGCTCACACATTATGTTGATCATGAAATGAAGGTGTTAATAAAGTTAATGAAAAGTTTTAAAGGTCCATGAATGTGTTAAATCGATTCACCCCCCCCTCTCAGTTTAACTAAGGGTTCAACATTATGTTGATCCCTTTTCACATTATGAGGGATTTTATTTAGATTTTTATTATGCATGGGTCTCCTTACCCATTTATTCTTCTCTTAGGTGAAATCAGCAAAAATCAATATTCCAATTTGCTGCATGCAAATTTTGGAATATTACAGAATAAAAACCCTGCTTTGAATGAAACCACATGAGTTAATCCTCCCTATCCTATATCCTAACATCTGAAGCAACGAAAAAATCTATTAAACCAACCCATTCCTAGTGCCATTGCTCAGGTATATTCAAGACCTGTGCTGAAAACCAACGTTGGCCCCATATAGAAGAATTTTCCTAATCCACAACTTGAGTTAAAGTTCTTGTCCCGTGGTTAGCTAAGAAAGATTCTAGATCAGGTGGTAGGATGTGATGATCGTTAGACCCAGACCAAGGATAGACTCCTATATGAACGTGCTCACTTGAACCAAATGTCAATGGAATACCAGATCCAATAATATAGAAAGAATTAACAAAAAATTTCCAAATTGATGATATATTTGTTTTATTATTATGTGTAGAAATTTGAATAACTGTTAAATTATTCACTGAGATTATCCTAATCACACACTATTTGAGCTTCATGCATAATACATAACCTCTTCTACTATTGATCATCAATTTGCGGAAATATAAACAATCACATGCGCACATTAAAACCATAAACAATCACACATATAAACACAGTATTTATGGGAAAGCGTAAAGCTGAAAACCCCCAACTATCTGTATATGATAATGATAGAGATCATGTAACAATCATTGTACAAACTCCTCACAAGCTCTCAGTACAATCTCCAATTGTTACACACTACACAAGCTCAGATCATACAAAACACATGCTCCAATCTGCTCCACCTGTTAGCCTGCCTCTACTGCGCAATCCAATATGGATAATGCCTAGATCTAGGTTCGAATCCCACTAGTATGTACTGCACAATCCTCATTGGCTTCTCCATCAATGTGTGTGCAAATATCATGCACCAGTATAGTCACAACTGATAGTCACACTGCTCTTTCACCTACCTCTTCACTGGTCTCCACTGAAACTGTCCATGCACTGCAGTTAACTGATGTATTCTTTAGTTGATTTATGAGTTAATAATTAGCGAATTAATTAATAATTAATTCACACCACTCTCACTAATTGTATCAATCAGTTAGACTAGATACAACTAGTTCAACTAAGTTAAACTGAACACAACTCCATTAACTGTCTCATCAACTCCACCAAACTCTGTCACATGAGTTCTAACTGAAGTCAACCATGCAATAGCTCCACTAAACCCTAGGAATAGCGTAATTCCTTCTGTCAGCTGCATGTGCCACATCCAGGCATCAAACTGAAGTGCTCTAAGAGGATAAGATAATGTTTAGAGTCCAAATATTATTAAGAGCTAATAATATTCGACATATCTATTTTTAGACTGGCAATCTAAAAATAGATTCCGCCCAGTATGTCTAAAAATAGAAGTCCATCTATTTTTCCCGACTTGACCAACCATCCACAAATAGCATCCTGCAACTCATAGAACATGATTCATATGTCTAAAAATAGACATAGTCTAAAAATAGACTTTGCGCCAAAAATACCCTGCGGGCCCACTTAGTGAAGGTGACTTCTTTCCACTAAGCTCCACATCTTCTTGCAATCTCAACACTCCCTCTCAACAAGATAAGGATTATCTGCAACCCCTATCCTGCCCCTGTGGTATTCGAATTTTCTCTTGGTGAGCGCCTTTGTCAAGATATCAGCATCCTGATCCTCCGTAGGAATGTATGAAAGTAACATGATCCTCCGCTGCACACAATCTCTGATATGATGATACCGGATGTCAATGTGTTTAGATCTATCATGAAATACTGGATTAACCGAGAGTTTGATGCAACTCTAATTATCACAATAAATCAAAGTAGGCTCTAAGTGTGAACCGAACAACCCAACCAGGATCTTCCTCATCCATATAGCCTCGCATGCAGCCAAACTCGCTGCCATATACTCGGCCTCTGCTGAACTGAGTGCCATGGATCTCTGCTTCCTGCTGTACCAAGAAACTGCTATTGACCCGATACTGAAATTCCCTCCAGATGTGCTCTTTCTATCCGTTGGGCTCCTTGCCCAATTTGCATCCGTGAAGCCACACAGCTTCACCTCATCCGATTGTCTGTACCACAATCCATATCCTGATGTTCCTCTGAGATAACAAAATACATGCTTCCCCGCCTTCCAAAAGAGCTTGGTAGGCTTAACCATAGCTTGTGAAAGCTGGTTAACTACATAGCATATATCGGGTCGTGTATTGACCAGATACATAAGCGACCCCACCAACTGTCGATAAACAGTGGCATCCACTACCTCCGCTGAAGTAGCATCCTCCTTCCTCCAACCACCCGGAAGAGGAGTATCAACAGGCTTGCAGCCATGCATGTTGAACTTCTCCAGTATCTCCCGGGCATACTTACCCTGAGAAACAAACAGTCCACCACTGCACTGCCAAATTTCCAATCCCGGGAAATAATGAAGGAGGCCCAAGTCCTTCATCTCAAACTCTTTTGCAAGATCCTCCTTGCATGAGAGTATCAACAGCTCATCACCTGTCAAAATCAAATCATCTACATAAAGTACAATGATTAGCAACTTACCCTCCACCACAATCTGGTATAGGTTCAGATCCGCCTCACTCTTGGAGAATCCAAGTCCGGTGAAATAACTGTCTATCCGTGTGTACCAAGCACGAGGTGCTTGTTTCAACCCATACAACGCTCTCTTGAGCCTGCACACATGCGACTCGCTGTTGAAGATCTTGAAACCTTCGGGCTGCTCTATGTACACCTCCTCCTTAATGACTCTGTTGAGGAACGCAGTCTTCACATCCATCTGATGAATGTGCCACCCCATCTGCGCTGAGAGAGCAAGAATCGTCCGTATGGAAGAATACCTTGCGACAGGTGCAAAGGTCTCCTCATAATCGATCCCCTCAATCTGTGAGAAGCCTCGGGCAACAAATCTTGCCTTATACTTCTCCACACTCCCGTCAGCTGCCTGCTTCACTTTGTAGATCCATCTCGAACCCACCACTGATTTCCCTTCCGGCCTTGGGACAATCTCCCATGCACTGTTTCTGACAATCGAATCATAATCTTCCACCATGGCATCTACCCATGCAGGATCCTCCATAGCTTCCTCGAAAGAGGATGGCTCTGTCACGATACACTTGCTCATAAGAGCCATGTATCCAGTATACCGGTCAGGTGACTATCTCTGTCTGCGCTGTGATGTAGGTGCTCCTACAACCTTCTCTGCATCTTGAGCCAGTTGCTCAGCTTCTATAGTGCGCTTCCACCCTCTGATGGTTGGCACTGCATGAGTGTTCTCTTACACTCCATGAACCTCATCTTGTGGCTGATCCACATCCTGAGACTCATCCTTAGGAACTAATAGCTCCTCCTCTGCATGCAAGTGTGGCTTCCTCTCAAGCGAACACTTCATGGATTTCTCCTCTTGAAATTTGGTATCCCATCGCACAACTGTCTGGAAAATACACACGATAGTTGTGGGGCGTATCAGTGTACCCCACAAATATCCCAACCTCTGCAGTTGGCTCCAGATTCTTCCTGGCATCCTTCGTCACATGAATGTAAACAGGTGAACCAAAAATCCTCAGATGGGAAATATCAGGCCTCTTACCAAAAAATGCCTCCTCGGGTGTACTCATGCCAAGTATCCTGTGAGGACAACGGTTCTGCACATATACTGCAGTATTACATGCCTCCGCCCACAAGTGAATGGGTAGGCCCTGATCATGCAACATCGCCCGTGCAGCACCGACGATCGTTCTGTTCTTCCGCTCAGAAACCCCGTTCTGCTATGGGTTATGAGGTGCTATGAACTCTCTTCGAATTCCTTCTGCGCTGCAAAAGTCCTTGAATTCGCTAGAGATGAATTCACCACCATTGTCGCTCCTAAGAGCCTTCACCTGCTTCCCCGATTCTTTCTCAACTAGTGCCTTGAACTCACAGAACTTTGAGTATGTCTCGCTCTTCTTCTGCATGAAGAAGATCCAACACTTACGAGAAAAATCATCAACAAATATCACATAATACCTATGCTTTGTTGTCGAAGCTGCTGAGAAAGGTCCACACACGTCTGTGTGAATTCTCTCAAGGATCGTCGTGGCGCGACTATCCTTCTCGTGAAAGGTGGCTTTCGCAAATTTTCCCAAGGTACATCCCTTGCATTGATCTGACTGTGCAAGAGTACCCTTAGGAAGCCCAATAGAAATCTACTGCAGTATCTTCAAAGCTCCATGGTGAAGGTGGCCCAATCTTCGGTGCCACAAATCGCCATCATCCCGGCTCACCACTCCTTCTGCCTTGCCTGCCATTGCTGCGCATCCATCTACCTACAATTGATAAAGGTTCTTAACTCGAACCCCTATCCTCCGGGTCAGTTGCCTTACTACGCAGGAAAGCCTTTCCCTCGCTAAAGACAACATTATATCCCTTGTCTTCTAACATCGCCACAGAGATAAGAATCTTCTTCAATCCTGGAACATGCATCACTTCCTTCAATACGAAGGGTTTACCAGACTCCCTCTCAAAGGAAATGGTACCGATACCGGTCGCACTGTATCTACCATCATCGCCCATCTCGATGTGCACTCCAAGATCTTTCTCATCCAGATCAGTAAACAAATCTCGATCTCTTATCATGTGAAAAGACGCACCACTGTCCAGAAACCACACTGATCCCGCCACACTTGAGACCAAGCATGCGATCAGTGAAAAATCCAGCTCAAACTGCGAGGCTAAGGCCTCTCCAGCTGCAGATCCAGCAGCCTGCTTATTTTTCTTATTCTGTGGAAAATTTGTGGCATAATGTCCATGTTGGTGACAGTGAAAGCACTTCACCTTGGACATGTCCTGCTTCTTGCCTTTCGCACCGGAATGAGAAGATTTCTTTCTCTTCCCCTTCTTTGCTTTGGCAGCCAAAGCGAAATTCTCTTCATCAGAGTTCTTTGATGATGATCCGTCCCTGGTACTCCGCCTTATCTCCTCTTGCACAAGATCCGACCAAAGTCGCTCCCATCCTGGAAATTTCTCCCGACCATTGACAGAGTCCTGATAGGAGTGCCAACTCTTTGGAAGCCCAAGGAGAGCCAAGCTCACCAAGTCCTCATCATCAACAGTAACCCCCACACTTCCCAACTCATCCCTGCATTGGATGAACTTCGTGAGGTACTTGGGCATACTGTCGCCTTTCTCCATCTTTATGTTCCTGAGTTTGTCCTTGAGCGCCAACTTCCTCTGGTCGCTCTTGCTTTGGAATAAATCTGTCAAGGATTTCCACATCAAGAATGGAGAAGCCTTACCATGAAGGCTGGACACTATGTGATCCTTCACACCCTCCAACAGAATCCTTCGACACTTTGTTGTCTTCTTTTTCCAAGCCTCAATTACGGCAGCATCACTAGAGGTAGGCTTTGGGACTTCAGCATCTATGAACTCCTTCAACCCATTGTCATCTAGCATCGCCTCCATCCTATCCTTCCATGCAATATAATTCGATTTTCCCTCAAGGGCATACTCCAATCGCAATCCATTGAAAGACATATCAACTTCGACACCAAGAAAACACTACTGTAAATTCAAATTCCACCAGCACAAAACTCAACCGCTTCAATGTTCTGCAATTGCTCCGATGATCAATACTGCTCCGATGCCATGTATAAATTTGAATAACTGTTAAATTATTCACCGAGATTATCCTGATCACACACTATTTGAGCTTCATGCATAATACATAACCTCTTCTACTATTGATCATCAATTTGCGGAAATATAAACAATCGCATGTGCACATTAAAACCATAAACAATCACACATATAAACACAGTATTTATGGGAAAGCTTAAAGCTGAAAACCCCCAAATATCTGTATATTATAATGATAGAGATCATGTAACAATCATTGTACAAACTCCTCACAAGCTCTCAGTACAATCTCCAATTGTTACACACTACACAAGCTCGGATCATACAAAACACATGCTCCAATCTGCTCCACCTGTTAGCCAGCCTCTACTGCGCAATCCGATATGGATAATTACCAGATCCAGGTTCAAATCCCACTGGTATGTATTGAACAATCCTCATTGGCTTCTCCATCAATGTGTGGTGAAAACTCATGCACCAGTATAGTCACAACTGATAGTCACACTGCTCTTTCACCTACCTCTCCACTGGTCTCCACTGAAATTGTCCATGCACTGCAGTTAACTGATGTATTCTTTAGTTGATTTATGAGTTAATAATTAGCGAATTAATTAATAATTAATTCACACCACTCTCACTAATTGTATCAATCAGTTAGACTAGATACAACTAGTTCAACTAAGTTAAACTGAACACAACTCCATTAGCTGTCTCATCAACTCCACCAAACTCTGTCACATGAGTTCTAACTGAAGTCAACCATACAATAGCTCCACTAAACCCTAGGAATAGCGTAATTCCTTCTGTCAGCTGCATGTGCCACATCCAAGCATCAAACTGAAGTGCTCCAAGAGGATAAGCTAATGTTTAGAGTCCAAATATTATTAAGAGCTAATAATATTCGACATATCTATTTTTAGACTGGAAATCTAAAAATAGATTCCGCCCAGTATGTATAAAAATAGAAGTCCATCTATTTTTCCCGACTTGACCAACCATCCACAAATAGCATCCCACAACTCATAGAACATGATCCATATGTCTAAAAATAGACATAGTCTAAAAATAGACTTTGCGCCAAAAATACCCTGCGGGCCCACTTAGTGAAGGCGACTTCTTTCCACTAAGCTCCACATCTTGTTGCAATCTCAACATTATTCTAAAGTTGTATCCAATCCTCTATTGAGAGAGAGGATATATATTTTCTTGATACAACCTCTTTCCAAAGATTGACAATGGTAAGTAAACTCCATCCCAGTTTTTTTGCAAGGGCTTGTGAGAAACAAGGTAATTTTTTAATTCCCAACCACCCCACTTTTTGGGTAGCGCTACTCGATCCCACCTGAACCAGGAAAAATTTCTACCTTCTTTTGATCCACACCATAGAAATCCGCAACAACACCTCTGATTAAGATTCAACCATTGGGAATCCAGGATAAGGACATCCAGAACATTGGTATGGATTCAAGGACAAATTTGATGAGTACCAGTCTTCCTGCATAGGATAACTACCCGTGACTCCAAATATCATCTAAAACTATATCTAAAACTATTTATGATTTGGTTAAAAGTCACGTTTATTAAATGTGAAGAAATATGTAGAAACCTAAAACTTATAAACATTTTGTGAAAGTAAAAGTCTACTCTAAATGGTTAAGTAGTGATCAATGTTAAAGGATTGACCTGAATTTCAATTGAAAAATCACATAATCATTTATTCCTTACAAATTAAAAAGCTGTAAAATATTTGTGCTTTAATTTACAAATATAAATTGAATAAACATTTTATTTAATAAATAAAAATTGAACATTGTGATTTCAAATATTTAAAATCTAAATAAAAAACAATAATTATATGAAAATTTTATAAAATTTCAATAAAATTTAATAAATAAATAAATTTTTTTCATATTAATACTAATTACAGAAGTATTGTTATTTTACATAAATTAACATATTTTAGTAAAAAATAATAAGGAAACACATTTTTATTCCATTCATTTGATATTCTTAAAAAGCATTTCAGCTTACACATGCATTGATCTACATGGATTGAATGCAACTTGCTATTATGACCTATTTCTGATACCATTCACTAATGAAGTCCTTGAGAATATAAGAAGTCAAGAAGGTTATTCATTCACTGATGTGTTTTCTAAATACCATTAGGCGAATATCATTAAGGAGGATAAGACCAAGATCGCATTTGTGATAGAATGGGGCTCCTATGCATATACAATAATGTCATTTGGATTGAAGAATGCACTAGTTGTATTCTATCACATTGTTAACGTAGTGTTTAAATATTTTATCCGTAAGTTTCTAGAGGTACGCTTGGATGATTGATTGAGTTTAACCTACTAAAATACCATATAAAATTGCTCTAATTGATGCTATATAGGAGCAAACAACCATATATTGTGTTGAACATAAAAAAGTGTATATTTTGCACTCGTTTTGGAACCTTATTGGGTCATATTGTTTGTAAAGAGGGTGTGCTGGTAAGTCCTACAAAAATTGCAAAAAATATGGATATGAGGGCTCCCACTTCTATAAGGCAATTTCACACTACATTGGGCCACACAAGTTACTATAATAAGTTCATCCAAGAGTATGTGAATATTGTTGTGCCAATCTAAAATTACTAGGAAAAGACACAAAATACAATTGGACACAAGAATGTTAGGAAGTGTTGGACACCCTTAAAAATTAGTTTCCGCCCCAATCCTTATTTTCCCAAATTGAACGAAAAATATTCCATGTGCATGTTGATGTATCATCCATATCCATAGGGGTAGTTCTCACTAACCTAGGGAAGGGAACATTGATCACCCAATTTCTTTTGCTAGTTAGAAATTGTCTAATGCAAATAACAACTATACAACTACATAACAAGAAGGCTTAGTGATAGTATATGCACTCCAAAAATTTAGGCATTACTTATTGGGGACTACATTCAAATTCTTCACGGATCACTCTGCCCTCAAATATCTAGTTAAAAATCTAGTGTTGGGAGGAGACTCTATCATTGGTTATTATTGTTCTAAGAATTGGAATTTGAAGTGGTGGTTAAACTAGGAAAGAAAATTGTGGGTGTATATCATTTTTTATGATTGGAATCAAGGGATAAAAGAAAAAGTATGAATGATGAACTGCTAGATGCACAATTATTTTGAGTATATTCTTAGTGATAGCATATATGCTCCAAAAATTTAGAAATTACCTATTGGGAAATGCATTCAAGTTCTTCATAGATAAAACTGCTCTCAAATATCTAGTTCTAACAACGTTGGTCAAAAATCCATGTAAAATATATAAGAACAAGGTCATAGGACACGTAATCCAAGCTAAATGTTGGGAAAGACATCCTAGTGGGTATTCATTTCGGTTATTATTGCTAAAGGAAATTGACAAAGGCAATGGAAAAGGATTTGGGAAGGCAAAGTGGCATTAATTGGCATTTTATTTATGAAAATAATGGAAATTAGGAGAAAAGGAAGGTGAAAGGTCACAGGTTGCATGTAAGGAGGAAAATGATGGAAGATAATGGAAATTAAAGAAAATAGGGGCCTCATTGATAAAAATTCTTCTGAGGATTAGTTCATAGACTTTTGTCAGTTTAGTTTTGGATCTCTCTCTTTATTATATCTCTCTCTCACTCCTGGACACTTAGATTTTTTTTGGAGTACTTCAACATTGGATCAAGAAAGGTAAAGAAGGCAAAGAGGAAGAAAAAATCAAGCAAGGAAGAGTACGATCTGTGGGGTCCTTAATTTTTGAAGGAATAACAGTGTGAAGGACATTTTGGACAAAGCCATCGGAAATAGAGCACCGAAAAATCAAAGAGGTAGTGGAATATATGTTTTGGAACTTGTGCGATGGAAAATAAATGCTCGTACCAAAAAACCAGGATCCAATTTTGATACAGTCAATAGAGAACCAAGTTAATGGCCCTAGGTATCAGAAAAACCATGGATCAAGTGAGTGAGGGACTAAAGAATAAATCAAGCGAGCGCGGTTATAAAAGAAGACAAAAGGTAGCGAGAGATAAGTTTAAACGACGCCGCAAAGTCCAGATCATTTCATGAGCATAAACAATGCTGCATATTCTGGGCTATGTTGTAAAGTTTTTTTGTTGATGTACTGGTTCAGACCTGAGAAATATAATTTTTTGTTTTGATCTTTACGGTGGATTTTGGTGTTTGCACGCAAGTCTGTAATGTGACGCAAGTTGTAATGGAGATATGAAATTGTAATCGGGCCCATTTTTTAGCAATATAAGAAGAGTAGGAGTTCTTTTATTTGGTTGTGGGTGAAAATGTGAAGTTGGGTTACACTTTTGTGAGAATCGGGGGTGGAAATTTTTTTTCGGCAATAGTTCGGTCGAACTGTATGAGAAATTTTGGCTGAACTCGTTCTTCCGTTTAGATTGACGTCAACTGACGACGTGGGAAAACATAATTTCTGCCGGAGATGGGAAAACCGACACTAACAGTTCGGCCGAACTTTAAAAAAAGTTCGACCGAACTTTAAAAAAAGTTCGACCGAACTCATATTTTATAAATATATCACCCGTGAACTATTTTCATTTTCGCGCATCTCTGTTCGCATAGTCTGTTTTCCTTGTCTGTTCGTGCGTCTCTGTTCGCATAGTCTGTTTGAGTTTCTATGGCGCGTCTCTGTTCGCATAGTCTGTTCGCACTCTATTGCTCTGTTGCTGATTTAGCGCCCGCGCCCGCAAATTGTTGCTCAGGAGTTGCGCCGCTGCTCAGGAGTTGCTCTAGGTAAGTAATTTCTCCATATTAGAGCAGTTATTTGGTTTATTTGGCAACTGAATGGTGAAAAAACATTGCTTTAAATGTCAAAGTCATATCGCCGCAAAAATATCATCTTACTTTTACTATCTTTCTAAATTATTTTCAACAGGTATTAACTTTCTATGGGAAGTGTATACATTATCCTATTTTAATATTATTGTTACGATCTGGTTTCTGTGTATACAATTGTTTGAATGTAAAATACCATTATAGGCCAGAGTAAGTAAAACATAGTAGAGGAGGATGCATTGTTTAAGTTTCGAGATAATTTTAGACAGAGTGATATTCAGTCTATTTGGGTGTTATTTGTCGATGTAAATCAGTCCACCATACCTCGAGGTACACATGACATGTATGATTACGAGATTGATGTTTGGTTTTGTCATTTCTGCAAAGGCAATTATTGCAATTTCATATTACTTGAGATTCCATGTCGCTTGGCTGCTGTATTTTTTCTCCATGTCGATTGGCCACCTGTAGCCTTGTAGTGTTAACTTCCATACCCTCCAAAGACTCCTTAAAGGGAATTTCTTATGGTGTAACTATGTGGTGGTGAATTGTGTTTTATTTTGTAAAGCAAGGGATTTTATTATTATTTTTAGGTAAGTAAAAAACACAGTTTTATATTAAATAAAATAGTTACATGATTATAGGTTACAAGTGAGCAGTGTTGCTCAAATGATATACTACAAATCACAATATAGATAGGCAAGTGGTTCGGAGAGCTTGAAGGAACTAGAAAAAGTTCAAAAACTGATCTATGAGAGGCATATAAGCCGAAACTAGCTAAATAGAACACAATCCCAAGATATAAACATGTAGAAGAAGAAATCAAGGCACCGCATGCGCGAAAGATAACATATCAGAAAACCTGCGCAAAAATCTAAGTAGGAATAGTCAATGTAAATAGAGAGCCAATCATCTAGAGCTCCAGAGAATACTAAAAACTGAAGAAACATAAGAATAGAGGGGAATTTTCCCATAACCCAAGTAAATATCATTCCCGTAAACCTGAAAATATATCATGCGCTGCCAACATGGTGAGGCCCTCCTTTGATACTCTGTCCATCGTGGAGTTCTGGACTCTTTGGATGTGAGTGAATGTGAGTTCCTCAAAACGCTGTGTGAGTTCCCATATGCGTTGTAACCAATTTGATACATGTGGAGGGTTGAAGCACGTCTTGCGGTTTGGCCAGTCAATAGAAACTTTAGAGTCACCAAATACTGTTAAGGATTTAACATATATCCACATAGCACAATAAAAGAGTCCCCTACAAGTCAATCAATCTCTCGAATAGTTTTAAATATAGAGGTTTTTCATTTTCATATCCATGGTCTCAAACAATGAGAGAAAAAACCTTTTATATTCAATGTATGTAAAACACAAATTAGCCATATCTCTAGAATAGATCTAAATAGAAGTTTTTCATTTTCATATCCATGGTCTCAAACAATGAGAGAGAAAAAAACCTTTTATATTCAATATTTTTAACACAAATTAGCCATAAAAGTTTCTCATTGAAACCATAAGTGGTTTTAAATATAGAAGTTTTTCATTTTCATATCCATGGTCTCAAACAATGAGAGAAAAAACATTTTATATTCAATGTATGTAAAACACAAATTAGCCAGATCTCTAGAATAGATCTAAATAGAAGTTTTTCATTTTCATATCCATGGTCTCAAACAATGAGAGAAAAAAACCTTTTATATTCAACATGTAAAACAAAAATTAGCCATAAAAGTTTCTCATTGAAACCATAAGTGATTTGATACAAAACATAGGTCTTAACCTAAGAGTAAATTCCCCTACAGTCAATCTTTGGAATAGTTTTAAATAGAATTTTTTCATTTTCATATCCATGGTCTCAAATAATGAGAGAAAAAACCTTTTATATTCAATGTATGTAAAACACAAATTAGCCATATCTCTAGAATAGATCTAAATAGAAGTTTTTCATTTTCATATCCATGGTCTCAAACAATGAGAGAGAAAAAAACCTTTTATATTCAACATGTAAAACACAAATTAGTCATAAAAGTTTCCCATTGAAACCATAAGTGATTTGATACAAAACATAGGTTTTAACCTAAGAGTAAATGCCCCTACAAGTCAATCAATCTCTCGAATAGTTTTAAATATAGAAGTTTTTCATTTTCATATCCATGGTCTCAAACAATGAGAGAAAAAACATTTTATATTCAATGTATGTAAAACAAAAATTAGCCATATCTCTAGAATAGATCTAAATAGAAGTTTTTCATTTTCATATCCATGGTCTCAAACAATGAGAGAGAAAAAATACTTTTATATTCAACATGTAAAACACAAATTAGCCGTAAAAGTTTCTCATTGAAACCATAAGTGATTTGATACAAAACATAGGTTTTAACCTAAGAGTAAATGCCCCTACAGTCAATCTCTAGAATAGTTTTAAATAGAAGTTTTTCATTTTCATATCCATGGTCTCAAATAATGAGAGAAAAAACCTTTTATATTCAATGCATGTAAAACACAAATTAGCCATATCTCTAGAATAGATCTAAATAGAAGTTTTTCATTTTCATATCCATGGTCTTAAACAATGAGAGAGAAAAAAACCTTTTATATTCAACATGTAAAACACAAATTAGCCATAAAAGTTTCCCATTGAAACCATAAGTGATTTGATACAAAACATAGGTTTTAACCTAAGAGTAAATGCCCCTACAAGTCAATCAATCTCTTGAATAGTTTTAAATATAGAAGTTTTTCATTTTCATATCCGTGGTCTCAAACAATGAGAGAAAAAACATTTTATATTCAATGTATGTAAAACACAAATTAGCCATATCTCTAGAATAGATCTAAATAGAAGTTTTTCATTTTCATATCCATGGTCTCAAACAATGAGAGAGAAAAAAACCTTTTATATTCAACATTTTAAACAAAAATTAGCCATAAAAGTTTCTCATTGAAGCCATAAGTGGTTTTAAATATAGAATTTTTGCATTTTCATATCCATGGTCTCAAACTATAAGAGAAAAAACATTTTATATTCAATGTATGTAAAACACAAATTAGCCATATCTCTAGAATATATCTAAATAGAAGTTTTTCATTTTCATATCCATGGTCTCAAACAATGAGAGAGAAAAAAACCTTTTATATTCAACATGTAAAACACAAATTAGCCAAAAATTTTCTCATTGAAATCATAAGTGATTTGATACAAAACATAGGTTTTAACCTAAGAGTAAATGCCCCTACAGTCAATCTCTCGAATAGTTTTAAATAGAAGTTTTTCATTTTCATATCCATGGTCTCAAATAATGAGAGAAAAAACCTTTTATATTCAATGTATGTAAAACACAAATTAGCCATAT
Organism: Pinus albicaulis; assembly: GCA_034641835.2. NCBI lineage: Eukaryota > Viridiplantae > Streptophyta > Pinopsida > Pinales > Pinaceae > Pinus > Pinus albicaulis. Next base: position 233,649,277 of record CM076584.1, on the reverse strand, counting down.
TTCTAGAATAGATCTAAATTGAAGTTTTTCATTTTCATATCCATGGTCTCAAACAATGAGAGAGAAAAAAACCTTTTATATTCAACATGTAAAACACAAATTAGCCATAAAAGTTTCCCATTGAAACCACAAGTGATTTGATACAAAACATAGGTTTTAACCTAAGAGTAAATGCCCCTACAAGTCAATCAATCTCTCGAATAGTTTTAAATATAGAAGTTTTTCATTTTCATATCCATGGTCTCAAACAATGAGAGAAAAAACATTTTATATTCAATGTATGTAAAAAAAAAATTAGCCATATCTCTAGAATAGATCTAAATAGAAGTTTTTCATTTTCATATCCATGGTCTCAAACAATGAGAGAGAAAAAAACCTTTTATATTCAATGTGTGTAAAACACAAATTAGCCATAAAAGTTTCCCATTGAAACCATAAGTGATTTGATACAAAACATAGGTTTTAACCTAAGAGTAAATGCCCCTACAAGTCAATCAATCTCTCGAATAGTTTTAAATATAGAAGTTTTTCATTTTCATATCCATGGTCTCAAACAATGAGAGAAAAAACCTTTATATTCAATGGATGTTAGCCATATCTCTAGAATAGATCTAAATAGAAGTTTTTCATTTTCATATCCATGGTCTCAAATAATGAGAGAAAAAAACCTTTTATATTCAATGTATGTTAGCCATATCTCTAGAATAGATCTAAATAGAAGTTTTTCATTTTCATATATCCATGGTCTCAAACAATGAGAGAAAAAAAAAACCTTAGAAAAAAAACCTTTTATATTCAACATGTATATAGTATTTAGAAACAAAAAGTAATTTGATACAAAACATAGGTTTTAACCACACTAGAAAATTTGGCCCAATTTCTGACGGCCACTTCGTTGCTATTCCAACACATTTTCGTCACAAGAGCAACAGTTCGAGGCTGGACAAAACGTGGTTAGCCATTATGTCGCAATTCCGACGATTTGCCAAAGTGTCGCAATACTGACACATTTTTTGACGTTTCCAAACAACCGTCGCTCTTTCGATTTTTTCCAAACTGTTGCTCTTCCGATGTTTGTAAACTGTCGCAATTCCGATGATATGGGGTCTGACGTTTTGAATGTTGCTCTTCCGACATTTATAAACTGTCGCTCTTCCGACGTTTGTAACTTGTCACAATTCCGACGTTATGTGGTCCGACGTTTTGAACATCGCTCTTTCCAACGTTTGTAAACTGTCGCAATTTCGACGATATGGGGTCTGACGTTTTGAACGTCGCTCTTCTGACGTTTATAAATTGTCGCTCTTTCGACGTTTGTAACCTATCACAATTCCGACGTTATGTGGTCCGACGTTTTGAACGTCGCTCTTCCGACGCTTATTAAAGTGTCGTAATACTGACGCCTTGCAAAGACGTCGCCAGACCAACGCTTACAAAGCATCACAATACTGAATCTATGGCTAACCACACTTTTAAAGTGTCGCAAAACCGACATTGTGCAAAAGGCTCTCTTCCGACGCTAGAGGCGTTAGTCTACCGACACTGCGATGAAAATTAAAAAAAAAAAATTAAACCCGTAAACATGTAACAACTGAGTGTCTAGCTGCCAATATATAAAAGCTCTCTGTGCGAAGTACTCATTGTATTATTTTATATATAAATAAAATATTGCAACATAAATATAAATATACCAAAATCATAACAATATTAAAAGTAAAATACAAAATCAAGTTTATGTATGGAACCAAATCTGTTTATTCATTACAATATTATTTATAAGGAAATAATGATATAGTTAGTGGTCACATTAACAAAGATAGGTTATTCCCTGTAAATAATAACACTTCAAGATTATTTCTTTCACTTGAATTGGGTTACTGTACCCATTCATGTTGTCCGCTGATCAGAATCGACATTCAATTCGACATGATTACCTTTGATGCAATAGTTTCAAGATGCGTTATAAAATCAGATTACTTGATTACTTGATTAGTGAAGATGCGTTATAAAATCGGGGTCTTATCAATGAAATAAATAATGAGGTTCCTGAAACAGGTGACCTGATTTGATTTCCCGTGATATTTCAGTCACTTTTGGAGGATGATGACACGATCTGTAATGGATTCAGTGTCATCTCACCACTTCATGAAGCATATTAACTAAATACACCAATTTTTTCTGTTGAAAGGACTTGATCCTTTTAAAGCAATATGTCCTGCCATCAATAGAATCTAAGGTCCCCGGCTAGCCCAACCTTGTCTGTATGATGCCTCAATTTCCTCCAGAGTCTTCCCCTTGGTTTTAGGCACACATAGCACCACACAGATGAACGTAAAGACAGTAAAGAGAGCATACAGTGAGAATGTTCCTGTAACAGATAACAAAAATATCGACTTTAGTTAGGGATCCCAAAATGATGATCAAAACGCGTTGAAAAAACAATTCTAGATGCTGCAACAGAAAATTGCAATATAACTAGTTCTCAAAAGCAACAAATTTTACCTACAGTGCTCCACTCTAAAAGAAAATTAATAGTCATTATTACTTCCCAGGAAAGGGCCCAGTTGGCCAAAGTTGCCACACTACCAGCGATTCCTTTGACATTAGTAGGAAGTATCTGCAATAGAGTAAAGTAGAAAACTTATAATTGATGGGGAACACAGCATAATCAGAAATACTAATTGATTGACATCCACATAATAGAATGAAAACGAAATCTATTTGGCAGTAAGCTAGATTTTCAGAACATCATAAAGGCCCAAGTTCAACATTACCAGTTACATCCACTCACGATTAGATTCCATATTTTGTTTGCATGTGAATGATTCCTCGAGAAATGGAAGTCATGATCACTGGTTGGCAAGTGCCACTAGTTTACCACAAGACCATGTACACTTCTTCGATTATCACAAATAGTTTATGGCGGTAAGCCTCAATTTTCTCAAGTGAAAATTACCCCCATACACATACAATCTGGAGTCCTCTCGAAGAATGCTTCTCAAGTGAAGTTTGAGAAGGCACATTACCTTAGACATAATAATCCATGGGATGGCTCCCATACCCAGGGAGAAGGCGATAATGTAAGCCTGCCAAGGAACACCACCAATTGACATTAAGTGAAGAAAACCATGAGGCATTTCTATTATGAAAATGATGACTGCAATGAAGACATAAACGTGAATTTCATAGGTAATTTGAATCAGGCACAAGAGACAGTGTGGAAATACGGCTATATGGGAAGCTATTGGCAATAATGGTCTGAGAAGGAGAGGAATGAGAAATTAGATCAAACTGGACTATCATGATCTAGCACCCACCGTTTTCATATTGGTTCAAAACACATATATGAACACTTAGAACTAATGGTCAGTGTTTCCCACTCTTATTGTCAGAGAATAAAGGAATGATCTGCAAGAAGGAATGAGGAAATTAGATCAAACTCAGATATCATGATCTAGCACCCACCTAGTTTTCATATTGGTTCCAAACACATATATAGACACTTAGAACTAGCTAGTTTATGTTTTCCCACTCTTATTGTCAGAGAATAAAGGAATGATCTGCAAGAAGGAATGAGGAAATTAGATCAAACTTAGATATCATGATCTAGCACCCACCTAGTTTTCATATTGGTTCCAAACACATATATAGACACTTAGAACTAGCTAGTTGATGTTTTCCCACTCTTATTGTCAGAGAATAAAGGAATTGATGCAACGAAGGAATTTTGTAGATCAACTAGGTCTTATCCACCAACAAAACCCATGATTTTCATATTGGTTCCAAACACATATATAGACACTTAGAACTAGCTAGTTGATGTTTTCCCACTCTTATTGTCAGAGAATAAAGGAATGATTTGCAAGAAGGAATGAGGAAATTAGATCAAACTCAGATATCATGATCTAGCACCCACCCAATTTTCATATTGGTTCCAAACACATATATAGACACTTAGAACTAGCTAGTTGATGTTTTCCCACTCTTATTGTTAGAGAATAAAGGAATGATCTGCAAGAAGGAATGAGGAAATTAGATCAAACTTAGATATCATGATCTAGCACCCACCCAGTTTTCATATTGGTTATAAACACATATATAGACACTTAGAAATAGCTAGTTGATGTTTTCCCACTCTTATTGTTAGAGAATAAAGGAATGATCTGCAAGAAGGAATGAGGAAATTAGATCAAACTTAGATATCATGATCTAGCACCCACCCAGTTTTCATATTGGTTATAAACACATATATAGACACTTAGAAATAGCTAGTTGATGTTTTCCCACTCTTATTGTCAGAGAATAAAGGTATTGTCAAAGAATAAAGGAATGAACTTTGCTGCAGTAAACCAACCAAAATGCAAAAAATATCCATATAATAATTGCATGATTTAATTTAAAAAAAAAACATCATAAAAATGAAAAATGCAAAAACTCAAAGAAGACAAACCCGGTTCAGAATGAAATTTAGCAGAAGTTACAGGTGTCCTTGGATTCCTTAAATCCCACCCAGAAAGGCTTCCATCCTCATACCTGTAAATGCCACACCAGAAGGTGAAAAGAATATAAGATTCACATAAACACCAGAAGGAGAACAAAATATAAGATTCACATAATGTTGTAATGTTGCACAACCTTCATTAGAGGAAGTATAATGTTGACAATTAGGGATAAGAACCTTGCCAAACCTTTATGTAAATAAATATACGAATGGCTACATGTTCGCAAGTAGGGTGGAGAACCAAAGAGGGTAGTGACCCTAACTACGATATTTTGGGTTGAAATATGCTTGTCAGCACTACACAAGGAAAGAGAGCCAACAATGTTCCAAGTACAAAATTAAAGAACATGTTGAGCTGTGACATTGGAGTTAAATAGTGAGCACACATACTTAAAACCCAAACCCTAGTAAGAATTCATAAAAATCCCTATAGCTTCCCAATTCCAAATACACCATTTGTTAAAGGCATTGTCATCCAGCATTCTATGCAAAAAGACAATATTAGAGAGAAATTGAAGTAATCCAAATCTTTAGAAGACAAGTTAACATTACAACCGCTCTCCCTACAAAGTCAACTACACTTGAGAAGCAGGAGGCCATCGAATTGAAGATCTGGCCAACCAGAAGTTTTGTAAGTGATCTCATTTACATGAATGAAAGAATCTGTTTCTGAATATATGTGCTTTGACTGTTTTAATTCTAGGTGAATAATGATAAGGTTCAGTGAACTATGTGTGAATAGGACCCTACAATAAGAATGACATTATATTCTGTGAGATTTGAAAGTGCATACTCATTTAATTGGGTTATGTGTGAATTATACTCTTTGGACAAATTAGTATAGATCATGGTGGATCAATACTAATAACTGGTTGAACTATTAAATTGAAATATAGTTTAGTTTTGAGTATATCGATTTGATTGCAACTGAATTGATAAGAACAGGGGTTGTTGATGACATAAAATCCATGTGAGAATCGTGAGGTTCGACTTGCGTTCTTGTGCTGAAGCCACAATACAGAGAATTAATGAAGCTTGGTCTTTTTATAAAAGACGCAATCGATATCGGCACTTGATTTTTGAATACATTTGATTTTGCATTGAAATGACTGGCAGAGTTATATGGTGGAACTAGTGGCGAAGTCTGCAGAATTGGAACCAGGGGTTCATCGAAATAGCCAAGACAATTGAACGAAGAAAGTAGACAATCGAGTGGAGATTCGATTGCATATAATTATAATTCGCTGATGAAATGAATTTAGGAAGTCGAAGGTGATTTTGATGGCGCAAAGGTAATACAACAGAGGCGGAATTAGAAGCGGAAGTGATTCGGAGCGGAACCTGGAGTAGAGGGAACCTTGAGTAACAATAAAAGCGGTTTTGAGGAGTTAAACCAGCGGTCTCGCGTTGTTTAAAAGTGGTAAATTATTTTGTAAAAAAAAAACGCGATTATCTTCGGTGCGTGACACGTGTCTTAGGATGGTTTTTGGAAACCACAAATTTTGCATTTTTTTGGGGTATTAAAACTCGGAATGAAAAAAAACGTGATACGTGTTATATCCGTTTGATCAAAGGAGTGGAGAGATCTACGATGGTCGCAATTGCGTGACGTAAGAAGGTTAATGAGGTACGTAGTATAAGGTGCTGTGGGGCCCGAGGCCTTTACATATGCGATCATTTGAGTTTAACCTTAGACGAGGCTTTATATTAACGTTATAACATTTTATTCGGGGGAAGTGTTGATATATATATATAGCCGAACCTGGTATAATGAGTTGGATGCGGGGCATATCATCGTACTGTGTGAAAGGTAATCATGAAACATATATGGTGGGCCAGTTAGCCTTTGCTAAAGGTGAATCGAATGACATGCGGTGAAATGAATATGTGGGGCCTATACTTTTATGTGGTTTATTGAAAGAAATAGAGCCAGGGGTTGGTTAGCCAAGTCCTTTGTAAGGCTTTTGAAAGGGGAGTTAGATATGGGTCTTAACCAAGGTCGAAGAGTGAACAAAAAGAAATGTTAAGGCACGGCGTGTAGATATATGTGATGGTGGAAAGGGATATTAAACCAAAGGTTTAATATGATTGATTCACATTTCATAAGGTGGGTTTAAAATGAAATTGAAATTTTATATGTGGACTAAGAGTGTACAAGAGGGTAGCCCGGGCATCAGGGTGGTGGAGCAAGCACTAGATCCTCTTGAGATTGACGAACCACGTTAATAGTTAGCTACTCAATCATACAAGGCAAACCCAAAACCACATTCTAAATGTACCCATAAAGTGAAGTGTAATGTTATATTAAAAAAACATCTAGTAAAACCCTTATAGCAGAAACCACTTACCAGATATCCAACCTTCTGTTGTTTGTAAAAAATACAGCAGTTAATGAAAATGGGGAGGTTTCCAGCCAAGAGGATTCAGATTCGAGCTTTTGGTAGGAATGAAGTTGATCTACATTACTACCACCACCACTTGCTGAGGTAACATCAAGGGAAAATCGCCGTAGCTACTCAATCATACAAGGCAAACCCAAAACCACATTCTAAATGTACCCATAAAATGAAGTGTAATGTTATATTAAAAAAAACATCCAGTAAAACCCTTATAGTAGAAACCACTTACCAGATATCCAACCTTCTGTTGTTTGTAAAAAATACAACAGTTAATGAAAATGGGGAGGTTTCGAGCCGAGAGGATTTGGATTCGAGCTTCTGGCAGGAATGAAGTTGATCTACATTACTACCACCACCACTTGCTGAGGTAACATCAAGGGAAAATCGCCGCAGCTACTCAATCATACAAGGCAAACCCAAAACCACATTCTAAATGTACCCATAAAGTGAAGTGTAATGTTATATTAAAAAAAACATCCAATAAAACCCTTATAGCATAAACCACTTACCAGATATCCAACCTTCTGTTGTTTGTCAAAAATACAACAGTTAATGAAAATGGGGAGGTTTCCAGCCGAGAGGATTCAGATTCGAGCTTCTGGCAGGAATGAAGTTGATCTACATTACTACCACCACCACTTGCTGAGGTAACATCAAGGGAAAATCACCACAGCTATACAGGGCATTTTTTGCCATGCTCAGAGTTCATGAGAACCAAGCTGTGTACAATGTTTCCATGAGAAATGTAATATATTTCAAACCTACAACCATCTATATCTCATAACCAAGATAGCGTAGAAGAAAATAGCGAATTTGAATGGGATAAAACAAGGGAAATACCAATCTTATTCTTCCAGAAGAAGAGAGCATTCTTCCACAATTGATTTCTCTTCAGATCTCCCACAGATTTCTGAACATCGGCAAAACTCGAAATATCTCCACCAGCTACTATGGATTTCGAGCCGTTAATGGACTGTGGCCTCTTTAGGGTTTCAGAGCGTCCATGCTTCTACAAGAATCTGGAAAAAAGCAAGCATCATAGGGTAGAATGGAATCATGGGAAAGAAGGCATAAAGGTCAAAAAAGCTGAGCGAGAAAAAAAAATTGAATAGGTCGATTAAGAAAATTTGAATAGGTGGAATAGGGTGTGTGGGTAAGGTAAGTAGGCTAATTTGTTGGAATTAAAAAAAATAGGCCAAGCTAGGGATCTTTAATCATGTATTAATGCTATCAATTGATTAATTATGATTAATCATATATTAAATATATCAATCAATTAATTAGGGGTCTTTAATCATGTATGAATTGATTAATTATGAATCAGTAAATTTAATTAAAATTGTTTTATATATTTATTGTAAACTGTTGTAATATTTTACAAAATAAACTTATTTTATTTTATTTAAAAACAATTTATCAATATTTTTGGTTGTAAAAATCATTACTTATATCATTAATTGAAAGTAGGCCGAGGAATTATGTGATTGATTGAAACTATGACATGAAATCATATGACAATTTCCCACTCAAACATTAGTGAATAATTTATTTTATTTAAATTATTTTATATATTTATTGTAAACTGCTGTAATATTTTACAAAATAAACTTATTTTATTTTATTTAAAAACAATTTATCAATATTTTTGGATATAAAAATCATTACTTATAATATTCATTGTAATTATTATTTATAAGTAATAAAAAATATTAATAAATATAATATTTTTAGGTAGAATAATTACTTTCATCATACTTTATAGGTTCCTTCAAAATTACTTTCATTATTACCATAATTATTCAACTTCATTAGTTGATTGCCAATATTTTCTTCCTTATTTGAATCATCCTTAAATAGACCTTATAGTAATTTTCATAATGTTCGTGTATGGAGATAATTCTATGATTCCACAACCATTTTCCATAGAGTTTTTCATTCAAGGGATACCCTTAGAGTACCAAGTTATGAATATTCCAACATCTTCCATATGTTCTAAAATAAGCGACATCTTCTTATTGATTTCTTACACTTGTTGTGACACTTCCACTCAACCACCTGAAGTATTTAGCTAGCACTTTTTTTGTGTTCATCTCATTATTCCAAGCTGGTCATAATCAAATGAGTTACCATCAATTATCATCATTAGAAATTTTGCAAGTTTTTCCTAAAATTTACTAATTAGTCTACAAACACATGGTAATAATGGCATTACCCACAAACACATGATACCCTCATAACCTAGTATTGTGTGCTAGGAAGGCTTTCCAAAGAAGTTGGTTGGCATCACTATGACACTATTACAGAATTAGAAGGGAAGAGAAAGGCAAAGGCTTAGGTATCATATGAGAGAAGGAAGCAATTAGAAAAATTGAGATCAAAAGCAGTGGAGTTAGACGAAAAGAAGCTTGCCCCAGAGATGGATAAGATAAAACTTGACAACATATTGGTCAATTTCCTTGACCCTTTATTGGTTATTCAGAAGGAGTATGAATACACCACCGTTAATATCAAGGTAACCGGCCCCTAGCAGATCAAGGGCTACAAGTTGTAGTTTTCGTCTGAACATCAACATACCACAACCATGCTTACAACCAAAAGCCTTCTCACATTCATGATCTGATTATATAGTGAATTAGACAGAAGTAAGAAAACAATTACTTCTTCAAAGCTAATTCGAATTTGGAGGGCTTAGCCGGGGATTGGGGGTTAAGGGTTAGGGATTTAGAGGTTATAGGTTTAGGGTTTAGGGGGTTAAATGGGTTATGTGTTTAGAGGTTTATGGTTTAGGGGGTTAAATGGGTTAGGGGTTAAGGGGTTATAGGTTTAGGGTTTAGGGGGTTAGGGGATTTAGCAGTTAAGGATTTTAGGGGTTAGAAGTTAGGGGCTAATGGGGTTAGGTTTTAGGGGTTAAGGGTTTATAGGTTTAGGGTTTAAGGGGTTAGGGTTAAGGGTTTAATGGTTTAGGGTTTAAGGGGTTAGGGGTTAAGGGTTTATAGGTTTAGGGTTTAGGGGGTTCAGTGGGTTAGGGGTTAAGGGTTTAGAGGTTTATGGTTTAGGAGTTAAATGGGTTAGGGGTTTACTAGAGGTTTAGGGGGTTAAATGGGTTAGGGGTTGGGAATTATTGTTTAAGGGGTTAGGGGTTAAGATGATAGTTTCATTGGTCTCTGTTTGTGCACATTTTAACCTTCCCAACAAGGCGGAATTAACCCAATCGTAGGTCCCAATATGTCATGATATAGATTAACTCTAGATATATATGAGAAGGAATAATTATAAAGACATAGATTGATAGAGGTGGCAAGAAAAGGGGAGTCACAAGGGAGAGATGGAGATAAACTGAAGGAGAGGGGAGAGAAGGAATGGATCAGCTCTGAGAGAGAGAGGGAGAGGAGTGAGGGAGGTAGAGAAGGGTAAGAGAGGGAGATAGTGACACAAAGATGGAAGGGGGGTATAAAGAAGGATCGAGGGAGGGATATAGCTGTGAGAGGATTGGAGGGTAGAGAGAGAGAGAGAGAGAGAGAGAGAGAGAGGGAGATTGGGGAAGAGAGAGGTCATTCCAGATGCTCTGAAAGTGTCGAGGCTTCAGCCAGGTCACAACTTAGCATGAAAACTGATACGGGCACCCTCGAACGAAACGACCCGACCCGAACGCGCCTGGTCAGGCGACCTCACACGGTGCGCCCGACCGAACGATGCCACAAGGGAGAAAATGACAAACAGGCTGCCCGAACATGTACAAGGCACCCAGGTAGTCACAACTTTGAAAAACTGATACAGGCGCCCTCGAACGAAACGACCCGACTCGAACGCGCTGGGTCGGGTGACCTCGCACGGCGCAACACGGCGCGCCCAACCGAACGATGCCACAAGGGAGAAAATGGAAAACGGGCTGCCCGAAGGTGCACAAGGCACCTGGGCTGTCACAAATTAGCATGAAAACTGATACGGGCGCCCTCGAACGAAACGACCCGACTCGAACGCACCCGGTTGGGCGACCTCGCATGGCGCGACATGGCGCACCCAACCGAATGGTGCCACAAGGGAGAAAATGACAAATGGGTTACTTTGACTGTGCACAAGGCACCTGGGCAGTCACAACTTAGCAAAACTAATACGGGCACCCTCGAATGAAACGACCCGATCCGACTGCGCCTGGTCGGGCGACCTCACACAACGCGACACGGCGCCCCCGACCAAACGGTGCCACAAGGTATCAAACGGAAAACGGGCCGCCCGAACGTGCCTGAGCACCGTGTAGTCACAGCTTAGCACAGCCCGATACGAAGGGCGCCCCTCCAGACGAAACGGCCCGACCCAAACGCGCCCGGTCGGGCGACCTCACACAGCGCGACACGACACACCTGACCGAACGAATATCCCACAAGGGAGCAAACATAAAACGGGCCGCCTGAGCATGCACAAGGCACCCGAGAGGTCACAACTTAGCAAAACTGATACGGGCGTCCTCGAGAAAAATGGCCTGAACCGAACGTGCACAAGGGAGCAAACGGAAAACAGGCCGCCCGAACGTGCACAAGGCACCCGGGCGGTCACAACTTAGCAAACCTGATATGGGTGCCCTCGAACGAAACAGCCCGACCAGAATGCGCCCGGTCGGACGACCTCACACGACGCGACATGACGCGCCCGAACGAACGTCGATCCCAGAAGGGAGCAAATGGAAAACGGGCCACTCGAACGTGCACAAGGCATCCGGGTAGTCATAACTTCGCAAAACTGATACGGGCACCCTCGAACAAAACGACCTGACCCAAACGCGCCCAGTCAGGCGACCTCACATGGCACGACACGACGCGCCCAACCGAATGATGCCACAAGGGAGAAAATGGAAAACGGGCCACCCGAACATGCATAAGGCACTCGGGCGGTCACAACTTAGCAAATGTGACACGGGCGCCCTCGCACGAAATGGCCCGACCCAGGCGCCCTTGGTCGTGCGGCATCACACGCCGCGACACGACACGCCTAGCCGCACGGAGGCACAAGGTAGCAAACGGAAAACGGGCCGCCCAAACGTGCACAAGCTGGTACCCGGGTGGTCACAAGTTAGCAAATCTGACACGGGTGCCCTCGCACGTAACGGCCCTACTCCGACGCCCTTGGTCATGCGGCATCACAAGGCGCGACACGGCACGCCCGGCTGCCCGGAGGAACAAGGTAGAAAACGGCAAACGGGCCGCCCGAACGTGCACAAGGCACTCGGGCAGTCACAAGTTAGCAAATCTGACATGGGCGCCCTCGCATGAAATGGCCCAACCCAGGTACCCTTGGTCGTGTGGCATCACACGACGCGACCGGCCACACGGAGGCACAAGGTAGCAAACGGAAAACAGGCCGCCCGAACGTGCACAAGCTGGCACCCAGGTGGTCACAAGTTAGCAAATCTAACACGGGTGCCCTCGCACGCAACGGCCCAACCCGGGCGCCCTTGGTCGTGTGGCGTCACAAGGCGCGACACGGCGCGCCTGGCCGCCCGGAGGAACAAGGTAGCAAACAGAAAACGGGCCGCCCGAACATGCATAAGGCACCTAGGCGGTCACAAGTTAGCAAATCTGACACAGGCGCCCTCGCACGAAACGGCCAGACTCGGGTTCCCTTGGTCGTGCGGCGTCACACGGCGCGACACGGCGCGCTCGGCCGCATAGAGGCACAAGGTAGTAAATGGAAAACGGGCTGCCCGAACATGCACAAGCTGGAACCTGGGCGGTCACAAGTTAGCAAATGTGACACGGGCGCCCTCGCATGAAACGGCCAGACCCGGGTGCCCTTGGTTGTGCGGTGTCACACGACGCGACATGGTGCGCCCGGCTGCACGGAGGCACAAGGTAGAAAATGGTAAACGAGCCGCTCGAATGTGCACAAGCTGGCACCTGGATGGTCACAAGTTAGCAAATGTGACACGGGTGCCCTTGTACGAAACGGCCCAACCCAGGCGCCCTTGGTTGTGCGGCGTCACACGGCGCGACACAGTGCGCCCGGCCGCACGGAGGCACAAGGTAGAAAACGGCAAACGGGCCGCTCGAATGTGCACAAGCTAGCACCCGGGCGGTCACAAGTTAGCAAATCTGACACGAGCACCCTCGCACGAAACGGCCTGACCCAGGCGCCCTTGGTCGTGAGGCGTCACACGCCACGACACGACGCGCCCGCTCGCCCGCCCGGAGGAACAAGGTAACAAACGACAAACGGGCCGCCCCAACATGAAAATTAAGACACTCGGGCGGTCACAAGTTAGCAAATCTGACACGGGCGCCCTCGCACGAAACGACCCGACCCAGCCGCCCTTGGTCGTGCGACGTCACATGGCGCGTCCGGCTGCCTGAAGACACAAGGTAGCAAACAGAAAAAGGGCTGCCTGAATGTGCACATTAAGGTACCCGGGTGGTCACAAGTTAGCAAATCTGACACAGGCGCCCTCGTACAAAACGTCCCAACCCAGGCGCCCTTGGTCGTGCGGCGTCACATGGCGCGACATGGCGCGCCTGGCCGCACGGAGGCACAAGGTAGCAAATGGAAAACGGGCCGCCCGAACGTGCACAAGTTGGCACCCGGGTGGTCACAAGTTATCAAATCTGACATGGGCGCCCTCGCACGTAACGGCCTGACCCGGGCACCCTTGGTCATGCAGCGTCACAAGGCGCGACACAGCGCTTCTGGCCGCCCGGAGGAACAAGGTAGCAAACGGAAAATGGGCCACCCGAACATGCACAAGACACCCGAGCGATCACAAGTTAGAAAATTTGACACGGGCGCCCTCGCATGAAACGGCTAGACCCGGGCGCCCTTGGTCGTGTGGCGTCACATGGCACGACATGGCACGCCCAACCGCACGGAGGCACAAGGTAGCAAACGGAAAATGGGCCACCCGAACTTGCACAAGCTGGCACCCGGGTGGTCACAAGTTAGCAAATGTGACATGGGCGCCCTCGCATGAAATGGCCAGACCTGGGCGCCCTTGGTCATGCGTCGTCACACGATGCGACACGGTGCGCCCGACCGCACGGAGGCACAAGGTAGCAAACGGTAAACGGGACGCGCAAACGTGCACAAGCTGGCACCATGGCGGTCACAAGTTAGAAAATGTGACATGGGCGCCCTCGCACGAAACAGCCAGACCCGGGCGCCCCTGGTCTTGTGGTGTCAAGGGATGTGACACGGTGCGCCCAGCCACACGGAGGCAGAAGGTAGCAACAACTAAACGGGCTGCTCAAACATGCACAAGTTGGCACCCGGGCGGTCACAAGTTAGCAAATGTGACATGGGTGCCCTCGCACAAAATGGCCCGACCCGGACGCCCTTGGTCGTGCGGCGTCACATGGCGCGACATGGCGCGCCCTGCCGCACGAAGGCACAAGGTAGCAAACGAAGAACGGGCCACCCGAATGAAATGGCCCAACTCGGGCACCCTTGGTTTTTCGGCGTCACACGACGCGACACGGCACTTCCGACCACCCGGAGACATAAGGTAGCAAATGGAAAACGGGCCATGTATGAAGATTTCATATCTTAAAAATTTCCAGACAAGAAGATAGCCAAAATACCAAGCTGACCATGATTTGAGAAAGAATTCTAGAGCATACATAAACCCTAACTTACTTAGAGCATATCTCTGAAAATATAACGAACAAAGATCTGACGCTTGGACTAGATGTTCAAAAAAAATTATCCTTAACATGGTCGAAGTTTCATAGCTTGCAACCTCACGTAAAAATGTTATAGCAATAATGTTGAACTGACCCTAATTAATTCAAATAATATCAAATCATTGTTGATATATGTAGAAAGTCAGTTAGAGAGTGAATTAGAATCGACACGTAGCCCAAACCGTCGTAAGAGCGACACTTAGCTCAAACCGTCGCAATAGCGACGTTTCTGTCGATACTGTCACAATAGCGACACCTTTTTCTGAACTGTCGCAATAGCGACGATATCCTCAAAATTTCGCAAGAGTGACACTTAGCCCAAACCATCGCAATAGCGACGTTTCTGCTGAAATTGTCGAAACAACGACACCTTTGCCTGAACTGTCGCAATAGCGACGATTTCCTCAAACGTCGCAATAACGACACTTTCCTCTATGGCGTCGCAATTCCGACGCTATTGCCGAAACTGTCGCAATTCCGACGGATTCCTCCAAACGTCGCAATTGCGACACTTGTCTCTAAACGTCGGTATAGCGACGGTTTCAGGCGGGATTTGAAAAAGTTGAAAAAATTTGGGGAAATTTCTAACATTTGGTCAAAAGTGTCAGAACCAAGTGTCGGAATCTCCACCAAATGTACTAGTGCCAATTATATAGTTTTTCATTTTCATATCTGTTAGTTCCCAAATCCACCTTAGGCTGAAATAAGGCAGAAGAAGGACAACACCAAACCACGCTCAGCCTCGTAGCTAGCCCTACGAGGACAGGAGAGGGCTCTCTCCGGGTCAATCTCAAGAAAAATGTTCAAAGGGGCTTGAGATGACTAAAACAACAACTGATCTTAGGCTAGATAAACAAATAGGAGGGTTTGATTTTGATTTTTAGGGGTTTTTGTTGGAAAAAGGGAAAAACAATTTTGGGCTTGGGGATGAGGCCAAATTCTTGCAGAGTTCAAGTTGGGGCGAGGTAGGCAGCGGCTTTGATGTCTGAGATCAAATGAATGGATTGAAAGACTGCTGAGGAGCTGAAGAGGGCAAGAGAGTGCAAGGATCCTCTTCAAACTGACGAAAAACATGTAAAACTAAACAAAAGTCTAAGGCAGAGCACCAACAAATCAATGAATTCTACCTCAAATACTCATTTGTTTAATTCAGAAGCATAGAGAAGGGAAATGGAATACATATAACATTAATGAAACTTACAATAACATGAGAAGAACATCATCAAAACTCATAAGCCACAAGGATCCCAACAAGTGCTGCAAAACTCTGGTCTTTCCTTTGCCAAAATCTGAAAATGAATGTACAATGAGGTGCCAAACTTTTCCCAAGTATCCAACCCTGAAAATGTCTCAGAAAATAAAATATATAGACCATCCTAACCCCTTCCCATGCCTCTAGGGGTCGAGCTCATCCTTCTAGGAGCTGTTTCAACCAATTCTAAACATGGAGCTAAAATCTAGGTAGCCAAACAACTTGCCTCTATATGCTAGGAAACTGATCCATTCACTCAATTTTCACTTTTTAGTGAATGAATCCTCTAGAACAAGTAAAAACATGCCAAATTTACATCACAATCATCAAATTACATCATGGTAGGTCAATCATCACATGAAAAAGTAAAACTAGTCAAAACTGGGCGAATTTCTGAGCTGAAGAGTGAAAATGAGGCAAAATTTCTCTATGCGCCACGCTCAATTCCCTATGCGTCGCGCCACTTTGGAGGTGATTTTGGGGCACTTCCTGAAGTCAAAATTGAGCTCATGATAGCTCGTTGGAAAGCCCTGGATGTATGATATCCAACCCAAGTGGAATTTTTCAATTTGGATGTCATTTTACCTTCCAAAATTGCAATCTCCCAAGACTGGTTCCTGCTGGTAAAAAAAGTGGCAGAAAGGCCATTTTTGGAGTGTTTTTGGCCCTTTAGACAGCCCAGAATTTGATGAAATGCTTCGGCCATTCCTGAACATACATAATATATCATGAAAAACCAAAAATTGAAAATTTTTCCTGCAGAAGATGTCCCAATCATAAGCGCACGTCGGGAGGCGCGACGCGTCGGGCGTAAAAACCTGTTTTGCAACAAAAATTTTCAAAATGACAAAATCTTCTCCAAATTTTCTGAAATTTGGAGTGAAGGTCTCTCATCATGTCTCATGCTCAGCCAAGGAAGCTTCGGCCAAGATTCGGAGTGGATCCGACCTCTTTTGATGTTTCAGTGCCTTTCTCAACCTTGCTTTCAAGATCTTCATTTTTGCTCTGCAAACGTGTGTACAGGCCCAATAATGAGTCTTCATGTGCCTGAGCATGTCTTTGTCCCTATTGGCCTTCGCCAAGAGCTTCTCCAGATGAATGTTGACGTGCGTAAGGCAAGTCTCTCGCTCAAATGGTGTCATGTCACCTGGTCTCTTCCGGGCCAATGCACGGTCTTCACGGATTTTCCGCAACTCTATAAGTGTGTGATGATCCTCCAGTTGTTTATTCCGCTGCTCCAAATAATGTATAACCCACTGATCTCTCTGCAATTTCATGGTCAAAGTGTCAATCTCAGCCTTTTGTTCCTGGATTATCTCTTTCAGCTTTGAGCTGGGAGAACTGGCATCAACATCGATCAAAACAAAATCAGTATCTTGGCCTCCTGAGGGGCCCTCATCGTGCATAGGCCTCTTGCCTCTGTCTTGAACCTGTACCTGTGATGATGTCGAAGGTGAGACCCCTTCCATGCCATGTGGAGATATTACTCGTGCTGCTGATGAAGATAACGAGACCCCTTCCACCCCTGGTGGAGATAGTACTCGTCGTGCTACTGCAAATAAGGCTCTATGGCCTCTCTGATATGTCACACACACTGGAGCACTGATAGGCTCAGTCTCAGGAACCTCAAACTGATGTGAAGGCTCTGCCTCATCATGAACAATCTCGGGAGGAGGCTGGGGCGCTACAAAGAAATCACGGGAAATGAACTCATCCCACAAGATGCCCTGTAATCCAAGCTGATGCACTACAATGATTTTGATGAGCGCATAATGATAGATGTTGTTATGCTGCTGCTCCAGAGTCTTCTTCTGCACAAGGACCATCATCCACTCTATGTTACGGTACATGAAATATGGAATGCTCATCATTCGCACTCTCGTGAAATGCATCAACAGCCGGATGTGATACGCATATAAGCGTGAAAAGCGATCTTCACAACTGAAGTATCTAATGATCAGTTTCATCAATGGTGCATACTCTTCCTTAAGAAACCGGAACGGAAAAACCCTGCTCAACTGCATCAAATATCCAGGTCTGATGTAAGGCTCATAATATGCTCTATCCAGCTGCTGTCTCTTATTCCACTCCTCACCAATGTTCGGTATCCCAGTCGCCTCAGAAATAGTCTCTGGTGTCAAAGTGAAGTTCACTCCAGCAAGATTTACATGACCATTATGCAAATGTAGGACAAATAGGTGAGCTAACTCATGATGAATCTGAGTTCGGGCAATCATCTCACAATACTGGAAGCATGACTGATGCTGAAAACAATCCATTGCAAGAGACAGGCCTGCAATTGGGTCAAAGAAGTGGGCTCCTCCCTGACATGCCTGCCACTTTTATGAGATCTCCTCGGCACATTAAGCTCGGTAGATGAATCACTGTCTTGCTCATATCCCTGCTCATATGGTGAATCTGTCTCTGACATGGTGCTAAAATGTGTTTGTCAACTGTATGTTTGGTTGGTTAGAAAATGAGCAATTGGTGTATTTGTTTTAATGCCAAATGTGTCACATATATATCAAGGTGCTATAAGAAACATCACAGTGGGAAAAGGACTGTCAAATGAGTTTCAAGTGTGAAGACAGCCACTGTTTGAGGGACTTAGGAATCTGAGGATTTATAAGTAATGGGAATGGGTGATAGTGAAAGGGGGATAGTTTAGGAACAAGAGTCACTGAAACGGGAATATATAAATGAAATCAAATACATGAAGGCAGCCTTTGAATGTTATGGAGATTAAGTTTATCAATGGAGGGAAGTGAATGATAGGGTTTGAGGCTTACCACATGGGAACAAATGGAATGAGGGATATGGGACAGAGGGAGGAATCATGATAACAATATGACAACAATATGACAATAGTGATAACAGTTTTGAGAGCACAAGAGACAATGGGGTGCACCAATGATCAAATTTTAATCACCTCTTTCAAACCCTATGGAGCAGATTTCAATGTGAGTATAGGGTTAAATATTTCACCATTAAACACTTGAATTCCTTCTCTTCAATACGCAGCAAACACACCCTAAAATCAATGAACCAGCTTTGACAAACTTACTTGGAGAAAATCGCACTGGAACAAATCGAATTTTGTGGAGCGGATATGAATTTCGGCCTTAGGGCTCTATGCGCCGCGCGCAGACCCAGTGCGCCGCGCCCTTGGAAATTTCCACTGTGAAAAACTCTTCAACGCGCCGCGTCGCGCCTATGCACCGCGCCTCTGCCCAATGCGCCGCGCGCAAATTACACACAGTCGTCCTTCTCAAAACACAGTTTGGCTCTTCAATTTCCAATTCGACTTCTCTCTGAGAATTTTGTGAATGTTTCTTGATGAAAATGGGTTAAAATACTTGGAGAAACATCTTGAAAAGAGATGGTTTTGATTTTTACTTCTTCTAAACCCATTTTTTAATGTTCTTTTGATTTTGGCACTTTTCATTTAATAAAACTCTGTCTTTTGTTTTTTCACTGACTTTTTGGACTTGAAATGATGAACTTGGTTGATTTCTTGTAGGGATGTTAGCGTTTGATCCTTGGCAAAGGAGGACCAGAGTCTGCTTTGAAGTCTTCATGGTGGAAAAATACATATTTATTACAAAAATAAATTCGACAATTTCTTATTCAAAACAGAGTTTTGAACAAGAAATGTCCTCGAGCATGTTTGGTAATAAAAAATTTGAACTGAAAACTTATGGAAAACCTCCTCATGGCCTGCGGGCATTATTTAACATGTCAGAAGACTAAACCCTAGACTCAGAAACTAAAAGACTCTTTTTGACCAAAATAACCATTTATGACTGTAAATGGCATGAACTGAACTTTGATGATTTTGGAGAAATTTTGACCAACCCAGCAGGTATAAACACGAGGGAAACAAGAAAACCAAACCCTTCCGTCAGTCAATGGCATGCCCCTAACAGAATGCAGATGAATGAGCGGAATGAGACACCTAAACAATGAAATGCAATAAGAGAAATGATCTCTGACGGAGTGCTGTAAAGACCGAATCTAACAATATCCATGGTCTTAAACAATGAGAGAGAAAAAACCTTTTATATTCAACATGTAAAACACAAATTAGCCATAAAAATTTCCCATTGAAACCAAAAGTGATTTGATACAAAACATAGGTTTTAACCTAATCTAGTAAATGCACCTACATTCAATTTCTAGAATAGATCTAATTAGAAGTTTTTCATTTTCATATCCATGGTAGTTCTATAGGCAGAGTCTGTAAAGGGCCATGTAGCCTCTGGATCTCATCTTTTATGAAAGGTGACATATCTAGTAAATTCCCCTACAGTCAATCTCTGGAATAGATCTAAATGCCCCTATAATGCCCTTACAAATAACATGTATATAGTATTTAGAAACAAAAAGTAATTTGATACAAAACATAGGTTTTAACCAATTATATAGTTTTTCATTTTCTATATCCATGGTCTCAAACAATGAGAGAGAAAAAACCTTTTTATATTCAACGTGTAAAACAAAAATTAGCCATAACAATTTCATTTGTCTCAAAAGTGATTTGATACAAAACATAGGTTTTAACCTAATCTAGTAAATGCCCTCACATTCAAATCTTAGAATAGATCTAATTAGAAGTTTTTACTTTTCATATCCATGTGGTAGTTCTATAGACATTGTAAAGGGCCGTGTAGCTTCCGGATCTCATTCTTTATGAAAGGTGACATATCTAGTAAATTCCCCTACAAGAAATCTCAGAATAGATCTAAATGCCCCCACAAAGAATGCCCCTATAGGTAGCTCCACAAATAACATGTATATAGTATTTAGAAACAAAAAGTAATTTGATACAAAACATAGGTTTCAACCAAGTATATAGTTTTTCATTTTCATATCCATGGTCTCAAACAATGAGAGAGAAGAAACCTTTTATATTCAACATGTAAAACACAAATTAGCCATAAAAGTTTTCCATTGAAACCAAAAGTGATTTGATACAAAACATAGGTTTCAACCTAATCTAGTAAATGCCCCTACATTCAATCTTTAGAATAGATATAATTAGAAGTTTTTCATTTTCATATCCATGGTATTTCTATAGGCAGAGTCTGTAAAGGGCCAGGTAGCCTTTGGATCCCATCTTTTATGAAAGGTGACATATCTAGTAAATTCCCCTATAGTCAATCTTTAGAATAGATCTAAATGCCCCTACAATCAACATGTATATAGTATTTAGAAAAAAAAGTATTTTGATACAAAACATAGGTTTTAACCAAGTATATAGTTTTTCATTTTAATATCCATGGTCTCAAACAATGAGAGAGAAAAACCTTTTATATTCAACATGTAAAACACAAATTAGCCATAAAAGTTTCCCATTGAAACCAAAAGTGATTTGATACAAAACATAGGTTTTAGTCAATCTAGTAAATTTCCATTCAATCTTTAGAATAGATCTAATTAGAAGTTTTTCATTTTTATATCCAGAAGTTCTCCCGGCAGTCCAGAAGGTCAGTAGCCTCTGGATCTCATCTTTTATGAAAGGTGACATATCTAGTAAATGCCCCTACATTCAATCTTTAGAATAGATCTAATTAGAAGTTTTTCATTTTCATATCCATGGTAGTTCTATAGGCAGAGTCTATAAAGGGCCAGGTAGCCTCTGGATCTCATCTTTTATGAAAGGTGACATATCTAGTAAATGCCCCTACAGTCAATCTATGGAATAGATCTAAATGCCCCTACAATCAACATGTATACAGTATTTAGAAACAAAAGTAATTTGATACAAAACATAGGTTTTAACAAAGTATATAGTTTTCCATTTTCATATCCATGGTCTCAAACAATGAGAGAGAAAAAACCTTTTATATTCAACATGTAAAACACAAATTAGCCATAAAAGTTTCCCATTGAAACCAAAAGTGATTTGATACAAAACATAGGTTTTAACCTAACAGTAAATGCCCCTACATTCAATCTCTAGATTAGATCTAATTAGAAGTTTTTAATTTTCATATCCATGGTAGTTCTATAGGCAGAGTCTGTAAAGGGCTAGGTAGCCTCTGGATCTCATCTTTTATGAAAGGTGACATATCTAGGAAATGTCCCTACAGTCAATCTCTAGAATAGATCTAAATATAAGTTTTTCATTTCTCCCACACATTTGCAATAAATGGAATAGATCTAAATATAAGTTTTTCATTTCTCCTATGCATTTGCAATAAATTTCAATTTAATATATATATTTTTATTTAATTTGTTTTTTTTAGGGATAAGAAAACCATTAAATATGGTTGAAAAATGGAAATTATGCATAGAAGTTTCTTGCTATCCCAATCCACGGAATGCAGTGATTACATATGTGATTTCCAATATTGCGACTAGCAAAGTCGTCCAAAAGAAAATGAATATACCAGGAAGAACAACAAACAACAAGGCATATTATATTGGATTGATAGAAGGCTTGGGAACAACGATGGAGTATGGATCAAATGGAATTGTAGTTTTCACCAATTTTGAACTTGTGTGCAACCCGATGAATGGTGTATACCAAGTTAAGGAGAGGCTAAAAGAATTGCATGGAATAGCAAACAATATTGTTAGCGAATTTCAATTTTTTAGTATAAGGCATTGTACAAATGTGAATAAGATTACTGCTGATTTATTGCGTGGGGCAATGCAAATTCAGGATTCATCTATCAAAGATGAATTAATAGATGAATTAGAATTATACGGGGCAATGCCAATGCAAGATTCATCTCTCAAATATGAATTAGTTTTGAGACACTCTTCTTCAAAAATTCAAGATTCATCTCTCAAAGATGAATTAGTTTTGAGACGCTCTTCTTCAAAAATTCAAGATTCATCTCTCAAAGATGAATTAGTGTTGAGACGCTCTCCTTCAAAATTTATTGACGGATATTGTAACATATCTTGGATATGTGTGTGTTGTGTACTTATAAATGTGTCTTTTTTAATGACCATGTGCTTTTTTCAATTATATACCAAGTGTGCTCCCACCACACCATGTAAAGCGCAACTTGGCGAACTTCACATTTGCAACAAGTGGTGAACTTCACATTTTTATGAAATTAAAATGTGGGGACTTCAACAAATTTTTGTTTAAATGGAGTTTCACTTCTTTTTTAATGACAATGTGTTTTTTTCAATTTTATACCAAGTGTGCTCCCACCATGTAAAACACAATTTGTTGAACTTATCATTTTTATAACTTTTTTTTGCTTAAATTGAGTTTCACACATCAATTAGTGCTTTGAAAGTTGTGTTTTACATAATTTGTTTACACTAAATTACATTAATTTTCATGTAAAACACAATTTGGTGAACTTATCATTTTTATAACATTTTTTTGCTTAAATTGAATTTCATACATCAATTAGTGCTTTGAAAGTTGTGTTTTACATAATTTGTTTACACTAAATTATATTAATTTTCTGAAATTTATTTTGAATTTAATTTAAATTAGTTATTTAAAAAAATAATTGTAAATGTCCACCGTAGATATATATATCATGGAGGATGAACGACGAAGATCAACAGAATCCCATATCTCTACGAGAGGGGGGGATCAGGGTTCGAGATCGAGAGTTGTTCATGGTAAATTTAAATATAATCTTAAATCTCCATACATGTATGTACATATGGAATTGATTTTTTATCAACTTTGTGAGTTAAATTAGTTGTTAATAAGTTTCATTTTTTATTTTTAGGAGCTAATAAGAAGAGAAGGGTCTCTACTCCAGCCATGGATTCCCATGTTTCACCCAGTCGTGGTATGGTTTTAACACAATTTAATCAATGAACATGTACACGTGTATTTATATGTATGCATGTATTTTTCAATTGATTATAAATTCATATTTGTTTATTAAAATTCTCTCTCCTCTCAAGAGGTTGGTGGTGGTTCAAATCCCCTTAGAGGGCCATCAATAAATGGTAGCAGGTTGCGTGAAGGTGGTGATATTTATTCTCCCGGAGGCCAATCAACAGCTGGTGGTGCTGGTTCTCAGCAGGGTCATTCTGGCTCTCAACAGTTTCAGGGTGGAGAAGATGCTATCCAACCACGTCGAGGTTGCCATCAATTTCAATATTTGTTTTCATTGAATTTGTACAAATTTGTTTACATGTGTTTTTTCTAATATACAAAACTTTATATATATTGATGCAGAGGCTGAAAATGTTCCAAATATTGGTCAAAATAGACGCAGGGCAGAACGCTACATTCAAGAAGAAGGTTGTCTACCCACCACAACTTATATGGCCGACATTTCTGATATACCATGGGAAAGAAACATGGCGCAATTCACCTTAGAAAGGTGTCAACAAATTCATGCAAAATTGTGGAGAGATCTCGTGGCTTTGACTCTACCTGCTGAGAGTCGACAAAGCCTCGAAATAGTTACACATTCATTGGGAGAAATAGTAAATGTGTACAAAAATATTGGGCCAACGATTAATACATTTTTAGAAGTCATGAGAAAGAGAAAGGAAACAATAATGGGTCCCGATAAATGGGAGGATGTAAAGCAAATAGTTACAAAAGATATGGTGAAGTCAATGTTTAATTTCAAGGAAGGGCCAAAAAGAAAAATGCTGAAGGTGCAATATTTCAAGCACCTCAATATAGCTCACTATTTGTATGATAGGCACCTTGTGGCCTATGGAAGGCTTCCATGGAACGACGAGGTTCCTGTTTATTTTTCATAATTGTTTTACGCATATTTTTTTTTGAAAATGAAACCCAATTACAATGACCTTCCGTCAGAATTTTTTGGTCCGGGGAAAGGTCGATTGTGTGACCGTAAGGGCACTAGGCGAGATGTGGAGTCGCCTCGCCCTGAGCCACCATTGGTGATTTGACCTTTCGGGTCGAAACTCTGTGGTCAGAGATGGATGCGACTTCTCAAATAAGTCGAGAAGCAAGGGATGTAATGATCGACAATGTTTACATCAGATTGGGTGGAGTCGATGTTTGTCTAAATCGACAAAGAGCATGTGAGAATGAACGTGCCAATTTTGTGTATTGTACAGATGAAGAGATTGACAACATGAATGTTGAAGATCTCTGAATATATGAAAAGAATTGTCGCAATGGTTGGCAAGACTTAATTCTTCATGAGGAAGAGGGCACAGGAACGGTATGTGTTAATAACCTTAGGGTTCAATTATTTTAACACATACATGTGTACAATTTGTAATAAATACATATATACATTTATTTGTATGTACATTAATCTAACAAAAATGTATCATTATATGTTAAAACACCATTTGCAGTTTCACGCATGATGAATGACGAAAATGTTAATATCACGTTTGGGGCCTCTGGTTCAAACAATGAATATGGGTCTCACCATCAAGATATGTTGATAAATCACTAGTAGAAAATGATGAAATTAGTGACTAGGTGACTTAAAATGTTAGTCACTGTAATTATATCAAGTGAATTACTATTAAATTTGAGTAATTTTAAGTGACCGAACTAAAAATGACTAACTTAAACGACTAATTTAGTCTAGGGATAAAATATACGACTAGATAATAAGTGACTAAACTAAAAGCGACTAACTTAAATGACTAATTTAGTCTAGGACTAAAATATATGACTAGATAATAAGTGACTAAACTAAAAGCGACTAACTTAAATGACTAATTTAGTCTAGGAATAAAATATATGACTAGATATAAGTGACAAAAGTAATAATGATTAACGTAAATGACTATTATAGTCCAAGAATAAAAAATATGACCAAATAACAAGTACAACAAGTATATGAATTAGTCATTTGTGTTAGTAATTTTTAATTGTGTCACTTTGGAAATGGAAAATTGCAATTTTGATACCAAAGTGTCACATTTCACTACAGGGGTCTCTGAATCCAATATCTGCAGTCTTAAAATTTAGAGGCAAAGGGGTGTCTGAATCCATCTACATTTTTAAAATTTTGAATACCCTTTTGTCTCTAAAGTTTAACATTAGAGGGTTGTTTCTATTTTCAATACCTTAGCGAAAAATCTTCTCACTTTGGATTCCTTATTGAATTTTGCGGATATCCCAAAGCGCAAATTTATGGTGTCTTTTGTGTGACTAGATCACTAGCACTGAAAACCATTTTCCCCCTCATATACATTATGATACGTATAAAATGTACCCTCAAACCTGGTTAAATGTGCTCTTTATATACTTGTAAGCATCATATGTGATTTGAAAGCCTCCTAATTTCATTAAGGTCCAATGATGAGGCTCCAAGAACCAATTGTGGTGTGCAAAACCTTTGAATGGTAGGCACATCCCTCCTAGAGGCCATATAATATCCCTTAGAGAATATAATTAATGCGATGCTTTGAAACATGGTTATTGATTATTTAGGACTTAAGTCTTTTTTTTTCCCTTCCTTGGCCATAGTAAAGGCCATGAGACCCATTCTTATCATGAAAAACATACTAATTGGCCATATTCCTAGATAGAGGTATTGTTCATGGCAATTGAGCATGAGAAAGATTAATTTAGGGACTAATGACCTTGTTTTCCTCTCCTAACCATAACATAGACACTAACTCCCACATGTGATGATAAATACCTCCTATGGTGCCCATATCTCGACTTAAGACTAAATATCCATTAAAGAAGACCTATGTGGTTTTTAAGGTCCACTTCTCATGTTACACTCTCACTTGTGATCTTTTCCTCCTTTTGTAATTGTCCAAGAATTTATTTCCATGCCTTTATTTCAACATCTATTAATATTTTGTTTTTTAATCATTTTAGTTTAGAGAGATTTATTTTAACTATCTACTTAAATTTTCCTAATAACATAGAAAATAAAAAAATGATAAAAATCAATAACAAAACAAGAAAAAAAGACTAAAAAAATTGAATAAAAAATAGAAATACTTTTTAAAAAGAAAATCCATATAGGTGAAATAGATTTATAGAAGAGAGGAATAACCTGTTTCTGAGTTCTTTTATTAACCCAACGTTTCGGACTTCCTAAGTGAGTCCATCATCAGGGGTAGACGCCAAATGTTCTTTGGCGTCTACCCCTGATGATGGACTCACTTAGGAAGTCTGAAACGTTGGGTTAATAAAAGAACTCAGAAACAGGTTATTCCTCTCTTCTATAAATAGAAAGGCTATTTAAAAAAAATCTAAATCTAATAATATGCGTGATCTATAGTCTCTTCCTTCTAACAATCTATTCCACCCTCTTCAAAACAAAAGACTAGAAAAATGAATAAAGAAAAGAAAGTCTTCCTTATTATAACCTATAACATTCTCTCTTCTTTACCCATTTGTCACCCAATTAAGAGTTAATATAGCCCTCCTTGTCTCTCTCTTCAATTTTTTTCAAAGTGATATCGACTTTGTGTTTTTCTTTTATATTTCCCTCTACTTATTTATTAATTTGGTAATTTGGTGGGAGTTTAGCATTTATTAATTTGGCAGGAGTTTAACATTTTATGGTTTGAAAGTCTTTTTTCGACTATGTCCCACCAGACCAGAATTGAATCATCCTATCAGACTCTGTTCTAGAGACTCTATTATGCCATACTGTAGTCATCCTATCAGTCTCTGTTCTACAGACTATGTTCTTCCCGATCGTAATCATCCTATCAGACTCTATTCTGCCGGACCGTAATCATCTTATCGAACTCTGTTCTGCCGGACCGTAAGGTAATCATCCAAATGCTGAATTGCTATATTTCGATTAGGGTATTTATTTTGAATGTGTTGTGTTTTAATAAATTTGTGTGAGGTTTTCCCGGAGGATTTAATCACTGGTAATGGTTTTCAGTGGGGTTACTATATGATTAAATTTTTGAAATAAGTTTGTAACTATGCGCATGCTTTTTCATTTTGGTGAAGCAGGGTTGTGAAGTGGAGCAGTATGGAAAATTGGGGGCGTTGAAGAGTGGAATGGGTCTAGCTATGGCAGGGATAGAACCTCATCCAAAGGCATTTGAATGCTTTGCAGAAGCTCTTGCACTTGATCCCTAGAATGCTTTTGCCCTCACGCACTGTGGAGTATTGTACAAAGATGAAGGGAACTTGCTAGATGCAGTACAGGTTTGTTTCTCACAACGGACACTATTTGTGGTTTTTTTTTTGTACTTATTTTTTGTGTTACTTGTTTGTTCCAGCTTCTTTATAGTAGTAGGTTTTTTATATTGGGTTATTTCAGACAAATATATTTCTTATAAAGGATCGGTATGTTTTAGAACTTCCCAAATGAATGAATTTTTTTCAGGGATAAAGATATACCCTCTTTAACCAATAGATCACATTGGGTTCATTTTCTTGGCAGTTTATCATATTTATTTATTTATTTAATATGGCATTCACTGTAGATTTTGCACAAAATTATGATATGATACTATGAACAATCTTGAGACAAAATTTCTTTTCACACGGACACAAAATTTATCTACCAAATAACAACGGAGTAGAACATAAATCATTTCACAAAATTTACACAATAAAACACACAATCTTTCTAGGGAACCCAACAAGGAAACCCTCACTTTCTTCATAATTTTATTAAGGAAAATTGAGCAACAAATTTGATACACATACAAGCTAGATCTAATTTGAAAATACAAGAATTTTCCTGCCTGTCCTAGGCCTGAAACTTCTTCCTGATATCCGACCTGCTTCCTTCTCCTATATGCACCAGAGGCTCTGATTTTCCAACACAAAACCTTAGGAAATTACCTCCTATTTCCTATAGTTGGCTAAGATTTTATTAAATAGGGACTTCCCCTATTTCTATGCGCACTACAAAGAGAAAATTGCCTTCCTCAATAATTCGCTCAAGGAACACTTGGCTCGTTCCTCCACAAGCTCTCTTGCTCACAAACTCGTGCTCAATAATCTATTGATTAATTGTGTGCCTTTGATCTCCTTATAAGATTTTCGATGAGGCTATTGTTAGTGAGTTTTCTAAATTAAGAGTTGAATTGGAGATTTTCTAGTTAACAAAATTCAACACTCTTAGTTAACTGAATCCTCCTAAAATTTAGGAGGATAACTCCACTTATTCACTCAATTCCCAATTTAACTCACACCAGAGGATAGATAAATCATCCTCCACAAAATTGCACTAGTCAAACTACTTCTTGAACTCGTACTCATCACCGGAACTCATAGATGTCTAAGAAGATCTCCAAATTGATTCCTTGAATCAAGACATAGATCAAGGAATCCATTCCTTCGATACTTTTCAACACTCCCTCTTAGCGAGGAAGGGATTTTGTACAACTCCTAAATTATCTATGTGATGAAAAAAACTACCTCTTGCCAATGCCTTGGTCATGATTTTTGTCGTTTGCTCCACTATTGGAACATATTGTAGCTTGATTATCTCCTTCTGCACACAATCTCTAAGATGGTGATACGAGATCTTGATATGCTTTGAGCGATCACGAAACATTGGATTCTTAGAGAGTTTAATGCAACTCTGACTATCACAATGTATCATGGTAGGCTCCATCCTTTGTTTGAAAAGTCCCACAATTAAATTCCTCATCCAAATAGCATTGCACGTTGACTGACTAGCAAACATGTACTTGGCTTCTATTGAACTAAGTGTAACTGATCTCTGCTTCCCATTGTACCAAGAAACTACAGCTGACCCAATGCCAAAGATGCCACTTGAAGTACTCTTCCTGTCTGTGGAGCTCCCTACCCAATCTACATCAATAAAGCC
This sequence comes from Pinus albicaulis, assembly GCA_034641835.2. Classification (NCBI taxonomy): domain Eukaryota; kingdom Viridiplantae; phylum Streptophyta; class Pinopsida; order Pinales; family Pinaceae; genus Pinus; species Pinus albicaulis. Next base: position 233,619,755 of record CM076584.1, on the reverse strand, counting down.
CTCAAGCCTCAATCAACTTGTTTGTACCACAATCCATAGTCTGTTGAGCCTCTGAGATATCTCAACACATGCTTTGCAGCAACCCAATGTACTCTAGTTGGTTCAACCATGAACTGACTTATCTGGTTGAGTGAAAAAAAAATATAAATTCGTGTGCTGACCAAGTACATCAACGATCCACTGAGTTTCCTGTATACACTAAGATCCACTCGCTTTTTTTGTAGTAGTACCCATCTTCCTCCATTTTGTGACCAGAGGTGTGGCCATGGGCCTGCAATATTGCATATGAAATTTATGGAGAATCTCTGCTATGTACTTGCCCTGTCCCACAAATATCTCACCATCACCTTTCCAAATCTCCAAGCCAAGGAAATAGTGAACAAGCCCCATATCCTTCATCTCAAAATCTTATGCAAGGTCCTCCTTGCAATCTCGGATCAAGATCTCATCTCTAGTCAATATAAGGTTGTTGAAATATAGAACTAGAATGAGTAGAAGCCCTCCAACCATGATGTAGTATAGGTTGGCATCTGCCTCATTCTCAGTGAAGCCCAATCCTCAAAGGTAGCTGTCAATCTGAGTGTACCATGCTCTCAAAGCTTACTTGAGCCCATAAATAGATCTCTCCAGCATGCACACATGTGTGTCTCTATTCAAATTCTCAAACCCCTTTGGCTTCTTGTTGGGCCTCATATATGCCCATGTTTTCATCATGAAATATCATTGTTTATATCCTAAAACCCTAGGTTTTTAGTCCATTCCGTACCCTAATTCCAACACTCGCCGCCAAATACTCTCTATTGTTGATTATCATCAATTTTATTTACTTCTATATGATAAAATATGATTATTTCATGTTTTACTGATGACGATTTTGTTGAAGTACATTTATCACAGGGTTCCATCACTGAAATCACTCACAAGCCAGTTAAGGATGAGATGCCTAATTTAGGGCTTTGGTACTTTCGACGCGCTTCCGAGGAAAACCAAGAGAGGTTATCGTCCAAAATAATGTTTTAATACCTTCCCATACATTTGATTTCACTCAGGTCGCACATGTGGGTCCCTAGGAGTTGATTAACAAATCTGCTCAAATTGTGCAAAGTTTCCAAACTGCCATGTTTGACCTTGATGTGTGTGCAGCTGGAGGTGAATCTATAAAATATAATCAAATGGGTTTGTTGAAAATATAACCAATTATGTATATCCAAAAGGGTTTCTCCAGATTAAATTTTTTCTAAAAGTTCTACGTGGGTCTTGGAGGCCGTTTTGTAACAAATCACTGTTTTTTTTACAGTTCTAGAACATTGCAAAAAAAGCCAAACAACCAAATTTGGGCATGACTTACGAGGAGATGGATTTGAATGAGAAAAACCCAAGAGAGGTTTTTGTTGGAAACATAACAAATTAGCCTTCCTCCAAACTTTTTTCCAAAATTTCTCATGGTTAGGAAGATATACTAATGTCTTTTAGGTCAGTTTGTTAAAATTGTTCAATTTTCTAGAATTGAGGAAAATGAATAATTCGCCTCTAGAATTCCAGGAATACCTAACCATGTATTTGTGTTGTGTCGGGGAAGTTTTTGAAGGAGGAGGAAGACAAGGTGTGAACATGAGACAAAATATTGAAGGAATGTATGTAAGTGAACTTATGATTTGAATCTTAATACAATGACTTTGCCATGAAATCATTGTAAATGTTATGGTTTTTTTTAATATTTAGACATTGATTTAGTTTAGCCTTTCTCCATTAGTGGCAAGGATCCACCTTCGCCTGGAAGCAAGTTTTGTAAACATCATAGGATAGAGGTAGCGTGTTTGATTTAGATCTAGGTGCATGGATTTTATTTGAAAGAAATTGTTAATTAGATCTCATAATTTTCATTATGTACTTAAGACTGTAATTTGTTTGTTTTATTAAAATTAAATAGACATATCATTTTCAACTCGTTGCAAGCTAATGAATGGCGTTGATCAATGATTTTATTGCATGAATAACCCCTTTGTTACAGGTTTATGATTGAAATATTTAAAGGTGCTTCTTAATTGGATAAACAAGAGATCGATAACTCCATTTGTTGTAAATATGAATTGAAATCTCTTATGTACCTTATTGATTTTATTGTAACATTGTATTTTGGCAACCAAGTATTTGAAAGCAATGCAATGAGACCATTAAATCATTGTTTGAAGTTGTAGTTTAGTTTGAAATTCATTATGATTGTAGTTAGTTATTGGTAGACCCATTCGCCAATGTGCTCATGTTTGAATGATTTATTGAGTTTGATTAAAGAAGTTTAAGGATAGGATAGTTTCTCATTTTGTAGTCTCTTAGATCTGAAGCATGTCAATTAAAATCTTGGTTTACTTAGTTTCTTTTGAAGCAATTGCAAAGTGGTGACATAGGTTAGTTTGAATGCTTATTTGATTTGTTTTATGCATATCGGGAATTAGATTAGTTGAAGTCTTGTTTGTTCATTGCTTTAGTTTAAGATCATTTGAATGAGAGTGAATTTTATTGGGATTAAGATTTAACATAAGTTTGGTATCATTTCAAATTAATCTTGATTGGTTTAAGATTCTTGTATTTAGATTAAATAAATCTTAGTATTTAGATTGAGATTTTCATTTAGATTAAATCATTTCAATGGTAATTTGTATTGCTTGGTTTATGATTAATTAGAGTTAGTTTTGTTTGCACAGTGATTAGAATTTCTTATTTGTTTAAGCATGTTTTCCTCAATTGATTAGCTTCAATTAGAAATAACATTTTGTACTTAAACAACAAGTTGATTCGTACTGTAGTCTAGGTTAGATGCTCTGATCCTGCGTTCCCTGCGCTTGTACCTCGAAGCTTACGAGCCTCAGATTGATAATTTAATGTTGGAAATTATAGCAATATATTTCCCCAACATTTTTGGTGTTTTTTCTATGGAGGTGCTAAAGGGATCAGAGCTTAGTTTCTTTCACAAGTTTTTTTGTGTGTGTGTGATCTTAGTTGTAGGGCATGTTAGCCACCTATTAAATTTGTTATATCAAAAGGTGGATAAATAATTTTCAAAGCCTTCAAGAAACAAGTTTTATTGCTAAAAATGTTATCTCTTGAAGACTCATGAAGACATCATGCCCTTTGTTCAAATCTTCACTGCTGTTTCCATTTTAAACTCTGAAATTCTGTTGATTTCATAGAGAAAAGACTGCTACAAAACACCATTTTTTCCTTCATTCCACTTCAAAACTAACCTTCATTTTTACTCCTTTCATTCCCCATGGAATTCCACTATTTTCCATTTTTCTCCATTTCCCCTTCATAAGATCCTCTTTACAAAGTTTAAAACTCACTTTTAAACTTTACTGAAACCCCCAAATCCATCAGAAAACACTGAAAAAAATCATAAAAATACACTTTTTTTGTATTCAGGCTTAAGCCCCTTTGGGCTAAGCCTAAACCACTTCCCCACCATATGCCTTGGTGCTGGAACCGAGTGCTAATGGTTCCAAGCGCTTATCGCATCGGAACAAAACACAGTGCCCAAGTCTTTTTGCTTTATTAAGACCTCCGATGCGATTGGCCCCTTATTACATAGACCCGATCTTATTACCACTTCATATAACCCTTGGGCCCGCATCTGGCGCTTAAACATTGTATAAACCCATTCCCGATTGCTATTTTCCTTTGTTAATTCAAAAACCCACTTTTCCTAAAGTTTTGGTCTAAACCTGACAGAACAATATTTTTTAATGAAAATGGGTAGATTGAAAAGCCCCGCATCATTTTTCCGATGTGATTGAGCCCCTTCGTATAAAACTCCACCTCTCTCTATATAAATATAAGCCCGGGACCAAGGGATAAAGTCCCGAAGCGCTTATCGCATCGAAGAATTAAAAATGGGTAGATTGAAAGACCAGCCTGAAGGCCCAATCTCGATTGGCCCTTTCTATGTATAAGCCCTGGGCCTTTTCTTTTCCATGTATCCATAGGCCCCGCAATTGGGCGCCAAACCACATATATATAACCTTCCTCAAGCCACCAAAACCTTTGTATTTCATTAATTTTGGGTTTTTCATATAATATAAAGGGTCACGCTTGTTCATTGGTCGGAGCTTTTCTCCGCCGTTGATCATTGGGCCAATCGACGGTCGACTCAATATCGCATCGCAAGTTTTTTTGGGTGCACATTTGTTCCCCCTTCCAATTGGCATTCCCTGATCCATCCTCCACCGTCGATCTGATCTGCAGATCGACGGCCCACGTCTAATCGCATCAGCTCCATTCAAAGTTCTTTCCCCGCCGATCACTAAGCCCTGATTGCATCTGGGCCGTCCATGTGTCCAGATCGGACGGTCCAGATCAATCCTTCCGACTTTGGTTATATTTTATGCATCCCGCTTCATAAATTTTTTTCGGCCAATCTCAGCCGTTGATCTCTGCAGATCAACGGCCCTCATTAACCCTTGTTTTTCCTTGTTCATTTGTCCATTTATCCCCAGATCAAATCTTGACCATTGATCTGCACCATCTAATGACTCATATTAACCTCGACAGGCCTGCCTCCTGTGGGTCCTGCTTTCCTCAGTTTTTAATCACATCCGTCCAATCCTTGATCCGACGACCCATGTTGAAACCACCCTACCTATTATCACCCGCGCGTCTTATCAATATTGCGCTCACTCCTCGACCGTCCGATCTGAGGCCCTTCATTTGACGGTTGACGCGCGTTTTCGCGTAAGTTTAAGCGCAGAGGTTAATGCTCAAAATTTATGCGACATAATTTGTTTTTAAAAAACACATGTCATCCTCTGGCACATATCGCGTTCCAAAAGTAAAAACTGCCTATCCATTTTTTCCCCGCGTGATACTGCCGGTTTCTCCACCCGAAACCACTTTCCCTCTTTTTCATTGTGTTTCATCGTGCGCCTCCTCCACCGTTGATTTCGTGGCCTAATCTCATCCGACGGATCATGTTTCTCCCGAAACCCATTTGTTTTTTAATTCATATTTTCCTCTGCCAAAGGGATTTTAACCTTATTTCTTCGCATATTCTTCTATTTTTACAATAATGTGACCCCTTCACATTATTAATTCACTGCTAAATCTCGACTGTTGATCTTCATGGTCAATCATAGATAAACGGTTCCAACTTAAGATCTCCCATCGCTCTCCTTTTGACTTCTACGCATGATCTCCACCATTGGATGCTGCCATCCAACGACCATGCTCCTCCCCATAACCTCTGAAGCAGTTTTACCAAATAAACGCAGGATTTAATAACATTTGTCTGTATTTTGTAGGTTTAAATGGTTTTCCATTATATCAAATGAAAACCAAAGGTTGGGGATGACGATCCCTTATGCCTTTGTGCATATAGAAATATCATTCCACAGGGTTCAGATCCACGTTTCATCGATGCTTCATGGGCATTGATGCCATATGGAACCTTTGCGGCACCTGCACATCAACAAGACACAGTGAATTAAAATCAAAACAAGGAGTATCAGTGGTGAAGACTTAAACACAACAGAACAGAGGATTGAAGACAGTTTTCATAGTTTTGGAGGATTATGACTAAGATCGAAAATCAAAAGCCTAATCCTCCGAATTAAAACACAATTACAGAAAAATCAAAATATTTATCAGTCGGAGGATGCTTAAACTGCCACATAAGGGGCAAATTAATTCCTCTCAGCTACCTAATGCCACCTGTAGCCTCAAAGCATTCAACAGAGGCCGACTTATGATCAGAAAAGAAGATATTTTCCTCAACGCAGCCAAATAGTTAATTCTGCCAAAGGAACTTAATGCAGAAAATATCAACAGAGTTACTACAACATGAAATAGAGCCTTAAAGTCAACAAAAGCTTTCACCGAGCTTAATTCTTAAATGTAAAAAAATTAATACAGACAAAACATCTGTAAACTTCTCCATCGAGCCCCTCAAAGGCCGAGAAGTATTAAGTCTATATTAATTGACCTTGAAGATATTTTATTAGATCCCACCTCCTCATTCCTTCTATAAATACTCCTGTAGAAGATGAGAAAATGTTGGTTGCAGAACTTTGAAATATACTTGTTCTCGAATTTTCTACCTGTAAATAGTGTTCAAGGGCTCTTGAAGCTCTGTTTGTGATAGAATAAGTTAGGCTGAGAAGTGAAGATGATTGCTGAACTGAAACATTGGACTTAAAGCTGTAACTGGTTTGAAGCATCAATACAAGATGATTTATGGGATCCTGGTCTATGTCAACGGTGATGTTATTTCTTATTGTAAATCGTTATTTTATTTCTGTTTTCACTTTTTCCATCTTCTCTGATAAAGAACAACAAGCATAGAGTTAGGATTTACTGTATATCAATACCCTTCTCTGACTGATAAGTTTTATCTACATGTTTTCTTCCAATTTGTGTTGTTTAGGAATGATTTAATTCAGTTTAAGCAGTTAGGAATGCTGGCGTTCCCTCGTCCTACTGTCTAGGCTAAATGTTGTTCTTGAATGTTATTTTCAATTTATGTTAAGTAGATGTGAACTAAGGAAGTTATGGTGAGCCTTTTCCTTTAGTTTTATCCCCAAAAAATATCTGAATGTTTCCCTAAGAATGTGTTGAAAGCAGGCTAGGTTCAAAGTCCTTACCTGATCTTAGACTATTCTTTGTAATCTTATGTGTTTCCCCCTGTGTTTAAAAGTGTTTTTTCTATTGAAAGTGCATCAAAATCTGGCTGGTTTCGAAGTACTTACCAGATCTTGGATTACTTTTATGTCTTTCTTAAGTGTATGCCAAAAGCTTGCTAGTTTCAAAGTACTTACTAGATCTTAGGTTGCTCTTTGTTCTTCATTTGTTTAATTCCCCTTCTCGTTGTATCACTTCATTCCACAAAATCAACTTTTAAGAGATCCTTATACATAGATGACTTGCCCCATGGACCACTCTTGCACCTTGTTGTTTCAATTAAACCCTATTATGACTCCATAGCCCAATGGACTAAAAACCAGCGTTATATCTATCTTCCAGCTAAAGCTTGTTCTGATTGCTTGCAACTTCATACCTTTGAAACTCTTTCCATTTAGAACTTTCCACTCAAATAATAATCATGCTCAACCATCCAAAACAAACAAAAACCCTCGGACTTCATAACTAGCCTAATATCATTACCCAACAACCTTAAAGATAAATCCATCTTTGCACTTATTGGAGAGATCCCTCTCCGGATTCAGGAAGGCTAGATCCTAGAATCCCAAAGTGGTTGAAATAATGTTTCTCCCTGCAGTTGGACTTTTCCAATATTGCTAATTACAGGGGGCTAACATTTTTGGCGACTCCGCTGGGGATCGAACCCAGAATCTTTTTAGATTGGTACATGGTGGTGGAACCATAAAACATTTTAACTCCTTAGGAGCTGAAAAGTTTCCACCTGGCGACTCCATACTCTGAAACTCCCAAAAGACCAAATGACTCCACTGGTACAAGACCTTGAACTGATTGAACAAACGCAGTAACCTCTTTTTCTGATTTACAAACATGGATTTAGATATAGACCCAGAAGACAAACATATGCTCATGATGGAGAAATTGATGTACATGCTTGGAAGAAGGGTGGATAGGTTTATGGCTAATCTAAACGTTGGAAATCCAGAGCAACATATACCTTTCCTCGACCAAACACAAACTCTACCCCGACAAGACATGTATGATCAACAAGATTATAAAGAAAATAAATGAGAAATCAGATGGAAAATATGATGTACATGCTTGGAAAGAGAATGGATAGGTTGATGGCTAATATGAATATTGATGATCTAGAGCAAGCTATGCTTTCCCCTGATCAAACACCAGACCAATCACCTCAAGACCAAGACACTGATCAAGACATGTATTATGATCAACAATTTATAGAACATAATGAGCAAAATTACAAAGAAATCAATGAAGAAGGTTGTCAAGAAATTTTTGATTGCCTCCCTATGTCTTGTACTATGCTAATAAGAGATCTTCACGACCAAAATGAAAAAAATAATAGTGAGCAGTGCTTTGAGGAAACAAATAGCCATTTGGAAAACACGAAACCTGAAATGGAAGAAACACCAACACATATCGAAAACCTTCCTTTGTGTTATAACCCATTTCAGATTATACAACAAGAGTGGCATCCTGATAACGAAGAGAAAATAACTCATAAACCTGATGTACAAACTGAATATCATAATAATCATGAGGAATTTGGTACACAAGAAAATCAGGAAACAATAGAAAATCCTCAAAGTTTCCCTGCAAGCACAAGTGAAGCTCTCCTAGAAGAGGCTCAAGATGACATCAAGCCTCAAAATCAGCCAACACAAGATAAGGAGGATTGTTGTACCTCTGTTCTAAGAAAAAATAAAACTCCTTCTCTTTTAACAGAGGAAGAGATTGATTTAGTATTGAACAGAGTACCAACCTCCAAACCTTCATTTGAACCAAACGCTTCCGCTCATCTACCTACTCCATCTGATTATCTTGATACAAAAAATAAACATGTAGATCAACTAAAAGAAGAGAAAACTGATGACCAAATATGTTTGAATGATGAAATTGCTTATTCTGATAATTTTCCAAATTTTAATCAGTTTGATGATGATGATGAGTTCCAAGCAGAAACTAATCACGCAAGGCAACCAACGTTCGATTGGTGTTATGAGTTTTACCATTGTCAACTTGAAAGCAGAAATCACCCATTTCAATCCATCACAAATAGCTTTCACATTATTAGGAATCAACAGTCTTTCAACTCAAAGGGTGAAGAGAAGAGCAATAAAAATTTTTTTGAGCAGAGGGAGCCTTCTATTCAAAAGGAAGTAACCTTTGTAGACACCTTGGCTCAAGATTATAATAACCTCTTCACAGATTTCAATCCGCTAAATCCAAGCATACCAGGGGTACAAGAGGACAAAACTTCCAAATATGATGAATCCTTTAGTTCAGATGACGAGGGAGATGAAGGAGAAAAACAAATACAAGAATATCCTAATGTGGATATACCATCTTCACAAGAAGAAACTTCTCTTTTCACTAATGTCAATCTGTCATCCAAAGAGACTGAATTTATAACATAAGCAAGCATAAATTTAGAAAAAGAAGAAATTTCATTGCTTACTATTTTGCAGGTTAAGGATGATGATACTTCCAAGCCGCATACTGACAACGCAGTTCTCAAAGCTGAAGTCTTTGAAGCAGACAATCTACCAGACATGGAGGACTAGAAAGAAGAGAATCTTCATCCTTTCTTTGTTGATCCTTTGGACGAGTGTGTGGAAATCCCAACTGGATCAAATTACCAAGCAGTGATCCTTTGCAAGAGCCAAATACATGAGAAGCTATCACCCTCTGTGATAGTTTTGGTTTTGAATATTAATCTTCAAAATGTACTATGGATACCTCTGACAAGCAGCCTGAGTTTCTTCTTCTTCTTGACATTACTCAGCTGGCTGCATTGGCATTTTTGTATCATATGATAATGTAAATATTCCAAGTTAGATTAGGCTAGATAGGAATGTCAATAAAGCTTAGTTCTGAGCATTTAGATAGTTGTTGATTTTTGTCTTGAAGAAAAATAAAAAATACAAAAATACAAAAACAATAGAAGGAAGAAAAGAGGGCAGATTGTAAAAACAATAAAGGTACATCCCCATACCAACAAAAAGAGAAATAAATCTAAAAGTGTGCAAGCTTAAATGCCACTCCTGAAAAACACACTTCTAATTAGTCATACAGCCTAATCTTGACTAATTAGTTTTAAATTGACTGTTGATAGGATTAGTGAATTCGACTTGCCAAACTGTTTAATCTTGGCTTGTCAGTAGATAGATTAGGCTAGAAAATAAAGGTTCTAATCAGCTCAAAATCTGAACCTAAGTTTTCAAAACAAGAATGACTCCAATCTGTTTCAAATTCTCAGTCAAAACAGAGGTAGAACTGGTTCTAATCAGCTCAAAATTTGAACCAGAGAACAAGGAAGAACAGCTCAAATAGAAGCAAAAACAGAGCTGAAAAAAGATGAAGGAAGTGCTTGAACTTTCAAATCTTAAGCCTTCCATTTTGATTTAATTTTCTGCAAAATAATATCTATGTGCAGTGTGTTTTTTATGCCATAGATTAGCATCAAGTTAGACTGTTCAATCCTGACTTGTATGCTTTTAAATTTATGTTTTAGAAATTAGAGAATAAAAATCTGTTAGACTGTTTAATCCTAACAGATTGGTAGATTAGGTAGAGAAACATATGAACTCAACTGTTTAATCTGAGTTCATGGAGAAATAAGGAGTAGAATTAGATTAGTTTTATGCTTTCAAAAGAATAAAATGTTGTAAAAAGAGTTTGCCAATCCAAGTGCACTCTAAAGAAGAAAAAATGTTAGATCAGTAGGATTGGGTAGGTAGAAAGTTTGTGTTGATGAAGATCTATTGTTTTTCTTGGCTGCTAACATGTTTTTAGAACAAAATAAGAACATCCAAGAAAGAAAATGCAGTCCAATGGATAAGGCACTGATCAACCTCCCAGAGAATGCAAGTCTGAAGTTCTTGATGCCTTCAAGAAGGCACCATCCCCAAGTGGAGCCACTGTTAGCCACCTATAAAATTTGTTATATCAAAAGGTGGCTAAATAATTTTCGGAGCCTTCAAGAAACAAGTTTTATTGCTAAAATTTTTATCTCTTGAAGACTTATGAAGACATCATGCCCTTTGTTCAAATCTTCACTGCTGTTTCCATTTTAAACTCTGAAATTCTGCTGATTTCATAGAGAAAAGACTGCTGCAAAAAACCATGTTTTCCTTCATTCCACTTCAAAACTAACCTTTATTTTTACCCCTTTCATTCCCCATGGAATTCCACTATTTTCCATTTTTCTCCATTTCCCCTTCATAAGATCCTCTTTACAAAGTTTTAAACTCCCTTTTAAACTTTACTGAAACCCCCAAATCCATCAGAAAACCCTGAAAAAAATCATAAAAATACACTTTTTTGTATTCAGGCTTAAGCCCCTTTGGGCTAAGCCTAAACCACTTCCCCACCATATGCCTTGGTGCTGAAAACGAGCGCTAATGTTTCCAAGCACTTATCACATCGGAGCAAAACACAGTGCACAAGTCTTTTTGCTTTATTAAGACCTCCAATGCGATTGGCCCCTTATTACATAGCCCCGATCTTATTACCGCTTCATATAACCCTTGGGCCCGCATCCGGCACTTAAAAATTGTATAAACCCATTCCCGATTGCTATTTTCCTTTGTTAATTCAAAAACCCACTTTTCCTAAAGTTTTGGTCTAAACCCGACAGAACAATATTTTTTAATGAAAATGGGTAGATTGAAAAGCCCCACATCATTTTTCCGATGAAATTGAGCCCCTTTGTATAAACCTCTGCCTCTCTCTATATAAATCTAAGCCCGGGACCAAGGGATAAAATCCCGAAGCGCTTATCGCATCGGAGAATTAAAAATGGGTAGATTGAAAGACCAGCCCGAAGGCCTGATCCCGATTGGCCCTTTATATGTATAAGCCCTGGGCCTTTTCTTTTCCATGTATCCATAGGCCCCACAACCGGGCGCCAAACCACATATATATATAACCTGCCTCGAGCAACCAAAACCTTTGTATTTCATTAATTTTTGGTTTTTCATATAATATAAAGGGTCCCGCTTGTTCATTGGTCGAAGCTTTTCTCCGCCGTTGATCATTGGGCCAATCCAACGGTCGGCGCAATATCGCATCGCAAGTTTTTTTTGGGTGCACATTTGTTCCCCCTTCCGATTGGCATTCCCCGATCCATCCTCCACTGTCGATCTGATCTGCACATCGATAGCCCACGTCTAATCGCATCAGCGCCATTCAAAGTTCTTTCCCTGCCGATCACTGAGCCCCGATTGGATCTGGGCCGTCCACGTGTCCAAATCGGACAGTCCAGATCAATCCTTCCAACTTTGGTTATATTTTATGTGTCCCGATTCATAAATGTTTTTAGGCCAATCTCAGCCGTTGATCTCTGCAGATCAACGACCCTCATTAACCCTTCTTCCGCCTTGTTCATTTGTCCATTTATCCCCAGATCAAATCTTGACCGTTGATCTATACCATCTGACGACTCATATTAACCCCGACAGGCCTGCCTCCTGTGGATCCTGATTTTCTGATGCAGGAGCATCAAGGCCAATTTTCATTTTTTAATATGTAATAAAGGGGGGTGTGACATTTTTATTATTTTATTAATTAATTTGTTATTTTTAAATAAAATAGGAGATAAATTATAAAAGTGAGGATTTTGTAAATATTCTTTTATTAATTAAAAGGATATGAGAGAAATAGATTAGGAGCAAAATTTGGGAGTAGGAATTCTATGTATGGGACTTTGTTGAGTCCACACCTAAAATATATTTAAAATAGATTTAGTTGAGGATTAGGTGGAGAGATTTTTGGAGTGAATTAAATTCATTATTTATGTATAAATATGAGTGGTTTTTGTGAGGAAAATACACTTGAATAGTTGCAGGGAGAGTGTGAGAGTGTGAGTAGAGAGTAGGAGTTTCTACTTGCAAGCCTTCGGGAAATTTTAAAGGGCCATAGATCTCGAATATCTGGCCAAATCAAGAGTTTGTAAGTAATTTTGTGCATTAATACAACATTGGATTTCTGAAGTTTATGCCTTCTTCCTGAGTTGTGTATAAGAAGAATTCAATATCGATTGATTGGTGTATGTTGCTGGTTATAAGAAGAACTGTAATGAACAATGTTAATTGCTGTGTATTTATGAAAGAAATTTTAAATCAAAGTGCGTTTCCAGTCTTGGATAAGATGAGCGATTTTTGTATTAAGAGATTGTAAGCTTTGATTGTAAATGAGTATCGATCTATATCGATTTTGTCTGCATATGTTGAAGAAAGGCATTTGAAATTTATGAAACTGGTTGAGTTGCATGGAATGGGAAAAAACACATTTAAAATTAAATGACAGTGTTGTATGGGATTGATGAATTGATTTTTGTGCAATCGATTCACAACAGAGAAGACAGGATTCGTAGGTTCGATTTCTGTTTATGAGCATTATACAGTGAATTAACACCTGGAATTGCTTGGTAAAATCGTAAGCACTGAAGAATTGAAATCTGGCAAGAAGGCGTTAAAGAAATCGAGGTGGAATTGTGTGATATACAGCGTGGAACTAAGTTGAAGGCATGTTTTCTGGAAGAGGGAGATCGACTTACATCTCACAGAAATTTAATTCTCGTTAAAGCGCCAAGTTCTGGCTTAGAAAAATGGGACAATCGACACGTAGACGTTTAAAATCGAATGCAGAGAAAATGCTGTGGAAATTGGGTAGAAGAGAAAGCTCTGTTGAATTCATGGGAGGTATGTTGTTGTTAGTAATTGGCTTTTGAATATAAATCTGAGTTTTGTAATTTCCATAGCATAAATTGAAGTATGGAAGTGTTGATCAAACTTGGAGGGCGCATTATGGATTTGTGTAAGTGCTGGAGAAGAATGCTGGTTGAAATTCATACGAATGAAATTTAAGTCGATTCAAGCGTGGAATTGAGCTGGAAGGAAGGATAGAATTCTGGTTTGAATAAAGTGAAAAGCCGTGTTAACGCAATCAGAAAATGCAGTCTTGAAGGACGCGAAGAATGAAAAAGGTAAGATAATTCATGGATCAATCGTTGTTAATTGAACAAAGCCTGTGTTTATGAAATTTGTATCATTGAAAATGAATGTGTAAGGGTGTTGGGTTGCTAACCAATTATCAAATTTTTAAGGGGCGCATATGTATTTGAGCTGGAACTTAGACCAATTCAAAGGTTTTTTCAAATGTTCTATGAACATTTAATAGAAGAAGCATACATTACTTGGATTGTAGTAGTATGAATTGCCAGGTCGAGCTTTTAAAACATGAGTGAATTCTTTTGATTGAATCCAACCATATGTGAATGTCGATGTTTCAATGGAAATGATGAATGGGAGATATTGGGTTTGAGTATGGGAGCATTCGAAGGTTGATTGGATTGATAGTTTTAAAATATGAATGAGGATAAAGAAAACTTCCATATACAGTGGTTGATTTTTATTGAGTTTTCATGAGCCATAGAAATTTGTGAACAAGATATTTGAAGAGCTTCCGCGAATTTAAGTTGTTGAAATTGCCCAGACTTGAAGTCTATTTTGGCATTGATTGAGATGCATTTTTTTTATGCATGGTATTGAAAAGATTCTGGGTATTGCAGGGTTGCCCTGCATCATTTTTGGTATCAGAGCAGGAAGGCTCTGTTGAATTGGAAGATGTTTGTTTTTTTTTTTTCCTGAATGAGTGCAGGAAGGTTATGTTGAAAACTAAAGAGTGTTCTATTTGAATGTATTATAAATATGATATGCAAGCTACAAAATTGTAGTGAACATGATTGCAGAAGTGAATGGAGGAAAAGATCATGCAGGATCTTAAAGGTGAGATGATTTTCTGATTTGAAATTTATGATTGAAGTTTATGGTTGCAGACAAGATGATGGCAGTGAACCTGACATTCAGCTAAAAGCTGGATAGGGAGGACAATTGCAGTGTCCTGAAGAGAAGGTGAGTTGAAGAGATAGCCTAGAGAGAGCAGAGGAGAGTGCTCAAGAGGTTCCAGAGGCAGTGAACCAGTACTTACCAAAAGACCAGATCCAGTGAAGCGGATTGGTGAAGTAAGGGGCAACAAGAGAGCTTGTTGTTGCAGAGGCTAGTGCAACTCATGGTGAGTGAGAAACTCATGGAGAAGATGATCATGGAGGATCAGAGAAGAGGTTCAGAGGAATGCCATAGAGGTGAGATGAATGATAAAGTCAGAGAAAGAGAGATTGCAGTAATGAAGGTACAATTGCAGGTACCAGAAGAATGGCTGCAAGAGCAGGAAAATCAGAATGGAGGATGGATCTTTCCACTGAAGGGAAAGAGAGTGATTTGGAAACCATTGCAGATGAAGTTGAGGCAAAGAGTGATTGCCTTATTGAAGGAGGAACTTATAGTTCTTGAGCCAGAGATGGAATTTGAAGATTCCACACGCAGATCCGTTCAAAGGGAAGTGCTTGAGGAAGTAGTAAAGACTGGAAAGTCTTGTGATTTAAAAACTAATGAGTTGTGTATGTTTGCAGGTACAGTACAGGGAGATGAGCAAGCTTTAGAGTTTGTTCAAGAAGAGTCGAATCTGAAGTCTGTTCAGATTGATGCTGAGATAGCAAGATCTCAGGAGGGAATGAAGACAAAGGAGTCTAATCAGAATATTGGTGCAGAGAGAGAAGGACCAGCTGATGATTGGTCAAGAGCTGGTGAAGGTATGGAAAATTGTGTGAAGTTTCCAAGTTCTACTCCTAATGAAATTGTTGAATTGTATAGGAAACTAGATCTTTAGAGAAGAGAATTGGAGAGGCAGAGGACTTATGTACAGGTTAATTTGCTGAGGAAGCAAGGCAGGGAAGTTTCCGTGAAGGACAGTCATGAAAAAGATGATGGAAAGAAGGAGAGACTAGCTGACAGTCTCATGGAGGATGAAAATCAGCATACTGATGTGCTGACAGAGAAGTTGGAAAGGAACTCAGAGCAGCGTACTGAAGTGTTGCCAGAGAAAGCTGAGGAGAAAGCCAGTGAAGATTTTCTAAGTTCTGAAGAAGACTTGGAGCTGCAGATAGAAAACTTGGTGACGGAATCAACAAGTAAGACCATTGGGTCTTGTAATTTTGAAGCTGACAATTTGATTGTGTTTACAGGTGATGCAAAAGACAGTCCATCATTTGGAATTGACTTGGAAGAAGAAGAATTGTTGCAGAAAGAAGATGAGACAATTATGTCTCATAAGCAGAGGCTTGTTACCATGGGTGAAAAGAAAGAGTTGGCTTGTCTGCATAGCCAAGAAAATACTGGAAGACGGACTTTTAAAACTGCTACAGTGATAGAGGATGAGGCTACAGTATTTGAAGAACTTGATTTGATTGCCAGAATCAATCAAGATGATGATGGACAATTACTGAAGATTGTCGAAGGGGAACATGAAGGTTATGCTGGAACAAAATTGCAGCATGTTGATGGAATGTTTGAGAAGAAATGACTGAAATGTTTGCTGGAGACATTTGAACCAGAGAAAGAAGTTGCAGATGAATTTGAAGGTGATGAGCAAAAGAATGTTGCAGAGGGACAGGAAATTTGGGAGGCAGCAACATCCATAGTGGCAGCTGAAGCAACATTTATGGTGGCAGCTGAAGAAACATCTATGGTGGCAGCTGTGACAACATTGACAACAACAACATCAATGTTGGCAGCAAGAAGAGCAGTGACAACAAAAGCAGCCACAACAACTGAAACAACAGAAATTGGAGACAAAAATAGGTTGGACAGAGAGATTTAAAGCATCAGAAGATTGATGATGAAGGTGTCTCAGAGACAGCAGACAACAGCAAAGAAAGCAGAAGAATTTAAGCAAGAGAAAGACAATAAAAGATTGCGAGAGCACAGCCAGTGGGGCAATGCAACATAAAGTGTGGAGACCTGGAGAAGAACATCAGAAAGAAGCAGCGATAAGTGGAAAGTTACAACACAAGATATGGGATCCAGGCATACATAGATCTGAACACATGATCAGGCGATCATGTTTAATTTCAACCTTGGCACTCTGATGCAGGAGCATCAAGGCCAATTTTAATTTTTTAATATGTAATAAAGGGGGGTGTGACATTTTTATTATTTTATTAATTAATTTGTTATTTTTAAATAAAATAGGAGATAAATTATAAAAGTGAGGATTTTGTAAATATTCTTTTATTAATTAAAAGGATATGAAATAGATTAGGAGCAAAATTTGGGAGTAGGAATTCTATGTATGGGACTTTGTTGAGTCCACACCTAAAATATATTTAAAATAGATTTAGTTGAGGATTAGGTGGAGAGATTTTTGGAGTGAATTAAATTCATTATTTATGTATAAATATGAGTGGTTTTTGTGAGGAAAATACACTTGAATAGTTGCAGGGAGAGTGTGAGAGTGTGAGTAGAGAGTAGGAGTTTCTACTTGCAAGCCTTCGGGCAATTGTAAAGGGCCATAGATCTCGAATATCTAGCCAAATAAAGAGTTTGTAAGTAATTTTGTTTTGTTTCAGATTATATATATTGGTTGATTGGGAAATTTATTTTTAGATTCTGTAATTGAGTGTTGAATTATGTGCATATGAATTGGAAGTAATAACGAAATAAAGGTTGGCATAATTGCTGGAACTGATTGTAAGTGGAATCATTGAAAGGTGCAAGCTCTATATGGAATAAAGTTTCTACAAACAATAGTCGATAATTAATAGTGAGCCTTCAAGGTTAATATTGAAATCGACTTTCAGTCTCAAAATGGATGCTAGATATCTGGTATATCGGTTGGGAACCTATATAATGCAGTGAACTGGGATTTAATTAATAGATATCAAAATTTTGTTTGCTAGAATGAGGAAATCAACTTATATGTTAGTTTGATTTTTGGATCTTATGGTACTGTTGAGTGGTGTAGGAACAGGTCCTAAGCATTGAATAAGATGGAATGCAGAAAGGGTGCAGAGACCAAGTAGACATTTGAATAAAGATCGATCATCTTGGAGGAGGACTGGATTGAATATCAATTAGACTGGGAATGATATATCGGCTTGGGAAGTCGAATTTAAGGTTGGCGCAGTTCAATTAAAGCGCAAAGGAACTTATTTAAATATCGATGCAGAGGAAAAGCGTTGGTTACAACATACATGAGAAGCTACAACATTAAAGGTAGAATGTTAATAAGATCGATTTGTTATAGTTGCAGTTGAGGGGTTTGAGTTCTGTCTATTTGAATCAATGGAACAATAATCGATCAATACCAAAATTACATAGTGGAGTTTTAAAAATCAGCCTGTGTGTTAATAGAAATGCCGGAGGTGCGTAAAGAAGGATTGAAGCAGAATTGGTATTGGCACATTAGCTTGAATAGCGAGGTGAGTTCGATTTATTAAGAGGAAATACCATGGAAGAGCGTTTTGAAGGATTGAGGAGGCGTTGAATGGGTTTGAAAGACTTCAACAACGTTGAAGACCTGGTGGTATACAATCGAATGGAATTCGATTGGACACCGCTGGAAGATTTGTATAAATGAATTAAAGATCGAACGCTGGGTATTTAAGACTGGATAGAATTTGCAATTCCACAGCAATTGCAGAGGTGAAATTTGAGGCACTGTGAGTGATCTGATTGGGAATTACCTTTGCAGAAGTAGAATTCGATGCAGCATTCGGGTTTAAGAGTGGAATCCTAAAGTGAACAAACAGTGAGGTCGCGTTATTGGATGAGAGGTAAGTTAATTTGTTGGGCCAGATTGTTGTTACCAGATTTTTGTTATTTAAATTATGGTTGAACATAAATTGGGAGCACTGGCATTAAAAAAGCAAGTTCGAATCTTATTAGAATGCATTAAATTGATGTGCAGTAGTATGAATTTTCAATGTTTTGGGCGCACTATTTTTATTGAATTTTTAATTTTAAAATTCAGCCATATGTGAATGTTGGGATTTATGTTGAAATTAAGGAAGGAAAGGTATTGGGTTTTAGTCATGGATCGAATGGTAAGTTTAAAAAAAAAAACTATTCACAACAGATTTGGAGTGCAGATATACGTTGTGGTTGATATGTGAATGAAACCTATTGGGCTTTAGTCTTTTTTGGAAGTTTGGAAAAGATTTTCATTTGAGGACTCATTGGGTGGTGTATGGTTCCATAACCATATTCTCATATTTGAAAGAGAATGTCTCTATTGATGTGATGGTTTTATATTCATAACTGAATGATTGTAAGATAAAGCTTCCGCAAAAGTTGAAATTACCCAGATTGAAGTTTTGGTGGGAAGTTATTTGAGATGTATTTTGTATATGCATAGTTTTTGGCGAGATTCTGGGTTTGCTCAGCTTTGCATCATTATGTAATGTAACACATTTTGATTCTAATGACTTAATGAGAAAACTACATTATCTTACTATCTTGTCTTTCTGAGTAAATTTTTAAATTGTAATATGTATGATTGACAATTTGACAATTGTATGATGTATCAATGTATCAATGTATCATGTATGAGTATCTAAGATCTTAAATCTATGTTTGAATCAATGAATTTGTATGAATTTGTGTAAAAAATTATCTAATTTTTAATATATATATATATATATATATATTTAATAAAATAATATATAACGTATCCGAACGTGTCCTGTTCCAGGGGTCACCATATCCCGAATCCCTGTGTCAGGTGACTTAGCTCATCACACATTCTCTCATTGTGATCTGATTG
The DNA here is from genome assembly GCA_034641835.2 of Pinus albicaulis. Classification (NCBI taxonomy): domain Eukaryota; kingdom Viridiplantae; phylum Streptophyta; class Pinopsida; order Pinales; family Pinaceae; genus Pinus; species Pinus albicaulis. The sequence goes on along the minus strand of CM076584.1, from coordinate 233,600,423 downwards.
GTTCGATAGCCTTTGAAGGCCTCTTCCCTTCACATGTGCGAAGCTGAAGCTGCTGAAAATCTGCGAATCTGATTGCTAAGCATTGACCGTTGTCAACCCTTGACCATTTGACCTCCAATATTGGCTGAAATTCTGACTTTTGAAGGTCGTACAGCTGGGCACAAAAATCGAGGGAAAAGCAGCAGTCTGACCAAAGCCCTATTCTGCAACGTTCACTTTCTGTTGACTATCTTGCATTGACTTCTGGTTGACCCGCTTTGACTTTTGATGAGCTATCTTTGAGGGTTGTAACTTGTGTGATATAACGTATCCGAACGTGTCCTGTTCCAGGGGTCACCATATCCCGAATCCCTGTGTCAGGTGACTTAGCTCATCACACATTCTCTCATTGTGATCTGATTGGTTCGATAGCCTTTGAAGGCCTCTTCCCTTCACATGTGCGAAGCTGAAGCTGCTGAAAATCTGCGAATCTGATTGCTAAGCATTGACCGTTGTCAACCCTTGACCATTTGACCTCCAATATTGGCTGAAATTCTGACTTTTGAAGGTCGTACAGCTGGGCACAAAAATCGAGGGAAAAGCAGCAGTCTGACCAAAGCCCTATTCTGCAACGTTCACTTTCTGTTGACTATCTTGCATTGACTTCTGGTTGACCCGCTTTGACTTTTGATGAGCTATCTTTGAGGGTTGTAACTTGTGTGTGTGACACTTGGAGGGTTGGCTGATCTAAGAAAGACTTTGCTGGCTAAAGCATCATGTTGACTGCCGTAACGCACACTATCCTATATCTTTGATGGACAAGAAGAATTGTAAAATCTGATCTATATTATTGGCTTGTCTTCTGTTGATCTATTATTGTGTTCTATCAGCGTTTTACTTTCATGTTTATGTGATTTCAAATTTGAATCAGGCCTAAGAAAGATTGAAGTAAATTTGCATTAAGCATAGAACACTCCATGTCATTCTAAATTTAACATGGAATCAGAGTTGAGGTGAAGACAAAGTCCAAGCTAGTCTAAGAAGCAATCACCGAGGAAGAAATCCTATTAAGGACCAATGGCCTCCTCAACCTATAAGGGTTTCAAGTCTGACAATAAATTGCATGATAAGTCTGATTATCATGCATGGAAGATGTCCTTGGATTTGGCATTAGAAAATCAAGATGTCATGGACTATGTGCAGGGGAAGATTCAAGAGCCTCCATCAAATGCACCTGCTGCCACAAAGACAAAGTATAGAAAAGGGGAAATCAAAGCAAAGATGATTATCTGGGATTCTATTTATCAGCACTTGGTTGCTTACATTTCTGAGTTGAGCACATCTAAAGAGATGTATGATAAGTTGGTTAACATGTTCAGGGCTAGCAATGCTAATAAAGTTCTTTTCTTCAAGGATCAATTGAAGAATATCAAAAAGGGCAAGGATGAATCTATTCAATCCTATTTTATGAAGCTCACTGAAATCAGGAACAATCTTCTAGCTATTGGAGAAGAAATAGTTGATCGAGAGATGGTTCTCATTGCACTTGGAGGTCTCCCCCGTGATTGGTATGTATTCAATACCATTATTCTTAATAATAATGTGATTCCTGATTTTGATGAAATATTGACGAGATGCACTAAAGAGGAGACAAGAATGATGGAGAGAGATCATCCCTCTAATGGAAATGGAGGTGACCCTACTACCTTCACCGCTCATGCAAAGAAGTGGAACAATGGTGGTCCGAGAAATCAAAAACATGGAAGAGCGGGACCCAAAGGAAGGAAGGGAAGATGTTACACTTGTAACAAGTTTGGTCACTATGCAAGAGAGTGCCCTAATAGAAGGGACTCCCCCAGGGATGATGACAACAACAACTCCAAGGGGAATGGCAATCAAAGGAACAACAGGTTCAAAGGAAAAGGGGCTCTCTCTAATCGTAATGGAAATGGGCAACCTTTCAAGAGGTCAAGAAATTCTAGGTACGATGATTCTAATGTTGTTGATAATAAGAGAAATGAATTTATTCTTGTATCTTCCCTCTCTATTGCATCTCCTCCCGACACCCTGGATGTCTGGTTGATTGATAGTGGTGCTTCAAGGCACCTCACTGGTATAAAAAATCCCTCTCTGATTTAATTGAGAATGATACTAATCTAGAAAGTATCCTTGGAGATAATGCCACCTATCCTATGAAAAGGACACGGACTGTGACCCTTCATTTATCTCAAGGTCAAGTCCTCCATTTACAAGATGTGTTGTACGTACCTGATTTGAAGAAGAACCTTGTGTCCATTTCGGCAATGGGAGACAAAGGGTTCAAGGTGGCATTCATTGATGGAAAAGTACGTATCTGGAAGAAGAACTTCAAAGAAGCACTTACTATTGGTTTTAGAGTTGATACACTCTACCAGGTTGGAGGAAGTCCATTAGGGGCTATGTCATGTGATACAACTCTTCAAACAGAGTTATGGCACCGAAGGTTTACACACCTTCATTACAAAGCCCTTCCCGAAGCAAGGAAGGTGGTGACAAGGATGCCAGAATTTAGAGATGATCATGAAGGTATATGTCAAGGTTGTGCCGAAGGGAAGCATACAAGGGGACCATTCCCCTCAAGTGTCACAAAGACAACTGATATTTTGCAGTTGATACATTCTGATTTATCTGGTATGTTGCCCGTGACATCCTTGGGAGAATTTTCCTATTACATAACTTTTACAGATGACTTCTCCCGCAAGACCTAGATATATTTCTTGAAGAAGAAGGACGAAGCATTCAAATGGTTTCGTACCTTCAAGGCCTTGGTTGAAAATCAAACCGAGAAGAGAATCAAAGTCTTGAGGACCGACAATGGGACCGAGTATGAGTCAAATAAATTTAATGACTTTTGCAGAGAAGCTGGCATTAAGAGGGAGTCCACAACTGCGTATACTCCTGAGCAAAATGGTGTTGCTGAAAGAAATAACAGGACCATTGTGGAAGCTGCCCACGCCATGCTATGTGACCAAGGTCTTCCGAAGTTTCTATGGGGAGAATCTGCGAACACTGCTGTGTACGTTCAAAATAGATGTCCGCATTCCACTCTAGACTCCAAAACTCCCGAAGAAGTCTTCTCTAGTAAGAAACCTGATGTTTCTCATTTTAGAGTTTTTGGTTGTCCTATTTACTTTCATGTGGCGAAAGAAAAGAGAAGCAAGCTGGATGCTTCTGGAAAGAAGAGAATGTTTGTGGGCTACAGTGAAACTTCGAAGGCATATAGAATCTATGTGCCTGCTCAAAGAGAAGTGGAGATATGCCACGATGTCACCTTCGATGAAGATGTTGCCCTCAAGAAAGTTAGAAATCTTCCTAGCTCCAAGGAAGACAAAGAAGATGAAGAAGCAAGGAAGTAGGAAGAGTCTAAGGATGAACCGATGTCTGATGTTGAAGGACCTAAGGATCCTATTGATCCACCTCCTTCAAATAAGAGAAGACCCTCATGGCTCAGGGATACTCTCACAGATACCGTGAGACATTTGCCCCAAGGGGGACATTTCGTGAAAGCAAGAAGCCGAATAGATACCAAGGGTATCTAGCAGCCATGAGTACAATAGTACAATCTGAGCCTGGATCATCTGAAGAAAACATAAAGCATCAAGTTTGGAAGGATGCTATGCGCAAAGAATATGAGTCCATTATGAAATGTCTGGGAAGTGGTCCCGAGACCGAAGGACAAATCTGTTGTCACCTTGAAATAGGTCTATAAGATCAAGCATGGATCAAATGGTAGTGCTGAAAAGAACAAGGCAAGATTTGTTGCCCGAGGCTTCTCTCAAAAAGAAGGCATAGATTATGATGATATATTTGCACCTATGGCCCGCTATACCACCATCTGATCTATTGTTGCCCTTGCTGCAACGCAGGGATGGAGTCTCCATCAAATGGATGTGAAGACCGCTTTTCTGCATGGCTCTATAAAGGAAGAGGTTTATGTGGAGCAACCTCTGGGGTTCGAAGTCCGAGATAGAGACACCTATGTATGCAGGTTGAAGAAAGCCCTCTATGGGTTGAAATGACCCCGGACCCTCATGGCTCGGGGATACTCTCGCCGGTCTTGTGAGACATATTGGCCCAAGGGGGACATTTCGTGAAAGCAAGAAGCCGAATAGATACCAAGGGTATCTAGCAGCCATGAGTACAATTGTACAATCTGACCTAGATCATTTGAAGAAGTCGTAAAGCATCAAGTTTTGAAGGATGCTATGCATGAAGAATATGAGTCCACTATGAAAAATGATGTCTGGGAAGTGGTCCCGAGACCGAAGGACAAATCTGTTGTCACCTCGAAATGGCTCTTCAAGATCAAGCATGGAGCCTATGGAAGTGGTGGAAAGTACAAGGCAAGATTTGTTTCCTGAGGCTTCTCTCAAAAATAAGGAATAAATTATGATGATATATTTGCACCTGTCGCCCGCTATACCACCATTCGATCTATCGTTGCCCTTGCCCTTGCTGCAACGCAAGGATGGAGTCTCCATCGGATGGATGTGAAGATTGCCTTTTTGCATTGTTCAATAAAGGAAAAGGTTTATGTGGAGCAACCTACGGGGGTTCGAAGTACGAGATAGAGACACTATGTATGCGGAGTTGAAGAAAAGCCCTCTATGGGTTGAAGAAAGCCCCAGGGCTTGGTATGAGAGGATAGATAGTTACTTGATGAAGCTGGGCTTCACTCGAAGTAATGTTGATCCAAACCTTTATTTTAAGGTTGATAGAGAAAGGCCTCTCATTCTAGTTCTCTATGTGGATGATCTCTCCTTGACAGGTGCTGACCCTCTCATTCATTAGTGCAAGAGGGAGCTAGCTTCTGAATTTGAAATGAAAGACCTAGGACTGATGCACTATTTCCTAGGCTTGGAAGTCTGGTAGAGTCCAGGCGAGATTTTCCTTTCTCAAGGAAAATATGTCGTGAAGCTATTGGAGAGATTTGGTATGGTGGATTGTAAGTCTGTGTCGACACCGATGGAACTCAACTTTAAGAAGTTGTGTAGAAACGCTATTGGGCTCGTGTTGGCAAATCCCGCCGAGTATCAACAACTCGTGGGGGCCCTAATGTTCCTAGTGAACTCCCGCCTAGACATATGTTTTGTCGTGAACACTTTGAGTGAACATATGGTTGATCCTCATCACCTTCACTGGATTAGTGCCAAGAACCTATTAAGATATCTTCGGAGCACAATCAACCATGGGCTGAGATACACTGTCAGGAGTTTGAAACTCGATGGATATACTGATGTCGATTGGGCTGGCAGTGTGGTGGATCGCAAGAGCACATCTGGATGCTGCTTCACCTTGGGTTATGCTTCGATATCTTGGTTGAGCGGGAAGCAGAAGTCAGTGGCTTTGAGCATCGCTGAGGCCGAATACATTACAATGAGTATGGCCTGTTGTGAAGCTGTTTGGTTGAGAAATCTCTTCAGTGAGTTGTTCGGACATGTGCTAGATACCACTGTTATCCTTTGTGATAACCAGAGTGGGATTCGTCTTTCTAAGAATCCCGCGTTCCACGATCGATAAAAGCATATTGATATCAAATACCACTTTATCCAGGATATGGTACAGCGAGCCGCCGTAAGCCTAGACCATATAGGAACTGACGAGCAGGTCGCAAATATTCTCACGAAGCCCTTGGGGAAGGTCAAGTTCCTAACCTTCCGTGAGAAGATTGGAATCGTGGAAAGACCCTATTCTGAGGGTCCTGCTTGAGTTGGACTATGAACTCTGGGAGTTCCAGGGGGCTTGGGGATAGCTTCTTGGAGCTATAAGCACACACGGGGCTAGGCTTGCCGAACCTTATTGTGCTTCTGCCCCACCGTCATGATATTGAGTTGGTTCACCTCTCTTTGATCTATGCCCCGCGTGCATCCTACCCATGGAGTTTCAAACTCATGGGAAGTACCTCTCATTTGGCCATTTGACGCATCGGAGATTGTCGTACTCTCTATGTCTAGGATGGCACGTGTCCAACACCTTGATCTGGGAATCAAGTATGATGAGGTTCTTACCTCTAAACTGACTTCGGGTCAGTAAACTAACTTCGGGTTTATGTGTGACTATTTTTGAGTCTATTGAGGTTTTATCCTCTAAACTGACTTCGGGTTAGTATGTGACTCTTTTGAGTCAAAGCTAACTTCGGGTCAACAAAGTGTGATGTCTTTGTGACTCACTCTCCTTGTTTTATTTGTGATGAGAGCCAGCAAAGCAAGTTATGGTAGGATGACGCATGATGCTATATGATGGTACACGATGGTACTGATCTCTGGATGGCACATGTGGACAGATGGAGTTCTCGCTAGTTGAAAGGGAGTGTTAATTTTGGGCAACTAGTTCCAAACTCCATGTTGCACTGCTCAAATGATGATCATCATATTTTTGTTGGATTCCTCTTTCGGAGAGGTGCAAGATTGATCTAAAGATCATCTTGTTTGGATGAGCAGAACATATATTTGGATTTTATTTTCCACTTCTGTGCAAGGTCGGCCAAATTTGTAATGTAGGCTCACAAGCCTAATAGATGTGTCACACACCCTCACTGATGGATATAAATTGGAGAGACTTGGAGGTCATTTGCTCATAAACTCATCACACATTGTCTCATTGTGATCTGATTGGTTCGATAGCCTTTGGAGGCCTCTTTCCTTCACGCGTGCGGAGCTGAAGCTATTGAAAATATGCAGATCTATTTAGGGTTGTTTTGCTGAGCATTGATCTTGGTCAACCCTTAACCGTTTGACCTCCAATATTGGCTGAAATTCCGATTTTTGAAGGCCATACAATTGGGCACAAAAATCGAGGAAAAAGGAGCAGTTTGACTGAAGCCCTAATCTGCAGCGTTGACTTTCTGTTGACTATCCTGCGTTGATTTTTCTGCGTTGACTTTCTGTTGACTATCCTGCGTTGATTTTTCTGCGTTGACTTCTGCTTGACCAGCGTTGACTTTTGATGAGTTGTCTTTGAGGGTTGTGTGTGTGACACTTGGAGGGTTGCCTGATCTAAGAAAGACTTTGTTGCCTAAAGCATCTTGTTGACTGCCGTAACACACACTATCCTATATCTTTGCTGGACAAGAAGAATTGTAAAATCAAATCTATATTATTGGCTTGTCTTCTATTGATCTATTATTGTCTTCTATCAACATTTTACTTTCATGTTTATGTGATTGCTAATTTGAATCGGGCCTAAGAAAGATTGAAGTAAATTTGCATTAAGCATAAAACACTCCATGTCATTCTAAATTTAACATTCTTCCACTAAGATCATTTTACAGAAAGGACAACATTCCTCCTTATCAATAAAGAGGCAGTGCTTAAATTGCTTGATCCTATCGTTACCTACATAACTCACTGCGAGTTATGTCTCTCAGCCCCGTTTCTTGTTGTCCTTGCTTCCTCTCTGATGCAGGAGCATCCAGATTTAGCCAACAATGTGATTGTGTGTTCACATGTTGTGGCTAACAAGAGATGGAAAAAAATTGATTATTAATATTTGATTAAGCTTTAATTGTGAGAAGTTAGTTTGTTTTGATTTCCTAAATTAAATAGGAATAAAAATAGCAAATTGGTTCTCCCTACGAGGAGATCAAGTCAAGTAGATTAGATCATTAAGATAGGATAGAATTAGGTTGTTAGAGTGGTTCAGCTGAGAGCTAATAAAAGACAAGAGAACCGCTTATGGGTACATATAAGCGTGAATAGGTGTGAGATGTAGAAGAGAGCTGAGAGTGAGGTGTGGAATAGGTGTGAGTGAAGTGTGAACTAAGAGAGTGAACAAAGCAGAGAAACAATGTAATAATCCAGCCATCAAGGGAAAGACTATGTGTATTTTCATTATTGTTAATTCCAAGTATGTTTGTATTTTTATTCGGCTGTTTGTTTTAAACTGGCGCTTTTTATTTCTCTGTTGGAGTATGGATATCGCAACGTGCACGGCGGGGGTTCCATGAATAGGTTTATGTGAAATTATTGATTCGAGTCAAGCTTGCGAAGTTGCGATATAGGCTTACACAACGATTTTAGCATTGATTGCACATCGCATCCGGAGAAGGGCCGATTGGACGTGCGAGCAACGAAGATATAGTGAGGACAGTTAGATCGAGGCATAGATCAACGGTGGAGATTAAATCGTCATCCCAGTGGAATATCGCTATCGGCGATTTTTATCTTTACATGTTAAGGCATCGCAAGGTAAGTGGTTTAAGTTGCGATGCGATAAGGATGGGAGGTGGCGATACGATGCGATAAATACCACACATCGAATGGATAAGCTATAGCGGCAATCGCAGGAATTGAAAATTATCAAAGTTGTGAAGCTGCGAGGAGGTAAGTTTGTAAAATTGAGAAGTTGTGATCCGCCGTGATTGATCATAAATTTGTGTGGGCCCATAAACCACAGGTCCGCGCGTATTGTGAAAGTTTGCAGCCTTGCTGCAGCATTTGGTATCAGAGCAGAAACTGAGTTCTGTTCTCAAGGATTGTAGCAAATATGCCACCCAGGAGAGGAGCTAGCATAGGTCGGGGAAGACCTGTACCCAATGCAGTTTTGCTAGAAGAAATTTGACACCTTCGTACAAGGATGGAGACAATGGAGACTGCTTAGAGGAGAGCACCTAATGAAGAAAATGTTAGCACTGTAGAGGAATCTTCTGAGGAAGAAGAAGAGGAAGAAAGCGAGGCAGCTAAAGTTTCAAGATATTAGCAAAGGTTAGTGGAAAACCAAGAGTGGAGATTCCTTCATATGAGGGGAACCTTAATGTGGACGAGCTGATGGATTGGATCAGTTCAGTGGATAAGTATTTCGACTTGCAAGAGGTCGAAGATAAGAAGAAGGTAAAGTTTGCAACTACCAGGTTGAAGGGCCATGCATCTATCTGGTGGGATGAGCTACAATTATCCAGAGAGAGAAAGGGAAAGCCTAAGATCAAGCAATGGGATAAAATGGTAAGTAAATTGAAGAATACTTTTATGCCAAAAGACTATCAGTTGAATCTTTTCAAACAGTTGCGGAATTTGGGGCAGAAAGGAATGACTGTCAAAGAGTATACAGAGGAGTTTTACAAGCTGAGCATTAAAGCAGGACATGCTGAAGATGATATGGAGAAAATAGCCAGATACATAAATGGTTTAGGGAATGACATACAGGATGAAATCAGTTTGTTGAGTCTGAAGACAATTGAGGATGCCTACCAAGCAGCTTTGAAGGCAGAGGAGAAAATGTTGAGAAAACAAATTCAGAAGAATAGAGGTAAAAGTCCAACAAGAGGAAGAAGAACTTTCAGATCAAGATTTCAGCACTCTCAGAATGAAGCAGAAGGTTCGAGTAGTAGACCACCGCAAAAAGGAGACTTTGGTAGAGGGAGATTTGCACCCAGAGGTAGAGGCCGAGGAAGAGAAATTCGGTGTTACACATGTGGAGAATGAGGACACAGATCATGGGACTGTCCTCATAACAAACCAACAAATCAGCGAAATGTGAATGTAGCTGAGGCAAAGGAAGAAAATGCTCAAGTCACGGGAAAAGAAGAGTCACCTAAGGCAGGAGAGTCTTTATTGCTAAAAAGAGTATTGCTTAAGGCATAGAAGGAAGCAAATGAACCAGCACGAAGGAAGCACTTATTCAGGACTGTATGCAAATCAAAAGAAAAATGTTGCAAAGTTGTGATTGACAGTGGAAGCACTGATAATCTTCTTTCCATAGAGATGGTTGAGAAATTGGGGTTGATTAAGATGGTACACCCTATTCCCTACAGAGTGTTGTGCCTATAGAAGGGACATCAGATTTTAGTGACAGAACAGTGCAAAGTAGAGATACAGATCAGTACATATAAGGATGTCATATTGTGTGATGTGATGCCAATGGACGTGTGCCATGTATTGCTGGGAAGGCCTTGGCAATTTGACAGAAAAGCCATTCATGATGGCAGAAGGAATACCTATACCATAGAGAAGGATGGAAAGAAGCACACATTGTTGGCTTTGAAGGATGAAGCAGACAAAGGAGCAGCTGAGAATAATGTTATGCTGATTAGTGGAAAGGAATTGTTGCAAGAAGTCAAGAAGGAAAAAGAAATACATTTTGTTGTTGTGGGTAAACCCAAGGTAATTCTGACTTCTACTAATTTAGACAATCTGCCTATGGAAATTAAAAATATGTTAGATGATTATGCTGACATAATTGTTGATGAATTACCAAGTGAATTGCCACCAATCAAAAGTATCAGCCATCACATAGATTTAATACCTGGTGCAAGTTTACCAAATAAAGCAGCATATAGAATGACCCCTCGGGAGAATGAAGAAGTTGGAAGACATGTACAGGAGTTGTTAGATAAAGGACTAATCAAAGAAAGCCTTAGCTCATGTGCAATACCAGTCGTGCTTAGTCCAAAGAAAGGAGGTGAGTGGCGCATGTGTACTAATTCCAGAGCCATAAACAAGATCACTATCAGGTATAGATTTCCATTGCCACAAATAGATGATTTGATGGATTGTTTAAGTGGGTCAAAATATTTTACTAAAATAGATCTAAAGAGTGGATACCATCAAATAAGAATTAGAGAGGGAGATGAAAGGAAGACTGCATTTAAGACCAACAGTGGGTTGTATGAGTGGTTAGTGATGCCTTTTGGGCTCACTAATGCACCAAGTACATTTATGAGACTAATGAACGAGGTCTTGAAAGAGTATGCAAGAAAATTTGTGATAGTCTATCTTGATGACATTCTAATTTTCAGTCAGAGTAAGGAAGAGCATTTGGAGCATGTCAAGTTGGTGTTAAATACTTTGCAAAAGGAGAAGTTGCTTATAAATTTGAAGAAGTGTAGTTTTATGAAGAAGGAGCTCATTTACTTGGAATTTATAATCTCAAAAGAAGGTTTGAAGATGGACCCAAAAAAGATCCAGGTAATACTGGATTGGCCAACTCCGAGAAATGTATAAGGAATTTTCATGGTCTTGCAAGTTTTTACAGAAAGTTTATAAGAGGTTTTAGTCAGATCTGTGCACCAATAATTGAAACAATAGAGGAGAGAAACCAACCATTTAAGTGGACAGAAGCAGTAGATCAAAACTTCAAGTTGTTGAAAAAGAAGATCTTTTTGGCCCTGCCAAATTTTGATAAAATTTTCCAACTTGAGACTGATGCTAGTGGGATAGCAATTGGAGCTGTCTTGAGTCAAGAGCAGAGACCAATAGCTTATTTCAATGAAAAGTTAAATGAGGCCAAGAGAAAGTATTCATCCTATGATAAGGAGTTCTATGCTATTGTGCAGGCTTTAAAGAAATGGAGGCATTATTTGTTACCCAAAGAATTTGTGTTGTATTCTGATAACCATGCACTGCAGTTCATAAATAATCAGCCAAAGTTGACACAAGTGCGGGGTACGATCATCTTCCAAGGGATCCAAACCTTATAGCTTAGGTTTCATCAATGCATCATCTCATCCATGCATGCCAACATATTGAGGACATCAATGACTCATCCATGCATGCCAACATTGTAGAAATTATACAAACATATGTATATCAATGGATTCAATCCGATCTAACAATGTACTAAAGCTAGATATTGAATCCTTCTACAAATCAATTGCAGAAATTAAACACAGACAACAATCACATGAAGCAAAGAAAAGAATCAAATCAAACCACAACACGATCTAATTTATTGGGGTAAGTTTTAGTTTGCTCAAAACCCCTCTATCTTCTATTGTATATTCACCGAGGAATCATGAAACAATTACAATGCACTCTTCTCACAAGAGTCTCCTGCACTCTTACAGCGCTGTCTCACAACGTCACAGACAAAGCCAGCCAACACTTAGCCAATTGTAGGCCTCACAAACTTAACTGTCTTGTAAAAAATTTCCCAATGAATGCAATCCTTATTATTTAGGAATTTTGGTCTTTCAAAACTATGCAAGGATCATGGGCACTCCAATGGATGTCTAGTTGCATGTAGGCAACCTACTAATCACACAACTGATACTTAACATCCCTTTAACCTTTGTCTCAACTGGGTCTCCACTGGAACTGACATGCATGGAGCTATTAATAGTAAATCATCAGTTGCATGGCGAGATCCAGATTTGAATGTGAATTAAAAATATTTAATCCACTTGATCTCTCACTAGTGTAACAAACAGTTACAACTAGTTCAACTAACTCGAGTTAATTGATTACTCATGCATTAAAATAATGCACCAACTGCAATTCGAACTCCATAACTAATAGAATTACTTTGCATGCCTCACCAACCACCCTCAACTCGAAATACATGAGCTAACTGAGTTTATCACACTCAGTTAACTATTACAAGTGATCATGAAATAAGATTACGTTTTATTGTCCAATTTAATTAAGGGAAAATTAAGTTAAACACTGCACCAATTTAATTAATTAAATTGGCCTTCACACTAATGTATCGCTAGGACCTATTGGTCCCACACTAGTGTGTGTGCTGCAATTTCTTGTTGGACTTCAACACTCCCTCTCAACAAGAAAGGGATTATCTGCCACCCCAATCCTGCCTCTATGGTATTCGAATTTGCTCCTCGCGAGCGCCTTCGTCACAATATCTGCATCATGATCTTCCGTGGGAATGTACTGAAGTAACATAATGCGCCTCTGAACACAATCTCTGAGATGGTGGCACCGGATGTTTATGTGCTTGGACCTATCATGGAATACCAGAATAACCGAGAGTTTAATGCAACATTGGTTATCACAATGTATCACAGTCGGATCCATCTGAGAACCAAACAACCCAACCAGGATCTTTCTCATCCAAATGGCCTCACATGCAGCTTGACTTGCTGCCATGTACTCTACCTCGGCTGCACTGAGTGCCACAGATCACAGCTTCCTGCTGTACCAAGAAACTGTTGTGGATCCTATGCTAAAGATCCCTCTTGATGTGCTCTTTCTGTCTGATGGACTGCCTGCTCAATCTGCATCTGTGAAGCCTTGAAGCTTCACTCCCTCTATCCGTTTGTACCATAATCTATACTCTGTAGTGCCCCTAAGATATCTCAAGACATGCTTCCCCGCCTTCTAAAAAAGCTTGGTCGGCTTAACCATAGCTTGACACAGTTGATTAACTGCGTAGCAAATGTCTGGTCTGGTGTTCACCAAGTACATCAGTGAACCCACTAGCTTCCTGTAGACAATAGCATCCACTACTTCTCCTGAAGTAGCATCCTCTTTCCTCCAATTTTCTGGAAGAGGAGTGTCCATGGGTTTACAGCTCTCCATGTGAAACTTACCCAGTATCTCTTTGGCATACTTGCCTTGAGAAACAAAAAGTTCACCATCCTGCTGCCATATTTCCAAACCAAGGAAATAGTGAAGGAGTCCCGTGTCCTTCATTTCGAACTCCCTTGCAAGATCCTCCTTGCATGAAGTTATCAGCTGCTCATCACCTGTCAAAATTAGATCATCAACATACAGTACGATAATCAAGAGCTTACCATCAACCACAATCTGGTACAAGTTTGCATCAGCTTCACCTTTGATGAAGCCCAACCCGGTGAAATAGTTGTCAATCCGAGTGTACCAAACACGAGGTGCTTGCTTCAGCCCATACAATGCTCTCTTGAGTCGGCACACATGCGACCCACTGTCAAAGGTCTTGAAACCTTCTGGCTGCTCTATGTACACTTCTTCCTTAATAACTCCATTAAGAAACGCAGTTTTCACATCCATCTGATGAATGCGCCACCCCATCTGCGCTGAGAGTGCAAGGATAGATCTAATAGAAGAGAATCTCACGACTGGTGCGAAAGTCTCCTCATAGTCAATCCCCTCAACTTGTGAGAATCCCCGAGCCACAAATCTGGCCTTGTACTTCTCCACACTCCCATCCGCTGCTTGCTTCACCTTATAGATACATCTAGATCCAACCATTGATTTTCCGACCAGTCTTGGGACAACATCCCATGCACTGTTCTTAATGATGGAGTCATACTCCTCTACCATAGCATCAACCCAAACTGGTTGTTGCACTGCTTCCTCAAAGGAAGATGGTTCTGTCACAATACACTTGCTCATAAGATCCATGTATCCAGTAAACCTATCTGGAGACTGTCTCTGTCTACGCAGTGAAGTAGGGGCTCCTACATTCTTTGTTGCATCAAGTCTCAATCTATCAGCTTCTGTGGTGCGCCTTCTACCATTTCTGGTGGATGGCTCTGCATGAGTGTTTTTTGCCACTCCATGATCCTCTGCATGTGGCTGGTCCACATCTTGAGGTTCATTCTTTGGAACCAGGAGTTCTTCCTCTGCATGCAAATCCAGCTCCATCTCAAGGGACAATCGCATGGCTTTCTCCTCATCAAATTTTATATCTCGTCTCACAATAGTCATTTTGTTGTTTGGAAAATACACCCGATAGTTGTGGGGAGTATCAGTGTACCCCACAAATATCCCAATCTCAGCTATTGGTTCGAGCTTCTTCTTAGCGTCTTTGGTCACATGCACATAAACAAAGGAGCCAAAAATCTTAAAATGTGAAACATCAAGTTTCTTACCAGTAAAAGCCTCCTCTGGTGTGCTTATGCCAAGTATCTGATGAGGACAATGGTTTTGCAAAAATACCGTTGTGTTGCATGCCTCAACCCACAGATGCAATGATAGGCCCTGATCATGCAACATCGCTTGTGCTGCACTCACAATTGTTTTATTCTTTCTTTCTGCGGCCCCATTCTATTGTGAGTTATGAGGCGCAATCAACCCTCTTCGAATTCCTTCTTTGTTGTAGAAGTTCTTGAATTCATTGGAGATGTACTCACCACCATTGTCGCTCCTAAGAGCCTTCACATGCTTCCCCGTGTCTTTCTCCACCAGTGCTTTGAACTCAAGAAATTTTGAGAACGTCTGATCTTTCTTCTGCGTGAAGTAGGTCCAGCACTTTCTAGAAAAGTTATCAACGAATATCACATAGTACTTATGCTTTGTTGTCGAAGCAGTAGAGAATGGTCCACACATGTCTGAGTGAACTCTCTCAAGGATTTCCGAAGCTTGGTTCTCCTTCTCATGAAAAGTGGCCTTTGCATACTTCCCCATAGTACATCCCTTGCATGTGTCTGACTGCGCAAGAGTACCCTTGGGAAGACCCGTAGAAATCTGTTGCATGACCTTCAAGGCTCCGTGGTGTAGATGGCCCAATCTCTTGTGCCATAACTCACCCTCATCCCGGCTCACCACTTTGTCCGCCTTACCCATCAATGTTGCGCAGCCATCTATATCAAGTTTATAGAGATTCTTCACACGAATCCCAATCTTCTTAGCTTGTCTTGTTGCTTTGGGTCGAAGGAAAGCTTTTCCCTCGCTAAAAACCTCATAGCCTCTATCCTCCAACATTGCAACTGAGACCAAATTTTTCTACAAGCCTGGTACATGCATTACATCTTTTAATAGAAAGGACTTCCTGACTGTCTCTGGAAGGTAACTATACCAATCCAAGTAGGCATTGTACCGCCCGTCATCACCCATTTCAATATGCATTCGGAGGTCCTTCTCCTCCAAGCTACTGAAAAGTTCTTTGTCTCCCGTCATGTGAAAGGATGCACCACTATCCAAGTACCACACTGATCCCATTGCACTTGACACCATGCATGCAATGAGTGAGAATTCAAGCTCAAATTGCGAGGCCAAAGCCTCACCAGCTGTAGATCCTGAAGCCTTCTTGTTCTTCTTCTTTTGTGTACAATTAGTGGCATAATGTCCATGCTCGTGACAGTGAAAACACTTCACTTTGGACATGTCGCGCTTCTTCCCATCTTTGTCAAACTTCCCCTTCTTCACCTTGGTAGCCAAAGCGCAATCTTCTTCATCATCATTCTTAGATGAAGATCCATCCCTGGTATTCTACCTGAATTCTTCTTGCACCAAATCCGACCAAAGTCATTCCCAATCTTGTAGCTTTTCCCTTCCATTGATAGAGTCCTGATAACTATGCCAACTCTTAGGAAGTCCTAGAAGAGCTAGGCTCACCAAGTCATCATCTGCGATAATAATGTCGACGCTCCCAAGCTCATTCAGACATTGGACAAACTTTGTTAAATATTTCGACATGGTGTCGCCTTTCTCCATTTTGATTTTCCTGAGCTTGTCCTTCAGTGCCAATTTTCTATGATCGTTGCTGCTCTAAAACAGATATGCCAAAGCTTTCCACATTGCATATGGTGTCGCTTTGCCATGGAGACTTGAGACAATGTGGTCTCGTACTCCCTCCTGTAAGATCCTCCTCGCCTTTGCTTCTTGGGAATCATGATTGTCGTTAGACCAAAACCCGCAGGTGTTAGTTAACAATCGCATCGCCAGAGATAAGGATCCACGAGAGGCGGTTAGTCCATGTCACGAAACACATGGGGAGCGTTCGTTTATCCAATGTCCAACAATCTCCCCCCCAACGCGCGCTGGGTGTGTATCGAACTCGTGACCTATGCTCTGATACCACTTGTTGGGAATCACGATTGTCGTTAGACCAAAACCCGCAGGTGTTAGTTAACGATCGCATCGCCAGAGATAAGGATCCACGAGAGATGGGTAGTCCATGTCACGACACACACGGGGAGCGTTGGTTTATCCAATGTCCAATATTTGCAACCTTTTTTTGTCAAGCATCAAGATTTGCGGCATCTACTACAACGGGTTTGGGAACATCATTATCAATGAATTATTTCAACCCATTGTCCTCCAGTACTGCCTCCATCTTGTCTTTCCACACAATATAATTGGAACTTCCCTCGAGTGCATACTCCAATCTTAAGCCATTGAAAGCCATTTCGATAGGTTTGAATGCTTTGTCGCACTGAAATTTTACCCACCAAATTCGAATTCTATTCAACAGTACAAATCACAAACTCAACTTCTCCTCCACTATAGTGATTTCATGTGCTTTGATACCATGTAGAAATTATACAAACATGTGTATAGCAATGGATTCAATACGATCTAACAATGTGTTGAAAGGCCCAGAGTGACTTATAAACATTAGGGATTCCACCCGGTCAGGAGGTTAGTGCAACTCCTTACTACTCCTTTTCCGTTGAAATGGTGGGGCTGACTGGGGATATAGGGACCAGTTTCCCGTATAAAAATGAGTTTGTAAAACAATGGAATAAAATCAACACGAATGAAGTGATCTATTGTAATGTCTAGCAGAGAAATAGGCAGCAATACAAGCATACAACTATATAGAAAAATGCCGGAAACAGAATATAGAGCAAGTACACATAAAATTCCAGAAATGCTAAGCCATTTTATTAATCTGAGAATATAAATGGGTACAATGGATAATCAGAATAAGAGCACCTATCCTTGCACCAGGCAAGTGAAGAACCCTCTCAGAAACTAGAAATGGCCACTACAGAAACTACTTCCCAGCTGCTGGAAGGAACTGCCGTAAACTGCTGCTCCTGGAAAGAACTGGAACTAGAGGCTGATCCCCTCGCCGGAATGAGCTAAAAATCTACAGATCACCTGTACTCGCTGCTCCGGACAAAACCCAGAAATCATAGACCAAACGAACCACCTCCGAAAATCACCCCCAGAAACCCTCCTCCTACAAAAACGCTGTGCCTCCAGGAACAGCGCAGAAGCTCAAGGAACACGCTGAGAAAAGGGCCTGAATCCTCCTGCAAAACCTCCGGCTGAAATGGCAACCTCCTCGAGGCTGAAAAACGCTGAAACCACTGCCAAATCACCACACAACAATGCTGCTCAACAATGACTGCGTCCCCCCCTGCT
Organism: Pinus albicaulis; assembly: GCA_034641835.2. Taxonomy (NCBI): domain Eukaryota; kingdom Viridiplantae; phylum Streptophyta; class Pinopsida; order Pinales; family Pinaceae; genus Pinus; species Pinus albicaulis. Next base: position 233,582,658 of record CM076584.1, on the reverse strand, counting down.
GAAACTGCGTCCTCTCTCCTGGACTGCGCAGTCACTCCAAGAGACCAACTCCTCTGCAACGTCCACCCGAAAATCCACTGCAAACCACCTATAGAAACTGAAGGAAATACCTTGCTCGAGCAGGCACTCGAAGTCCCCCGGAGCCAAGGGTGAGATCTTCGACCGGAGACACTCAGTTCGCACTAAACAGTGTTGCAGACCGACTAAACAACCGGCGTGCTGAAGTAGACAGAAGTCTAGCTCTCAATATCAATAACATATCAATAATGCCAAATGGAGTGAAACCCCCACCTTTTATAGTGCTAGCTCCCTCAAAACCTTAACTGCGTCCTTGAGTTCCTCCTTGACCTGCGCAGTTACCTTAGGAGTCTACATGAGGCCTCTCTCATGTGTGTGTGGACCCCCAAGGCTTTCCCCTTTAAGTTACAACGTTGCCTCTACTAGGGAAACACTTTATTTTATTTAAGTGAGTTAGACCCCCTTTTCTCACTTTTATTTATTAATTAACTATAGTCGGCAAAACTATACAAAAATCAAATATTCCAATTAGCGGTGCTAATTGGGAATATTACATCTATTCTACTAATAACAGAAATAAACTAATTCTAACGACTTCCCAGGATAGATCAATTTATATGATTACAGAGTAAGATTTCATAAGTATGAAACAATATAGATCATTTGCATACTAAAATGAATATAAGCACATTAAAGAAACTAAATCAATGTAATTGATTTAGTTGATGAAGAACATTAATCATATAGCAGCTTTCAAAGTCACTTATCTAACAGCATATCATTCAATACAATTTATCAATAGTAATAAGAATATATATCATTTCAATGCTTATCAGAAAGAGATAAATAGATAGAAACAAGTTTGTTATAATCTCATAAGCATAAAATAATTATTAAACAAATAATAGTACATGTTGCATCATAGCTTAGTTCTGAAAAGATAGCCTCTAGGCTCAGACTTTCAATTAGATACCTCTGTTCAAACAATAGTGTGAGTTCCAAAAGCCACCTTCTCAAAAATCTGGACCCCTTTCTAAACGCATGAAAGCGGTTTAAATACGAATTAATATTATAAAAATAAAAGACATGTGAAAGAAGTCTTCTTAATTTTATCTAAACTATAAACTAAAAGCTAGGAAATTAAAATGCAGTAGTTGTAACAGTCTTAAGACTGTTTCTCGGATCCATTCTCTAACTGTTCCTTGAGCTAGCAAGCTTTGATCATATATTCGAGCTGGGGGGTTGCATTGGCTGCATTCTCATTTGGCCCGTGAATATTGCATCATTGAGAGCTGGAAGAAGTTGAATTGCTGCATTGGAGAGACAACTCAGCACTCCCAATTGACTGTGTGGCTTGATCAACAGATACCAGTAAACTTCCATGTTTATCTTTGTCAAGTTTTATATGTCAAGAGCTTTCCTGCTTGATGTTTCCTGCCAATATTGTTTCAAAAGGCTGACTTCAGGCATAGTGTCTTTTGGAATTTCCTAGATAAGATTAGCTTGCAGAAGAGAATCTTTAATATATTCATATATGTTAAAAGACATGTTTTTAGCTCTGATGATAGCTAATTTTGCACTTTTCATTTTCATGTCCCAGTATCCAAATATTATGTCCTTTATTGATTCTTCAAGGCAAGGAAGATCGGTCGCTCTCCCTTGCACTTTGTCTTGCCAATCTAGATACTTAAGACACGTTATCATCAATTTCCTCATAATAAATCCTCAAATCAGAAAATTTGAGTGTGTTAATGTTGGACAACTAGGTCCAAACTCCATGTTGTGATGCTCAGATGAAGATGCCAATATTTTTATTAGACTCCTCTTTCAGAGAGGTGCAAGATTGATCTAAAGATCATCTTTATCCGATGAGCAGAACATTTATTTTGAATTAATTCCACTTATGTGCAAGGTCGACAGGATTTGTAATGTAGACTTGAAGCCCCAACAGATGTGTCACACACCCTCACTGATGGAGATATATAGGTCAATGTTGGAGGTCATTTTCATCCATCACATCATCACACATTCTCTCTCCTCATCTGATTGGTTCGATCATCATCACTTGGAGTCTCTTCTTCTCCACACGTGGGAAAAGCAGCGAAATGATTTTTTGTTTTCGACCTAAGGTTTTCAGCGTAGATTTGACCAGCGTTGACTTTGGTCAACGCATGGACAAACTGACTCCAATCTTGGTCAAAATTTTGATTTCTGCAATCCACATTTATTGGCACAGAAATCGAGGTTGAACGTTGACTTTGATCGAGCTGTGTTGACTTTTTTCTGCTGTTGTTTTACGTTCATCGTTCACTGGGACAGTGTTGACTTTCGTGGACTTTGGGTTGATTGATATAGCTGTCCGAGAGGGTTGTGTGACACTTCTGGTTGGCTGACCGTATTGAGACTTTGTTGGTTGAAGCATCCTTTTGACCGCTATTACGCACCACAACACATTTTGCTGATCAAGTTAAGTATAATTTTTGGCTTGTCTTTTGTCGATCTACTAGTATGTTCTATCAGCATTTTACTTTCTTGTTTATGTGATTGTTGTTTGATATTGGGGATAAAAGTAAAGTTGCATCAAGCGTAGAACATCTACAAAAATTCACATGGTATCAGAGCTGAGGTGAAGACAAAGCCCAAGTTTGTAGCAATCACCGAAGAAGAGTATGGGTACCTCAAACTATAATGGCTTTAAAGCTGATGACAAATTGACTAGGAAGGAAGACTTCCATGCCTGGAAGATGACATTGGATCTTATGTTGGAAGACCAAAATGTCATGGACTATGTGTATGTGTAGGGTAAAATCCAAGAGCCTCCATCCACTGCACCTGCTGCCACCAAGTCAAAATATAAGAAGGGGGAAATCAAAGCAAAGTTGATGATCAGGGACTCAATTCATAAGAGTCTGGTTGCCTACATCTCTAAGTTGGGCACATCCAAGGAGATGTATGACAAGTTGGTAAACATGTTCAAGGCCAACAATGCAAATCAAGTCATTTTCTTCAAGAACCAACTGAAGAATCTGAAGGAAAGCAGGGATGAATCCGTTCAATCATATTTTCTAAAATTGATTGGAATCAGAAATAATCTTTTGGCCATTGGGGAGACAATAGCTGATCGAGAAATGGTTCTCACCACACTTGGAGGTCTCTCCTCCGAATGGCATGTATTCAATACTACCATTCTCAATAACAATGTGATACCTGACTTTGACGAAGTACTATCGAGATTCGTACAAGAAGAGACAAGGATGAAGGAATATGAAAATGAAGGAAATGTTGCCTTCACTGCTCGTGCTAAGAAGAAGAACAATGGTGGTCCGAGGAATAAAGGAAGAGCAAGGGCCCAAGGAAAGAAAGGAAAACGTTACACATGTCACAAGTCTGGCCACTATGCTCGAGAATGCCCTTTCAAGAAGGATTCTCCTGATGATGATGACAACAACAACCGGAGGAATGGCAATCAAAGGAACAACAGGTTCAAAGGAAAAAGGAAGGCTCCCTCTGGTGGAAATGGGCAACCTTTCAAAAGGTCGAGAAATTCCAAGCATGAAGAATCTAATATTGTTGATGATAAAAGAAATGAATTCATTTTTGTATCTGCCCTCTCTGCTGCATCTCCACCCGACACTATGGATGTCTGGTTGATAGATAATGGTGCCTCAAGGCACATCACTAGGTTCAAGGAAGCACTTTCTGATATGGTTGAGAAGGATGTTAATCTGAAAATTATCCTTGGAGATAATGCCACATATCCCATGAAAGGGACATGGACTGTGACCCTCCACTTGTCTCAAGGTCAAGTACTCCATTTGCAAGATGTACTATACGTACCTGATTTGAAGAAGAACCTTGTGTCTATTTCAGCCATGGAAGACAAAGGTTTTAATGCGGCATTCATTGATGGGAAGGTGCGCATCTGAAAGAAGAGTTTCAAGGAAGCTATCACGATTGGGTTTAGAGTTGATACACTCTACTAGGTTGGAGGAAGTCCACTGGAAGCGATGACAAGTCATACTATCCAACAGACAAAACTATGGCACCGGAGGTTTGGACATCTTCATTACGAAGCCCTTCCCGAAGCAAGGAAGGTGGTGACAGGGATGCCTGAATTCAAGAATGACCATGAAGGTGTATGTCAGGGCTGTGCCAAAGGAAAGCATACAAGGGGACCTTTCCCCTCAAGTGTCACAAAGACATCTGATGTCTTGCAATTGATACATTTTGATCTGTCTGGTATGCTGCCCGTGACATCCTTGGGAGGATGTTCTTATAATATGACGTTCATAGATGACTTCTCGCGCAAAACCTGGATATACTTCTTGAAGAAGAAGGATGAGGCTTTCATGTGGTTCCGTACTTTCAAAGCCTTGGTGGAAAATCTAATAGGGAAGAAGATCAAGATATTGAGGACCGATAATGGCACTGAATATGAGACGAAGGAGTTCAAGAACTTTTGCAGAGAAGCTGGCATCAAGAGAGAGACCACAATTGTCTCTACTCTTGAGCAAAATGGCGTTGCTGAAAGAAAGAACAGGACCATTGTGGAAGCTACCCATGCCATGTTATGTCACCAAGGTCTTCCGAAGTTTCTGTGGGGAGAAGTTGCGAACATTGTTGTGTACATACAAAACCGATGCCCGCATTCCGCTCTAGACTCCAAAACTCCCAAAGAAGTTTTCTCTGGTAATAAACCTAACGTCTCACATTTTAGAGTTTTTGGATGTCCTATTTATTTTCATGTACCGAAGGAGAAGAGAAGCAAGCTAGATGCTTCTGGGAAGAAGGGAATGTTTGTGGGCTACAGTGAAACTTCAAAGGCCTATAGAGTCTATGTGCCTGGTCAAAGGGAAGTGGAGATATGCCACAATGTTACCTTTGACGAAGATGCTTCCCTAAGGAAAGTAATCAATCTTCCAAGATCTGAGGAAGATCATGAAGCATGGCCAAGAAATCAAGAAGAACCGAAGGATGAGATGATGCTCGATGTTGAAGGACCGATGGACCCTACTGATCTACCTCCTTCAATGAGGAAAAGACCATCATGGCTCAAGGACACTCTCGAGGATGCTAAGAGACATATGGCCCCAAGGGGGACATTCCGTGAAAGCAAGAAGCCGAATAGATACCAAGGGTATCTAGCAGCCATGAGTACAATCGTATAATCTGAGCCTGGATCTTTTGAAGAAGCCATAAAGCATCAAGTTTGGAAGGATGCTATGCACGAAGAATATGAATCCATTATGAAGAATGATGTCAGGCATGTGGTTCCGAGACCGGAGGACAAAGCAGTTGTCACCTTGAAATGGCTCTATAAGATCAAGCATGGATCTGATGGTAGAGATGAAAAGTTCAAGCAAGGTTCGTTGCTTGTGCCTTCTCTCAAAAAGAAGGCGTAGACTATGATGATATATTTGCACCTGTGGCCCAATATACCACCATACGATCTATCATAGCCCTTACTGCTACGCAAGAATGGAATCTTCATCAAATGGATGTGAAGACCGCATTCCTGCATGGTGTGATAAAGGAAGAGGTGTATGTGGAGCAACCTCTGGGGTTTGAAGTCCAGGATCAGGACACCCATGTTTGCAGGTTGAAGAAAGCCCTCTATGGGTTGAAGCAAGCACCTAGAGCTTGGTACGAGAGGATAGAAGGCTACCTGATGAAGTTGGGCTTCACTCGTGAGTCGTAGTAATGTTGATCCGAACCTTTACTTCAAGTTTGATAGAGAAAAGCCTCTCATTCTGGTGTTGTATGTGGACGACCTCTTCCTGTCAGGTGTTGACCCTCTCATTCATCAATGTAAGAGGGAGCTCACTTTTGAGTTCGAGATGAAGGACCTAGGACTGATGCATTACTTCCTAGGCCTGGAGGTCTGGCGGAGACCTGGTGAGATTTTCCTTTCTCAAGGAAAATATTGTGAAGCTGCTAGAAAGATTTGGAATGGTGGACTGTAAGTCTGTGTCGACACCGATGGAGCTCAACTTTAAGAAGTTGAGTGGCAGCGCCGCTGGGCCCGTGCTAGCAAATCCTACTGAGTATCGTCAACTCGTAGGGGCCCTGATGTTCTTAGAGAACACCCGTCCGGACGTACGTTTTGCAGTGAACACTTTGAGTCAACATATGGTTGATCCTCATCACATTCACTGGGTTGGTGCCAAGAATCTGTTGAGATATCTTCGGGGCACGATAAACCATGGGCTGAGATACATTGCCGGGAGCGTGACACTCCATGGATATACTGATGTCGATTGGGCTGGCAGTGTAGTGGATCGCAAGAGCACATCTGGATGCTGCTTCACACTTGGTTTTGCTTCGATATCTAGGAAGAGCAAGAAGCAGAAGTCGGTGGCTTTGAGCACCACGAAGGCAGAATACATTGCAGCGAGTATGACCTGCTGTGAAGCAATTTGGTTGCGAAATCTCTTCAGTGAGTTGTTCAAGCATGTGCTAGATACCACCGTGATACTCTGAGATAACCAGAGTGGGATTCGGTTGTCCGAGAATCCCGTGTTCCACGATCCAAGCGTATTGATATCAAGTACCACTTTATCTGGGATATGGTACAACAAGGCACCGCAAGGCTCAATCATATAGGAACTGATGAGCAGGTCACAGATATTCTCACAAAGCCCTTGGGGAAGGTCAAGTTCCTAACCTTCCATGAGAATCTTGGAATCGTGAAACGACCCTATGTTGAGGGTCCTGTTGGACAATGAACTCTGTGAGGTCTAGGGGGCTTTGGGGATAGCTTCTCGGAGCTATAAGCACACACAGGGCTAGGCTTGCTGAACCTTGTGGTGCTTCTACCCCACCGTTATGATATTGAGTTGGTTCACCTCTCATGATCTATGCCCCGCATGCATCCTACCCATTGAGTCCCGGACTCATGGGAAGTACCTCTCATTTGGCCAGTGAGGTGGGAAAATCTAGAGACCAGTAGCAAAGACCGATGGACGCATCGAAGATTGTCGTACTCTCTATGTCTAGGATGGCACGTGTCCAACCACTTGATCTGGGATCAAGTCTAGTGAGGTTTCGGACCTCCAACTGACTTCGGGTCAAGTAAACCAACTTCGGGTTGGTATGTGACTCTTTTGAGTCTTATAGAGGTTTCAGACCTCTGGGCTGAATTTGTCAGCCGAGAATGATGTCTTTGTGACTGACCCTTTCTGTTCTGAAATAAAGAAGCCAGCAAAGCAAGTTATGGCGGGATGACACACGATGTTTGGATGGCACAGGTGGATGGAGTTCTCCCTAGTTGAGAGGGAGTGTTAATTTTGGACAACTAGGTCCAAACTCCATGTTGTGATGCTCAGATGAAGATGTCAATAATTTTATTGGACTCCTCTTTCGGAGAGGTGCAAGATTGATCTAAAGATCATCTTGATCCGATGAGTAGAACATTTATTTTGAATTAATTCCACTTATGTGCAAGGTCAGCCAGATTTGTAATGTAGGCTTGAAGCCCCAACAGATGTGTCACACACCCTCACTGATGGATATATATAGGTCAATGTTGGAGGTCATTTTCATCCATCACATCATCACACATTCTCTCTCCTCATCTGATTGGTTTGATCATCACTTGGAGTCTCTTCTCCACACATGGGAAAAGTAGCGAAAGGATTTTATGTTTTCGACCTAGGGCTTTCAGCGCAGATTTGACCAGCGTTGACTTTGGTCAGCGCATGGTCAAACTGACCCCAATCTTGGTCAAAATTCCAATTTCTACAGTCTGCATTTATTGGCACAAAAATCGAGGTTGGTCACTGACTTTGATCGAGTTGCGTTGAATTTTTGCTGCTCTTGTTTTGCGTTGACCATTGACCGGGACATCGTTGACTTTGGGTTGACTAATATAGCTCTCCGAGAGGGTTGTGTGACACTTTTGGTTGGCTAACCGTATTGAGACTTTGTTGGTTGAAGTATCTTGTTGACCGTCGTAATGCACCACAATACATATATTTCGCTGATCAAGTTAAGTATAATTTTTGGCTTGTCTTCTATCGATCTACTGGTATGTTCTATCAGCATTTTACTTTCTTGTTTATGTGATTGTTGTTTGATATTGGGGATAAAAGTATAGTTGCATCAAGCATGGAACATCTACAAAAATTTACAAACTGACTAACTGATCATTTATTTTAATCTTCTCTTGAATCTGTTGGTATTTTGGATAGAAAACTGTTTGTTGGTTTACTAGCAACGTTTCCAGCTCGGTTGCTTCTTTATTTACCTCATTAAGTTCTGGATTCTCCTGGAGCTTTTGAATGTTCTGCTGTATTTGCTGGACTATTAAATCCTTTTCTTTAATTTCATTCTCAAGTTTGAGTTTGAGACCTTCAAACTCGATTTGTTGATTATTAATATTTGATTGAAACTCCTGCTCTATCCTTTGTTTTTCATCGAAGAAACTTTGCTCCATTTCAGTTATTTTCTGATCTTTTTCCATGATTAATGACTCAATCTCTGCTGCCTTATGGATAGTTACGTCTGCATAAGCACCTGCAAACTGAGATAATCGACTAAGTTCTTTTCTTGGAGTTGACTATCTTCCTTTGCAAAGAACTTGCATTGATATTGTGTCCATAGGCATTTCTGGAGAATTTTCAATCTTTTGCTTCTTCTTTGACCTAGATACAACAGCTTTATGCTTTGGACTGTAAAATACATCCAAAGGAGGTATTTCTTCAATCTTTAGAATTATTTCTATTGTTGTAAAAACAGAGATAATCTCCATGTCATCTGTCGTTGTTTTTTCTTGTCTCTCCTCTGTGTCATTGGTCCTTGGTGTCTGATTTTGCTGAATAGCAATTTCGGAAACCTCTGAAGTCAATGAGATTTCTTGAATTTCACTTTGATCTTCAAAACCATTTAAATTAGAGGATAATTGTTGAACGCTTGATTCACCTATATGAATCGTTGTTCTTAGAGAATCTTTAGTGGGAAGAGTTTCTAACAAAATAGCATTTTGATCAGCAAAAGTATTAGTATCAATTAATGCTTTTTCAAAACTTTCCCATTCTTGATTAAATCTCTCTTCTTGTGGAACATTTACAATTTCCGGTTCTACCACTGGTACTTGTACCTGAACTGGAGGAATAGGATTCAGAACTTGTTCGACTTTTGGCATTTGAATCTGAACTTGAGGAATTTGAATTTGAATTTGTTATGCTTCTGGCAATTGAATCTGAACTTGAGGAATTGGAATTTGTTGTGGCATTGGCCTGTGGAACATGTAATCTAGCAAATGAGAATTCCTCTGTTCATGATATTGTTTGAATTGTATCAGTTCTTCTGGACTGAATCTCACAGTTGCTATTTGCAGAACCCTTGAGAATTCTGGAATTGATTCAAACACATCATCAAATTTATCTGGCTCGCTTGCAAATGATTGCAGCTTCACTTGATTTGTTATTTCTTTGGCAACACCATATGTATCATAACTTCTGTTTGGCAGAATTGGAAAATTGAAAGGTTTTAATCGATCAATTTCAAGACGTGCATACCTGAAATTGTCGAGTATATGACCCACATGTGATAGGAAAAGTTGGCCAAAGTGTCTTTTTGGCTTATTTTAGAAATTTAATCAATCCATTACCTACGGTTTGATAAGCAATCTCTTTGGCCAATAATTTATCTGGTATATATAAGGGTAGGACATGAGGACAAGCATGACTTCCAAAAACTCAGATGTACATGAAAAAATCTTCACCAAACCATCTTCCTATAGACCTGAGATTTCTATTGGCTTCATGGGTGACTCTAGAAATTTTCCTATCAAAAATGACCTGAAAAACTGGGAGCATTATATCATTGCATATTTTAAACATATGGGAGTGGTATCTTGATTCCCACAGGAATTCTAACTGAACAAAGATGGGGGTTTTGACTTCTCTGGTCCATTTCCATCCAAATGATGGAAATTCTGTAGAAAAACAAACATTATCTAGGATAAACGAACTCATATAAAAAGGAGTGATTGTATTGGAGGGAAGATTACGATTTTCTCCATAGACAGTGATACATCTAATCAAATTATCAGACAGAATATTGGCCCAATCAAGGATATAGCCATCAGAGGCTACTTCTACAGGGGTGTCCAATCTTCCTTAAACTTGGTTGTATTTGAAGACCCAAACAGACGACACATCATTGCAGCAATTTGTGAGAAAGGGTTTTTAAGAGAAACCACTAAGTACATACCCTTATCGTCGTGTTTATGTCGATTAGGATCATTTCTCCAATCCTTAAATCACATTCGCAGGAAGCTCATTCTCTCGCATAAATTCCTGGACAAAACGATTGTCATATCTTTCTGGCGTTCAAGTAATTTGTACATTTCCTTCAAATCTGTAGGCCTGAGAGAACCAATGATTGTTCTGCTTTTGGTAACAAATTGTCTATCTCGGATGTCCACATGATCTAGCACCCATCTTACTAAGTCAATATATGGCAGCATTTTAGGACGTGCAGCAATTTTGTGTAGAAAAGAGTTAATTGCGTCGGACCATGAGTCTGAATCTGAGGATGCAGAACCATCAGCTACAGCTTTCCTATTCAAAATTACTTGTGGATTCTTGTTCTCAAACAGCTTATAAATCCCTTCCCAGCATGAGGAACCAATTCTGGGTTGCATGTTGTGTTTGAGACTAGAGGAGCCATCTCGTGATTTTCTTCTTGCTGAACAACTAACTGACATGGGGTGGCAGACTTCATTCGTGCTTTAAGCAACCTCGACATCCTTTTATGCCAGAGTTTCCGGAATTACCCTGTTGAAAGAAAAACCAGAGAGCGTAAGCTGAGATCACGTCGAATGTTATTAACTGTCGTATCACCTTAACTCATGCATAATGGGAATCCTCGATATTAAATCTGAAATAATTATAAAATCATTTATAAACCTCAAAATCATAAAACACCTAAAGTACCATTAAATTGATAGTATGGGCTTCATGTGAGTTTGACAGTTGTTATCTTATTGAGATCCGTAAATTGGCGTTTTAATGATTAGCGACATTTTGACGTTTCGCAGCAATGCGCGATATGCGAACATGCGAAATTGCGATGGTTTTTTTTCTGTTAAATGACGAAATGCGATATTGGCATATGTCGTATGACAATTTCCGATATCACAATACGTTATATGACGTATTTCGCAATCTCGTTCGTCGGCATTTCGGCATTCGCATATCGGTGTTTCGCTTATTTTTGTTTACTGTTTCAGCGATTCATACTTTGGCAATTTCTTTCCCGCACCTTGTACTCTTAGTCCTTTATGGGTTCTTTAAAGCACCTTTTCATGATTTTCTTATGTTTTTTGTGAAAATTTAATCCAACAAATTTAAATTCTAAGTTTTATAATAGATTTAACCTTAAGGATTATTTTAAAAGGGTCCCCATTGTTGTTCCTATACTATTTCTCTAGAAAAATGGGGAGTCGTTGTAATACTACAACACGATGTACTAAAGTTCGATACTGAATCCTTCTACAAATCAATTGCGGAAATTAAACACAACCGCCAATCACATGAAGCAAAGAAAGAATCAAATCAAACCACGACACAGATAATTTCCTGGGGAAAGCTTGCTGCTCAAAACCCCTCTATCTTCTATTGTATATTCACCATGGAATCACGAAACAATTACAATGCACTCTTCTCACAAGAGTCTCCTGCACTCTCACAACTGTCTCACACTATCCTGGACAAAACTGACCAACACTTAGCCAATTATCAGCCTCTAAACAGCCTGCCTTGTTTGCACAAATCCTGATGAATGCAATCCCTATTCCTTAGGAATTTTGGCCTTCCAAAACTGCGCAAAGATCATGGGCAATCCAATGGTTGTCTAGTTGCATATGGGAAACCTACTAATCACACAACTGATAGTTAACATCCCTTTAACCTTTGTCTCAATTGGGTCTCCACTGAAATTGACATGCATGCAGCTATTAATAGTAAATCATCAGTGGCATGGAAAATCCCTGATTGTGAATTAAATAATATTTAATTCACTTGATCTCTCACTAGTGCAACAAACAATTACAACTAGCTCAACCGACTCTAACTCACCTAACTAAGTTAACTGATTACTCATGCATTAAACTAATGCACCAACTGCAATTCGAACTCCATAACTAGTAGAATTACTCTGCATGCCTTACCAACCACCCCCAACTCGAAATACATGAGCTAAATGAGTTTATCACACTCAGTTAACTATTACAAGTGATCATGAGATAAGATTACATTTTATTGTCCAATTTAATTAAGGGAAAATTAAATTCGACACTGTACCAATTTAATTAATTAAATTGGCCTTCACACTAATGTGTTGCTAGGACCTATTGGTCCCACACTAGTGTGTGCTGCAATTTCTTGTTGGACTTCAAAAAACATACTGAGGACATCAATGACTCATCAGTGCATGCCAGCATACCGAGGACATCAATGACAGTGTCATGCACCCGATTTGACCTTAGTGACAACATACTCAACAGAGACTTTTTCTCCCACAACAAAATGGGCTACCAACAAAATGGATGGAAAGTCCATCAAATGGATATAAAAACTACCTTCTTGAATGGAGATCTCAAAGAAAATGCTGTTATGTCTCAACCAGAAGGTTTTGTTGTGAAGGGACAAGAGCATAAAGTATGCAAGCTTGTTAAATCCTTGTATGGCCTCAAACAAGCTCCATGATCCTGGCATGAGAAATTGACTGAGCATCTTCTGAAACTAAATTTCAAACACTTTGATCTTTATGATGCAACTTTATTTGTCAAGAAAGTTGGCAAAATTGTTGTCTATTGTGTGGTGTATGTAGATGATCTATTGATGACAAAGAACAATGAAAATTATATTGAATTCATAAAGAAAGAATTGAGGAAAGGATTTGAGATGACAAAATTGGGATATGTTCACACTGCTATTTGGGTATTGAAGTAAGCCAATATCAAAAATTTATATTCCTCTCTCAAAATACATTGGAGATCTGTTGAACAAATTTGGCATGGTTGAATGCAATCCTTTGTTCACTTCAATGGAACAAAATTTAAAACTCACATCCAAAGAAGGAAATGAATTTGAGAATGGAACTAAGTATAGACAGCACATAGGAAGGATTAACTATCTCACTACTACCAAACCAGACATTTCATTTTTTGTTGGAATCCTTTCTAGGTTTATGCAAAAACCTTGTCAGGGTCATTGGTCTACTGTAAAAAGAGTTCTAAGGTATTTGAAGGGAACTCAAGACTTTGGACTCAAATATACAAAGGTGGATGACTTCAGCTTGATTGAATACTCTCATTCAAACTTTGATGGAGATAAGGAAAATGGCATATCTACTTCAGTTATGTTACGAGTCCTAGATCAGGAGTTGTCTCTTGGAGGTCACGCAAACAATCAACTCTAGCAGATTCCACAATAGAGGCAGAATATGTGGTAGTTGCAGAAACAACCAAGGAGATTGTGTAGCTCAAGAAAATTCTTGAAGATATGTAGGAGAAACAAGTGCACTCTACTCCTTTTTTAATTGACAATACTTCTGCAATAAAATTGGCCAAGAATCCAAAATTCCATGATCGAACCAAGCATATCAAAACAAAGTATCATTTGATTTGACATCATATTGAAGCCAAGACTATTCACTTACGCCATTGTTCCACGAATGAGCAGATCACAAACATCTTCATCAAAGCGCTTGGAAGAGAAAAGTTTGAACGATTCAAAATGATGCTTGGACTTACAAACACCCCTTCATGTTAAGGTGGGGAATGTGGACACCTAATCCTCCGGGATTGGGAACATATATTGTAAAAGTGTATATATTAGTATTCCTCTTGATAGAAAATTCAACTCGTGGAGTTACCAAATACCTGACCTATCACTTTACATGAAATGTCACCTTGAGGCCTATAAATTCCCAGGTCATACATCACTGTATTCATCATCTCTAATATTACATAATCAATATTTTATTTAATCTGCATGGATTCTTTTACTTATCCCGTTTATTTTGGATGTTCAATTTGTGAACCAATTATTCGTGTCATATTCAAGAAATGAACTTTGCTCATTTCAATAAACAAAACCAGCACAACACTTCTAAAATGCATCACCTAAGATACAAATATATAGAGTCAAGTATACACAGCATACATACACACACACATATATAGCCAAATATTAGTGCATGAAAAGAACAAGTGTTCAAAGCAGACCAGAAGTTGTGGAAGCCAAATACACACACACACACAGATATATATAGCCAAATATTAGTGCATGAAAAGAACAAGTGTTCAAAGCAGACCGGAAGTTGTGAAAGCCAAATACACACACACACACACACACATATAGAAGTAGCCAAATATTAATGCATGAAAAGAATAATTGTTCAAAGGAGACTAAAGGCTGTGGAAGCAAGACAAAAATGATACAGGAAACAAATACAAACTCGTCACAAAACAGAGGTGCAGTAAAAGGTAGATCACCATTTCCATTTCCCAATATTTTATCGTCGACAGTTTGATTCAACTATAATATAACCTTGAGAAAAATACATGACATGCACTTATTTTCTTTCCAGAATCCAAATATTCAAAATTACAGAGGGTTTTGTCATAGCAGCATGCTTATACCAAAACAAAATCAAGTAAATCTCAGGGATAAATTCAACAATTTGATAAATTTCATGGTATGCAACTCTATCTTCTGATTAAAAGTAAAACAAAATTTTCATGTCACTGGTAATATAATATTTCTTGTCTAGGTTATAAAATGATTGGTGTCCACTCAATCTTCCCATGTGTTAACTTCTTCTCACAACAAACAGTCATCATCAACCATATCAGAAACCAGGTCAGAGGGAATGAAGGGAAGTGTGCATCCAACCTTGGCTTGGAAGTCATTGAGCAGACCAATGTTTTCCTTAGTATTTGTCAAGGCAAGTAGTGTCTCTTGTGCTTTGGAAGGATTATCCCACAGAGTACTGTCAGAAGCCCTATGCTCCAAATCAGATAGATTTGCTTGTGCTTGTTCCAAGCCAGCAGATGTAATTGTCTCCTCCACTTGCTTTACAAGATCTTCAACATCTTTCCTCAAGGAAAAGAAATCTAGCACCCATACAGAAGAAAAAAAAATTAGGTTATGAGGATCATAGAGACCCCACTGCATAATTTCATCACAACCAAAACAAAGAAACTTTCCAAGACCACAGTTCATCATTCAGTTATATTGTATGAAGTGAGCTACAAGCATCAGCAATGCTAAACCAGAAGCTGAGTCAGAAATGTTATAAATACAGTTAACATATTAAATATATCCCTTCATCTCTTTAAGAAAGAGAATTCCGGATATGGAAATCAGGACAGTTGATCCGGGATGAAGTGAAATGCATGTGTAAATTTGAGCTCGTCCACAAAAAGAGGGAGAAGGACAGGAACTTGTACTTTGAGACCATGACTAAGACTTTTCAAACACTGATCTCCAGCCTAGATTGGAAGAGAGAGGTTTCACATTTTGGTTTATACATTGATAGGCTAGAGGGTCTTATCTCAGAATCAGCAATCCCGGAGGATGGTTGTACGCTCTTTGGTGTTTTTATTGCCATTATTCCTCAAAACAGAAAACCTTCCAAGACCACAGCTCATTCTAGACAAATTACTCAGTTATATTGTCTGAAGTGACCTATAAGCATCACCAATGCTAAACCAGAAGTTGTTTCGGAGATGTCATGTGCACTGTTAAGGTATTATATGATTTATTCCTTATCTCTTTAAAAAAGAGAATTCTGGATATCGGAAATCAGGACAGTTGATCCAGCATGAAGTGAAATGCATGGGTAAATTCAAGCTCCTCCACAAAGAGAGGGAGAAGGACAGAAATGGCATACTTTGAGACCATGACTAAGAATTGGTAAACACTGATCTCCAACCTAAATTAGAAGAGAGAGGTTTCACTTTTTAGTTTATACATTCATAAGCTAGAGGGTCTTATCTCAGAATCAACAGACCTGGTGGATGGTTGTATGCTGTTTGTTGTTGCCCTTGCCATTTTTCATTTTTGCAGATGATATTATTTTCAGAGAAGACACAGTGGCAAGTCTGGTAAACACTGATCTCCAACCTAAATTGGAAGAGAGAGGTTTCAATTTTTAGTTTAAACATTGTTAAGCTAGGGGGTCTTATCTCAGAATCAACAGACCTGGCGGATGGTTGTATGCTGTTTGGTGTTGCTACTGCCATTCTTCATTTTTGCAGATGATATTATTTTCAGAGAAGACATGGTGGCAAGTCTCCAATGGTAGGCTGACCCTCTAAGGACATTCTAGGATACATCATATGCATGGCTAGTAGTTAATATTGTTGAAAATTGGCAGCTATGGGATCAATTTCCTTGAATAAAATTTCATTTCTGATCTTTCTAGAGTGACATTATAAAAATAGGAAGTCATGTCTATCTATGCAACCATGACTTTCCAAAAATAGTAAATCACTTTCCATCAATTCGTAATCATATATATATGATGGAAAATCACTTAACTCGTCCTTAATCAATCTCAATTGTTTAATTTCTAATTTAATCATCAATATTATTATTATTATTATTATTATTACTATCATCCTCTTTATGATATTATTATATTATTATTAAAAGGAAATTAAAGTCTTTCAATCATGTCATATGTAACTCTCCTCAACTAATGTATATGTTACTCTCTCTCTCTTAATGGATCCATTTCTCTCTCTCTCTTTAATGCTCTTACGCACCTCTTACACTCTCTTACACACTTTAATGAATCGTCATAAAAAGATTCGTCTTACACCTCTTTAATGCATAAGTTACACTTCTCTACTTAATGGCATAAGTTACAC
Organism: Pinus albicaulis; assembly: GCA_034641835.2. NCBI lineage: Eukaryota > Viridiplantae > Streptophyta > Pinopsida > Pinales > Pinaceae > Pinus > Pinus albicaulis. The sequence continues at coordinate 233,565,752 of CM076584.1, read as the reverse complement.
TTCTCTCCTAAATGCATAAGTTACACTCATCTTCTTTATGGCATAAGTTACACTCCTATTTTGGCATGTGTAACTCCTCCTCAAGGCATAGGAGTTACTCCCTCGTGAATTCAACTACCTACCTCTTTCTATATATTTGTTCCTCTCATCCTCACTTGACACACTTGTGCTTGTGAAAGGAGAATTCAAACTTGAGAGAGAGAGTTGGAGACTCTAGAGGAAGATTGAAAGAGAGAGAGGGAGAGAGTTTTGAAAAGCAAGAGAAGATTTTGGAGAGCCAAAGTGATTCAGTGTTTGCATTAGCTACTGCTATCAAATATATTATTCATATTTGGGTGAACTTCATTCTCTCATTATACTTTGTATCTTTGTTGAACAATTGATTTCTAATAAAAATCTGGTTGGGTTTTCCCTCTATGGGTTTTGCCCTGGTCATTAACCTAACTTCTTTGTGTCTAATTGAGTTCCTGGTTGTCTTTTATTGTGCATATGGTTTATATGGTTTATATTCTATCTACAATTACTTAACTTATATTGCAGCATAAAGAAGTTCAGAATTTAAGTAATTGTAACAACATAAAACATTTGATTTTTAACGAATACATCATTGATTAATTCATATTGTTCGGCCTTTAATCTCAAAGCATGTTTTGAATATGCCCTACCTCAAATTGTAATAATATCAATATACAAGAATTTAGAAGATCGAGCGAGCGATGGAGTGCAGAGGAGCCAGGGTTTGCAGGTCATGGGGCTTTGGCGGTGTGGCAGCGGCTGCTCAAGGGCGTGCACCAGGCAGGAAGGGGGGATCGGGCCACACAATTTCAGACCTAAGTAGAAGGCGAAGGCCGATTATGGGCCAATCTCTGGCACAATGCAAGATTTGGAAGCTAGTAGTCACGGCGACAGACCAAGACACTCGTCTCTCCTCTGCCTGCTATGGCGTTGAAGCAGGAATTAATCTGATATTATGTTTTCCTCCTCAAAGAACTAGTCTCACCAGCAAAGCAACTGATTCGAGCGTCTGGCGGCTGTAGCTCGACGGAGGAGAGGTGAGGGAAGAATCTCCCTGCGGGCTTGCAACCGAGGCTGGTTGCAGCGTCTTACGGATTCGAAGACGAGATCGTAGCAGAGGGTCGGCGATAGATGGCCCTGCATCCTGCCTCTGCCTTGAAGCAGTCTTTTGGCGCATATGGGATTCTGAGCTAAGGGGTGTTGGCGATGGGGGTCTAGATCTGCAGCCTCGACCCATGTGGCTCCACCAGGAACGCCAACAGTGGGTAATTCCCTTACCAAGATTTCTTTTCTTTTCTGCGCTGTTTATTTTTTATCATTTACAGCTAGATAAAAGAAGGATGGAGCTCTCGGCTCGATGTTAAGATAGCGCAGGGGTTTGAGACCCTATGCTTACCTACGCAGCACAGAGTTTTGGCAGGGGGCGAGGTTGCTCCCATCTATGGGTACCCCCTGTACTCCTCCCCAACAGACCCGAGACAAAACAAAAGTTCGGACGGTAGTGCCTGTTCGGAAAACCCCATCCCACACAGACGAATAGGGGTCTATACTCCCCAGACCAACTTCTAGATTTTCTTAAAAAATTTCGATGGGAAAACAAAAACCCTCTGGGTACAGGAGGAGGAATTGGTCACAAATCTGAAGTACAAGATTCAAGTGGCAACAGGTATCCCGGCCATAAAACAAAGCCTGACCTATTCAGGAAAGTTACTACAGGAAGAAGCCAAATTAAAAGACTACCACATCCAAAGAAATTCTTCCATTGTCTTGAACTTAAGACTCAAAGGAGGATCCCCAGGAGCAAAAATATCTGCAAGAACTGAACAGAATAGAACTACAAGACCCATGAGGGGAGCCAATACTGCCAAAGTTGGCATCTCAAATGGGCCCTCATACATGAACATTCTGCAGGGGAAAAACACAGCACCAACAACTTCAGAACCAGTTGAGAATACTCCCAAACCATACATTGTGGAGCAACTGAACTGAATGCCAGAACTGAATATTAATGCATCAGAGATCGACGAACATCACTCCACATTTGAATCACAGGCAATAATATGTAGGTTTAACTGCTTTTGGCCCAAACCAATGGAGATTTTCCATTGGATATTCACCAATTGGACCATGGATTGTGATATCCATCTCTGCTCCAAGGGGTATTTTATTGTCAAGTTCACTTCTACATAAGCCAGAGATATCATTCTCAGGGCGAGACCATGGTTCTGGGGATCCACCGGACTCTTCATCACACCTTGGTTCCCTGATTTTGACGCAAACACGATGGAGATTATGTAATATCCCGAATGGGAAATAGACAGCAATACAAGCATACGACAACATAGAAAATGCCGGAAATAGAACATAAAGCAAATACACATAAAAATGCCGGGAATGCTAAGCCATTTTATTAATCTGAGAATATAAAGAGATACAATGGATAATCAGAATAAATGCACCTATCCTTGCACAAGGCAAGTGAAGAACCCTCTCAGAAAAATCTAAATGGTCACATAAGAAATCAAGGCCTCAAATGGATTGAAGAAATCGTCAGAACCGCCGTCGCCGGAATGAATCAAGCTAGGGTTTGATCTCGTCAATGAGTCAAAATCCCGCATCACCCGAATCACCACTCTGATAAAACTGCAAAAACCATATAGAAAATGGTCAGCCTCCGAAAATCACCTCAGAAACCCTCCTCAAGGAAAAACGTTGTCCCTCCAGGCCCAACACAGATGCCAAATGACATATGTTGAAATCGGGCCAAAAACTCCCTGGAAAATCTCCCACTGATAGAGACTGAACCTCCACACCGAATCTCACTGAATCTCCTGCGGAAAACCCCGCAATAGAACACCTCCTCTAAGAACTGTGTCCTCTCTCCTAGGGACTGCGTAGTCACCAAAAGAAACCCAGCTCCTCCGCAAATCAACAACCAACCTCCCAAAATCGTAGAAAGACCTGCCCGAGCAGTACTCAAAGTCCCCTGTATTGGCGCTAGATCTCCGACGGAGACACCAATCGCACCCACATGTTATCGCATGCCAAATGAAGAAATAAAAGGCTCAAGAAGACAGGAGTTCAGCCTGAAGACTGCTCAACAACAAAAATGCCTCAAATTGAGGAGGCTCCTCCTGTCTTTAAAAGCATTACTTCCAAACCAATTGTAGTCTCTCTCCTCCACGGTGTGTGGCCCCCTGGCTCCTAAGCGCCAGCAAATTGCTGTGCTACTAGGAAGGTGTTTTATTCCACTAAAGTGAGTTAGACCCCCTTTTACTCACTTTTTTATCTATCTACAAACCACATATGGCAAAACAATACAAAGTCGAATATTCCAATTAGTTGTTGCTAATTAGGAATATTACAGTCTCCCCCGGCAAAATGTTGCTTGTCCTCAAGCAACTAAGGTGATGGATGCTGCAAGATTTCCTCGCTCTCCCAAGTGGCATCCTCATCCGGCAAAAACTGCTTGTCCTCCAACAATGCCTAAACAAGCCTCCTCTCTAGTCGATGCTCCCCACTAACACTGCAAAATGTGCCTGGGTCCCAGATGTGCCACTGAACCCTCTCTGACCTCTGCATCACCCTGACATGAAGGGTCCTTTCAATGCCAGGATCCCAAACTGATCTCTCACTGACCAACAGTCCTCTCAGCTCACAATGCCACCAGGGCCAATCATCGCCCAAGTCCCACGGCTCAGGCTGCGCACTATCTCTAGCTATAACTGATGCTCTCAGGGGTGAAAACCACCAACTGGCATCAATGCTCCCAGGCTCATGTTGTACTACACCTGTAACTGCATACACTGCCCCACCAACTGCATACAAACTCCTCAACTCTCTCCGGTCCAAGTCCTGACTCAATCCCATGCTGATCCTACTCCCCTGAAATCGGGATGGGGTGCTGAAGAAATGATGACCTGTGTCCCCCTGCCAGCTGGAATCTATAACATGTGCTATGTCCATGGGCCCCTGCTCCGTTGTGCTCCCTCCGAAGAATACCATAACGTCAAGAAAGTACCAACTCATGATCTCCCGCCAGTCCATCACGGAAGAATAATCTGATGTAGCGATAACAACTGCATATGGAACATGCCGGGAGTGTTGTCGCCAACTCGTAATCAACTCCCACTGCTCTGCCCTGTCTACCAGTGAAAGCTGCCTGTAGAAGGAAGCCCCTCTCTCTATAATGGGCCAAAGTGGACAAGATATGCTCCAAGCTCCATCGATGTACTCCTGGAGAGTGCTACACACTAAAAACACTGCAGCTCTGCTAACTGTGTGTGCACCTATCTGCGTCTCATCCCTGTGTCGACCCACAGATGGATGCTCCACCATATCCAACAACTCCTCCCACTCCTGATCAGGAATGTCATGCTCCCACTGTCTACTGGTCCCCTGCAGAACAATCCCATCGACCTCCAAAACCTCTAGAGAATACGGACTTGCAGCTGCTGTCACCGTACTCGATGTCAGTGCATATGACTGTCCCACCTCGATGTCTGACCCCAATGTTAGCCGCATATCCCTCATCGACTCAACGTGGGCACCCATCCTCTCGATAAAGTGTCGATACAGTGTCTGGAGCCCAAACACATACTGGGATGCTACCTCTGCTGTACCCAGTATCCTCTGCCCATGCATGTTCTCGACATGCCGTGAGGGAAAAGTGATGCATGTCTCCCTCATGACCTGCTCCACAAGCGTAGGCTCAGTGATGACTTATGCACCACCTCCGCAAAGGATCATCTCATCCCCCAACCTGTGGCTGTCAACTAGCACGCCAACCCAGTGCCACTGCTGAGAAGTCTCTCGCCTAGTGTACTGAGTGTCATCCAAATATCTTGGGTGAACCTCGCGTACCCTGCTGCTCACGCCCAAAGTGCCAAAGGTCAAAAACATAATCAACTGTACCTGTGAGTGATGTCGAAGCGAGTCAGGTGTGGGAGTCCCCACAGATACTGCCAAGTATCGCTCCTTTGTCTCTCCATCGATCCTGGGTGAACTACTCCCAAAGGTAAGCCCAATGTCCCTGTCCATGAGTCTCCCTGGAAGCAATGCTCTAAGACCCTGCTGTGCAGCACTGTATGCCCTCGCATACCACTGATCATCCATATACTCCTCAACATGCCACTGCACACTGAGGCATACCTCGATATACTGCTGGATACCATGTGCTACTGCTGTAGCACCCTGTACCATCTCGTGCCCTGACTGTGTCCAGGCATCGATCACTCTCCGCATGCTCTCAATGTGATGTAGGATACTCCTACTCCACAATGCAATCCCACACACTATGGTACACCACCATGCTACTCCATGTCCACCGGCAATCCACCGCTCAACGCTAGAGGCTCCCACACATCCCTGGATGTGATGACCTAGAGCTGTGCCTCTACATGTCGGACTACCACCAATTGGTAACATCGTATCACTATACCTGCCGACGAAAGGATCATCACTCCAAATCCTCCTCAAGGGGTCCGAGAAGTGAATCTCCCTGTGTGTCAGTAGTGTTACCGCCACTACTCGGCTCCGCTGCGTCCTCTGTGCCCCACACAAAAGTGAAGAATCCTTGGCCCCATACAAGGTGCCATCTGGTGGCCTGCCAATGCCACCTCCTCCGACAAGCTCCTGCCAAGGTGTGCTGACCACCCCATGATCCCATGTATGAATGTCATGCCAAGACAACCTAGGGAGTCTGCCCATAAACTGGTTGGCCACTGGAGCTGACCGAAACTGCACATGCTCTACTACTAGGCCAACTGTACTCTCCAAGACATTGTCAGCCGACCTGCCTGGGAAACGATAGGTGATCCCACCTGGATCCCAATGCCAATCTAGGGTTCCTGTATTCCCCATGCATAAAAAATCCTGCTGAGCCACACTCGGATCCTTCACTATCTCCATAGCCCGCTCCACCGAGTACCAACTCAAAATATCTCGCCATCCAACCTCAACATGTGGATGTTGTACCCTGTGCAACTCTGATCGTCTCATACCGCTATCCAAGTCAACATATGAGATCTGACTAGGTGGCTCTGCCTCTCTCTCTCTGATGGGAAGAGATGACCCAACAACACTGCTAGTCCCATCCATGCATGCCTGAAGGGGAATGATTTGACGCTCCAACGTGCCCTCTGATTGTACCATCAGGGAATCCAGTCGTTCCCCAATGCGGACCAACTTGGCCGCCGACTTGGCACAAGTCACTCTCATACCCTCCAGCTCCTGGTCCTGCAACAAAATGGCCTCCCGTACTGACGTGGCCTTCCCTCTCAAAACTCGAAGGTCCGTCCGAAGCCGATGATACCGCTGTATGCGACCATCATCCAATACCTCTGTACCTGCTAATGCCTCATCGAAGGTGGATATATCTCCTAATGCCTCACCCATCTGTCGTGTGCTGCTACCACCTGAAGACTCGGACACGACTCCGGTCATCACCTCAATGGATGGCTCTACTGAGGTAGGCTCTACCTTCTCCACTTCCACATCAACCGACATGGCCAAGGAGGTCTCCGATGAGGGTGAATCCTGTGTCACACTAGGTGTAACCTCAGACTCCCTGCAATCCTGTGTGCCCTCATCCTCCAAATGCAATGTTGCCACCTTAATGGCCTCTGACTGCGACATCTGATTAAGCTGGAAATAGATGTCCAACTTTTCTACCCAAGACTTTGTCGAACTGTTTGATGAGCCATCAAACGTGGGCAAATGAAATCTGCTAGCTGCGCGTTGGTCGTCATGATGATGTCTGTGTCCCCTGTGATGATCACGGGGTCTACCATCACGCTGGAGCTGAACATAATCTCTAAATGAGATAAGATCTTTGATCGCCGGCCCGCGTGCCAGGTACTCTGCAATGTAGGCGTCCATCTGGCCAGGGTCAACCTCCGGCTCCCGCTGTGCTGCTGCCCCTGTGTCCTCTGCTAGGAAAGTGGGCATAGTGGGTCGCGTGGGTGCATGCGATGCCATGATGGGGATAGCATCACGCTCCGACATATGGTGTGACGTGTCTGATCCCTCACCGATCTGAAAACCCCTTGGGGTTTCCCGCTGCCTAACCTCCAGCGCAGTGAGTCTCTGTGACACATCCTGCATGTGTTGGAGGAGCGCCTCTCTAAATCTCCTCACATCCTCCTCGTCTGCCATAGGCACTTTCTGCTATGTGTCTACAGGCTCCTCAGAAACTGCACGGCTGCTGCAAAACCATACTACTGCTTGATTTCGACCTCCAATTTACCCACTGAAAACTACTCAGAAAATTCTAGGAATTTGGGAAGGTGATCCTTGCCCAAAACCCAGAAAAACCAGAAAACATTTCTTCTAATTCCAACCTTCAAAATTTGACCCTTTATATTTTGGCCCTTTTTCCAATTTCGTTTTTGGTACTGCAACTGCTATTGCTCTCCAAAATTCCAGCAAACCTCTGTATGATCTCTTTCCCGATGTCATAGACCACAGGCTAAGCCAGAACTATGCTTCGATACCACTGTAATATCCCGAATGGGAAATAGACAGCAATACAAGCATACGACAATATAGAAAATGCCAGAAATAGAACATAAAGCAAATACACATAAAAATGTCGAGAATGCTAAGCCATTTTATTAATCTGAGAATATAAAGAGATACAATGGATAATCAGAATAAATGCACCTATCCTTGCACAAGGCAAGTGAAGAACCCTCTCAGAAAAACAGGAAATGGCTGCTACAAGAAACTGCGTCCCAGCTGCTGGAAGAAACTGCCGTAAACTGCTGCTGCTGGAAGAAACTGCCGTAAACGACTGCTGCTGGAATGAACTGAAGCTAGGGGCTGATCCCCTTGCCGGAATGAGCTGAAAATCGGCAGACCACCTGAACTCACCGCCCCGGACAAAACCCAGAAACCATATAGAAAATGGTCAGCCTCCGAAAATCACCTCAAAGACCCTCCTCAAGGAAAAACGCTGTCCCTCCAGGCCCAGCGCAGATGCCAAATGATATATGCTGGAATCGGGCCACAAACTCCCTAGAAAATCTCCCACTGATAAAGCCTGAACCTCCACACCGAATCTCACTGAATCTCCTGCGGAAAACCCCGCAATAGAACACCCCCTCCAAGAACTGCGTCCTCTCTCCTAGGGACTGCGCAGTCACCAGAAGAAGCCCAGCTCCTCCGCAAATCAACAACCAAATCCTCCGCTGAAAACTATAGAAAAGACCTTGCCCGGGCAGGGACTCGAAGTCCCCCGGGGCTAAGGGCGAGATCTCCGACCGGAGACACTCAATCGCACTAAACAGCCAGCGTGCTCAAGAAGACAGAAGTCTAGCTCAAATATCATCAACAACAAGAATGCCCCAAATGAGGAGGCTCCTCCACCTTTTATAGCATTGGTTTCCCTCCAAAACCAACGTAGTCTCTCTCTACTCCACGTGGTGTGTGGCCCCCCTTGGCTCCCCCCTTAAGTTACAACGTTGTGCTACTAGGAAGGTGTTTTATTCCACTAAAGTGAGTTAGACCCCCTTTTACTCACTTTTTTATTTATCTACAAACCATATATGGAAAAACAATACAAAGTCGAATATTCCAATTAGCTATTGTTAATTAGGAATATTATATCCATTCAGTTTCTGCAAAGTAAATTCAATTTTCTGCAAGTACATTCAGTTTTATGCACAAAAATTTTAAGTTTTTGCAGAGAATTTTTAAATTTCTACATAGAACTTTCAGATTTTAACAAATACCTCTACAAAAACGTTTGGAACTGTTGAATCCTTAGTTAAACTGAGAGGGGGGTGAATCAGTTTAACACATACATAAGCTTTTTAAATTTTTCCATCAACTTATTTATAGCTTAATTTTATAACCAACCTTAATATGTGAACAGTCTTAATATGTTGCAGGAAGTATTAAATTAATGTGACATCAACCTTATTATGAGAGCAGCAAACATTAAGTAGATTTGGTGGATCATATCAACACATAGGCAACACACATAGAGACAACAGATATAAGTGGAAACCCATAAAGGGAGAAAACCACATCTTATTATTGTTGTGATGCAAAGGCAAGCTCCAACTCCCTCTCACCATTGTTTTTTTGCAGGCTCCAACCTCAGTCAACTACAACTGACAACTATCAAGCTTCAACTTAATAGGGAATCTCCAACTTCCTTACTTTATCAAAAGAAAAGTTTGCTGATTTACCTCAGATATCAGCTTTGTTCTGTAGCATCTCTTTCTGCTCCTCTCTTCCTTATCTTCTCTGCCTCAATTTTCCATACTCTGCATTCTCTATCCTTACTCTCTCTAACCTCTCTATGCATATCAAGGTGATATTACTTATAGATATTTCCTGATGACTGTTTTTTTTCCTCTAGAAATTCGAAATGGATAGCCATACCTCTTAGTCTTCTGCCTTCTCATTTCTTTTTCAACTCACTCAGAAAAATATAACTATATGTACTAATTTTAACATTACAGTGGGATATTTGTTCTCTTCCGAAGACTTGCCAATGCATCACAAACAATATAAATCAGTTAAACCATTTACATTTAATTACAATGTGAATTCCAGCTCACCCATTCAGCCTCTTAGTTCACTGCGCTTGTCTTTTCTGTGACTGTGTTTTGTCCCTTTCGACTCTGCTAGCTCTCCTGTTCTCTGCCGTGGTGTAACTGCTATGTATCTGTAACAGCGCTTTTTATTTATAACGCAATTTCAACTCTCGGCATAATTATACATAGTTTTAACATACAAACTGCCGCGTTATATAACTCAGATACCTCTTGGCAATATAACAATAATGAATCATTTTAATACATAAAATGCCCTTTTGGGCCCACTTGCTGAGCTTGCATTATTCTCCGATGCGATGTGATCACTATCTCCGATTGCGATTAATCGCAATCACAACTTCTAGTTGCATGTTTCGATATTCCTATGCTCTGATGCTCTGATGCGATCAATCACTGTTCACTTTGATATGGCGATGCGATGAATCGCTTTTCGAATATTTCCGATTGCGATTAATCGCAATCGCAACTTGCATTTGTATGTTCCGATGCTCTGCTCCTTCTCCGATGCGATGTAACACTATTTACCGGAACTCAAACATATATGAATCATCGTTTAGACCATATCGGGTCCAGAACTCAATCGCAATCGCAACTTTTTGTTAACATGATCCGCTGCCAAGTTTCTTCGATGCGATTGGTGAGGGTCCCACAATATATGACTTTGTTTGTTTTAACTTGAACCATAGAGCGCTACATATAAATACATATATATGTTTTGGTCCTTTATATATAAAGCGCAACATATATAAGTATATTTCGTCGCTTCAATCTTTATGTATACTCCAGCTTGGGTTATGATTCTCGGAATTTTATGTAGGGGGGTCCCACACTATATGTATAATATTATCCGTCCTCATAGTATTAAGTCTTTGACTCAGACTTAACCCCAGCACTAATATATATATATATATTTATCTAACCTCTCGGGCTCCGTAGTTCGTTTAATGTTTCCGCTCCCAGCATAGACTTATCCATGTTCTTTATTCAAACCTTAGTCTTAAAGCTACAAATGGTTCCGGCTCTTTTAATTACATACACCCGAGCTTATAGCATTCACTCAAGGTTTATATATATATTATTGCAGCACATATATCATATGGTGGTTCACAGGTCCCACGCTCTACTGTTCACCCTCGTCAGTTAAGCATATCCACATTATACAAGTTGTTATAGGTCTGCACCCTTTGTATCATTTCATTCGAATCATCAATCAGCTTATAACTAAACCCAACGCGACATTTTAACACAAAGCCATTCCATGGAGCCCACATGTGTTTGATAAACTCTGCACTTTTAGTACGTTCCAACTGACAGCACCCTTTGAACATAAATATATATAAGCCTAAGTCAATCTTCGACCATGGCTTTAACCCTCGACATATCATAATGTATTAATTTGCAACTAATAAATAATCCGCACATAACCCATTTCTATATGTGCACTCAACTTTAATATATATCCAATATTGCAATGAATATCAAATCCTATACATATTTTAACATATGCACGTTCCTGGGGCCCACCTCCATTAACACACCTCTTGTATCCAACGGCTGACAGTTTATCGCATCGACTCCGATGATCCAACAGACGACGCGCAATATCGCGCAACTTAAATGCTCGTTTCATAATTCTCCAACTCACGCGAAAAAAAGTTGTTTTACAAAACCGCCTGAGGACACGTGTCCTTCAATGACATATATCGCGTTCATTTTGGTAATACTGCTTACCACTTCAATTCTCGCGCAAACCCACTGGTTGTGTGGCCCTCCGGTTTTACTGTTCATGGTCGGGGTTCTGCTTAAAGCCATGGTTCCATTCCAACAAGAGCTTCGCGCCTTCGTTATATACATATGTATACATACACTCTGTTCAAAGGTTTATTTCATATTTCTTCAGCACTTCAATATATGAAGCCTGTTTCATTATTACGTTAATTCAACGCTACCATAATGTTTAATACCCGACTTCATTGGGTTTTTACTGCTAAACGCTTGGTTCCATTTCCCTCAACTTGGTTAACTGCTCTGCCTCTGCTGCTCGACCGTTTCATCTCTGCCTCTGTATTCTCTGTCTCCGCCTCTGCTGCTCTGCCTCCTCTGGTTCTGCCTCCTTTCTCTGTCTCTGCGTCCTCTGCTACTCGACTATCTCATTTCAACAATGTTCTTCCGCCTATCTCCTTTGCCATCTATGTTGTCTCCTTTGCTCTGCTTTGCTTCTCTGTCTGTCTCTGTAAATAAACTTTCCTTCTGTTCTTCGCATGCTCCCTATAAAATTTCCCTCTGTCTCTGCCTCTGCTGCCTCTTTTGCCATCAATGACAACATTTCCAACAGTCTCCCCCTTTGGCATTGATGGCAATACACTTCCTCTATTTGCCTTTTAGGACCCTTTCTTCTGTTGCTTTCTCTTCCTCCCCCTTTGACATCAATGGCAAGGGGTTGCTTATTTTTCAGTGTGCTTTTAACTCTCGTCCATGTTGCACTAATCTTGAGGACTTGTTTCATGCTTTCCTTGCTAACTAATCTCCCCCTGGAATGATATTTTCACTTTTGTTCTCCCCCTGAAACTATGCTTTCTCTTCATATCAGAGAGTAGCATCTACAGATACTACCCCTAGTCTACCTCTCAAATACTCAAATGGTTCTCTTGCAAGAGGTTTGGTAAATATATCCGTTGTTTGTTCTTTTGTTGGCACATACTCCAGCTTCACTACCTTCTAAGCTACTTGTTCTCGGAGAAAATGATACTTGATTGGGATATGTTTATGTTAAAATTGGACAACTAGGTCCAAACTTCGAGTTGTGCTGCTCAGATGACGATCCCAATATTTTTATTGGATTCCTCTTTCGGAGAGGTGTAAGATTGATCGAAAGATCATCTCGATCGGATGAGCAGAACATATACTTTGAATTTATTCCACTTATTTGCTAGGTCGGCCTAGAATAAAATATAGACTTAAATGTCTTGAAGGACGTGTCACACACCCCCAAAGATTCCTATATATTGGAGAGACTTAGAGTTCATTTGACACACATTGGTGTGGAGGAATTTTCTCTCTTTGGATAGCATTGGAGCTGCATATCTATGGAATGTTCTTTGTTTGGGTTGTTCTGGGGTTATATGTGACACACTTAGCTGAATGACCTATTGGAGACTTTGCTGGTAGAAGCATCCTGTTGATTTCCGTAACGCCACCACTCTTCATCTCTGTTTTGGCTTGTCTTCTATCGATCTATTAGTATGTTCTATCTTCTTCAGTATTGTGCCCTAATCTAAAATGGCATAGAACATGTTTAGAATTTAACATGGTATCAGAGCGTGGGTTGAAGACAATGCCCTAGTTAGCGTGGAAGAAGGCTTGAATCAGCGTGAGCAAGTCTGTCCTAATTAGCGTGGAAGGAGCTGTAGGTGACAACTTATTGTTGAGGTATGTTTATGGGCCAAGACAGATCTGGTTAGGTTTGTTTGGGAAGGCTCAAGATAGCATAAAAGAGAGTCCACCTCAAGACAGCGTGGAGAGGTCTAAATAAAACCGAATTTCTGTAGGATAAGCCGTTCAAAATGAAGGACTGCTTAGTGTGAAGGCTGAAAACTATGTTTGAAAGGAGCCATAAGCTATAGCTAGGCTGTGTGGTAGGCAGCAGGCCATACCACCACAGCAAATGAAGTTTTTGGAGTTGTTTTGTGCCCTAACCTGCGTGAAGGGCCGCACTCTTTGTAGCTGTTCATAGGATCTTCAATTCCTGAAACAACGAATTATTATCTTGAAGCAGCGAATATATTACTGTGATTGCAAGGAGAAGTAAGTTTTAAGACAGCGAGGGCCCATCACAGGTTTGTTAAAACGTTGTTTTTTTTTGGAAAATACACACCACGTCAGCCGCTACAAAAACACAAAATAGCCGTCGGTTTTGGAGGGAGCAAAATCTCACTTAGCAACCATACGCACATCGACCATCGAATTCAAACGAGAAACCGTTTTTAGATCGAATTCAGACGAGAAGAAAGAAGCAATGGACACCAATGCGATGGATATTCGTCCAGAGAAATTGGAGGAGGATTCTGAGCAATCTCATGCTCCCGAAGAAAGATCTGCATCTTTCTCTTTTCCGCCCCCAATCCCTGCTTCGCAGCACATCTGGGATCAAGACCAATTTTTTTTCTTTTCATAGCATGCTCTGCTCCGTAAGATCTTCGTCTTCGAGGAGGTCTTTATATCGTCCGGCAGTGGCAGATGGATCACACAGACCTCCGAGCATTTTGCGAATGCGATCGTAAATCGATCGATAATCTTATGTCGTTCGGCAGTGGCGGATGGTTCGCACAGACCTCCGAGCATTCCACGAACATGGTTCGATATGTGTTTACATCCGAGCGCTTTCCGGCGTGATTCGTACCATGATTCAGCCGGAGAAGGATGTGGAACCAATCTTCGATGTGCGGATGTGGAAGAAACATAGTCGAATTGAAGAGGTTTTTTTTTTCTCTCGAAATTTTCTACGTAGACTGTAGACTGTCGTGAAGGAATGAATTAAAATTTGCAAAAGCCCCGTCGATGAGAGTGCTGAATTGCACCTCGCGATGAAAAAAAAAAATTTACAGCTTCTCTGATGTGAACAGCCGTATAGAGGGCATGTTTCTGTTTAAGACACTCAGCTTGATAGACGCTGGTGGCTGAGGTGTAGAAAATTGTTCAACATGTGTATTGACGTCATATATCACGGATACGAAAAAAATAAAAAAAATGGATGCAGACATAACAATCAACATGGAGGACTCAGCGTTTGTATCAAACTGAGTTAGGTAAGCACCTCCTATGGAGGCTCAAATCACTAGAGTTTCATCATGATCAACTCTAGTTGATTGAGTGGCAAAATCGATTGCTGAAACGGGTAGAGAAATTAAGACGGATCTTGATATAAGGATTAAAGAAAAAAAAAATGACCTCACTGTTCAGTGTATAATAGCTTGGAACACATCATATCAACAATGATTTGTTGTAGAAGCTCCGTGGACAGAGCTAGTTTTAGATGTGTGGATGCCTCTGTGAACAACAACGTGAAGAAGTTTGAAAGAAGTGTGGATAAGGGTTGTGTACAACAATGTTAAGGTGTTGAACAAAATAGCATTAAAATGCGGATTAAAGGCTACCATCAGCAGTTAACGCCTGCCAAAAAGGTAAGTTTGGATCTACTCTATGTCGTTTTAATGCCCATTTCATGTTCTGTTATGTCTGGGATACAAAGGTAGCTGAAGCTACAATAGTCTGTGGAAGATTGCTAGAAGACTGTTTTTTGGGCAAGAAAACCATCTTGACTAGGCCGCAGGCCTGTAGGTGGCATTTTGAAGACCAAAATAAAATAGAGGTGCCTCCTCACATTTCAAGGTCACCGTGGATGCAAGGGAAGGAGGTTGCATTATTTGAGGTGTGTTTTGGTCAAGTAGAATGAGGTAACTACCCATGAACAATCCAGCAGCCCATTCATAAGGCACCTTGCCTTGCCTAGGCTACAGCTTCAGAAGGTTGTCCAATGACTGGATAGTGGATGATGCACTGGACCAATGCCCTACCGCAAATTTCATACCGTATACAAAAACTCGCAGCCTTGAATTACTAAGCATCTCCTTTGGACATGTTGGTATCCCGTGTTTTGATAGTTTGGAAAATCAAAAGACTAGGCAACATCAGAACCAATCTTTAGAGTTACAGGATATAGTCCTCCTGTTCTCAGAGAGGGATCTCTCAAACGTTTGTTTGCAAAATTTTATCTTGTGTGCTTAGAGTATTGGTTTTAGACTAGTTATTAAGTGCAGGTGTTTGTTTGTTTGGTTGGATTGAATTGATACAACAGAACATAAAAGGTCTAGGAAAGATATATAGGACAGTAAAATTTCTGTTTCATCTTGAAATGGAGTCAAAAAGAGGTCATAACACACTTATCAAAGGATATGGGATATCAAAGGGAAAATCTAACTTGGCCACAGGATCCTTTTGTTTTTGGAATGGGATGAACATTAATGATTTAGAAAGAGAAATTGAATTCTCAACAAAGGGAACCTGAAAACATAATTTAAACAATAAAGAGATATTTGATAGACAGGGCTAACCATAAATTCTACAAACATTCTTTAAGCAAATAATGACTTCAAGAAAACTTTCAAAATGAAATCTAAGATTCGGGGAACACCCTATTTCCTCAAATATTTTATTCTAAAGGACTTTAGAAAACATATAAGATTTACTGATAATCACATTCATAGAAGAGGGAACACCTAAAAACATCTATGATCATAATTATAACGACCTTTAAGCCAACTGTTTAAGTGAGAACAAAGGGCAAGATCAAAACAGACCTCTCTGATTCACTATAAGAAAAGAAATTCAAAGGGAGACTTCAATAATAGTTTTTAAGTGGCAACAAACAAGCAGGGAGAACCATAAATCATGCTGAAACCAACTGTTCAAACTATTAAGGAAATAAGCAAGCATGAAGACTAAAGAGAAAGATTAAAGCCTCTAAAATACTTCAGCAGAAGAAAACATAAAACAGTGAAGGATGAACAGGTCTAAGGTGCTTCCAGGAGTCATTTCTTAGCCTAATATTTTCTATCCTACTGTAGTGAGAAATTATGGAACATAATGGAAACAGGGAAAAACATGAAACAGTTCAGAATACTTCACCAACAGCCAAGCTCATGAATCCAATGATAGAGCCTTCTCAGGAACAAACATGCAACAACATCATCAAGATCTCCAAGACTTCAATTTGTTCTTCAACTTCAAAGGACTATGTATTGATTTCAGAGAGTTTCAATATTACAGCTTGTGATCAAACAACAACCAACCAACCCCTCACTCTGAACTCATCTTCTGCTGTAGTATATATAGAAGAATGAGGAGGTGAGATCTGATAAAAGATCTCAAATACAATTAATACAGAGTTAATGTCTTCTTAGCCCTTGGGGGGCTCAATGAAGAAAATTTACAGGTGTTTCACTGTATTAATTGATTTACACTTATGAATTAAGCTCGGTGGGAGCTTTTGTTGACCTTTGAGGCTCTGTGTGATGCTAGGGTTACTCTGCAGATATTTCTGCATTTATTTCCTTGCAGAAGTAACTCCCTGGCTGTGCTGAAGACGAATATCTGATTTCATGCAATAACTTCGGCCTGTATTTGATTTCTTTGAGGCATAGGTGTCTTTTGTAGTAGCTGAGAAGAATTGATTTTCTTTAACTAAGGCGGTGGAGCTTTCTGTCAGACGAAACACTCCGATTTTTCCTTAAAAATGTGTTTTAGTTCGGGGATTAGGCTTTTGATAAGCATCTTAGATGTAATCCCCACACATCTATCCTTTAATCCTTTGTTCTGGTGCATTCTGGTCTTCGTCATTAATACTCTTGATTTGTGATTGACTTGGTGTGTTTTTCAAATGTGCAGGATTGCGCAGGGTTCGAAAGGCATCAATGCTTGGATAAACATCGATGAAAACGTGAAATTAGGCACCTTTGAATGATTTTCCCTCGGTGAATCGAAAGTGGGAGGGTCGTCACCCTCTACTTTTTAATTTCTTCAATTTATAGCGGAAAAACACTTAAAACCCTGCAAAATACAAAAAATGTTATGAAAGCTTGCGTAAATAGGTTGACTGCTTCAAAGGACGAGTGGAGGAAGCATGGCCGTTGGATGGCATCATCCAACGGTCGGGATTGATCAGGAGAGATCGTGGACTGCGCGAAAGAAGATTAAATCTGAGCCGTCGATCGCACAGAGATCGACGGTCGGGAGCGGAGGTTGAAAGTCAAACGGAGGAATCGGGCGATGGAATATGGATCGTCGATCTGCAGATCAGATCGACGGTGGAAATTGATTTTCCGCCGCGCTATAGCCAGGTTATGGCGTGGGCACCTTCGTTAATTTTCGGGCATCTTCGGCGAGCGATCACCGTTAGATGGCCCACCCCAGATCGGATGGTGGACAGCGATATCATTGGGCATCCCGGTCCGAAAATTAATGCGTGATGGACGACGGATGGACGACGGTTTTGAAAATAGTACACGGGACGCGTGGCGGCAAGTGTATGGAATCGCTGGCCATCGAGGGAAAACAACCTTTTGCCCGAAGGCAGTGCGATGGATACCGCCGGTTTTGGGCAACCGGCTTTCGGGCGGTGGGTACCACGGAAAGACGCACTCTACACCGTCCGATCTGCAGATCAGATCGACGTGCGAAATGGTTCAAAAATGAAACTGGCGGAATAAATGAAAAATGAATTAAAAACCCAAGTTTTTTCGAAAATATATCAGGTTTTAATGTTTTTTGGGGGCGAGATAAATATAAATACGATTAGGCGCCCGAATAACTCAACGCTTGGTTCTGGCGCTAGGGTGCATGGATGAAAAGGGGTTAGAGACTTAGCCCGAGGGGGCTTAAGTCCAATACATAGAAAATATGCATTTTAATGGTTTTTTAAGGATTTTGAAAGGAAATGAAGGTTTTGATAAGGCTAAGAAGGGGTCTTAGAACCTTATCAAGGGTTTTTATGACATGGAAGGCGGAGAAGCATGAAAAGGAGGGATTTTCATGAGAAATGAAGGGGTAGAAAATGAGGTTAGCTGTTGAAGAGAGGGAAAGGGAAAAAGAAACTTACAGCAGTATTTTGGCTTTGGAATTTAGCAGGATTTCAGAGGTTTTTAGGATGTAAACAACAGTATAGGAACTGGACAGAGGCACGAGGGCTTCAAGAGTCTTCAAGAGCCAACAATTTTTGTAATGAAAATTGTTCCTTGAAGGCTCAAAACAGATTTAGCCACCTTTTGGTATAATCAAATTTTACAGGTGGCTAACAGACAGTCCCTGGAAAATAATTATCATATACAGTTTTCTGATATGTTTGATAAAATTGTCACACTTGCAATTGATTTCTTGGCTACGTGTATATATCAGGGCCTGCAAATTATTGATCATCATCAGCAAAATTTATTTCTATGGAAGTCATTTATAAGATTTTCATTCAAAAATCTAGATTGTCTTGAAAATACAGGTCACTTTGATGAACAAAGGAACACATGTAACATGTATTGATGACTTGAGGGGCAGTGCAGTGCCTCATTTAACAGTATTATGATACTGTTGTCTAGTGACAGTGGTTGTGAACCAGCATATACCTGGACTTAATCTATTGGCGGTAACCTTAGAAAGTGCCTTGTCCAGATTTATCCTATTGGATGATTGGGGCTTGAACATTGATGAGCAGGAGTACCATTATGACTGTGCTAGATCTGCATGGACTGACATGAAGAAGGGTAAATTCTGTGTTTTAACACCTGTATGGTCGGTTCCTAGATCTGTGAAATCTAGGAGAAAAATCGCAGAACTGAGATCTGAAGTCTTGGGCAGATCTATAAATAAGAAGCAGTGCTGGATGAGATGTCAGATGTAGTAGATGAAGCTCTCAAGTGCAGAATTATGAGAGAAGGAATCATGTTTGGATTCCTAGTTCTGTGGGTCGCTGTAAAGAGGGCTGGTTGAGGAAGCTACAACAGACCTTCTTAGAATAACAAGACTTCTAACATAAGCTGAGGCTTGTTGGTATATTCTCCCTGTTGGACAGTGACATAAATAGATATCTTCTCTCGGGAGAGAAGTTGACATTAAGAGGGAGAATACATCTGTATATGTTCCTAAGCTAATATCATTGCTGAACGAAAAAAAAAAGAAAAAAAGATCCTTATGGCTCAAAGATATATGGCTTCAGAGGGGGAAATTCCGGAAGAAAACCGAGAAGCCATATAAATACCAGGGGTATCTAGCAACCATGAGTACAATATGAGCCTAGATCATGTGAAGAAGCTATAAAGTATCTAAATCTGCAAGGATGCAAGGGTGATGGTTCCAAGACCACAGATCAAAGCTGTTGTCACCTCGATACAAAATCAAGCATGGATCTAATGAAAGTGCTGAAAAGTTCAAGGCAAGATTCGTTGCCTGTGAGGAAGGCATAGACTATGATGACATATTTGCACCTGTGGCCCGATATACCACCATTCGATCTTGTCATAGCCCTTGCTGCTATGCAAGGACGAAATCTTCATCAGATGGATGTAAAGACCGTTTTTTTTTTTTTTTTGTGGCATGTTGCGATAAAGGAAGAGGTGTATGTAGAACAACCTCTGGGGTTCGAAGTCCAGGATCGAGACACCCATGTCTGCAGGTTGAAGAAAGCCCTCTATGGGCTGAAGCAAGCACCTAGAGCTAGGTACAAGAGGATAGATAGCTACTTGATGAAGCTGGGCTTCACTCGAAGTAATGCTGATCCGAACCTTTACTTCAAGGTTGTCCAGGGGAAGCCTCTCATTCTGGTGCTGTATGTGGAGGATCTCTTTCCGACAGGTGCCGACCCTCTCAGTGTAAGAGGGAGCTCGCTGCTGAGTTCGAGATGAAGGACCTAGAATTGATGCCTAGGCCTGGAGGTCTAGTAGAGACCTGGCGAGATTTTCCTTTCTCAAGGAAAATACATTATGAAGCTTCTGGTATGATGGACTGTAAGTCCGTGTCGACACCGATAGAACCCAACTTTAAGAAGTTGAGTGGCAGCACTGCTGGGCCCGTCCTACTGAGTATCGTCAACTCATAGGGACCTTGATGTTCTTAGTGATCACCCGTCTGGACGTATGTTGTGCCGTGAAAACTTTGAGTCAACACATGGTTGATCATAACATTCACTGGGTTGGTGCCAAGAAACTCTTGAGATATCTCTGAGGCACGATAGACCATGGGCTGAGATACACTGCTGGGAGTATGACACTCCATGGATACATTGATGCCGATTGGGCTGGCAATGTGGTGGATCGCAAGAGCACATATGGATGCTACTTCACATGTAGATCTGCTTTGGGCAGGAAACTGAAGTCGGTAGCCTTGAGCACCACTGAGGCCGAATACATTGTAACATGTATGGCCTGTTGTGAAGTCACTTGGCTGCGAAATCTCTTTAGTGAGTTGTTCGAGCATGCTCTAGATGCCACCGTTATCCTTTGTGATAACTAGAGGAGGATTCGTTTGTCATAGAATCCCGTGTTCCATGAACGATCCAAGCATGTTGATACCACTATCCGGGATATGGTACAGTGAGGCACCGTAAAGCTCGATAATATAGGAACTGATGAGCAGGTCGCGGATATTCTCACAATGCCCTTGGGGAAGGTCATGTTCCTAACCTTCCGTGAGAATCTTGGTATCGTGGAACGACCCTATTCTGAGGGTCCTGTTGGACGATGAGCTCTAGGAGCTCTGGGGGGCTTTGGGACAAACCTTCGGAGCTATAAGAAACCATAGGGCTAGGCTTTCCGAAAATTTTTGGTATGCTTCTACTTCACCGTTGTGATGATTGAGTTTGTACACCTCTCATTATTTATGCCCCATATGCATCCTACCCACTAAGTTCATGGCTCATGGGAAGTACCTCTCATTTGGCCAGTGAGGTGCGAAAAGTTAGAGACTAGTAGCAAAGACAGATGGACGCATCAGAGATTTCCATACTCTCTATCTAGGATGGCACGTTCCAACCACTTGATCTAGGATCAAGTCTAGTGAGGTTTCGAACCCCCTACTGACTTCGGGTCAGATAAACCAACTTCAGGTTGGTATGAGACTCTTTGTAAGTCCTATAGAATTTTCGGACCTCTGGGCTGAATCTATCAGCCGGGAATGATGTCTTTGTGACTGACCCACTTCTGTTCTAAAATAAAGAAGCCAGCAAAGCAAGTTACGGCGAGATGACGCACGATGTTTGGATTGCACAGGGGGATGGAGTTCTCCCTAGTTGAGAGGGAGTGTTAATTTTGGACAACTAGGTCCAAACTCCATGTTGTGATGCTCGGGGAGGACGATCCCAATATTTTTTTGGATTCCTCTTTCTGAGAGGTGTAAGATTGATATAAAGATAATCTCAATCGAGAATGCAGTAATATATACTTTGAATTTATTCCACTTATGTGCTAGGTCAGCCTAGAATAAAATATAGACTTAAATGTCTTAAAGGACGTGTCACACACCCCCAAAGATTCCTATATATTGGAGAGACTTAGAGTTCATTTGACACACATTGGTGTGGAGGAATTCTCTCTCTTTGGATAGCATTGGAGCTGCATATCTATGGAATGTTCTTTGTTTGGGTTGTTCTGGGGTTATATGTGACACGCTTGGCTGAATGACCTATTGGAGACTTTGCTGGTAGAAGCATCCTGCTGATCGCCATAACGCCACCACTCTTCATCTCAGTTTTGGCTTGTCTTCTATCGATCTATTAGTATGTTCTATCTTCTTCAGTATTGTGCCCTAATCTGAAATGGCATAGAACATGTTTAGAATTTAACAGTTTAGTTTTTGAATGAAGCACAGGATTTTTTGATATGCTTATAGCACTTGTATTGTCACATTTGATAGAGATAGGTTCATCAATGCTTACCTTCATGTCTTGGAGTGTTTGCTTCATCCACATGACTTGTGTGCAGCACGCTGCTGCTGCTATGTATTCTGCTTCTGCTGTAGATAGGGAAATAGATGTTTGTTTCTTGCTTAGCCATGCCACCAGAATTTCTCCTAGATAGAATGCACCTCCACTTGTGCTTTTCCTGTCATCCACACAGCTGGCCCAATCTGCATCTGTGTATGCTGTCAAAGTGAAGCTTTTGCCTTTTGGATACCAAAGTCCATACTGTGCAGTTCCTTGTAGATATCTGAATATTCTTTTGATTGCTAGAAGGTGATTTTGTTTAGGTGCTGCTTGATATCTAGCCACAAGTCCTACTGCTAGCATGATGTCTGGTCTTGATGTTGTCAAGTACAACAAACTTCCTATCATGGATCTGTAGAGTCTTTGATCTATATCAGCAGATCCATCATCAGCACATAGCTTGCATCCCGTGATCATGGGAGTTGACACAAGTTTGCAGTCTTCCATTTTGAACTTTTTCAACATTTCTTTTAAGTATTTTTCCTGTGAGATGAATGTACCTGTGTTCTTTTGCTGAATTTGAAGTCCTAAATAGAAACTGAGCTCTCCAATCATAGACATCTCAAACTATGATTTCATCTCCTTAGAAAACCCTTTTTCTAGTTCATCTCTGTTGCTTCCAAACATAATGTCATCAACATATACTACAACAATCAGGAGTTGATTTTCATGGGATTTTATGTATAGATTGCTGTCTACTCCTCCTCTCTTAAAGCCTTGTTTTTGCAAGTATTTATCCAGCCTTGAGTACCAAGCACGAGGAGCTTGTTTTAGTCCATATAGAGCCTTCTTTAGTCTGCATACATAGTCTTCTTTGTCTGTTAATGAGAAGCCTTCTGGTTGTTCCATGTAGACTTCTTCTTCTAGATCTCCATTTAGAAATGCAGATTTCACATCCATTTGATATACCTTGAAGTCTTGGTAGCATGCAAAGGCAAGAAACATTCTGATAGCTTCCATTCTGGCTACAGGGGCAAATGTTTCATCGTAATCAAGTCCTTCAATTTGTGAATATCCTTTGCAGACAAGTCTGGCTTTATTCCTGATTACCTGTCCTTGCTCATTCATTTTATTTTTGAATACCCATTTTGAGCCTATGACATTTTTCTCAGTAGGTCTAGGAACTAGTTCCCAGGTATTGTTCTTCTCAATTTGGTCCAATTCTTCATTAATAGCATTCACCTAATACTTGTCCTTGCTGGCTTCTTCAAACTTCTTTGGCTCTATTTTTGATAGCATGGCTATGTATACCTCTTCTGTCTGTTCAGTTAGCTGCCTTCTTGTCTGGACCCCTACTCTCTTGTCTCCTATGATCTGATCTTCAGGATGGTTCTTCTGAGTGTATCTAGAGGGGGCTTTAGAGCTCAGTTCAGCATCTTCTGTTGTCTTGCTTGTTTCATCATCATCTTGGTTTTCTTCTTCATGGTGGTCTGAAGGACTGCTGCAGTCTGTACCTCTTGTATTGTTTGGAAGTTCTTCATCAAATCTCACGTCAATGCTTTCAACAATTTTTCGAAGAGTCTTGTTGTAGCACCTGTACCCTTTACTTTTGGAAGCATATCCTAGAAATATCCCTTCATCTGCTCTTGCATCAAATTTCCCAAGATTTTCATCATTGTTCTTTATGTAACACTTGCTTCCAAAGATTCTAAAGTGCTTGATTGAAGCTGGTTTACCATGCCATAGTTCATAGGGAGTCTTGTCACTACTTGGCCTTAAATGAGCTTTGTTAAGGATATGTACGGTTGTATGTACTGCTTCTGCCTAGAAGGTTTGAGGAATATTACTCTCTTGCATCATGCCTCTGGCAATTTGTTATACAGACCTGTTTTGTCTCTCTGCTACTCCATTCTGCTGAGGTGTCCATGCAATAGTAAATTGTTGCTTTATCCCATGTTCATTGCATAGGTCTGCAAAGTCATAATCTGTGAACTCACCTCCTCTGTCTGATCTAATGCATTTAGCTTGCATCCTGTTTGATTTTCTGCTAAAGCTTTAAATATTTTGAATTTCTCCAGAGCTTCCGATTTATTCTTAAGAAATGCAACCCATGTCATTCTGGAGAAATCATCTATTATCAGCATGAAGTAGGATTCTCCACTTGGTGTTTTAATTCTTGCAGGTCCACACAAGTCCATGTGCACAAGCTGGAGTGGTCTTCTTGTTGATAACTCATCTTTGGCCTTAAATGATGTGCAGGTCTGTTTGCCCAATTGACAAGATTTGCATATGGTATTAGAAGGCCTTTTTATTTCTGGCATATCTCTGACAACTTTCTTCTTGCTCAGTCTGGTGATATGATCGAAGCTGAGATGTCCCAACCTCTTATGCCATAACCATGACTTCTCAAGTTTGCTAAGATGGCATGCTTCATCTTCCTCTTTCACTATGTAAACATTACTCTCTGTTCGAACTCCTTTGAGCAGAGTCTTACCTGTGGTGCTTGATCTGACTTCATAGTCTTGTGCTCTAAAAAGAACTTCACAGCCTTTATCACACATTTGACTGACACTCAGCAAGTTTGCTTTCAGCCCATCTACAAATTGTACATCTTGGGCCTTACCTCTGCCATTATCTAAGCTGACTGAGCCTTTTCCCTTGATTTTTCCTGATTTATCATTGCCAAAAGTAACATTACCAGTTTTCTTTTCATCAAAAGTTATAAATTTGCTTCTGTCTCCAGTCATATGTTTTGAGCAGCCACTATCCAGATACCATTGGCTTTTCAGGTCTTGAGCAGTTAGAGCCACGTCACATTTATTCACCTTTTTTTCCACTGAAAACATCCTTTTGTTTGATATCTTTTGTGAGGTGATGAACCACATCCTCTGAGAGGACATTTGAGAGGCATATGTCCAATTTTATTGCTTACACAGCATTTGATCATAATTATTGCAGAATTGTGAGTATGAGTAAAATCTCCTTGATTCATAAACCTCCTTGAGGTGTTGTACATCAATCTTTGTTCATATTTTCTGCACTCAATGATTTTATGGCCAAATTTCTTACAATAAAAACAGTAACCATAGAAACAACTTGCATACCTGATGTGAGGTTGTCTTCTCCAGTTGTTTGCTTGAGACAGTCTCTTCACTGTTTGCATCTTTTGCTGGTGTGAATTACTCCTCCTTGTGTGACAGTATGCAGCAATGTGCCCCAGCTTGTGGCAGACATAACAAGTAGCATTTTTCATAGGAGGGAAGAATCTCCTTTGATGGCTTCCAAATTTGACATACTCAGGGGTATATGATCCTTTTTCTGTTGTCTTAGTATTTATTGCATTCTTTGTTATTAGAGGTTTCTTCTGATCTCTGTCTCCCTCATTACATGTTTCTTCTTTTGTAGGAATTATTTGAGCTGCTTCATCAGCCTTCTCTGCTTTTACAAAAATAATATTTTTGTTTTCCTTTTCTTTGCTTTTACTTGAATCTCCTTCATAGCCTAGTCCAGTTTTTATAAGAGGAGATCTTTGAGCATCCAGAATTTCGTTCAACTTACTAGAGCTTGTTGTTTGAGAAAAATTTGTAGATACTTTCCTTTGAGCATTTTCTAATTTCTTCCTCAGACATACTACTTCTTCTTCCATCTTCTCTTGTTCCCGAGTTTTATCCTTGATTTGCTGAAGTAACATGTCTTCTATCTTCTTGTCTTCTTCAAGCTCTACCTTCAGCTACATGAGGACTTCTGAATTTTGCTCTTCTCTTACATACTTGAGGAGAATGTCCTTTTGTTTTCTGCACTTCAGTTTGAGTCTGTCAATCTCCTCCAGGGCACTTCTTAGCTCCCCCTCAAGGTCAACTTCACCTTCTTCTTCATCTTCTAGCAGGAGTCCTTCAAGTTCTTCTATGGCCATCAGTGAAAATTCAGAGGTTCCTTCTTCACTTGAGGGTTCATCTGAGTCTTTAGATGCACTGTTGTCTTGTTGAGCATAGAAGGATTTTCCACTGAATTTCTTTCCTTTCTGCCAGCTCTTTGATGTATTTTTCTCTAATTCTTGAGCCTGATTCCTTACTTTCTTGTGAGGACACTTAGTAGCATAGTGTCCAACTCTTCCACAAATAAAGCATTTGAAAGGAAGTTTACCTTTGTATTTACCTGAGCCTCTATCCAATTTCTTGACAAATTTAGCATCTTCTTCATCAGAGCAAGAGCATATGTCTTCCTTTTCTTCTTTCTTCTTTTCTGTTTTAAAGGTTGCCTCCCTCGTACTTGGATTCTTCTGTGGGAGCCTCATCTCATATGCTATTAGATTTCCAAGTAGCTAGTTCATGGTCAAGGTTTCCCAATCAGCTGTTTCTTCTATTGCAGACACCTTGGGGTTAAAACTGGGTGGAAGAGATCTTAGAATCTTTTGTACAATTACACTTTCTGGTATGGTTTCTCCAAGAGCTTTCATATTGTTAACAATTTCTGCAACTCTTAAGAAGAAGCTGCCAACATTTTCATCATCGTTCATCTTTAAATTTTCAAACTGAGCTCTATATACTTGAAGTTTGGCTGTCTTTACCTTTTTATTTCCCTCATGGATGTTCTCAAGAGTATCCCACATATCTTTGGCAATATTACTGTGCATTATTTTGATAAATTCAGCCTCACAAAGTCCACTTAAGATTGCATTCATGGCCTTTGCATTTGCTACAAATTATTGTTTAGCTTCTCTCTCTGGATCAGTTGCCTTTGGGGCATATCCAAATGGAGTAGTCTAACTAGGCAGAGGAATTGCCCGCTTTCCGTTGTCAGTCGGAAAACCTTCGGCTTCGGCCGGCCAATCCTCCAACCCCCGACATCTCTGACAGAATCTGCCAGAATCTAAGAAGTTGCTCGGCCGGACTGCCAGCTAGTTAATGCAGCGAGGGTGGCGGGTAAGCAATGTGAATCAGTTTGAATTCAGCAACCCAATCTCCCACGCATATTCGCTTCGCTGCTCCACGACTTCGCTCCCAGACTCTCTGCGTATTCGCTGCTCCACAACTCTACTCCCAAACTCTGCGTATTAGCTGCTCCACGACTTTGCGTATTCGGTGCTCCACGACTCCTGCCGCGCAACCTTTTTCCAGGTATTATTCTTCTTTATCCTCATATTTAAATCTGTACTACTCCTACCTTAAAATTTAAATGACCATCTTCTAAAAGTGTCGTAAGATGAAATACAAAACACTATTTGATCTTCACAATACTTCTCTATGATTCTCCCTTTGTGTGGTGTTCGATTTTCTGCTGGACGCTGGCCATTTTCCTCTTGTAGCGTTTGGCATTTAAAACCCTACAAACAACGTTTAGAAACCTCCTCAATCATTAGCAAAGACACCTATGAAAAAAATTTGAAGTTTGATGCTCATATGTTCTCCTTTGTCATTTGATCGATCGACACTAGGCTCGATTGAAAAATGCAATAAAATCATCATCTGTGAGGTGCCCAATACACCATTGAATCCATCACAGCACAATATACCACTGATCTCGATATTTGGCAAAGGGTTGCGATGAGTGGAATCAGGCACTTTCTGGTGCTCAACTGATGCTTGATTGGCATAGTTTAATAGACGATAACCCTTGGATAGTCTTTGTATTTGAAATCTATAAAATATTGTAGCATATACGGTTCCAAATTTTCAGACTGTTTCGCATTCAAAACTACACTTGGCAATGGGCTTACCTTCAGGCATTTGCGATATCATTTGGAAACTAGGACATTTGTTTGCTCTCTGCGTTCGACATTTGACTCTTGAAACATTCTTTGGTTAACAAAACTGAAAACCAAACCTCTTTCCTCTTGAATATGTTTTGAGACATTTCACATCCGGGCACTTAGACGTTCTCAACATCTAACTGGCACTTGTTGAAATTATCGCAAATTTGTGGAGATATGAGATTTATCTTTCAACACTAACACTCTCGCAAGCACATAGCTAGACAGTCTTCAAGACAGTTAGCACATTAGGATTTGCTATGTTATTTTGACTCGCTTTCGTTTTTTTTTCTCTTTTGTTCTGCGGGTATAGTCCCACATGTGTTAGGGTAATTGGGTTTGATGGTGTTTATACACGTACCCGCCAACGATTTACATTGACGAGCTGTGCACATAATCGCTCGCTTGTGGGCTCCTTCCTTAACTAGAGCGCTAGGTTATAGAGCGTTTAGATAGATTGCACTCCAAACAAAGAAACGATCTCCTTCTTAAGTATACCGATTTCTGAAATCAGAGCCGACTTCATCTTGTTCATGATCATATCTGTAGCTTCACCAGATAAACCTAGAAAAGGAGATATTCAACATTCAACAAACTTTGTTGAGCATGTGGAAAATCGCGCGACCTTTCTGAAGCCTCTACTGAAAAATACCTTGAGTTGACTACACCTAGATTTATAATTTTCAAGATTAAAATTCATTTTTGGGCATTTGGTCTAGTGGTATGATTCTCGCTTTGGGTGCAAGAGGTCCCGAGCTTGATTCTCGGAATGCCCCCATTTTTTTCATTAATTCAGTTTTATCAGAGATTTTTAAATTTGATTTATGAAATAAAGCCTGGTTTGTGTGAAATAATATTTTGATTTATGAAATAAAGCCTGGTTTGTGTGAAATAAGATCTGTGAGTATTTTAAATGTTTTTTCCAAAAGTTTGATTTGAACCCTGCATTTAAGGGTTTTTTTAGTTACAGAAGCCTCTTTTTAATAAAGAACAAAAGTTCATTAATTTAGTCTCATCAAGGATTTTTAAATTTGATTTATGAAATAAAAACTGATTTGTGTGAAATAAGATTTTGATTTATGAAATAAAGCCTAGTTTGTGTGAAATAAGATCTGTGAGTATTCTAAATGTTTTTTCGAAAAGTTTTATTTGAACCCTGGATTTAAGGGTTTTTTTAGTTACAGTGGCCTCTTTTTAATAAAGAACAAAAGTGTGAAGCAAAAATATGGAATTTTGTATTAATTTTGTCTTATAAGCTATTTTTTTTTTAGGTCATGTAGATATTCTGGAAACATATAGAGAAGCAATTTGTCTCATAAGTTATCTTGAGCCAAATAAACTTTAAATAATTTCATTTAGTTTCAAATTCAACTTGGTTTTTGTGAAAGATATGTAGCTCTTTTGAATGTCAATAATTCAAATTCCTTAGAGAAGCTTGGTTTCTGAAACAAGAAAAGTAGCTCTCCTGAATATCATTAATTCAAATTCTTCGAATTAATTCTTTAACAAAGCTTGGTTTTTGTGAAACAAGATATATAGTTCTCCTAATTTAAAGAAGTATGGTTTGTGTGAAACAAGATCGTCTTCAGAAAACAAGATAGGTAGTGTTAGCCACCAATAAAATTTGTCATATCAAATGGTGGCTAAAACATTTTTGGAGCCTTCAAGGAACAAATTTTATTGCAAAAAAGTGTTATCTCTTGAAGACTCATGAAGGCATTTGGCCCTTTGTTTAAATTTTCACTGCTGTTTCCATTTTATTCAGATATTCTGCTGATTTCATAGAGGAAAGACCGCTGCAAAACATCATTTTTCCTCTCCCTCCACCTCAAAACTAACCTCCATTTTTCCTCCTCTTTTCCTCATAAACTTCCTCTCTTTTCCATCTTCCGCCTGTTACCCTTCATAAAATCTCCTTTACAGAGTTTAAGACTCATTTTTTAACTCTGTCGAAACCCCCAAATCCATCAAAAAACTCTGAAAAATTCATAAAAAATACACTTTTTGTATTACAGACTTAAGCCCCCTTGGGCTAAGTCTTAAACCACTTCCCCTCATATGCCTTGGTGCTGGAACCAATCGCTGAATCATTTAAGCGCTTATCGCATCGCAAAAATCCAAGCGGGCAAGTCTTTGTGCCATGACAAAAGTTCCGATGTGATTAAGCCCTGTGCTTATATCCTCCGATCATATTATTATTCCATATAACCCTTGGCCCGCAATCGGGCGCTATAACATTATAAATTTCTATCTCCGATTAATATTTTCCTTTGTTAAGTCGTAAACCCACTTTTTCCAAAGTTTTGGTCTAAATGCGTCCATACAATGATTTTAATGAAAAATGGGTAGATTAAAAGACCCGCATCAAAAGTTCCGATGCGATTGAGTCCCTTTTGTTAAAACCCCGCCCTCCGCTTTTTACTCCATATAACTTGCCCCGGGACCAAGAGTTAAAGGTCTCGAAGCGCTATTCGCATCGCAAATTTCAAATGGGTAGATTGAAAGACCAAGTCCGAAGTTTCGATTGCGATTGGCCCTTTATATATTAAGCCACAGGCCTATTATCCTTCATATAGACCAAAGGCCCCGCAGTCGGGCGCCATGCATTTCATATATATATATTCCGCCCCGATGCATAAAACCTTTGTTTTTATTAAAATTTTTGGGTTTTCATATATTATAAAGGGTTTCCGCCGGTGTGAGTTTTAAAAACGATATCGACCGTTGATCTTGAGCCGATCGAACGGCCTGTGCATCATCGCATCGGCAATGTTCAAAAGCGCATTTCACGTTTGTTATTTCTCCTCCCCGATTGATCATTCCCCGATCAATCGTGATCCGTCGATCTCCTTTCCGCCTTCCTTTGATCCGACGATCCTCATTCGTTCCGATTGCTAGCCTTCCTCCGCCTTCAAAACCCTCCAATTCACTCTCCACCGTCGATCTGATCTGCAGATCGACGGTCAGCGCTTAATCGCATCGACGCATTACAAGTTCTCTGCCCCGCCGATCGCCGATTGCATCTGGGCCGTCCACATGTCCAGATCGGACGATCCACATCGTGCCCCATGACTTTGGTTATATTCATGTGCCCCACTCATAATGTTTTTTGGCCAATCATAGCCGTTGATCTCTTCAGATCAACGGCCCACATTAACTCCTTCTCTGCCGTCGTATTTTTTCCATTTAACCCCTAGATTCAATCGTCGTCGTTGATCCTCACATCCAACGGCTCATATTTAACCCGACAGGGCCTACCTCCTGTGGGTCCTGCCCTCTTCAAAATGCAATCTCAGCCGTCCAGATCTTAGATCAACGGTCCATAATAAAACTGCTCCCTTTGTTTCCGCCCATGCATCTACTTCATATCGCGTTCACTTCCCCACCGTCAGATCTGAGGCCCTTGATCTGACGGTCCACATTACGTTTCGCGTAACTTTCAGCGCGGAAGTTAATTTCCCAAAGGGCACGCGATAAGGGTGGTTTTCTAAGGCCACGTGTCGGGCGGGGACGCATATCGCGTTCCAAAAGGAAAAACTGCCTACCCGCCTTCTCTCCGCGCGAAACCGGTGGTTTTAAGTCCCGAAACCATTTTCCCCTCTTTCCACTTATATTTCATCGCGCGCCTCCTCAGCCGTCAATCTTTATGATCCAATCTCATCCGACGACTCACATTCCTCCCGAAACCCATTTGGTGTTTTAATTCATTTTTCTCCAACAAAGGTTTTTAACCTTATCCTTCACATTTTCTCCATTTCTTTGTTAAGCAGCCTTTCCTCCATTATACTTCCCAGGTCGCTTCCAACCGTCGATCTCTGCAAATAGACGAACCTAACTTATTTTCTCCCTCTGCTCTCCTTTTGACCTCCTCTAACGAATCTCCACCGTTGGATGCTGCCATCCAACGGCTACACTCCTCCCCACAGCTTCCGAAGCAGTTTACCCAATAAACGCAAGATTTCATAACAATTGTTTGTTTTTTTCAGGTTCAAATCACTTTCAAAATATTTTAAAGAAAAATGATAAAGTCGAGGGTGACGATCCTCAAAGCTTTGTTTATTTAAAGGGAAGTCATTCACAAGGTTCGAATCCACGTTTCATCAGTGCTTCATGGGCATTGATGCCATATGAGCCCTGTGCGGCCCTGCACATCAACAAGACACACAGCAATGCATAAAATAATCAAAAGAGTATCAGTGTTGAAGATTAAACACAACCAAACAAAGAATTGAAAACAGTTTTGGGGGATTACGGTGAATATTGATTATCAAAATCCTAATCCTCCAAATTAAAACACAATTAAAGAAAATCAAAAGATCATCAGACAGAAAGGCCTCCACTGCCACAACAAAGGCAAATTGATTCCTCTCAGCTACCAAAATGCCACCTGTAGCTTCAAAGCACTCAAACAGAGGTCAAGTAATGACCAGCAGAGAATATCCGCCTCACAACCACCAAAGAGTTAATTTAGCCGAAGAACTAAATGCAAAATATCTGCTGAGTTCCTATAGAGATGACACAGAGCCTTAAAAGTCAACAAAAGCTCCCACCGAGCTTGATCTTAAATGTAAAACCATTAATACAGACATAATATCTGTACTCTTCTCCATTAAGCCCCTCAAAGGCCGAGAAGCATTAATCTGTATTAATTGGCCCAGTAGATCTTTTATCAGATCCCACCTCCTCATTCCTTCTATAAATACTTCTGTAGAAGATGAAAAAATGTTGGTTGCAGAACTTTGAAATATACTTGAGCTTGAAACTTCTACTTGTAAATAGTATTCACGGGCTCTTGAAGCTCTGCTTGTGATAGAATAGTTAGGCTGAGAAGTGAAGATGATTGCTAACCTGAAACACTGGACTTAAAGCTGTAACTGGTTTGAAACATCAATACAAGCTGATTTATGGGATCCTGGTCTATGTCGACGTGATGTTTTTCTTATTGTAAATCGTTATTTTATTTCTGTTTCCAATTTGTCCATTTTCTCTTATAAAGAACAACAAGCATAGAGTTAGGATTTACTGTATATCAGTACCCTTCTCCGACTGATAAGTTTTATCTTAATGTTTTCTTCCAAATTGTGTTATTTAGGAATGATTTAATTCAGTTTAAGCAGTTAGGAATGCTGGCTTTCCCTCGTCCTTCTATCTTAGCTAAATATTGTTCTTAAATGTTATTTTCAGCTTATGTTAAGTAGAGATGAACTAAGGAAGATATGGTGAGCCCTGGACCTAGTTTTATCCCCAAAAACTATCTGAAAGTTTCCCTTAGAGTGTGTTGAAAGCTGGCTAGTTTCAAAGTACTTACTAGATCTTAGACCATTCTTTGTTATCATTTGTGTTTCCCTTGTGTTTAAATGTTTTCTATTGAAAGTATATCAAAAGCTGGCTAGTTTCGAAGTACTTTCCAGATCTTGGGTTGCTTTTATGTTTTTCTTAAGTGTATGTCAAAAGCTGGCTAGTTTCAAAGTACTTACCAGATCTTGGGTTGCTCTTTGTTCCTCATTTGTTTAATTCCCCTTATTTTTGTATCATTTCATTCCATAAATCAAACTTTAAAGAGATCCTTAGACATAGATGACTTGCCCCATGGACCACTCTTGCTCCTTGTTGTTTCAATTAAACTAATCTGGCTTTGAGATTACTGTTGTATTCATACACTTGAAAATACTTATTCATGTTTATCAGCCATGCTTCAGCCACTTGCTCCTCTACTCCATCAAACATAGGAGGCTTTATTTTTCGAAATTCACCTTGTAGCTCTACTTTCTATATTTTCACTTATTTTTGATCTGATACATTATCTAACTCAACCTCATTGTAGTTTTTATTTCTGTTACTCCACTGAGACTGGCTTCTTTCCATTCTGTCAGTGTCATGGTCTCTTGTCTGCTGCTCATTTCCTTCTTGAAATTCTCTATCAGTACTTGGCTTCTCATTACCTTGATTTTGTTTGTCTGAGAGGCTTTTTAATATCCTCTCATGTTCTTGCATCAAACGCGCATTATCATTTCGCACCCTCTCCATCTCCTCTTGCAACTTCTGTACTGTACTTAGCAGAATGTGGGTTTGGTGTTGTCGCTCTTCCAACAATATGCTTGTTTACTAGTGCTGATCCACACTCAGCTGCACCCACATCTCTGGATTCTCTTCTGGTCGGGGTTTTGGTTCCTCGGTGTTCTGCGGTGGCTGTTGCGTTTGACCCCGTCTCATAATGTCTCTTGTTATAATTCTCTTCTTTCCCTTTATGCATCAATTATACACAATTTTGAAAACGTTAGTTGACCCATAGGGTCCCAGCGTTACAACGCTGCTCTGATACCACTTATAACACCCATCGCTATAGCCATAAAAAAAATTAACTTTTAACTATACCATTAACAAGAAATGGCTACACATTATTTATTAACAAATTCTGTACATAAATCTCCAGCTTAATGAAATAATTGTAAAGCATGACTATTATAGATTAATAACATAACACTTGCAAAGTGTAACCATACACATATGTCTACATATTTCATTACAATAATTAATAACTATTACTAAGTTAAACAATTAGATTTCTCCATTTATGATACATTGAACTACGGTTAGTCATTTAAGTCATGACTGTACCTAC
The DNA here is from genome assembly GCA_034641835.2 of Pinus albicaulis. Lineage (NCBI taxonomy): Eukaryota > Viridiplantae > Streptophyta > Pinopsida > Pinales > Pinaceae > Pinus > Pinus albicaulis. The sequence continues at coordinate 233,531,340 of CM076584.1, read as the reverse complement.
ATTTAATACACATCAACTTTCTCAGCATTAACAAATAGAGTTGATGGCACAGTGGCACTATTTGGTTACGACATATGTCAAAATTAATTGAAATAACTACTTGCTTATTGCATCTCATTTATGAACTTGCACTTGTCAAATATACCGCCATAGATCCATCAAGACTTAATTCGACGGCAATGGAGGTTTAGGTTTTGGTGCTAATGACCTTACCCCGTAACTGATTTTCTTTGCCTTTTCGATATTTCTCCAAAGCTCCTTGCTGCATGCGCCTCTGGCCTCCGTTTTGGTTTTCTGCAAGAGAGGTAGTCATATATTTTTGGGCAAGCTTTTCCATTGTTGGTGTCGATGGCCGTAGCATTTAAACTCTATCGAGTTTTTAATCCAACTCATGGTGTTTCTTCTACTTTCCTGAGGTATGTGACTAACTGCCATTGGGGTTTTGCTTGTGTTAATGATTCTGGTTATCGACAAACTTAATGTTTACCTTAACCTTCCTTCTCAGTGCTTTATACTTTGCTTCTTCGTATCTATTAGTTTTAATATCTAAACCTCATATTATATTATGGGCAGAGTTCATCGTATGTATGCCCTTGTAGCATGCCCTGTCTTCACTCATCTGTAATCAGCCAACTGAGTGTTTCCATGATTCAAAGGAAAAGTAGTGGGGATAGGGGACATCCCTGACGGAGTCCCCTCTTGAAATGGAAAAATGAAGTTGCAAATCCATTAATGAGAATACTGAGGAGGCATTGGTTATACAACACATTATCCAGTTAATAAAAAGAATAGGGAAACCCAGATGGGTTAGAAGCATACGAATGTATAACCAGTTTGTATGGTCGAAAGCCTTAGCTAGATCAATTTTCAGGATGATACCTTTGAGACTCTTGATCTTGATGGAATGTAGTGCCTCTTGGGCAGTACCAATGGCATCATGGATCTGACGATGGTGGAGAAAAGCAAACTGTTCAGGTGAGATGTGCTCGGATAAGATGGGCTTAAGGCAGTTTGCAATAATCTTGGCAATGATTTTGTATATGCCAGTTGCAAAGAGAGATAGGTATGAAGTCAGAGAAATTGCGAGGGTAGTCTGATTTAGGGATTCAAAATTTATTATTATCCCGTAGTATATAGCAATTTTTCAAACTCTTTTATCTAGCAAAATTTTTAAAAAATCCACTTTTTTTCAAACTCTTTTGTCTAGCGAATTTATAAAAAAAAAAAAAATCCACTAGCTTCAAATTGGACAACAAAAAATGAGGTTTTATAGATATATATCTAACTAAATTAATCCACAATAAAAACAATTTAAGTGTCATATTATAGTTGATTGATCGTGCAATTTTTCATAATTGTGCAATGTCAAACCATTTATCTCTAAGAAATACGAGGGCATGATTCAATCATTGATTTTTAAATCTCCCTATTGTCATCCCAAATATTATGTTGTTTTTGAAGGATCTCTTGATCCCACACTTTTATCTCCTAGAATAAGAGAACGATTCAAAAAAAGACAAAACTCTTAATCATTCCATTCTAGATTTTTTCCACCCAAAACCTCACAAAATATAAATAGATACAAAACCACTTGAATTGGTAAACTAGGCCACACTCAACCAATTTTAGTGCTAGAATTCTTAACTCACGTGCAAGCACCTCTATATTTGGGATTTCTTCCAATTTCTTGATGAAATGAGAAGGCTTTGCTTTTTGAAACCTCGTTCCATTCGCAGCCAACTAGTCGACATCGTCTATATTAGGAGCAAGGAAAAGGGGCAAGGGTGCGAACCAAAGCAGGGAGAAGAGGCAAGGGTGCAAACACGAGTGAACTACATGTCGAGCTGTTGAAAATATTGAACTATCGAAAATTGCAATCTCACTACATAAATAGTTTTTTCTCCTTTTAGAAATCCAACTTTTTCCTTTTATTTTAATATAAAGTAGAAACATTATTAATTTATATTAAAATTAAATTAAAATAACATAAAATAAAAACATTATTATTTTCTTTTTCCTTTTATTTTAATATAAAGTAGAAACATTATTAATTTATATTAAAATTAAATTAAAATAACATAAAATAAAAACATTATTATTTTTTATAAAGTTAGATTAAAATAAATTTATTTTTTTAATATATTAAAATTTTGAATATACACTTATTATTATTATTATTATACTAGTGATGGATGGATATATTATTGAATGTGTTTTAATTGCTTTGACCTTTTTCATATTATGCAGTTTAACCAATATTTTAATAGAACTTTGAATTTAAAATTAGTGTTGAATGTAATTAATTGCTTTGACTTTTTTCATATTATACATTTTAATTGAATAAAACTCTGAATTTAGAATTATTTAATTTTTATTTTTACAATATTTGTTAATTTTTATTTTTACAACTTTTGATTGGACAGGAGGATTTGAGGTTTTATGGTGAGCTTAGCTCTCTTCAAAACATTTTTCAAGACCTCCACACTTATATCCAAAGTTTTGTATCTTTTCAAGATTTCCGAACATTTATATTTCTTTTCTTTCCACATTTTTATCTAAAGTTTAAAAGTATATATTTCTTTAATTGAATTAAGGTTTTTCTCATCAATATCATGAAAAAAGTAAGAAAATTTTTGGTAAAAATAGTATCATCAACGTTTTGTTAAAGCTTTTTGAACTATCCAATGTAGTTCATAATCAAGACAAGATGAAGAATGAGATATTGACATCAAGATAAATAGATAAAAAGAAGAAAAAAAATAGCCCTTATTAGATTTCACTAAATAGATGTTATTTATTAATAAATAATATTTTAATATAAGGAAATAATTGTTAGAATATAGTTGTTAATAATGAAGTAAGGAAAATAATTAATCAAAACTAAATTTTTAATGAAATTAATATCTAAAATAAAATTAACATTTAGGTCAAACTTAAATAATGGAAACAATACAATAATTAATAAAATCAAAATAATTAATTCTAAAAACTTAAAAATAAATAAAAATAATAAATGGTGAAAGTTAAATAAAAACTATTTGGGAAATACTTTGCGTGTATAGCTAAGTGTATCATTTTTATTCTTTGTAGTATTATAACAATGATTGCAACATTATAATAATGACTACTTATTGTCTCCATCTGCGAGTGTGATTGTCTAAGACTGTTGACATGTGGTTGTTGGCATGTTCATCTATGAATCTGATGTCCATAAAATACTCCAACCCTATGTGATATCTAACTTCCATACCCTTTTTTTTCATCTAGCTTCTTGAAATGAAAAATCTCTATTAAATGAGGCAACACTTTGATGCTTACCCCTTTTAAGAGAGATTTCCGGTGCATCTTGCTACAACAGCCACATCTTTCTACAACACGGCCTCATATCCAATGGTAAGATACACAGATGAAACACCAATTTTCTCATGCTCAAATATTTGTATCCAAATTATTCATTGTTATATAGATACCGATAAACCATTTTGTAGAGTCTTACAAGCTTTGATGCTCTGGAACCAATTAAATTATTCTTAAACATGCATCCATAAGTGTCAGCGCTCATAGGTTTCCCAACGAGACTCAGATTGTAACTGAGAACTATAATGAGGTGAGAACTGTGATGAGGATTGGGGTCAAGTTTAGGAAAAATTTATGCGATAAATCCCGTTAATACCCTATAACTTATAAGATCTCAAGGTGACTGGATACTTCATATTTCGTGCAAGGTTTTCATTATTAAAAGGATTTTCAAAATTCAAATGATTTCAGTGGGCTCCATCTTGCCACATCATCCTCCAATCAGCGCACATCGCACTTCACAGATTTTAGCGCTTGCCTTATTTTCCCAAATTTTAAACTTTGCGATGTGCGATGCGGGTGAGTCCCTCTCCCCACACTTCACACTTTTCATCTTTTAGAATTTACCTTTGTTGCTTAATGTTAAGACATGTGATTTACGATGGCCGACGGGTCCCACCTTCCCTGCCATGTCACCCAATCTCCCCGCACTTTGCACTTCACAAATTTAAGGTTTACCTCTATGACTCATAACTAAACCTTCTGATTTGCGATTGCGATGCAGTTGGGTCCCACCTGTGTACCACGTCACACATTTCCTCCCCGACGCTCATCCCTAGACCCGAGCCCACAATCCCATCACCCCGTTGCATCAGCGCTAAACACCCCCCACCTTGCCCTCCATCTCCACCCCTCACCTTGCCATCGATGACCCTCAATTCATTTCGGCCCCCTCCTCCACGTGTCGCACTCCCACAATTTCACACCCCCCTCTATTACCGCTTACCACTTGAGACACCCTACGAAAATTTGTTTCCGCTGCCCTCCAAAACCGTTATTGCCCTGTGACCGTTGCCAATGATGTTGCGCCACGTCCTCCATCACCTGTCAACTCCGCCCCGTCACATCCCCTCCCACCAATAGCAGCGTTGCGCCATGAATGGTCGGGTCGTTATCCAACGAACCTGCGCTAACTCAACGGCTACCCTCCAGCCACATGTTAAATCCTGAATTCACCGTGGCGCCAAAGTTGCATTGCTATTACTATTGAATTGCTACATGTTGTGATATTTACAGACAACTGCATATAAGATCATGACCAACCACCTTGGCTGAAGGGAAAATTGTACATCAAAGAAGGAACAACCAGCGCTCTGTGAGCCTGGTTACAGTCCTCGTTTCAGGTAGTCCATTTCCGATCCCGATCCAGTTCGGTCCTACCCTTTCCTCAGAATCAATTCATACTGATTCTCCCTTCTCTTGCAACCCATTCTCCATTGCAAGTGAAACAGAGAGTGAAAAAGAAAATCATGCCTCCCAAAGAAGATCAATAGCCTTTCAATCCCATGGTCTACCCCAGGTAGACTTGGACCATATTCCCCTGGCTAACAGTGATTACAAGATCCACGAGGCAGAGTCAGACCTTGACCTGTTCGATTTCTACTGTTGGCTCGAGGATAAGCTCCTTGACGAAGCAGATGGTATCAGTGTGTGAAAGACCAAGCTTCCACATTACTTCTTCCCCAGAACCCATAGCTGCCCTGAGATAATTAGGAAATGTCCGTCTTGCTATGACATTAAGCAAAGAGCCATACTGAACTCTGCAGGAGATATTTTTTTTATGTAAATGCCCCATACATTCAAGAGATGTTGCAGGCCCCCATTGTTGAGAACATTGTCCCTTTTTCATATGAGGCTCTTATAAGATTATACCAAGGATTAGATTTTCCCGGTAGGGCCAAAACCTTGGAGCTTTTCATGTCTCCCAATGAAACAATGCTCACCACCAATCCCCCATATCCAGCATCCACCTTCTCAGAAAGGACCCATCACATTGTCACTACCCTATCTTATTTGTTAGGTTATCATAATGATCAGCGGATAGATGAAGCCATAATTGGTTTCTTGTCTATCATCTCTACAGATGCCAATCCCATTGTTATGTTCAACTATGCTCAGTTCCTTGCAGATGCAATCCACGATTAGTCCTTGAAACTTCAAACAGAAGGGGTATTCAGGTGCAGGGGCAGAAACTACAAACCATGTATCCAGGTGCAAGGGCAGATACTATTGCATGGAGCAAACCATTCTTCGTAAAAAAATTGAGCTTCCTTTCCTGTTCAATTTCATGGTCATAGGATCCTTCTTATGTTAGGAAATGATGTTGAGAGTAATTAATATCGGTTAGATAACCTAATGTCAACGGTCAATTGTGTTTAGATCAAGTGGTGACTTGATAGAGTGTATCCTTTCTGCCTAGGGCTACTTGAGTCTAGGTTGAGTGGTCCTTTGATGGATTGTTATATTCCCTGTCTAGATTTTATTTCAATAAGTTACATTTTTGTTCTAATAAACTCTTGAAGTAGAAAAACACTTGTTTCATCATTAATAATTAATTATCTATATAGAAGAGTTATATATTCTTGTTTCACACTATTGCTCTTTTTTGAAAACAAGTTTTTCAAATAAAAAATATTTATTCCATAATTCAAACCATTTTTTTTAAAAATCATTTAAGAGAGCTAGAGATTTTGTTTCACACAAGCCCGGCTTCTCTAAAAATATTGAATTAATGAAACAAAGGGGCATTCCGAGAATTAAACCTGAGAACTCTCGCTCCAACCTTAATTAATAACATTTAGGAGAGCTACCTATCTTGTTTTCCGAAGACGATCTTGTTTCACACAAATACTTCTTTAAATTAGGAGAACTATATATCTTGTTTCACAAAAACCAAGCTTCGAATTAATGATATTCAGGGGAGCTACTTTTCTTGTTTCAGAAACCAAGCTTCTCTAAGGAATTTGAATTAGTGACATTCAAAAGAGCTACATATAAGTTTATTTGGTTAAAGATAATTTATGGGACAAATTGCTTCTCTATATGTTTCCATAATATCTACATGACCTCCAAAAAAATAGCTTATAAGACAAATTACTTCTCTATCTAAAATTAATACAAAATTCCAGATTTTTGCTTCACACTTTTGGTCTTTATTAAAAAGAGGCTTCTGTAACTTAAAAAAACCCTTAAATCCAAGGTTCAAATCAAACTTTTGGAAAATACATTTAGAATACTCACAAATCTTATTTCACACAAACCAGGCTTTATTTCATAAATCAAATTTAAAAATCCATTTCATAAATCAAATCCATTTGGAATACTCATAGATCTTATTTCACACAGACCAGGCTTTATTTCATAAATCAAAATCTTACAAACCAGGCTCATAAATCCCTGATGAAACTGAATTAGAATACTCATAGATCTTATTTCACACAAACCAGGCTTTATTTCATAAATCAAAAATCTTACAAACCAGGCTCATAAATCCCTGATGAAACTGAATTAATGAATTTATTGAAACAAATGGGGGCATTCTGAGAATCGAACTCGGGACCTCTCGCACCCAAAGCGAGAATCATACAGAATCATACGACTAGACCAAATGCCCATCGATGCGCGCAATTTTCCACATGCTCAACAAAGGAATATCTCGTTTTCTTTTCTAAGTTTATTTACTGAAGCTACAGGTCTGATCATGAACAAGATGAAGTCGGCTCTGATTTCAGAGATCGGTATGCTTCTGAAGGAGATCGTTTCTTTGTTTGGAGTGCAATCTATCTAAACGCTCTAGTTAAGGGCCGAGCCACTCAGGGGGAGCCCACAAGCGAGCGATTATGCGCACAACTCGTCATAAATCGTTGGCGGGTACCTC